>OV179161.1:17200000-17900519 GCA_921972225.1 Euplexia lucipara | reverse complement strand
TTATAATATATTTTTTGTGGGTACACCTCTGCCTAGCCCTTCAGAGATTACAGGCATGATGTTATGTTGTATATGTAGCCGTGTCACAAAAAATACTTAATTTAAAAATATTTCCTCTATATTAAAATATTTCCTAACAATTAAAAAATAAAACACGTAATGGTTAAAGTTTTAACTTCAGTCGCCACTTTTGGAGTGCCACTGTTTTTTTATGGTGTTTAGTAAGTACTTTGTTCAACAATAGCTCACAATAAGAAAAAGCAACTTTACCACTCAAATCCAAAATTTTATATCGTTTGTAATTTATTTAGTATTTCGATTGAGCACCATTATGTTATAAAAAAAATCTGCTTGTATTAAATTACTTCGTCGTGGTGGTCTGAAGTTTAGAGCCTCGCCCCTTATGTACAAGATTTTAGTCTCAAGTCTAGGCCAACACCAGTGATGGATAACATTATAAGGTAAATCAATGTTAAAAAAAATGAAAAGTGTGTAAAATTATGGCTCATCATTATAGGGAACAGGGTCCAAGGCGTAGACAGCTGTACAGTCAAGGCTTAAGGGAAGGAAATTGCCAAACAATGCGAGCAGTAGCTTGAAATCTGCTTTTTAAATCAAACCGTTGATCCAGCTGCCTTACGAAAGCCTCCGCTGCTGTTGGTTATTGAGCTGGCTCGACAATTGGCATAATAAATGCTAAATCCACATCCCACATGTTGACTACTTTGTATAATTAGTATTGTTTTCATAAATACCTATTGTGGCAACCCTATGAACAAAAGAGAAGAGACGACATGTTTCTCGCTCAATTCTGCAGAGCGACCAATAAATTATCGAAGTTGTATTCACTGACTCCTGGTGGAAACACATTTCTTTTGCAACACTATTTTTTTTTGGCAATTGAAACTAATGGGCAAGTTTTCTTTTTGAACACGATATTTGATTCTGAGTTTACTGCTACTGAAATATTGTACCTATGTTCTTTTGTCTTATTAGTATTTTGTCTTTTGTTTCGTTAAAGTTAGGTATAAAGCTTACTACTAATGTAGGTTTTACATTTCTATTAGTCTTGTTAACCCCTCCAACTAAGCTAAATATGATTGTGTCTGTGTCTTACCCAAATGTGTCAAATTTCTTTGATTGTTTTTCAGCTTTATGTCAATCAGAATAAAGTTCAAATGACACATTGGGGTAACTTGACGTGCTGGCGTCTGAAAATTGTACAGAGGTCAGTACATGAAGCTAATTTCTTTAATAGCATTTCAACTTGATTCTAAATAGAATAAGGTTAAGTGTAGCTTGATGTACTGGCGTCTGTGCTATGAGCGACTTCTTTTACTTTATGCTTAAATACGCTGAAAAATTAATATAATACGGCTATACACACACCCCCACCCATTATTTGCTCTTGAACACTAAATTATGGTTCTTAGAATTTTTTTAAATCTTAATTTTTGCTCATCGTAGTAATCACCAAATGGTTCGGCAAAAGTGTATCTATAGTAGGTACACACATATTTTCACCAGTTATGTTTAAGTCCAAAATAAAAGGGAGCGAGTCTTTTGACATTAATTGAGCACTAATTCTGACTCCAGCAGTGCTATTCTGTAAAATAATGGTAAATCACTTCGAAAGTCATTTCGCAAATCATCTCGAAACTTCAACTCTTCTCTATGGCGTTTGTGAAAGAGAGACACCACAATTTTGCCAATAACACGTGTGTACTATGATAGACCATCAAACGCTGGAGATTAAATTAGTAATTATCGTTGATTTTGGGAGCTAAGAGAGAAAAGATAATCTCGAAAGTCATGCTTGCTACGCTTCTCAAGTCGCCTGTACAAGTTTCGGTATTCACATATCAACGTCAAAATATTCACCCGTTTTAGTTCGTCTCACTATGATCATCCCTTGGTGGCGCCAGTGTCGAAATCACTCCATTTAAGAATACGATATTTTAATTTCACATCATTTCACTGCGGATTCAGAAGTGATTTCGCAAATAAACTTTTCAAAATAGCACTGCTGATTGTAGGCTACTGAAAAAATGGGGGTTAAACTCGGTAACTTATGCTCATAATAACTTGACCCACGAAGGAGTCACCGAGGCACCTCGATGGCCTTCTTCGACAAACGCCAAAACAAAACAAAACCCAAAAAAGTATGTCATACAAACACACACATATTATAACTTCCAATTACAACGACCCGTAACCCTATCACAAACGGGTGAAGAAATATTTCACGAACAGTTTCGCTGAGCGGACGATAAATTATCGAAGTTGTATTAACTGAGCCAGTCTGGTGGGGGCAGCTTTGAACATACACCATTTTAGTTCACTGTCGTTACTTGTCCCAACTATAATATGAAGCTTTTGAGAGAAAAATGGACTGTTCGAACGAACGTTTTGAGATTATTGATTGAGGAAAAGCGTGAGATAAGTGGGTGCGCCTGAATGCACACGTAACGGCTTTGTAATTACTAAAAGTGTTTTATAGATAGTTTCTATTTAGTCTAGTAGTAGTCTCAATAGTGTAGTATTATTTCTTAGTAGCAGTCCGGAGTCTGCAGTGCGATTCTGTAAATGGTAAATCTCTTCGAAAGTCATTTCGCTAATCATCTCGAAAGTCATACTTACTACGCTTCTCATGTCTCCTGTACAAGTTTTGGTATTTACATGTCAACGTCAAAATATTCACCCAATTTAGTTCGTCACGCTTTGATCATCACTTGGTAGCGCCAGTGTCAAAATCACTCCATTTAAGAATACGATATTTTAATATCACATGATTTCACTGCGGATTCAGAAGTGATTTAGCAAGTAAACTTAAACAGCACTGCTGGCTGGTCCGATTGATGACAATAGGCTTACCACCTTTAACATGGGACATAAACATAACTGGTGAAATGTGGATGATCCACCAGGTTACTTCTCTGCCTAACCCTTTGAGGATTACAGGCGTGATATAATAATAATATGTTATGTTAAGGTCATGGCACATTATAACGGCACCGCAATTGCACAGCAGCCGCACGGCGTCGCCTCGAATTTAGGCTACGGCTAGCTGCCAGTGCGCGTACTACGCATCGACGGCAAGGTGCCAGCTTGCAGTCTGCAAGCCGCCCGCGCGCTGGCCGCGAGGTGCAAGCTAGCTGTCAACGCGAACACAATTGTTATATGGCATTTATAATTGAACACGCCTATGTCTCGGTTTACGACGGCGCAATGACGTTGTTGTGCTGTAAGCGTGCGGTCGACGCACTGTAAGCACATGGTCCGCTCGCTATTGGCACGAGGGCTGACTGCTCGCCGTTGGCTTTTTCGCTTTGACGTTGTGAAATATACTTTACACGTCATGCTTTAAGGCTCTAAATTGAATGACAAGACAATTGCTGGTTTGGAGCCGTGCCGTTATAATGTGCCATGACCTTTAGTCTATTAATTTATCTGGTAACAAACTTAGTGCCTAAGTTGTTATGCCGTCTATGGGCCTCTGTTTTTGAAGCAAGTGGTAATTAAACAATGCGCACATGAATCCGAAAGTTCAGTAGTCCGTGACTTGGGTTCGAACTCGACACGTTTGTCTTCGCAGTCTACCGGTCTCACTACTAGGCTTTCTCTAAACAGAAGCATAATAATGTAAAAAGGTTGAATATCCTTGAGGCTTCGTTACTATGGAATTCATTAAGGATGTACGATCGTTTGGCAGAGATAGTACACCAGACAGACTAAAACACAATTTCCTATGTTCCTAAAGCTACGACGTTTCATCGTTTAGCCACAACTGAGGAACTGGTCTTAAAACAATGTGTTCTAAACCAACCTAGATCATAAACATACAATGTATCTTTAACAGGTTGTAAACCGAACCAACTTAAGTGCTAAATAAGTGCTGCATGACATTACATAGAATTTCCGTATCGCTTTGGAACGGGAATTTCTTAATCGTTGGATGTTATCATCTGCCTAGCTTTTTCCCAACTTTGTGTAAGTTGGGTTCTTTTTTTTTTTTGAGGGGTGGAAAATCCTCATGGATGTCCCATGTGTCATGGGTCTGTCAGACTCTTACTGACTAAAAACCACCCCGTGTTCCTTCTCACACCTGCGACGGGGGTCACGGGAACGGAAGATACTTCCGCGACCCCCGACTGGTGCCGGCCCCACGGGCCTCGCCAAGTCAGCGAGGGGAGTGAGGTGTTAGACTCCCCTCGCGACGTCTAAGAGGGGCGCGCGTGAACACGACGCGCCACCACCTCGGCTCCATGTACGTGGGGGCGGCGGACATCCCCGCGTCCGTCGCCCTGGACCCATTCAGGGGGGCGTTGTCCGCCCTCCGCCTGCGCCCGGTGCGTCTGCTGCGGGCCGGGTGAGTGGAAGTGATCTCCCTCTCCCTTTCCGCAGCCTCCTTCTGCGAGATGACCGTTTCGCAGAAGGACACCACCGCGTCCCAGGACTCGACGCTGCCGACCATCCTCTCGACCACGGCCGGCAGCTAGGTTGGGTTCTAATCTAACATTATGCAGCTGAGTACTAGATTTCACATAGAATGGCTATCTGAGCTCTACAACAGTTGATAACACGATATCCTTTGGTTAAACTGTTTGTCAGAATTTCGGGCTTCAAATTAACAAAGATCTACCAATGACAGCCGGGACTAGTGGCTTGTAGTGCTTTTCAGAGCAAGGACCCATCAAAATGTAGTGGTTAGTCAACTGACCGATCACCGTGACCCGAAAAAAATGAATTATTATCAATAGATCGTAATCTTAGTTTTATATTGATGAAAATAATTTAGAGGTACGTACAGACGCCAGCACATCAAGTTACCCCAATGTGTCAAATTTTCCCAATTGAATATGAACCTTATTCTGTTTGACATAAAGTTTTAAAACAATCAAAGAAATTTGACACATTGGGGTAACTTGATGTGCTGGCGTCTGTACATACATCCTACTAATATTATAAACGCGAAAGTTTGTGAGTATGGATAGATGGATGGATGGATGTTTGTTACTCTTTCACGTTAAAACTACTAAATGGATTTTAATAAAATTTGGTATGGAGCTAGCTGACACCCTGGATTAACACATAGGCTCCTTTTTATCCCTGTATTCCCACGGGAACGGGACCTACGCGGGTGAAACCGCGGGTCGGTCTTCTAATTATTACATAAAGGTCAATGTTAAGGGTTAATGTTTGTGGCGCATATACCAAGATATATTTGTTCAGCCGCCGAATGTGAGCATCTAGTTCAAAATTAATGTATAAACTACGCCAGCCAGTTGGTGCCTGAAGACAATTTTGGTGTTAACGTGGCTACTGAATCGTTGTATTTATGCTGGAGCTTGTTTGAGTAACATTTCAAGTTTAAAGCTCTAATGTGACCGATATGTACAGACGCCAGTACGTCAAGATACCCCAATGTGTCAAATTTCTTTGATCGTTTTTCAACTTTATGACACACAGAATAAGGTTCATATTCAATTGGGAAAAATTGACACATTGGGGTAACTTAATGTGCTGGCGTCTGTACATTTGACTTATCTACACTACACTAATATTATAAAGAGAGAAGATTTAATCAAATCTTCCCTCTTTATAATATTGTATAACGGGGAGCTTCCCAAGTTCCGAGTTGAGCTCACGATTTTTGACAAATGCTTGCACAAACTGATCTGACCCCATCAATATTATAAACGAGTGCTTGTCTGCGATCCCACCAAAAAAAAAAAAAAACATTTCAGACTAATCTGCATGGTTCTTTCATGATCTGACCAAGATAATGTCTGGACTTTAAAAGAGACTGACCTCTTAGTTTCTTTCGTTGTTTCTTCTCAGAGTAGTCAGATAGTGAAACACCGACCTCGCTTTCTAGGTAAAAAAATACCTGTAAAAGTGTTTATATGAACCTATTTACAGAAATAAATATGATTTGATTCAACTACTGGACCGATCCCTGTATTCCCACGGGAACGGGAACTACGTGGGTGATGCCACGTGGCGTCTGCTAGAAGGTTTTTAAATTCAAGAGAAAAATCGTAAAGTAGGTAAGATAAGGTATGACTTTTAGTTGACTAACATGTATTAACATGGATTTTATGTCCTCAGAAATGTACTTTTTATTGTATTGAGGTTCGAATTAGTGTAGAAATTCTTGTATCGCAAAAAGAAATATCAACACAAAACCAGAAAATTTTAAGAACACACTATGAATACGAACTGGTTCGTTAGACCCTGTTTAGACGTCCATATTTCCCGCATTTAGACGGATTATGCAAACTGACTCACCGTTCTATACGCCATCTTGGAACGAGCGTGTTATCACACACTGCTTTAAGATAGCGTATTAAATAAACTACCCTTCTGGGGGATCTTACTTCCAGCTTTTGTCCTGAAGAGGATGAGATTTTATACTCTATGGCCTTTATTTTTGCTAAACAAATGAGGGGTTGTTGTAAACTTATGGTGAACATAATGTAGTGAAAATGAACCTTGTGGCTCTGTATTTTGATACGTCTTGGCAACTTTGTGGTCGCGGTCGCAAATTGGATTCCTATGACGTGGGACCTATAAGTGAAGAGTGTGATGAGTGAGTGTGTGAGTGTGTGTGTGTGTGTGTGTGTGAGTGTAAGGTGTTATTAATTAATACATAACATCATAATATCACGCTTGACATCCCATGGGTAAGGCAGAGGTATTCCTGTACCCACATTTCTTTTTGTGTAAAGTTATCAAAATGGATGTAGCCTTTACCTATACCGTTAGTTAGGTTAAGGCTACATCCATTATTAGTTAATATAAATATGGGATATTGCGTATATCGCCAAAAAAAAACAGAATATCCTCAAATTCATATTTTTCACCAAGCCCACTCGCTATCTAACTGTTACTGCAGACGACCGATTAAAACCGGTTCAATAAGTCCCGGCACCGGGTTCCCGGTAGGTACCGGTTTATAAATAAGCACTATGAATATCATACAGCTCGTTAGCGCTGTGGTATGCCGCTATATTTCCTACATTTCCATGCTACACGTGCGTCCTAACTGCTTTCCGATTGGCTAGGAAAAACTGGCCTGTGACGAAGCTAGGGTTGACACTTGAAAATCAGTAATTAGAAACATGAAGCACAGCATTTTGATAACTCATAGGTGTTTACTAAATAACACTACAATAAATTGATTTATAATTGAGTATACTATTATACTAATTGCCCCGGCAAACTTCGTTTCATCTCAGAATCAATTTATTAGTGTTATTTAGTTTTTATTAGGTAACGTTCTATTCTCAGACATTTTTTATTAGAACAATGTATGAAAAGTGCAACAAAACGTCATGGACATTTTAACTTGTACGAAAAAGTGCTCACAAGCTTAACAAAGGCCAGATATCTGGTCACGTGAAGTACATAGGTTGAAGGAAGGAATCATTTTGGTGATAAAAAATTCTAAAGAATTGCTGTCAACAGGAAAAGCGCTCACAAGGCTGGCAGCATTGCCACATTGGATGGCAATTCTGATTCTTTAGCCAAACAAGTGTTTGCTCGTTGGTCACGTGAAGTACAGAGGCTATCACATCAAGCTACCACAATGTGCTAAATTTCTTTAAGAGTATTTAAACTTAATTACAAACTAGCAGGCATCCCGCAGTTTCACCCACGTTGGTCCCGTTCCCGTAGGAATACAGGGATAAAAAGAAGCCTATGTGTTAATCCAGGATGTCAGCTAACTCCATATCAAATTTTGATTAAAATCCATTTAGGAGTTTTTACGCGAAAGAGTAACAAACATCTATCCATCCATACCATATCGCAAACTTTCGCGTTTATAATATTAGTAGGATAGGTTTAGGTTTACTTTGGAAAATTTAACAGTTTGGGATAGCTAGATGTGCTAGCATCAATACATACACATACGATTAAAATACTATCATCACTATCACATTACACCTTTTATATAAAAAAAATATTTATTGCTTTATAGTATTTGTATTAATTTGACAACCCTTAAACAAGCTTACCTCCGAATACATTTTAAATGTATAATAGTCTAGTATAGAAATGATATTGCACAAAATTCCCGTTGAAATTAAACAAAATGACACCATTTTGGTTGAATTCATTTGCGGTAGTTTAATTCAATGAATCGAAATTGGTTTTGAGATGTGAAACTAATGAATAAAATGGAACGGTGTTTCTGTTTATTCATTATTTAGTTTGTTGTGAATATTTTATGAGGTAAATAGGGTTGTAGGCTTGGAGTGGCGTGGACACTGTGGACAGTTAGGTTTAAATCTAGCTTTGTGATTCTCACTCCTAAAAATATAGTCAATACCTAGCTACCCGGCATACTTCGTCCCGCCTTAAAATAAGTTGATTAGTTTATTTTCCTATTCCCAGACCAACTTTAATACACACAAAATGTCAAAAGAATTGGTCAAGCCGTTTCGAAGGAGTTTAACACTGTGACACGAGAATTTTATACATACTTATATATTCAATAAACCTACATACTTTTAATAAAATAACAACAAATAGATCCAGCACAAATTAACCACTACTACTTTTTATTTAGCGAGTCTTATTTCAATATTTTGTGTTACGTATAATTAAAATGATAACATACATATATATGTATAACCTAACCTAACTTACCATACCTATCCTATAGCTAACCTAACTACCTAACCTAACTACCTCACTGAAATGCATTGATTCTGAAAGATATAAAGTTCATAATTTATATAATTTATATAAGTAAATAACGGAACTACTGCAATACGTGTCTCTACATACAAGTTACTTAGTTTTCCTGATCTATATATATTATTTATTACGTAAATTGATTTCTGAAATATAAGCTTTTTTCATACAGCTTAAAACCTCTTCCTGAGTTTAGTAACAAAATAAATTTCAGAGATAACGCATAAAATGACAACCAAAATTATGGTAATCCGTTTAACGTTGCGTATTTTTAAATCCAAATACGTGATAATCCCAATTCGAAATCCTTATTTATATTGAGAGGAGTATACCGTATCGACGACGGGACCAATATCAAATGTTTGACAGATAACAACAGATTGTATGGGTACTTAAATTGTTATGTTAGTACTTTTCTAACTATTTTTCTATTTTTCACCATTTTTGAATTTTAGTCAGACTAACAAAAGTCATTTCATTTTTATTTTTTAGATAAGCAAAAAGTAAGAACGTAGCCTAGAAAAAATAAATTTGCCTATTTTTAAGGCCAAGGCAAATCAAAGGCTACCCACAAAATAAAGGACCTTTCCCCCCGGTAGGTGTTTGTACAAGGCGAAGTGGCTTATTGACAAATGTTTTTATTCGGTTTCAAAATATTTGACAAAATTACATGTATTAAATTTAATCTCTTGTAATAGATATTGCTTAAAGTTTTATTTATATCATTATTAAGGTTGTGTATGTAATAATGTACCCGTAGTACTTTATTATTTATTTAAATCATCACACGTTGACATCAAAGTAAAAACTCAATCGTAACATTTCATAATAATTCCGTTGCCTTTCCTTCTTAGTATTCCTTAAAATCTTAGGTAAAATAAACACCCATAAAACGCCTGTTATGTTAAGGTGATTTTTTTAAATTTTGTTTTATTGAGAATCATCACTTTTGACTGACAAAAATTACACAAGACAATGTTTTCTAGTGTTTTTTTTTAGCGACGATTGTTACTTCCCATTTTTAACCCCCGACGCAAAAAGAGGGGTGTTATAAGTTTCACCGCTATGTGTGTGTGTCTGTCTGTCTGTCTGTCTGTCTGTCTGTGGCACCGTAGCGCCCAAACGGGTGAACCGATTTAGATGCGGTTTTTTTTATTTGAAAGCAGGGTTTCTTGCGATGGTTCTTAGACATAATTCATCAAAATCGGTTCAGCCGTTTCAAGGTTATCAGCTCTTTTGTGTTAGCTACCGTTGCTATTTTAGACGTCTATGGGTATTAACTTTACTTACAAACATATGAGTCTCTTAAAATTTCAAACACCCATGTGTGTAATATTAATAAGCAACGTTATGGTGTATTTGGTCTGATGCAGCCAGGATATCTAGCAGACTAATACACTCTTGGGAAAAAAACAGCAGATATGTCATGTTTGGATTCATTTTAACCTGTATTTGATTATGCACACAATGCACTGATGGCAACTGGATGAGCTGATGCTGCAGCCAGGCTATCCAGCACACCAGTAGGTAGACTCTTGACAAAATAATAGCAGATATGTCGTGTTTGGATTCATTTCAACCAGCATTTGATTCTGCACACAATGCACTGATGGCAACAGGATGAGCTGATGCGGCAGCCAGGCTACCCAGCACACCAGTCGGTAGACTCTTGATAAAATAATAGCAGATATGTCGTGTTTGGATTCATTTCAACCAGCATTTGATTCTGCACACAATGCACTGATGGCAACAGGATGAGCTGATGCGGCAGCCAGGCTACCCAGCACACCAGTCGGTAGACTCTTGATAAAATAATAGCAGATATGTCGTGTTTGGATTCATTTCAACCAGCATTTGATTCTTAACACAATGCACTGATGGCAACAGGATGAGCTCATGCTGCAGCCAGGCTATCCAGCACACCAGTAGGTAGACTCTTGACAAAATAATAGGAGATATGTCGTGTTTGGATTCGTTTTAACCAGCATTTGACTCTACTTATAGTGCACTGAAAAATTCTCATAACTGTAAACTCTATAAAACAAAATTATTGCGTTTAAAAATTATAAAATAAAAATTAAATTAACAATTTGAAAAACCCCCACCGCAAAAAAGTAAAACATTTAAAAAGTTAAAAATAACACTTTAGCCATGAAATTTTACGTAACGTCGGGGTACCGTTAAAATAAGTACCTACATACCTACAAGTACTAGGAACATTCCTTACTAAAGCGGTACCCCGACGTTACGTAAAATTTCATGGCTAAAGTGTTATTTTTAACTTTTTAAATGTTTTACTTTTTTGCGGTGGGGGTTTTTTAAATTGTTAATTTTGATATCTTAAAATGTAATAAAATACCCTATGCCACCTAACATCAGATCACATGAAAAATAAACAAAAAAATCTCTTTCGTCTTACATATATCAATAGTTCTAGAAATCTCCACCAAGTTTACTTTCTTAAACAACAATTACTAACTACCAAACAGCCCGTTCAACATTCCACCAATGTTCGTCATACATTGCCTCGTGTAAATGAATATTTAAGCAGCTGTTTACGTAAGACCGATGTGTGTAACAAACACTTCTATTTCCATTGTCGGGGGAGCGACGGGACATTTTTCACTTGTACCAGTTCGTAGTTTGAGAGCAGCGGCAATGCTTCTTACAGTGAGGCCTAAGGCACGAGCGGAAGCGGGTTGGCAGCTGTATGAGTATCATTATGAGGGTCAATGACCTGACAAGTCCGATCGAAAATGCCTTGGTAAGTAGTAATATGAGTTGTATTCTACATTACAAAGGATATCATTGTTAGCAAACTTGTTTTGTGGTTCTAAACTCACCTGAATCTTGGTCTGTTTTTTGTCAAGGATTAGAAAACTTTTGTTTCTCTGAATATTAAACACTAATGATTTAAAAACGGCTTTCAGTATTACTTACTTATGTTACTTGTTTTTAGATTGTCAAGCAATCGGGCTAAAACTGCAAAGCGAAGCATAATTCATTTGCAGGTTAGAAACCTTCTTACTTAAAGAAGATTTTTAAATCTTTCGCGCATTATCATTATCAGGTTGTCTATGTAAAACACAAGTACGCATCGGTATAATCTAGTTAGAATGGCAGCTGACACCAATACAGTTGGTTAAAGGCTAGAAACACAATGAAATGATCACTTAGATACATACATACATAAACTCACGCCGTTTTCCCATGGGGGTAGGCAGAAACTACAGAGCACCATATGCTACGATTCTTACATACTACTTTTGCTTCGTTTACATTCATACATGTTGTCATACACACACGCCGGTGGCGAGTACTACGCACCTGACCTTTCTGAAGAACCTCACAAATAATGATGATCACTTACTTCCTACAATATGACAAAAATCTCGGTTACAACAGCTTCTTTTAAAACCGCTCCCGCTATCACCTTGGACCACAACTGAGGTAACAAATAACACGTCTGCGTGTCGCAGCGACGTTTCCAATTTAGTCGCTTTGTGTATGTGTCCCGTCAAGTCACATGTGCAACTGACGCGCCAGAATGTTTTTATTCTTGCATATATTTAGGACTGTCCTTTGAGTATGTACTTATTTTGTCGCTGTATCTTAGAAATTTGTTTTCCTAGAAGACATGAGGTCAAAATAAGGATGGAAGAGTCCATCAAAATGTAGTCAAATTTAATTTAAAGAGAGCGAGTGAACTTTTCTTTTTATTTGGTGTCTCCGCCGAAGATGGTGCAACGGACGTCATCAATGTTTGTGTCTTCAAAGTATGCACACCCGTGCCGTTTTGTGAACATAAAACTACTACTACTACCTACCTACTATTTCAAAAAATATTTACTTGTCGTTTTTGACCGCGGTTTCCCCTACGTCGTGTTCTTAGCGGGAAATAATGTAGTCTAAATCCTAACCCTGGTTATGATTTAACCATGTTGCCACATTTATCCAAATCAGCTCAGCCGCTAATGCGTGAGAAGGTAGGCAGACAAACAGACAGAGTTAGGTACTTTATTTATTTTAAATTAGTACAGATAAATAATTCTTGTTTAGAGTACATCTCAGTTTAAAAGAGTAGGAAGAGGAGGGTGTTTGGTTATTCCAAGGCTTACCACCAAATCTCACCAAGGACAATGGAAGGAATTATTAAATGTATTTTTAGAATTGCTTATTTTATAACTGTTTTATTTAAGAGCGGTTATTTTGCACCATGAAACGCAGAAGTATTTCTCATACCTTTTCTAAAAGATTGGCCCGTCGGAGGATCAATATTGAGGCTGGTACACAAGAGGGAACGCAAGACTGCATTATAGTATTGTCAGTAGACACTGACAGGACAACCATTTGTTTCATTTTGAACTTCTATCTACGATTGTAGTAGGTACTAGATACAGCCGCCGGAATAATAAGACCACGAACAAAGTTCTGGTGTAATTTTACGACATAGTTTTTTATACAACACAGAAATTATATTTTATTGTTGTACCACATGCATACACTTTTTTCTCATGAAGGTAGGCAGAAATTTGAGAGCGTCATATGCCACGATTCTTACATACTTCTTTAACTTTGCTTACATTCATAGGTGGTCATTCCACACGCCGGTTGTGAGTACTACGCACCTGACCTTTCTGAAGAACCTCACCAATAAGGTCTATGTATGTCTTTCTTGGGCGTCCACTCCCGGCATCTGCCTTATATTATATCCTCTCGTTAGTCGCCTTCCATTCATCATCTCAATATGTGACCAAGTCATGCAAGCATACTCGAATGTCAAGCGTTTTCGATTAAGACTTTAAAAAATTTAGTTAAGTACATTTAGAAAATAAGATTACTAAAAATAGCCAGTTTTGAACTCTCGATAGACAAAGTCCTTTTTTCTCTTTTGTTTTATACGACACGGAACCCTAAAACCTCATTATTTTCTCATCTTCCTAAGAAAACAAAGCAGAAATCCATTAAATAGTTTTGAAGTAAAACATAGCGTTCCATTTTGTTATAAAACACAGTGAAACAAACCAGCATATCCCGCGTATGCTTATTTATCATCACGTACTTGCTCGGAGCACTAAACGCGATGAATACTTGAAGCATCTGCACTGCTTAACGTTATACGTTACGTTACGTTTCTTGTAACTTCTGAGTAGCGACCGCGTGTTTTTATTACATTTTCCATTGAAGAAAGATGAGCTTGAGTGTTGAAGAAAAGATGTTTCCAGGTTTTTGTAGTGAATTCTTCTTCGAGCACTCTTTCTGAAGAGGAGAACAAGGCTATTTCGTATCTCTGTTGACATTTCATAGTGATATTCACTGGGTGTCATAAAGTGATCAACGATTAACTGTCAAACAGCTAGCTTCGTACTGGCTATCATCAGTGTTTATCTAAGATGACGTCATGCGCACTCGCAGAGATATGAGAAAGCGCACGGTACCCCGTCTGATACTCACCGTAACTTGAAATCCACATAAAGTGCAATGCCATTTTTTTGGAAATTCTCAGTTGTCATCAAAATTCTCAGTTGTCAACTGGAAACCAAATAGTCACTGACAACGAAAAGATAGCCAATAGCCCTGCTGATCATAATGTTCGAGTTTAGCCAGTCATAGTCAGTCAGGGTTTAGTCAGTCATAGTCAGTCAGGGTTTAGTCAGTCATAGTCGGTCAGGGTTTAGTCAGTCGGGTATATAACTCTGCTTCAGGGAGTCTGTAATACTGAATTGGGTATACTAGGGTCCAGTCTTTTGGTGACGCATAATCGTACTATACATATACTCGGTTCAAGCTGGCTGACACTGAATCAAGTAAAGTCGGCTACATTTATACTGTAGTACTAACTCATTGACACAGAGCTTGGATCGTAAGCCCACGATCAGTCCAAGCTTACTGAAGTAGATAAAGGGACTATTTGGCCAATTCCTATATAAGTATGTCAATCAGCTGTTTAGTACCCATAACACAAGCTCTGCTTAGCTTGGGAACAGATGGCGTTGTGTGGATGTTGTGAAATATTATTATTTCCATTTATTATTTTAACATCATTTATATTACATTTTTAAATATTGATACCTACAAAAATATAAAAAAAAAATAAAAAAAAAAAAAATCGTGATCCACCGATGGCGGGAGCAGGGTCCAAGCTACCGGTGGTTAGGGCTCCAGAGACAGGAACCTCTTCACTATGCGGGCCGTAGGCCGTAAAGCCTCGAAAGATGCTCATCGAGGCTTTTAGCTATAAGGCCATTGGCTGTAACGACTATCGGCACAATGACAGCCGAG
This sequence comes from Euplexia lucipara, assembly GCA_921972225.1. NCBI lineage: Eukaryota > Metazoa > Arthropoda > Insecta > Lepidoptera > Noctuidae > Euplexia > Euplexia lucipara. The sequence goes on along the minus strand of OV179161.1, from coordinate 17,885,534 downwards.
TCCACATCCCACATGTCGACAACCTCGCGTGCTAAGTCGAGACATTTGATTTTTTCTCTTTTTCTCTTTCTCAGCTTTTTTTTATTATTAATTATCATTATTTGAATTCCTGTGTAATTACTTTAAATTAATGATGCCTTGTTTCTCTATAAGTTGCTTAGAAACAAAATCGACTGCCCAAACCTACTGAGTCTCCTAAAATTCCGTGCCCCAGCCCGATATCCGCGTAATCCTATCACACCACTGTACCCTCCCTTGCGTAGAACTGTTTTGGGCGCCAACTCGCCGATTCCACGCCTGTGTAAGGCCCTAAACAGTTGCAGTGATCTTACTGATATACACCACGAGAGCATAGGTCAATTTCACAAAGTGATTATCGAGCACTGTTCTCACAACCAATAATAATTTTACCTCGAATGTTTATTTTTCTATTTTGAGATTGGGTATGTATAATTTGTATTTGAAATATTTGATGTGATTTTTGTTATTGTTATTATGATTTGTTATTATTATTTTAATTATAATTAGATTTTAATTTTAATTTTGATGTTAACTTTCATTTTAATTTCAGTTTGACTTTGATTGTAATTTGCAATTTAATTTTAATAATTTTTAATTTTGTTTAATTTTGTTTTTAATTTTGAATTTTGATTTTATTTTTCATTTTAATTTTATTTTTCTTTTTAATTTGTTAATTTTACAAATCTGTTTCTTAATTTATTTTAATGTTAGTACTTGATTTTGTTGTTATTCTATAAATTACCAAAAATAAGTAATTGAATAGCTTTAAATAGTATGTAAGTACCGCTTTGTAATATTATAGTAAAGATAACCATAATTGGTGCACGTTGTGTTAGCCTATAAGTAATTGTTGCACTTATAAATGCACTATGATGAAAGTTTAATTTTAAATGTTCTGTGTAAACCATTGTTGGCTAACCTAAATAAATAAATAAATAAATAAAAAAACCTGTAATAACAATCGAAAAAGAGTTGGCGCACTCTTTTTGCCTCATATTCCGTTTATGTTGCACAACTAAACACAGAATGCTAAACCCTATTTCTATGTGTAGTATAGTGTTTATCAAATTGACATTAATTTATTTATTTTATATTATTATTATATAATTAAAAAAGAACAACTAATTAGTCTACCATTCCATCTTCTAACAGAATCTCAAGCCCTCTCACATTATTATCTTCGTTTAATACCAAATAGATCCAATCACGGATACAAACTCCTTTTCTACTTTGACAGCTGCAAAGTTCTCCGCCACGTTGACGCCGTTGCCATTTTGTTGTTTAAATAATTATGTCATGTGCTAATTAGCTTGATAGTTTCTTTATTCATGATATGGCGGAGTCTAATGTAAAGTGAAACAGGCTGAATGTCGTCCGCATTGCAGGTAACCAGTTTTACGCATCGTAATGTAAATTTACGTGTAGATTTCGTAATAAGAGAGCATTTACTCAACTTTTATGGCACGCAAGGGATGAGACTTTTAAGCTAGGTTCAAACGGTCAAGGTAACTTGGTTTTTAGAGGGAAGGAAGTGACGCTATCTTTTTACCTACACTTGGGAGCAAATAAATGAAGCCACTTTCTTTTACAAGTAATAATGGTCAATATTTTTGGTAGTATGTTTCTCAATTTATTTGCTTGTTTTTTTTGTAGTGTAGACTGTGGATGTACAGACAGATCGTTTTTCAACTTTATGTCAAACAGCATAAAGTTCATATTTAATTGCGAAAATTTGACACATTGGGGTAACTTGACGTGATGGCGTCTGTACTATTAACCGTTTTGATGAATGAGATATGAAACGATTAGTTACTATGGTCTACGTGTCATAGGATACATTTAATACTATGTATAGATAAATGAAGCCAATTAAATGGTTTTATTTCAATTACGCAGTTATATTAATAGAACCATCTTCTGCCTAGACTTGTCTCAACTATTAAGATATATTATTATTACTAGCCTGTGTTTTCCCACTGCAGGGCAAAGGCCTCCCTACATACCTTCCACCTCTCTCTGTCAAGGGCTTTTAAGATATAATAAATAATGTAATTTCTACTTACACCCATGGGAAAAAGGCGTGAGTTTTGGTATGTATGTATGTATGTTGCATGCCTTTAGACTTCATTACCCGGCTAACGGCTGTTAAAAATACACAATTGACAACTGGGATCAACTGCTGAACTCTCATATGCTCGTAGGAATCTTGGTATTTAAAAGGTCACCCATCTTCGGGCCGACCCCAGCGAGCATAAACTCAACTACGTAATGCAGATGTTATAATTTAGCTACAAACTTTACTAGGTGTAACCGTGCAACTATTACAGGATTTCGACAGTAAAAACTGGAAAACCGATTTAGTTCAATCGTCAAATTGAAGTGTGGCGTCAGCTTCTCAACATTACGCTCGGGTCACGCAGCTGCCACTTTCAAATAGTCACAAGCAATAATATTATTGACTGACAAAATCCTTCACGTGAATATGACAAGCATTCAAAAAGCACTAAAATCTCCAATACGTCACACATGCTCCAGAATGTCCAGTCGGAGAGTTTACGGCGTACTGCAAATTTATCGCGTAGTGATCGTAGTTCGCGTACTACGAGAGTTGTAAAACACACTTTGTATTCGTATTCTTCGTTGCGCATTCAATTTGAACTCGGAATTGCGTTGAGCACGTGTGAAGGTTATAGTGAAGGGAGTATAATTTATGTCCTTTCTGATCGATATAATGGGGTGGGTAGTTAGAGGAGATAGTTTTTGTGGAAGGTGTCAAGCGTGAAATGTTGTGTTAAAGTTGGCGATGCTTTTTTGTTTATAGCTGCTAGTTGCTCTAAGTATATTATACCTCTCGGGGAATCTTAGATTTCAAGGAGGAGTGTTAGATTTGTAAAAGTTTTGTAGGAGAAGTGCAGAAAATTGAATCAAATTTAAAATACATTGTGTACGTTAATTTTAGACGTTTAGCAACTTTAACAACATCAAGTTTTACAACTTAACTATGGTGATCAACCTTTTGGAATCAAACACAAATATGACAAACTTGCGAGTTGACGTTGACATTGACACACACGGAAATGAAAAAAATGTTGTAATTTTCTATTAAACACAAACAAACGGTCGAATTTTGACCACTGGGCGATCACTTGTAAAACATCATTTCATGCAAACACCATATAAATACATGCGTCAATACACACAAAATACATACCTGTATGATCACGAAGATTTGTTCGCGCGAGTAGACCACGATGTATAAGTTTAAATGTCATTTTATATGCTGCATCTTTCAGAGGTCCTTTTATTCATCCGTTCTTTAAAGCTATAATAGAAATGTGTATTTTTCTTTTCTTTTTTAATATAAACGTATTGAATTTCCAAGAGATACTAAGGGTAGAAAAACAACATGGGCTTTCCAATCTACTAAAGGTAAACTCGAGAAATAATTCCCAATGAATGGGTAACGTCAAAAAACAATTTCAAACGCAGCCATATACGATAACATTGTCATCCGCGCGAACGACAACCCAATTTCCGGTACCGGTACCAAAACTCGGTATTTTCCGGTACCGTTATTTGGTACCGATGCAAATTAAGGCCGTGCGGACCGCAGTCCCGTTTATTGTGATTAGTTAATGTATCCAGTTCTGTGGTTTTCCAAAATACATCATTTTAGGTCTCTTATATACGCCGTAAAATTGACTATTGTTCAACTTGATTGAATTTGTTAGTGAAATTTCCTAACCCAATTTGGGTATCAGATTTCGGGAATAAATTGAGGTTCGGAAAGAGGGGCGGCATTGTTCGAAAAAGAGGAAACGACTTTTTTTGTGAGTAAAAAATGGATACATAGTTTTTTAGAATTTTTATTTATCTGTTCGAGCTGCGGTGGAAATACAAACTGATATTTAAAACTTTGTAACGATATTCCGATGCGAGTGTTATGTGTTCGTGGGTTAGGCCAATTTGTAACTACCATCTAAAACCAATATTTACCCTTTGTACTATGAAAATACTAATGTTGACTGGCCTGTAGGTCTAGCAGTTACTAGCATGACTAAAATACCGGAGGTCGTGTGTTCGATCCCACCCAAGACAAATAAATGTGTGATGAGCACGATCATTTGTCCTGTGTCTAGGAGTAATTTATCTATAATATGCACATATTTAGAAATATGTATGTTTATCAGCTTTTTAGTACCCAAGACACAAACAAGGTCTACTTAGTTAAGGACCAGATAGCATTGTGTAAAAGTTGTGGAATATACTATATATATTTTTTAAATTGTTAAAACAAACTAGTGACAATAACTTCAGACTTCAAAATACAACTAAGTAACGGTTAGTAACTAACTTGTTTTATTCGTAATTATACCATAGTCTTCGCATAGTCTTAAAGTTTACAAAGAAATTCGTTGTTAAACATATCGTGCAGAAAGGTACTATAAAATTGCATGCAGGTGCAATTTTGTATTCGTTTATATGAGACAATACGAGATGCAGCGCGCTCCGTTGCATTTTCACTTCGTTCTGTGCTTTTGCTTGAGAAAGACTTGAGTGCCTTTCGTCGACCACACCCTAACCCATAGCGTAAAATGTCTACTTTACCTTTAAAATTATACTATTGAATAACAGAACCTAAACATTTCCTTAATAACCATTATTTTAGATCGCCATCGCCATTCTTTCATTTATTAAGGGTCAGTTCAGCTGGTCTTCAAAATTTAAAATTCAAATTCTTTATTGCGAACTAAGTGTACAGAAAAATAGAATTTCTAGATGTTAACACCGGTTTTGGATACGTCGTCTCAATAAAGCACCTCCTTCCTAGCCTTCGATCAATAATATCACTTTGCAAATAATTCATCCATTGTTTTTTGATCTTCCTTCTTTTCTTTTGTTACACTCTGGTTGTAACCTCATACTAAAAAATGAACTCGTCATCATCATCATCTGCCTAGCCTTTTCCCAACTATGTTGGGGTTGGTTTCCAGTTTAACTGGATGCAGCTCAATTCCAGTGTTTTACATAAAGCTACTGCCTTTTAGACCTCCGCAACCCAATAACTGGGTAACGTGATACCCTTTGGTTAAACTGGTTGTCAGACTTTCGGGCTTCTGACTACAAGTAACGATAGTCAATGATCTACAAATGACAGCCGGGACCAACGGCTTAACGTACTTTCCGAGGCACGGAGGAGTCATGGTATGTAATAAATGGTTACCCATCGACGGACCGAGCTCGTAAAGCGAAGCTTAACCTTCGATTGACCCATGCTGCTGTTACAATTTAGCCACAAGCTCCTGAAAAAATCCTCCACTTAAAAAAAACATAAACTATACTAATATTTCAAAGAGGTATAGTTTGTGAGTTTGTGACGTTGTAAGAGTAATCTCTGGATATACTGAACTGATTTTGAAAGTTCGTTCACCGATAGATAGCTACATTATTTGTGAGTGTTATACCTACTGTATTTGAAAATTCGTTCACCGATAGATAGCTACATTATTTGTGAGTGTTATACTGTATTTGAAAGTTCGTTCACCGATAGATAGCTCCATTATTTGTGAGTATTATACTGTATTTGAAAATTCGTTCACCGATAGATAGCTACATTATTTGTGAGTGTTATACTGTATTTGAAAATTCTTTCACCGATAGATATAGCTACATTATTTGTGAGTGTTATACTGTATTTGAAAATTCATTCACCGATAGATATAGCTACATTATTTGTGAGTGTTATACTGTAATTGAAAATTCGTTCACCGATAGATAGCTACATTATTTGTAAGTATTATACTGTATTTGAAAATTCGTTCACCGATAGATAGCTACATTATTTGTGAGTGTTATACTGTATTTGAAAATTCTTTCACCGATAGATAGCTACATTATTTGTGAGTGTTATACTGTATTTGAAAATTTTTTCACCAATAGATAGCTACATTATTGTGTGAGTGTTATACTGTATTTTCGAAACTAAGAGGAGATGGGTATGGAGGTGATAACACTTTTACTGTCCACAAAGTAACCACTTCGCTGTCCAATGAGTCTATTTGTGTCTACAAATAGACTCATGGGACAGCTAAGTGGTTAAAATACGAAATGCACGCGGATAAAGTCGTGACCGAAGTGCTAGTCATAGATATTCTCTGAATAATTAAAACATATGGATTTTTCAAAAGGTCTGTATATATACTATTTAGTTGACCTAAATATCCCTTGCACGCCAAGCTTAGATGAAGTATTGACAGACGGATTAAGGGACGGCCTAGATTGGGCCTAAAGCGATTCGACTGATATTTCATTGAATAGGGTGAATGTTTGATACCAATTGGGATGTAATTGAATTCTTGGACTCATTGCCGAAGTACAATCAAGTACAATATTATATTTCGGTCAATTATGATTGAAAAGATAAATAAATCTAATTAAGAGACAAAGAAATTGAAGTGGGTTTGTGATTGCAAATTTTTGGCCCGCAAACAGTTTTCTTAAACAATTGGCTTGATTTTTCAAGTATTAAAGTATTAATTACAATCCGTAGTGTACATAGAGGTTGAAGGTTAAACAATTTCGAGTAACAGTACAAATATACAATGTTACACACAAAAAAGCAATAGCCAAACAAGAGCAGTCAATTTGAAATCAATTACAATAATTCAAGCTCGTATTTGGCAGAGGTCCATCTCAGAGTTGAGAGGATGCCCTCCATGTGCGCATGCTTCATTATGGACACAATAATAATGTTGAAGGTGTAAAGGAAAAATAAAAATAAAATGCCTGCATCCTCAACTATTTTGGTGACTGTACGTACATACCACATAACAAAATCCAAAAGTTCTCGATGTTTTTAGTTTGTCACAGAAAGTCGAGGACTCAACTCGTTGTAATTAAATTTGTTGTTGTACACGTAGCGACACTGTTGGACTAAATATTTTTAATCAGATTGTTTGAATGTAGCGGGGTGTGTGTCAATGTGTACTACGGGCACTTTCGTAGTTCTTTTGTTAGAAAGAGCTAATGTACTCTGTAAGAAACTTTTATACAGCAGTGATAGCCTAGTGGTGTGAGCGGCGGATTGCCAAAATCACAGGTCTCGTGTTCGAACCCAAGGCACGCCTCTGACTTTTCGGATTTATATGCGTATTGTTAAATTATCACTTGCTTCAAAAACGGTGAAGGAAAACATCGTGAGGAAACCGGCATGCCTGAGAGACTATTCTCGACGGCATGTGATGCCAAGTCCGTGGCCCATGGGCGGCATTAAAACTCTGACACCAGGTTAGTTACTAACCACACGATAAAAAAGAAGAAGAAGAGAAACTTTTGGAAGGTATTGTATTTTTTGCAGTGGGTAGTACTAGCTGACCCAGCCGCGATGTGGCTGTAAAGGCTAACCGGCGTACCACAATTTGTTAGAAATTTACGAAGAAGTTACCTTTTGAAATTTCATAAAATCAAGAAATTATTGTGTTTCCAAAGTTTGACGCGGACAAAAATCGTGATGCGATATTACAAAGTTAGTTGCTCAAGACGGGTTGGCGTTTTCAGACAACTACGAGTAGTGCTGTAACTTAGCTTATAAGATTCTTTAAGGGTTAATTACCATTTTTCAATTGCCACCATTTGAAAAATTCTTTCGTGGGAGTCAGCACCTGCAGGTTATTTTATTTTGATTTTAACCTAGAAACTAAAATGAAAATGACAAAGAACTGCAGTTTTATATTTTACAGTCTGTAGTAGCTGGATTTGTGCGCCAATTAATTGCTCACCCCATATCACATTCTTCTTAAACTTTTTTTATTTGGTATGCACGCGTTTGTACACTATTTCACCTGATGGTTAGCGATGATGTGGTCGACGATGAAGCAAGCTTGCCTAGAGTAACTTATTCACTCATGACTTAAAGACCCTTAGGTTGTAGCTATCAGGAAACCGACTCCGGCTGGGAATAAAATTCAGCTCTTTAGCTATATGCACAATACATGTGTGTTTTTTTTGTTTTTTTTTTTTCCTTGTTTGGTGGAGCCAGCGAGCTAATTTTCCCCTAACATAGGATCAGGGACCTTGGTGGGCTGGGGTTTTATTTATTCAAGAAAAGTATTTTATTAAAAAGAAAAGTTACAAATAATTTTGAAACTAGTGTGGTGTGTACATTTAACTAAATTTTAGGCCTTAGATTTGACATATTTTATTTTACTAACATTTTTATAACATTGACTTAAAACTAACTTAAATTTATAACATATTTTGATTTTCAGCTGTTAATACATCAAAACTTATTTCTATAGTACTTATTTTAAACATTTGATAAATTTATGACACGGAAACATAATGACTTGGTATACTCGGTTCAATTTAAGTCGCTTTAATCCTCTTCAGAGGTCATTGCACTCATCATTATGATCAACCTCTACTATGGGACCAAACCCGAAATCACGGGAAAAAAAATGTGTGTTGAATGACAATAATTATTTGTGGCGTTACTACAGCAGAGCGATTCTGGCAAATCACACCGCGAAAAAAAGGTAGGCGTAGTGAGGGCGAATTGAGCTGTCATTCCATACTAATGCTAGGCATTGACAGTTCACTTCACTCAAGTTTAAACGGCGTAACTTTATGTGAATCGACCGGCAGGTACAGACGCCAGCACATCAAGTCACCCCAATGTGTCAAATTTCTTTGATCGTTTTTCAACTTTATGTTAAACAAAATAAGGTTCATATTCAATTGGGAAAATTCGACACATTGATGTGCTGGCGTCGGTACACTTCCTCCTAACCTTTTGGTTACTGGATGTTAAGTAGTTTTGGTCAAATAAGTAAATAATTTACACGTGTCTGTAACACTGTAGCTATTTCTCCCTTCCACACCATAGTCTCGTAACAAGTAAATACTTAATGCCCGTAGCGATCCGAAACTCAAAGTAATGAATCTCGTCTTGCCAGCAAAGAACCAATATTCTTGACTAACGAACCGAAAACGTACAATTTCTGAACATTTCCAACCATTTTGCAGATGGTGACGATTTTCAAATGATTACATGGCAATTTCATCCTTATTGCTTATGGGTTAGAGCACTTCTATTATTAATTTTCGGTATATAGAAGAATAGGTTTTTCTGTTTCGTTCGATTTCTTGGTGAGAAATGAATCGTATTTTTGTTCGGATAGTTATAAGGTTGGGTCGGTGTGTTAGCGTAGAGGTCATCTGTCAGCATGATTTATGTGTGTAATTATTTTGACGTGACAACGTCTTATAAATTGGTTTGCCGGGTGACACTTCAAGAAACTGCGTTACGCTCCGCTCACGTTATGCGCTCACAATGAGAGCGAGTGAGAGGCACGCGTCCCTTCCACTCGGGCATGGTTAGCCCGCCTAAGAGCGAGAGAGACAGACATAAAAAGTGAAAGGCACGCGTCCCTTCCACTCGAGCACAGTTTCATCCTTCTTCCTACTATACGAATGAATATTCACATTAAAATTATTTTACCACTCAAAGTCGTTGTCACGTAAAACTTTCGCCCGTATACCGACTTTACAGGCAACCAATTTTTTTTTATCATTAAAGTCCTGATAAATCTTTAATTACGAGTAAGTGTGTCTATAAATAAACTTGTTTTTTTGTGCTTCGAAATTATTTAGTTATTATTTAGTTCACGGTGATTATTCGTTTTAAAGAAAACTTAATGGTCATAGTCATATACATTACCTACCTAAATTATTAAACAAATTTCAAATAAATTAAAGAAACAAATAAATAGCAGTCAAATAAAAACATAAAACAAAAAATAAAAACATTAAAAATACATTACATCATTATACAAATGTCAAATAGTAAAAATGTCAAACCAATAAAAGAAGCAATACACATAAATTTTAATAAGAGTCGCATTCAAAACACACAATAAATATTAGAATTCCAAATTAATATGTCATAGTTTACATAATATAAATCCGTCAAAAGAATAAAAGGCTTGCTCGATAAGCCATTTTTCACAACTTTCACACAACAACAACTTCTTTAGATAGATAAGATAAGTCTTTATTTGCTTTAATCATGGTATAAAGGTGTTACAGTCTTATACAATGTCCACATGTTTAGCTATACAGAATATCAATTGCATGCAAAATAATCATCATGTCAGAACAACAGTAAACATTAATTAAATCATTCAAATTATTAGACGGATTTATTATTATAAATCAATGTCAAAGAAATCTTTAATGTCATAGAAATTATGACATTATTAGGACATTGCGATTTTCTTTTCGAAATCGGTGGCAAAAGGAAACGTACTCGGATAATAATAAACTGTATGCAAGTAAAGTCCGTTACTAAAATGGTGATGCACAAAACATCCAAATTTACCATTACCATTTTTGATAGCCTGTTGGTCTAGCTAGTTGTTATTGGTCCTGACTTTTATGGCGGAGGTCGTGTATTCGATTCCCACCCAAGACATTGTTTTTGCCAGGTGAGCACGTTCATGTTTTTGGAAATATATAAGTATGTTTATCTGTTGTTTAGTACTCATAGCACAAGTTCTGCTTAGTTTGAGAGTAGATGATGTTGTATGTAAGTTGTAGAATATTATTTATTTTATATTTAGCCTTTAACAACATAACATCAAACAATAACAAAAAACATACTACAAGGACTCTTGAACTTTTGTTAACATCTTATTGTAAGACCTACATTATAAACAAATAAAAACTTCTTATTCTCAATATCACGCCTTTATGCCCCAAAGGATTAGGTAGAAGGACACTTATGTTGATAATAGGTACAGACGCCAGTACATCAAGCTACCCCCAACTGTCAAATTCTCCCAATTCAACATGAACCTTATTCTATGTGTAATAAAGTTGAAAAACTATCAAAGAAATTTGACACATTGCGGGGTAACTTGACGTGCTGGCCGTACCTATTATCAACATAAGTGTTAAGTAAGTGTTAAAAAAAACAGCATCCCTGATCTTGCAGGATTGCGTGGCAGCCGCAATGTAATTCTGATGACTGTAGCGGACAGGATCTCATCCCCTCTGTGGAGGTTTTTAGTTCGCACAGTCATTAAATTTAATTTTTAATTTATTTCAATTTGGTTAACTATGGATTATAATTGGAAATAAAGAATATTAAAATTTTTATTTATTATTCAGTAGTTTTTGCATGTAAGGGTAACAAACTCAGATCCACATACATTCACATTCGTAATCCCACAAACTTTCAGTGTGTGATATTAGCTGTGTAATATTAGCAGAAGTAAACGCTTCGACATTAAGAAAAGTCCATTACAAAACTACATCTCCAACTATCATGCCCAATTAGGCAGTCTTATCCACTTATAACAATACGAGTTGGTAAAACTATTCCCAGCAATGACACAGCGGAAGAGTGTCAACCCTTGGCCTACTCCCTCAGTGTCATGGCGACCCAAATCTGTCAGATAACTTACAACTTGCTGGAATAAGCTGAACTTATCTAGTTACCGAGTATTTTTTTTTCTGCGGATATTGTACTTATTTGGTAGTTCGTGTTATTGGTTGCGATCCGTCATTTCTATTTTTGTTTTGGGGTCGGTTGGTGTACCAGTAATGAAGCGTCAACGTACACTACGCAATTTTCATTTTTTTAAGTAATTTGGGATAGTAAACTGCGTAGTGCGTTTTATTTTTGCTACGAGATGAGCTATAACAAAATGCACCCTATTGTATAATCCTATGCTCTTTAAGTTATTATATGTAAGACTTTATGGTGTACAATAAAGAGATAGTCAATAGTGTATTCTATTCCAATCAATAGTTAAAATATGCTTGTGTGCGTGGTATACCACGCACACAAGCATATTTGGTAAGCATATATGGTCTCCAATGGCCAGCCTAGTAAGAGCGACGCTTGGTGATTAATTATCGGACAGTTCACTTTCCGATAATTAATCACCAAGGGCATTTGCCCTTCAGTGAGATAGTAATAGGTCAATTTTATTTAAAATATCTGACTGTTGCCGATAAATTTCAATCTTTCACATGAAATATCACAAACCCCAATTCACAACCGCCGCGACAGTGTAAATCCTCCTTGTCAACGAAACAATATTGTTATAACTAAGCATTTATTTAATGTTAAACCCAAAGCCAATTCCGCTGACATTCGGACATGGCCCAGCACACATTTATTTATGTTTTAACACGCGTAATTGCATTATGGACACGCCATTTAGCAGTCAAACCAAATGATTGCTCTTGTAAATTGCGAAAATAATAAATTAATAATGAAATGAAATTTTTATTGTGGCTATAATTGTGTCTACATTAATAACTTATTGTCCACGAATTTGATTTAATTACAGCCCTTTTCTAGGCTATAATCGTAAATCATTCTGTTTGCTAAAGAAGTGTATACAAAATTCAATGAATCAGTCACAACACCATGGCTGTATTCTCCGAAGAGTTAGGCAGATATATGTGTACCTGTAGAACTCCCACATTTCGCAGATTATATTTAGGTCCTATGTTTTAGGGAGCAAGCCTATATTGTCATCAACCGAGCATAATGTGAAAACTCTGAGCAGATATTTGTGATTTGTGGTGTAGTCATTGTAATGTAGATTTTTTATGTGTTCATTAAAGTTGCTTTTGATGGTCTAATAAAAATAAATAATTTTATTTTACTTTGATTTATACTGTTTGCCTATACAGTTAGGGAATTAAGTGATACTATGTTACGTATTTGCAATACTTATTCGTTTCAACAAGTTTAATAAGTTATTACTACGAGTCTTTACTAAAAAATATATATTAAATTGTGTAAAATACGTGTGTTTACCAGTTGCACGGAGTTCCCATAAGTTTTCCACTGTCTAAACATAAAAAAAAACAGTTAAATTTCAAATTCAATATTGAATGAATACATCGGGGGCGAACGCGAAAACTCTTTCTTTGTAGAAACGCGAAATATATTGGAATAGTGCATGCATTTGTCACGTGAGACGCGGGCCATAAAATGTGCGGAAAGCGGGGATAGAGTGAAGCGTAGTTGGGACTTGAAATCGAACACAAGAATCGGGCTCTTTACTATTCTTACGTCTTGGTTTAGTGCAAGCGCTACACTGCTGAGTTTAAGGCTTGGGTATGATTTCTGGGTCTGAAAAAATTATCATCTGGGATTTCTCATCTGGGGTTTCCACACACAACGGAAAGCTAGTATTCACCTGGAGTAAATGCCTATTTGGCCCTACAACCCAGCTCGGTTTACCTTTTTGTAAAGTCTGCCAATAATCCGATAAATGAACCATTTTGTTAAGATTCAAGAAATTTTATATTTACTGTTAAATGTTATAATTTACGATATATTTCTAATAATTACTTCTAAGATTGAAATAATCGACATTATAGTATCCATTTACTTACTAAAAGCAAACATTTTTCGATAAAACCACTAACAACCACTTATTTTCTTAACACCGAAATAATCTCAAGACATGTAATCGCGTTCTGTAATACAATACTGCCCAAATATGCCATTAGTGCCCATTGCGAATACCATTAAGTACTAATAGCTAGACTAATACATATATAGGTATGTAATATGTATTATACTGGGTGGAAGGGGCGGCGACGCACAGTTGGATAATACGAGTTAAGCAATGATATTGTAAGTAAAAAGGAGTAGGTAGGTTATAAGCGCTCAGCAAGCGATACGTTTTATTGTGGCTAGCCACACTTGACCACAGAGTCGCGTCGCGCCGTCAACGGACGCGTGCGTGCGTTAGTGTGCCGTTTTTGAAGATCGAATGTTGTTTAGGTAACCTATCTACACCTTTTTACTAATAATATCATAGGAGTTAATTATAAATGTGCATAACCTAAAGGTTGACTGGTAATAAGTGCCTATGGTTAGCTATGAAAAAAATTCCAATGACGTTAGTGTCGTAGACATTTTTTCTACCAGTCTTAAAAGTCCGTCTCTGTATATTTGTTTGCTTGAAGTATTAAACAAATAAATAAATATAAATCTGGACTCCCTAGCGATGATTTTTTACTACAATCAGTAAATATCATTAATTTTGTTGTAATCAAGAGATTTTTCAAGAAAGTAGTGAAATATTTACTTCCCATTGGATTAAATGAGTTTTAAATTTCATGTGTGTCTGTCTGTGGCACTGTAGCTCTTAAAGGGGTTCACTAAAATGGATTCGTTTTTTTATACAATATTAAGTAAAGTAAAATTCGAAATAAACGCCCACGTAAAATCAAACACGAAATCATCTTTTAGGTTGCGCGTCGATGTCCTTCAACCCCGTATATACATATACTATGTAGTACCTATAATATACCATTAGTTGTAGTGCAAACATAAATCAGATTAAATCATAACTCTGTAGGCACGTAGTCGCGTTATTTACAGAGGGATATGTACCCAGTTGATTTATATTTAGGATTAGTAACTTGTAAAGTTAAATTTCCACTATGTTTGTTATTAATGTTTTCATTCGAACTGATGTTTTGAGGTCATTGGATTGAACAAATTAGAGTACGAATGTGTGGGTACAGAGGCCAGCACATCGTGCTAACTTAATCCGTCAAATTTCTTCTATAGTTTTTCAACTTAACTACAAAAGAAAAAGGTTCATGTTCAATATTGGGAAAATTTGGCAGTTTCGGTTTCAAGAATTTATTTCTCTAAAAGAATTTTACGATATTCACTTTCTACAAGAGAAACAAAAGAAAAATCTTAATACTAAAGGTGCAACATCGGGAAGAATGACTATTTAAATTATTTTTACCTAATATCACTAACAATAAAAATGTCTACTGTCTATACAAATCTGTTTCTTCTCAGTATTTTTTTAGTTTAATTTTAAAGACATTTATTAATTTAGATTTATTAATTTAATTTCGTTTGGTAAATAATTATGTAATTTGGCTCCCTCAAATATTATGTTATATCTGCCATAATTTGTTCTTGGAATGGAGACTTATAAAGTGTTGTATTTTGCTTAAACAGATAGCTTGATTTGCTAGCGTCTATGACTACTATTACTGGGCCGTAACTTTACATTGATTATAACTTACTAATTTTATAAACAGGTAAAGTTTGTGACGTTGTAAAGGGTAATCTCTGAATCTTCTGAACCGATTTTGAAAATTCTTACTAATAGAAAGCCACATTACTTGTTACTGTCAAAGGGTATTAATGTTCGAAATACACGCAGACAAAGTCACGAGCGAAGTGCTAATTTGTTAATAAATGATGTAACGGAAAATACTGGGCAAATGTACGTCGGACTTGCACACAAAAGTTGTCTTACTAGAACGTGTAAAAATCGCCGAACATTCGGCGAACAAATTAATTGATTTATTTTCTTGTACCTACTATTACTTTCTCTTTTATTATTAAACAAATATGCTATTGTATTTCTCTAAAACGTGGTTTTTTGTAACCTTCCAAATACACTATATGTATTTCAAGGTAGCAATAAAATGCGAACACGGCTAATTAACCATTGCTAGAATTATAAAAACTACGATCAGATGTAGTACTTGATTTGTGATTTCTATAGGTATTTCAATAAAACCAATAAACCTTATATTAGTCTGAAATCATGATGCCCAATGCTCAGTCCTTTTCTATACGAAAAAAGGCCTTTGCCTTGCAGTGGAACGGTAGCAGGCTATTTAGCATAAAATAGTAAATAATGGACTTTTTAAATCGTAGTCATCCGCTGTTTCCATGTCCCCAACATTACACTTCGATTCGTTCAACCAAGCGTTCGTGGAACAAGTTTTTAATACATATAAAACATATTTCAGTACGGAATGCAATATTAACATATTTTAGACGTTCATTGAACTTAAATGGAATTGATGCGAATTTGAAAATACATAGGGAGATGTTAAAACAAGTCTGTTTCTGATATACGATCGCATATTATTGTGTTCTTTCTTTCACTTGAATCTATTTTCGCTCATCATTTGAGCCAAAAGACGTCATGTACTGCACTGGACATAGGCCTTCCATTACGGAATCTTGACTTCTGATTAAATGGACAAAAGAAACATTAGGTAATCTTACTTGCAATAGCCAACCGCTTTACTTTTATTTACATATACAACAAAACAAACCTAAAGTTGCAAGCTGTTTTTCTTTCAGTATACCATAGTATATTTTCTAGTATACTTATCTACATTCTTTTCCATTTTTTTTTTGTTGTTTCTTGTTTAACATGATATTTTTTCTGTCTCCTATGCGATTATAAAAAAAAGTTAAAATATAATGCGAGTAATATTTTGTGTCGCGTGCCACTGAGCGATGCTACGCGTGTCATGGGTTCAACATCCCCTACATAAACTATCGCATCAACTAAGAAGATCACCTCCCATAAAAGCCGGACGTAGACAATTTTTCACTGTGCAAATATCCACGTACCCAGCAATTAACCTTTAAAGGCTCCAAACTAGCCTATCTGCCGGTAGCCGTTGAGTTATGGCCTAACGACGGCCATAATTTAGTGGCCCATAAAGGCCGACCTTTGGGTATGATTCATTAACGCAGTTCAGTAGTTATGACACCCCATTAAAAGGGGGAAGTGGGAATGTAAAACAAATACAATGGTTTTCCAGGTTATATTTCGATATAATGGCGGAGTTTTGATTGTTTACGGTGAATAGATCTTTGTGTGTCTCCTTTTTGGTAAACGAATTAGGGTTAACAGGGTTTATATTTTTTTTCATTTTGTATGAATGCCTTTTGCTTTTTGTGTGTAAGGCCACGGATACGAAGTCAGCGGGCAGTGGAGCGTCAGCCGTCAGCGGAGCGGACCACGGCCGACTGGCGTGCAGCGCTCGAACAGACCTTTCCGCTCCGTTACCGTCCTACTGCTTCCGAGACCAGTAAAGGCTCCAGCATAAGTAACCGACATCATAACCGAAGCCATCTTATTGGTCAAATCTGAAACGTTTGCGTTTATGTAATCTTGCGTAGACAAGCCATGGTGTCTCCGTGAAAGACGGTGATACAGACGCCTTCGATGCTTGTGTCTTTAATGTATGCCCGTGCCGTTTTGTGGAAATAAAACTACTATTGAATCAAAATGAATAGCACATTGACGTAGCGTTGCTTAATGTGTTATAGGTGTGTCTGCAACATCTAATATATGAAATTCTTGCGCCATAATAATTGTTAGGTACCTAACTCCTCCGAAACCGCTTGACCGGTTGTTATGAGATTGTAGGGGTACTTTCAGTAGATCTAAGAATTATTAAATAAGGCAGATAGGTACCTAATCAACAGTTTTGAACATGAAAAATTACCTAAGACAATCCCCCAAAACTCCTGCCCTTTACCACTTTCTAGGGAGTATTCCCGTTTGAGCACCTATTTTTTGAGCACCTATCATTTAGCACCAAAGGTATTCCCATTTCCCATAGGTTAATGCATAGGTGCTCAATAAATAGGTGCTCAAACGGGAATACTCCCTTTCTAGTGGTAGGTACAGTAACGGGCTGGTTTTATTGTTTTTTCTGCGATTTCTACTTATAATCTCGTGCGTGCTTTGATGTGATGTTGTTCTACTTAATTCCAAACCTACAAACGCATTACTTTGCTTGAAAATAAAGTTAATCAGAAATGTGTTTGACAGGAGCCAATTTTACAATCATCTAATAATGAATAAAAGAATACCTACCAAAAAATTGCGATACACTGTCATGTTTCTTTTTAACAATTTTATCAAACCTCAATGTTCACTTTTATGGCCTTGAAGTTACTATCTGTACTCCGCTGTGTCACCCACTCTTAAGGGCCGTAGCTTAATTTTAAAAAGTCTTTAACATTTTTCGAGAATTGAACTATCAAACGAAAAAATATTTTTTCAAATCCGACTGGCAGCTCTGGAGATTAGAGCGTTCAAACAAAGAAACTTTTCAGTTTTATTTTTAACCCCCACCACGCAAAGAGAAGGCTATTTTGTGTATCCGTGTGTGTATTTGAGTGTGTGCTTCTGTCTATGTATGTTTATACACACACAAACAACAAACACAGATATGATGCCACAAAGAAACACAAACTCATAATGAGTGTGTGTGTGTTTACTCGGTGGCATCGTAGCTACAAAACGAATGAACTGATTTTGATGCATTTTTAATAAGCATAGTTTGAAGATAAAATGAAACATAACATTGAACCTGTAATCCGCAATGAAGTAAGTCCCGTAGAATAGGGTATGAGCCTAATGGCATCAGTGGTGCCCAAATCCATACTGATAGAAATTATTGGCTGTCAGTCTAGCTTATTGTTTCTAACCTGATTTGTTTAGCTTTAAGTCCTATATATAAAAAAAAAACAATACTTAGTTACGTACCGCCCGACCCGAGGATCGAACCCGAGCATCATCTCAACGGGGCAGTCAAGAAAAAGATTCTAATCTAAAAAACAAGTAAGACAAAAAAAGAAAGCTGTAACGATGTGAATAAATAAAAACTAGTGCCGTCGTTCATTGACCTGAAATTCTTTTACAAACAACATCTGCATTGGATCGTACCTAGATATTAGACAAGATTAAAACTTGAATGTTACTGCAGTGCTTCGGCGAAACTTAAGTATGTAAAGGCCCAGAAATTTTAATTTAATTTGGGACGATATAAAACGGTTTTGGAACGTGCGGTTACCGTGTAACTTTAGCACTATCGTTTTAATAGTTTTTGGTTTATAAACCAGTTTGTTTAGGTGGGTAGTTGGGGTTTTCGTTTATTGGTTTTATTAATTGGATATTGCGAAATAAACGAAGCTACATGTTTACAATGAAATACTAATTCACATTTGTAGTCGCTATAATCAATGATTTACATGTAAGTATATACATGTATATATGACTGGCGTGTTGGTCAAGTTGTTAGTAAACGCGACTACTATGCTGGAGGTTGTGGGTTCGATACCCACTCAAGACACACACACAGAAGTTTGTGTGATGAGCACGATATTTTTTTTCTGCGTCTGGGTGTAATATTTCTGTAATATGTACATAATGTATTCAAAAATATGTAAGTATGTTTATCAGTTTTCTAGTACTCGTTTCTCTTCTTGCTTTGGGACTAGATGTCATTGTGAGAATGTTGTGGAATATTTATTTATTTATGTAAATATTATGCATAGTAAGCATTTGGCCAAATTTATGTCTAATGGCAAAACAAGTAAAAAAATTGGAAAAAGAGACGTGCGTTTTGTGTATGTCAAAATGCACTAACATACCAAACGCGACTCTTTACAAAAAACCTCATCTACATACTTACAAAAACAACCTATAAAAAATTGTCGCGCCATTATTATTATTTTCCTTTCATAGAGGACCGAACTTTGTCTAATAACAATGGCGGAAAAAGGTGAACTAGCCTATTGAACCGCACCGTATTAAACCTCGATCTTCATTCTATTTTTCTTTCATTTCCGCATCCACATGGGATTTGAAAAAGGAATAGAATCGAGGAATGTGAACAGTTTGAAATATTCACACAGTTATTTGGAAAAGGGATACCAAAAAGTATCGTTTTAAATCATGATTTAAGCTTATCATAGCGAAGGTTTTAGTCTAGGTACCTTGTTAGAACAATTGAATTAATAAAAGTATGAAGTTTTGAATTTAGAACGATCTAAATATTTGTGGTAAAGATAAGATGATAGACTGATGTGATAGAAAATTGCCGTTTATGCTGAGCAGCGAACTCTGTTTACTGATGTATAAGCTATCAAAACTTAAATTGTGCTTACCTACAGCTAAGGGGTGGAATTCCTTGCCAGAGTCAGTATTTCCTGATAGCTAAAACCTTAGGGGTCTTTAAGTCAAGAGTGAACAGGTTGCTTCTAGGCAGGCGTGCTTCATCGTCGACCACATCATCGCTTACCATCAGGTGAGATAGTGGTCAAACGTGTGCCTATGATTAATAAAAAAAACTTCTTAAAGTTCTATTTGCAGTCTGTATAATTTTATGGTTTGGTTGGACCAACGAAACAAGTGCTGGTCAGAAATTAAAATCCTCACAAAAAAAAAAGATTGGAATAAAGAATATCATCATGGCCACGTAAAACAAATTAGCAGAGGCCAATAGCGAAGCAACTACAATTCGAGGTTCAAATTTTGAAATTGGAATTCTAGCACGAACCGCATTTCATTTGACGCGGCGAACGCTGCACGTACGTAGGGTTGCCACTTGTTAAAATTAACGGTCACCCGTTTACTGAGGTAGATTCCGGAGACGA
Organism: Euplexia lucipara; assembly: GCA_921972225.1. Lineage (NCBI taxonomy): Eukaryota > Metazoa > Arthropoda > Insecta > Lepidoptera > Noctuidae > Euplexia > Euplexia lucipara. The sequence goes on along the minus strand of OV179161.1, from coordinate 17,865,250 downwards.
AATCTGTATTTCCGCGCGAACACTCGATCACCGGTTAATCAATACGAAAATCCATTCGACGATCAGGGTACGTAACGATATTATTATACCGAGGAATTCCAGTTTGCGTTGATGTATGAATGTGATCCGGACTAGCCCGGATGGAAAAGTAATTATGATCTGCCTACAATTTGTGTTATGTTTACGATAGGCAAAGAAGTTATTATTAATATTTTGTTCCTGTTCAATGAGATTCAGTTCAGTGTTTTCGTTTTCAAGTTTTGGCAATTTTGTTATTTCAGGAAATGATTATTACTTTGCTACAGCGTGCTGGAAGTAAGTCAAAGTTTTCCCAAGGGGGTGGGTAGAACCTACAGAGCGCCATATGCTACAATTCTTACATACTTCTTTTGCTTCGTTTAAATTCATTCATGTTGTCATACACACACGTCGGTTGGTTGCGAGTACAACGCACTTGACTTTCTGAAGAACCTCACTAGTAAGGTCTATGTATTTCATTCTATGGCGTCCCCTCCCAGCGTTCCCACTTACATCTGCTTTTTAAATACCTTTCATTCATCCTTTCAATGTGACCAGACCATCTAATTCAATTTTTTGTTACTTACATCTTCTTTTAAACCACAAAGTTGCTTTATCACATAATTCCTCAACCTGTCATTCATTGTAACACCACACAATCTTCGCAAGTAACGCAGTTCTACAGCATTTATTTTACTTTCATGTCTTTTTTGCTCTCTCGCTGTCTGTTTTTTGTCTTATTAAACTACCACTAAAAGGAACCATATTTTGCATCTGGTAACCCTGACACGGTTGAAAATTGAAATCTGAATTTTCGGCCATGACGCCGACAAGCCTCATTGTGTTAGCTTTTGCTGCGTGTCAAGTTGGCAAATAAATTTTGTATTGTGTATTCACCATTAATTAGAACGGGGGATGGTCAGGAATGGTAGAGGATGGGCCAGGCTGCTGGCGATGTTTTGATGTCTCTTTGTTAGTACGTTTGACGTTTGAAAATTGAGTGTTTGCGGGTAGTTTGTGAATGTTATTGACTTAATAGTTTCTTAAGCTAACTGGACCTTAGCAATTATTTAAATTATTACTGGCAAAGTTTGTGCCTCTGACTACGCATTCAAGTATTTAACTTTTTTTGTTAGTGTTTTATACCATAATGTACTGTGATGATACCTTATTTTAATGTCAAGATACTGGTAAGTAGACTACTAAGTAATTATTTTTAATCTTAATTTCTACGCAAACATATTTTCTAAGAATACGTTCAATAGCTTTTCAATTTATAATATTTTATATGAAAGAAACTTTTCACATGTTCTTGATAGTCAGATTTTATCTTTACACTAATAATATAATTTAACATAATATAACATCCTGCGTGTATTTCTTATAGAAATAAGCAGATGTATACCTTCCTAATAATACACCCATATTTCGCCAGTAATTTAAAGTACAATGTGATAGGGCGCCTACTCCCACTAACCATGCTCAAATCCAGACTACGGGCTACTTGATGTTACTGAAAAATCTCAAAATCAATCGATTGCCTAACAAGGCATTAGTTAAGACTTGGGCTATTATGTGTAATTTCACGAAAAACCCAATACACTTAACCCCGGATCTAAGACAACATGAGTAGACTCCCTCAAAATTGTGCTCGCGACCACTGGATAGTGGGGCAGTCAATTCACTTGCCTAAGAGAGAGAACTGTGCAGCGCTCAAATGCACAGTGTGTGTCATTAAACTGCCAGAAAATAATCCATAGAACTCAGGTGAATTTAGGAATATTTGTTTTTTTTGTACTTATACTTGTATACGTAGGACCCGTCAACCCATCGATATATTATCTCCTCGAATGTCTTAAGTTACACAGTTCGACATAAGAAAAAACGCTCCAAGTGTCTTAAGTCGGACAGTTACACTTAAGGGCTTGGTCAGGATTGGTTGCTAAATATCTGTGGTTGTACTGCAAGTAGCAATATGTTCTGTATTTATATGAAAGAAATGGTTCATTCACTCTTAAGTTTAATAGTTTTCAACAGTAGAAACATTATTTTGAACGAAATAAAAAATAAATAAATTCATCTGACATTCCACTCACGGCAAACGTCAAAGTGTGTAGGTTATGTGAATGAATATTATCAAAATGAAAACAAATCACGTCACTGCAATGTCTGGTCAGTTTTATTTCACTACGTAGCTGTTTTATTAGATAGGAAAACTAATGAGGATTACGGGAAGGTATCATTTATAATTTATTATTATCGATTTAACAGTATAATCTTCCTTTTTCTGAAGGCCTACTTAAAGTTATTATCTTACTCGTAAAAGCGTCGACATTGTTGTAATGTGCGTGTACGGAGGTCGACACCCGAAAGGTTATACATTTTCACCTATGTTATACCTATAATACCTCTAAGTACTTTTACCAAATATTTTTTTTTACTATCCCTTATCTGGATAAATAATTGATTAGGTTTTATCTACAACTAGCAGACGTCCCGCGGTTTCACCCGAGTAGGTCCCGTTCCCGTGGGAATACAAAGATAAAATGTAGCCTATATGTTAATCCAGGGTCTCAGCTAACTCCATACCAAATTTGATTAAAATCCATTCAGTAATTTTTACGTGAAAGAGTAACAAACAACCTCACAAACTTTCGCGTTTATAATATTAGAATAGAATAGAATAGAATAGAATATTTTTATTTCAGACCGGAGTCCATAGGGTTAGTAACAATTTTAACTTAAATTCTAGTGTTAGTAGGTTACAGACACATAAAAATATACAGGATATATTAGTAGGTTATAGGATTAAGGGGATGGTAGAAACATTCTGTATTTTTGCCTGTATTTTTGTTTGTGGCTACTGATCTAATATCGACTATCCTGCCAGCGTCATTGTCGAAACATCAAAAATTCAGTAAGATCATTCACTTCACATTTACTTTTGTCACATATTTTTTCGCGAAATATGTGACAAAAGTATACAACACTAGTACGAATAACAACAATAATATAAACAGACCACAATATGAGCTGGTATCTAATAACATCATAATCGACCACAAATCCTGTTTAGCATCGTATTTATGGCAATAACCTTCATATTAATTAATGTTAGGGACCTATTTAAGCCTATATTCGATAGCAGATGTTTCCGATGATTTCTATGACATTACTGGCTTCAGTGATAACCCTAATTTATTATAATAATTATTTGCAAGTGCTGACAGTTACTGTACTGTGAACACGGAATAAGTAATTGAATGGAGTACTCATGTTTTTCTATCTTTATATGCTTCGCACCCTAGCATCCATATCGATTTATTTTTTACGGAAATACTGATCTAGGTTCTTAGATCAGCATGTAGTAGTTACCCCAGGGTACAACATACTTTATACGGAATGAAATCGCATTCTACATGTGGGTAACGTGCCTTTTTCAAAATAATGAATGGTAATTGTGCAAGTTAAAACCAGTCCTTTTAGTATTATAATCGTTTTGTTTAATTATTTACAAAACGTGTCTGTACACAAGGTATTTCTTCTAATTCGTGGGTGCATTTACAGACATTTAAAGTCACATACACAAGCAATCTTTGTTTTTCTTCAAATTAGCAACCAATATGACTCTAAAATTTTGAATGTACGGTGGAACGTTGTCAATATGCCAATTGCCCATACTTTGCCATTTCACCTGGAAACATTTGTAGCCATAGAACCTAATAGTGTTGGCTCTCCATGTTTTACTACTCCACGTTTTTCTGTAACGAAATAGATTGGAAAGCAATACTAATTGAAATGTAGCTAATTTGCAATTACATGGCTGACAAATTCGGTATTGTGTGTCAAAAGTTCAGATGAATGAGTTGGTGTTGGTGATTTATTAATCACAGTTTGTTAAAGTTAATTACCAGGTAGGTGTTAATTACAATTACGCCCACCTTCAAAATTAACATGGCCACATAATTTATATTACTGAAGTGTACTTTGCGAAGTACTTACTGATTGTTTGATTTGCTAATGAAGATAAGTTATTTTAATTTGCTATTATGAGGCACAACATGCCCTTTTTAGAAAACAGCAGGGCTATAAATTGGTTTTCTTTTCATTCCATTGACTATCTGGCGCCCAGTTATTGTGTATTGTGTATATGTGTGTTTTGATGACTGATGACAAATAAATATTTTTCTTTCTTCTTTCTTTCTTTCTTTCAGTTGCACACCGAACTTTGATGACAACTGAGAATTTACAAAAAATGGTATTCCACTTTATGTGGACTTCAAGTTACGGTGACGCAAATGACCGGCAGATAGCGTCGTGTGGTGGTTCGTCGAGCTCCCTGAAATAGGTTTGAGCTACACGATGACTGAAGCATGCATGCCGTCTGTCGGGACAGGTCAACTCAAAGCTGAATTGATTCTTTCTTCAAAAGGCTTTTCCAGACTTTGCCCTGCATCGTGAGACTCGCATAATAAATTAATATAATTTTATGTCTGGACTTTATAAGAGACCATGACCCCTGAGTTTCTTTCTTCTCAGGGATCAGTCACTTTGGAAATGTCATTTAATGCCATTTAGTTTTTTTTTTTAAACTAAATGGCATTAAATGACATTTCCAGACATGTAAAAGTATCTGAGAAGATCTACTTACAGAAATAAATATAATTTCATTTCACTATCAGACGGAGTACGGTGCGCTTCGTCACATCTCTCCTAGTGCGCATGACGTCATACAAGATTCACACTGATAATACCCAATACGAAACTAGCAGTTTGACAGTTAATCGTTCAACAATTTGGCTGTGATCATCTATGTACTGTCAGCGGAATACGCAATGCCCTGTAGAAATTAAAACAAGTGCTGCATAAATAATTATTGTTGATCAAACTTTCAATTCAAAAGTATTGCTGTCTGTCAAAACTGATGAAACAAAACATTCCTTTGTCCTTCTATTTTTAAACAAAATTTACATTCAGCATGACAATAAACAACGGAAACACAAAAGACAAACAAAATAAAAACAATATTCTTATTCAACACTAGCAATTTTATGTAACTTGTGACGACTTTTTCTCCTAGTTCATGCTGCCACAGACTAACAAAATCTATTTGATTTTTTCGTCAGTGTCAAAAATCTATTTTACTGCTTTACCGACTCAGTACTGTCAAATTGTCAATGTCACAGAGTGGCACTCATTTGTTAACTTTAAATGTGACACTGACAATTAATTAAAATAGATTTGATTTATATTTCATGAAATCCATTGGAAAGGTTCTGGACGGATTAAGCTATTTTAACGTGCTCTGTTAATTCATTAAATATCAATATAGCTTCAAATAAATGCCTATGTAGCCTATACAGCCTAGTTCTGGGTAATAATAATTGTGATACTAAGCCCCATGTCAATCCTGGTGGCCAGACTTTCAAAATTTTTACTACCTTACACTTCAATTGTTATTTAAACTTACAATGACAATGACGGCCGGGACTCAATAGTTTAGTAAGTTTCTCGAGGCAACGAAGGGAAATTGTATCGCACTAAAAATGGACAAGTGTGTGTGTATGTGTATGTGTGTGTGTCGGTGGGTATTTCTGTGCGTGTATCGGTGTGTATGTCGTTGTTGTTGTGAATTGTTGATTCTGTTTGAAAAGTTAAATCTGGTACAAACTTTGACTTTGACTAACTATTTTAGCCTGTGTTAGGTGTTGGTGAGTATGTGTATTATGGTTCAGTAAGTGCTGCTACTCCATCTGTTGTACTAAATATGTTACCACGTGATAATACTATCGAAAAAACACTACGTAAATAAGTTTTTATTTTGCAATTTTTAGTTTCTTCGTATGTAAAGAAAATCTTTTTAAAAACTTGAAAGAATCATTGAAATTGGTTAAGAATTGCTAAAGAAGTTCTTTCTTAACATGAATGTGTACATCTCTGCCGGGCCTCTTTTCAAAAAGACAGGCGTAATGTTATTTTATGGAAATACAAAAACTCTGCATAGACACTTGACTATAGCAATCGCGAATAATTTGCTGTTATGCGTTGAAGAGTTACTTCGCCTGTCTTCGTTTTTCTTCACCAAATGATACTTTCTAAATGAAAATGCTTGATTTGTTACTTAAAATGTAAAAATCGGTGCGTGTGTACCTATATTTTATATAAGTTTTGATACAAATGGAATCAATCTGTTAGTATACCCTATTAAATCAAAAAAAGAATTTCGAAAATCGGTTCTTAGATGACGGAGTAGGTACTGAGGTGGCAAACCCAAAAAAAAATACAACCGAATTGAGAACCTCCTCCTTTTTTGAAGTCGGTTAAAAAAACGAACCGTTTCATCATAGAACTTTTGCTGTAAAAGGCTTATTGGTCATGTGATGTGATGTGGGCATTTAAATTAAAAACAGGGACGCGACAGCTTGACATGACACGTGTTCACGTTTAATTTATACACATGTGCTTATAGTTATAATAGAATGCCTGTTCACACACGTAACTACGTAAAGTAAAACTTTTTCCCTATATGGGTAGACTGAAACGACAGAAAACCATCTGCTACGATTTTTATGTAGGTGCTCGAATCCTTTCACTTTATCTACTTTCATACACCTGGTCATACACATTGCTAAGCTGTGTGCCGAACGAAGTAAAAACACTTTTACACGTCATTTTTTAACTGGTAGATGAAATCGGAGTTTCACTAACTGACTACTCCGAGAAGAAACACCGAAAGAAACTCAGAGGTCATAGACTCTCTTAAAGTCCAGACATTATCTTGGTCACATCATGTAAGAACCATGCAGATTAGTGTCTGAGATGGTCTTTTGAGGAAAGAACCACACAGATATAAGGGGATCTGATCAGTCAGTGCAAGCATTTGTCAGTAATCGTGAGCTAAACGTCTATCGTGTAATAAATTTAATGTTCACCCATGCATGGTTTGACCTCGGCTAGCGCAGTATTCGACTCGTGCGGCTGTTGTCATTTTAGCCACAAGCTCCTTGTGGCTAAATGACCTTGTGACTGGCCTGTTGGTCTAGTAGTTAGTGACCCTGACTGCTATGCCGGAGGTCGTGGGTTCGTTTCCCACCCAGGACAAATGTTTATGTGATGAGCACGATCATTTGTTCTGTGTCTGGGTGTAATTTATCTATAATATGTATGTATTTAGAAATATATAAGTATGTTTATCAGCTGTTTAGTACCCATAACACAAGCTCTCAAGCTTAACTTGGGACTAAATGGTGTTGTGTGAAAGGTTGTGGAATATTTATTTATTTATCCTTGAAACAAACTGTTCTAACAATATATCTTTTCTTTGTTCCAGATGTTGTTCAACCAATCAAATTCAGTGTGTAAATTGTTAAGAAAAAGTTGTTAGTTAATTTTTGTATGATGTTCACCGCGTTCGGTGATGGTGATGTGATGTGATGATCTGATGATCTGATGTGATAGTGTCATCATGCTGCCGGCGCTGTGTCGGTTGCTAGTCACAGCGGCTGCTCTCGGCGCCACTCTTATGGCTATGGCGGCTAAAAATGGTAAGTGTTTCTTTTTATAAAGTAGATCGTATATAAAAAAAACAAACTATTTATTTCAGCATGCATACATTAATTATTACATGTTTATAACGCTCAATCTTTTTGAGCTAAGATTATGTGCACTAGGTTTAAGCTAAACAGTTACTCGCTCACAGGTATAACGCACGCGCGGTTTTTTGGTAGGTATATGTAAATGCCTATTGATCCTATCTGGTATATTATATATTACGGTAGAGAAAAACTTTTTGTAGTATCCACATTTACCTATTATATTTTTTAAGCTTTATTTAAGGTGCTTCATGTTAAAAAACAACAATTCTTTTACTAAACCGTTAAGCACTTTGTTGGCAGTTGTAACTCCTATTTACAATTTTAGATAGATGCGTACTTATTAAAACTGCTACTTAAAACTGTCACTGTCACTGTGACACTAATGGGACAGGGAAGTGGTTAAAAAAAACGAGTATTTTGCAGCATCACAAAGGCTTATAATTTTAAATTACATTCTGTCATTACAATGCATCTGCATTCACGATATTTTGACAGGCACTAAAAAGAACTTCAACATTTATTATTTATACAGGCCATAATCTTGCAATTGACACTGACATAACCAACTTCATAAACTACTGTAGTTATTCACATAAGACATTGGCAGAATAGTTGACATCGACTTTGTTTGCCATAACAAAAAATTAAATAGAATATGTTGTAGGTAGGTGAAAATGTGGAGTTATGTGTGCGAGACTTCCTGCACATTTCTATATCAGTTAAACTAAAACTAACTGAAGTAAAAATTATCTACATTAATTTGTATTAATATTTGTGCTTATGTTTTCCAATTGAATACACATAGTTTGACTAAAATATAAGGACTGCTTACCTGTAACACACTGTTTTGTTATTATGACTTATGTTAACAAAAGAAAGATTTATAAGTATCGAGATCAAAATAATAGTATCATGATTCCTATCATGATACTATTATTTTGATCTCGATGCTGTGTTACTCTCGAAATGTTGTGATTCCTATCAATAACAACATTTTACACGTTTTTGAATCGAACAGATAACGAAAAGAAAGGAAATTTTCAAACTGATTATAAACACAGTTTACACAGACCTAGCTCAAAAAAATATTGGTTATTTAGAACTCACATTTTAACAAATGTTTTTGCTATCTGTAACTTAAAGAATAGTTTATGCTTTGACTGATAAAAAGGTTCCACTTCTCACAATCACTTAAACGAGACGAGACAATTGCTTTGAACATAACATGACGTGTGTGTTGGGGCACATCGATTAGGGAGGCCCCACGACACATGAATGAAAGATGAACTGAGAGGAGAAATGACGCGTGAAGAGTGAACCGTGAACTGTCATGTTAGAGGCCTGGTGTATTCATGAATGAAGGCTTCTTTGCCATTCGTCAAGAAGAAGAGGACACCGGTGTCCACGCTGTCATTGTCTTTCTATTGTGTCTCTAATTGACACGATTGAAAGGTTCAAAATCACTTTAAACAAATTTTAATCATCAAAACTAATTTTAATCATATTATTAGTGGTGTAAGTACGCGCTTGGTCGTGGAGTTGCGGACACCTGCCCGTTAAACCTAATCTAACCTAGTGGTGTAAGTATTAGGGTAAAAAGCTGTTTTCGATTGTTCAAACTGAAGATTGTTATGTGTTGACTAAAATGGAGTTACATATAATATTGTCCAGTGACATAGTGCCACTTAATGTAACTTCTAAAAGCATTTTATTTGTAACGAGTTAAAACATTTTCATTTTAACGGTTAATAATGCAGCGATTTTACTGGCATTATGTCCAGTCAACAGAGCCTATTGATCAGTAGACTTAATGCTGGACATAGACCTCTTGCAGACTGTGCCACGACGTACAACCACCTAGCATTTGTTCAGCCTAGCCACCTTTTTAAGGTTGTCGATCTATGTCAGTATTTAACATTTGAAATCTGCGAAAGGAGGCAGATATACTGTCATTTATCATTTATTTATCCGAGAGATTAAATCCAGTAGGTACAGACGACAGTAAATCAAACTACCCCAATCTGTCACTTTTCTTTGAACTATTTTCAATTTTATTGAAAAATCATAAGATTCATATTAAATCGGGATAATTTGACAGTTTGGCATATCTTGATACGCTGGCGTCTGTACGTCATGCACAGCAGTAGCGCTTGTTACTGCTAAAGAAACGAGACAGCGTGACCTATTTTTTAATTGACTTCAAAAAAGGAGGAGGTTCTATGTTCGTGTGTATGTTTTTTTTTTATGTATGTTACCTGATTTTTAATATAAACATATACAAACTCATACCTTTTCCTTTTTTCTTCATAATTGTAGCACCACCTGGAAAAAAGCATTTTATAGTTTCTCTTCACCCCCATGGCAAAAAGGCGCGAGTTTAATTTGTCCAAAAAAAGAATTCCTTTACTATAAATTCCAAAATTCTATAAATTAATTAATTAATTATAATATATTCCAAAATTGAATATGATAAGCAACTTGTACTATTATTTTAAGAACTTATGTAACCATATTTATCTGCATATAAATATTTAACTTTGCCTTTAAAAAAAAAACAGAAAATGCTATCATAAACCCATTCTAAAAACAAAACAGCGCTATATTGACAGTACCATCATTCAAATCAATAGCAGACGCCGCCTTCACTCCTACAACCAATCAAATGTGTTCTGGAAGCGTAAACTGTAACATTGCCTGTCAACGACAAGATCTCCGACAAAAACCAGAGACGGCCGTCATTTGCAGTACACACTTAATGGTTCCGACGATAAACAGGCATACGGAACTGATGTTTTGTGACTCATTACGTACCTACCCTTAGAATTGACAACGATGCAAAGTAAATTGTAGGTATGGCTTGTGAAATATGAACATAATAGGCATATGGACTGTGTACTGTGATGATGAATATCAAAATTATATTAAATCCATCGGTTAGATTATAAAACACAGTACACAAACATTTTTTTGCTTTTTCAAATTGATGGAAAACTACAAAGTGAAAGCACATACTAGATTAGCGTAAAGGAGAGGGGGCTTGTGACGCCATCATTCATCATCGTCATTATTTTTTATGTGATTTCGTTGTTTAAAAATGTGTAATTGTTGCGAGTGCTTTTTTTTTAAATAAATGTTGTTACAATTATTCAGTATTATATAAACTGTACAGCATAGTGACGTCATGCGTCAGAGCCGTTACTATTTGATTACGTGAAAAAAAGAAGTAATATTTGTGTCGAATATTTTTTAGTAGGTAATCAAGATGAAAGGTTAAAATCTTAAATTTAGTCAACTATATCCAGCCTAGTCTATTGAGTAGAATACTTTTTATTGTACACCTTAAAAACTGCTCAGTCTAAAAATTGAACCGAAGGCCTCATGGCTCAGCAGTATTCCTGCAATTACTAGACCAGCAGGCCTAGCCATATTACAAATTCTATTTCTATTATCGTAATCGATAAGGTGACAATAGAAAGAAAATGGTGGATGTGGAATCAGCTGTTTGTCAACTGTCAAGTGTTAACGAGAATTTATATTATGGCTGAAAATGAAATACACTTGACAGTTGACAAACAACTGATTCCATATACTTACGCCATTTTCTTTCTATGATAGAAATAGAATAGATATAGAATTTGTAATACGGCTAGGCTTGCTGTTTAGACTAGCTTTCTGTAGCTGCTTAAGCTTTTAAGTGTTTAAAAACTTTTTCTCCTTAACGTTATTTTGGCGTTCATCCAAGGTTCACTTTGTGCAAAGGAAGTACTCAGTAATGACTATTATTCAACTTTTTGCTCTTCCAATAAAATATGATAGAAGTTACTGTTTTTGAGTATAAATGCCATTGCATTTTGTATTTCTTGTTGATGGAGGAGACTTCTCAAAGCTAACAATAAATTATCAGTTGAATTATATTAATTGAAGTATTAAGTATTCATTTAATTACCTATAAATTGCAATTTGATTTATTTACGTGTAAAACTTTATTTCATTTATAATTTTCTAGCAGACGTCCCGCGGTTTCACCCGCGTAGGTCCCATTCCCGTGGGAATACAGGGATAAAAAGTAGCCTATTGTGTTAATCCAGGGTCTCAGCTAACTCCATACCAAATTTTATTAAAATCCATTCAGTAGTTTTTACGTGAAAGAGTAACAAACATCCTCACAAACTTTCGCGTTTATAATATTAGAAGGATACATTGTGTTGAATATTTACACATGCAGACATAAAAAAGAAGTTATAAATAAAACAATAAACACATTTATTAATAAAAACTTATAAAATTCTCGTGTCACAGTGTTTGTAACATAACTACTCTAAAAACGCTAGTCCGATTGTTTTAAAATTTAGTGTGGATAATCAGTGAGTCTGCGAATAGGATGTAAGCTAAACAATAGTAATAAATTGATTCAGAGGCGAAACCAAGTTCGCTGTGGCAGCAAGTACCTATTAATATATTTATTTGTGAGTTATTTTAAATGGAAACCCACCACCAAACACCCGCTGCCCTTCTTGGTTGTGTTTTGCAGAATTTTCTGGTGTTAAGTAAGTACTTACGACCAGACTGCTCGAATGTCCTTATGAGCCCCCGGGGGATCGTAAGCCATACAAACAATGTTCGCGGAAAAACGACGACATGCGACGGGTGAACGTAATTGCAGCAAAAGTAGTACCCATGTAAGGCTCGAAACCATAGAGGTAGCGTTCTGTCTACCGCCGTGAGAAAAGGCGTGAGTTTAAGCATGTATGTGTACCAGTTACAGTACCTGCGATAAACATACAATTTATCAATACACAGGTATTGATAGGCCCGAGGTTTAGCCACGACCTCTTTTGCATTAAGTTGTAGTTCAAATCTGGGCAAGTACCAATGTGACTTTTACAAGCCGTATTTTGTTCAGATCTTTCTAAGTTTATCTAAGACATCATTGACATCGTTGAAGGTAAACACGGTGGGGAAATCTGAGTAGTTAGTAGTTAATATAAGATTAACATCCCCAAAAAATGTGGTGATCAACGCTTGTGCCTTCTCTGTATAAGAAGAGACCTGGTTTTATTAATGTGTTTCCAATTTCCTAATGCTAAATGAATATTCCATTAATTCGATACGAATAAATTCCTTTATGAACAACAAAGAATACAGTTTGCCGAAAATAATTGTACAATATTGAAAACCTACAAAACGAGATTTCACACGAATAAGATATCAATAGAAATAGGAATTTCGATATTGAAATCTAAATTAAAACAGTTTCATTGTACAGTGACTATTTGTTTCTGCCAAAAATATTAATAAAAGTACCAAGTTCCACTAACAAAAGATAAAATACTAAAACAATGAAAGCGAGCTGTGTCAAAATAATATGTGTATGAATAACGTTCGTTTTTTGTTTTTGACAAACTATTTTTTACACTCTTTGCAGTTCATAGTTAAAAATATCAAAACTAGTTGGTTGAGTTTGTAAAGATGAACACTACTAACATCACTTAAGAGTTAAGAACGCAAACAGAAGATAAAATCTGTGTATTTATTCTTAATGATTATTTATTTGACTTAAAATTTTTGTTACCTTCTTGCGCCTACCATGTTCTGTCTCTGCATCGTCTTTAGGTAAACTCGTAGAAAATGCCTATGCCATTAAAATTGCTTGTCTTTAGGTATTAACTTTACTCACAAACATATGTGTGGCTTAAAATTTCAAACACCCATGTGTGTTATATTAATAAGTAAGATTATGGTATATTTGGTTTGATGCAGCCAGGATATCTAGCAGACCAATACACTCTTGGGAAAATAAAAGCAGATAAGTCGTGTTTGGATTCATTTTAACCAACATTTGATTCTGAAAATGACAGCCATGCACTGATAGCAACAGGATGAGCTGATGCTGCAGCCAGGCTATCCATCGTACCAGTAGGTAGACTCTTAACAAAATTGAATAGTCAAACGAACTTACCTGTAAGTGAAGTTCGACGGTAATTATACGAAGTCTTTGTTTCATTCGAAAATGAGATAGGTTTACTTGTAATACGGCTCATTTATATCACATCGTCATTACATAGTTTACAGCCAAAAACTGAACGTATCCCCTCGTGTCACGCGCACCTGTCAGTTATCTGTCAAATATCCGACAAATTTGACAGGCCTGTTGGTCAAGTAGTTAGTGACCCTGACTGCTATGCCGGAGGTCGTGGGTTCGATTCCCACCCAGGACAAATGTTTGTGTGATGAGCACGATTATTTGTTCTGTGTCTGGGTGTAATTTATCTATAATATGTATGTATTTAGAAATATATAAGTATGTTTATCAGCTGTTTAGTACCCATAACACAAGCTCTCAAGCTTAACTTGGGACTAAATGGCGTTGTGTAAAAAAAAGTTGTGGAATATTTATTATTTATTTATTATTTATTATTATTTATCTTCATTAAGTTCACAGCAAATGATTGGTTTTACAACGTGGGGTCCATGCATAAAATTGTATTTAGATAGCATGTATTGTTTGGGTCGGGTGGGACTCTTCTCATTTTCGAATGAAACAAAGACTTCGTATAATTACCGTCGAACTTCACTTACAGGTAAGTTCGTTTGACTATTCAATTATACTCGTCTTTGTTTCATTCTCAATGAGATAGGTTTACTTGTAGATGTTTAAAGACAAGTTGTAAAATCAATCAATAATTATTAAATAATTAAAAATAACAATGAGTTATTTTAAATTTTCCAAAAGAATCAAAAAAATAAATAAAAACACAACATCGAATTACAATTCAAATAGAATCATACTCGTCAAAACTAAAATGGAAAATGTCTATTATTAATATGTCCATTTTGGAAATTTAGGAAGGAATGGTTGACCCTTCAGTTCACGTGTAGGTATAATTTATAATAAAGTTGATATTAAAAAACCCCCTTACCGGCTGAAATTCTTACATAATGAATGTAATGAAAGTTGAAAAAACGCGCTAATATTAAGTTCACTCTTTCTTCCATAGCCCTGGTAATCCAACGGCTGACACTGGAGCTTATACAGTTCAGCGTTTTTGTTACAATGTTTAGTAGGTACCTACTTACCTATTGTTTTGTAAAAATAGGAAACAAAAAATAGAAACCTTGTAATTGTCCATCTCCTAATTTATTGTTAATCCTTCATCATATCAATTGTAATAGCTGTAATTTTCTTAATTATGATTACCTATGTCTAATTGGATCACTCTATTTTTATAATAGAGATTGTTATCATCCTTTGACCTGTAGTTTTCGCAAATAGACTCAATAGACCTTTTTGGTAACAAAGTATAAATCACGTTGTTGCATGTAATTATTTAAAACATAATTAAGTAAACATGAAAAAACATCCCAAGTATATCTAAGTTTAAGAGGTCTTATTATGAAGCCTTTAAATAATCTTTTCATTTTATCATCTTATGCGGTCCTATGATCAAGGGTAGAGCAGATCAAATATAAACAAAACTTTCATAGGAAAAACTTCTTCCAGGAGTCTCATTATGATATTGAACAGCATAAGTTATGGTAGGCTTGGTACTGCTACAATTCACAGTTTTAAGTCAAACGCACTGGAATTCAATCAATATTTAACGTAATTAATTTTCAACTGCTTGTTCACACTCCAAACATGTACAAATGTTTACATGACAATATTCTTCAACGGTTGTTTGTAAGAGATCACTTACCTATTTTATGAGTAATAAATACCCTATATAACTCTTTAAGTTATTAAGGTGGATAATCAAGAGTATTCTGTACTTCTATACATATAATAAGACTGTAAAAAAACTGTGTCTGTACATTGAATATATTTAAAAAATAATAATTGAGGGGGGTTTAGAAACAGTAATAGAGCACGAATCAAAAAAAAAAAATCTGTCTGTTTGTCTGTTTGTCTGTTTGTCTGTTTGTTTGCACACGCTAATCTTCGGAACTACTGGACGGATTTGAATGATTTTTTTTTTGTTGTATAGATATTAAGTCTGGTCAACACATAGGCTATAATTTATCTTGGATACTGGAACACCTGATGCAGAACCGCAACAGACCAGCTAAACTATAGGCGATACAAAAATGGTCCGATAGCAAAAATTGTTTCACGTGATGAGCATTTTCTGCTGAGAGAATAAATTTGAAGATCCGGAACACCTGATGCAGAACCGCAACAGACCAGCTAAACTATAGGAGATACAAAAATGGTCCCATAGCAAAAATTGTTCCACGTGATGAGCATTTTCTGCTGAGAGAATAAATTTGAAGATCCGGAACACCTGATGCAGAACCGCAACAGACCATCTAAACTATAGGAGATACAAAAATGGTACCATAGCAAAAATTGTTCCACGTGATGAGCATTTTTGCTGAAACAATAAATTTGAAGATCCGGAACACCTGATGTGGAACTTCAAGAGCCCAGCTACACTATAACATATATGGGAATGACGTCTTAGCAAGAGTTGTTCAGCCTTATGAGCACTCGCTGTTGACGTATAAATATCGAAGATCTGGAACACCTGTTGTGGAACTCCAAGAGCCCAGCTACACCATAACTCAAATAGGAATGACGTCTTAGCAAAAGTTGTTCAGTCTGATAGGCATTTCCTGTTGACTTATAAAAATCGATGATTAGAAGCATTTGGTATAGAAATTAAGGCTATCACTAACTACATTGCATAATTATAAAATAACATAAGTACCTCCACGCGGTGAAGGCGGGAACAGTTCGGGACTGATTTTCGATGACGATGGTATATCGTTAAAAAATTAGACTCTACTGGCTAAAACTCCCATTTTTTTTATCGTATGCCTTCGGGCTTATGTTATTTGAGTGTTTAATTTCCTTTTCCATTTATCTTCGTTACACGGTAGCTTACCCGGTAACGCAGGGGAGCAGCCACTTAGATTTTAATTGATCAGGTATCATCACAATAAAACTATAACCATGCCTGGAAAGAGGTCAAATTTTTCCCAATGTTCCAAAGGTGCTAAATGACTAAAGACCATAAGATCCCAACAATCTACCGAAGAGCGTTAGGAGAGACTTGATGCTGTTCGAGAACATGAGGCTGCAACTTGCTCCGTGGAAACTTCTTGGGATCGCGAAGCACGCCTGCATTCTCAGCGTATTTACGCATCTACATCCAGGTATCTAGAGACCAGTGAAGAATATGTGCGCGACTGACCGCTGATCGTGAACATCATGCACTGTCTCGCGAGTTGGAGACGTTCACGGAAAAAGCATGACGCTTGAGTTTTCAGCGTATATACGCATCGACTCTAGAGATAAGTGGGGGAAGGATATGCGCGACTGACCGCAGATCGTGAACTTCACGCAACATATTAAGGGCTATAATTTATTTTGGAAAATGGAACACCTAAAGTGAAAGAGATATAAAAATGGTGCCATTGCTAAAACTATTCAACGTGAAGAGTGTTTTCTGCTGTGAGACTAAATTTGAAGATCTGGAGCACCTGTAGGGGAACTCCAAAGCCCAGAGACAATATAACATATACATAATAGAAATGGCGTCTTAGCAAAAGTTGTTAAGTCTGATGGCATTTCCTGTTGACCAACAAAAATAAAAAATCTGGAACATCTTGAATCGTCTCGCGCATCCCATTGGTTTCCCGTCCCCGGGCTTATAGAATTCGACATCAGATGTTTCAGATCTTCGATTTTGACGACCCCGTTGTCGCTGGCATAAGCAACAGGATCCGCGTACGAAGTCGCGGGCAGAAGCTAGTTTAAAAATAAATAAATTTAAATAAAATCATTTCATTTTGTATTTTACTAACTTTACGATCTAATATGGACTACTTTTCAGTCTATTAAACCTATTCTTGACACTTATTTCAATTTCCTGTGAAGGACATGTCACAATCTAGAATGATAGTGCCAAGGAGATAATTAAGGGGTTAAAATGCCTCTGTAAATGTATCAACAATCTCTGAAATATTGAGAACCATGGTTTGACTGAACAATGGATGAAGTACAAACAGTACCTTCTGCTTTTGTAATGTTTACTTTTCTTCTAGATTCAGAATCAGCTATTAATTAAAATTTAATCATGTAGAAAACCAAAATCAAAAAACCCTTTGGTTTGTAATCACACCACTGCCAATTATTTTTAGTAATGGTATATAGATAGGTAGGATATTGAACTCCTCCCAATCAATTGTATGTTAATGTAGTCATATAATCCATTCTCTATCAGATTTCACTATCTGTTGGGTGTCCTGCAAGGCATTACAGACTAAGTAGGCAGCAATTGAATCTAAAATATAATTTGAAGCTTAGCTTCATTTTCAGTCCATTGCTTAGATGCCTCCGAAAACCATAACCTCTTGGAAATTACCTTGTGGAAAAAGTATTTGTAAATAAATAAATATTCCCCAACTTCCACACAACGCCACTTAGTTCCAAACAAAGCAGAGTTTGCGTTATGGGTACTAAACAGCTGATAAAAATACTTATATACTTATATATATGCTGATAAATAAATACATATTAGGGATAAATTATACCCAGACACAGAACAAATGATTGAAAAACATTATCCTGGGTGGGAATCAAACCCATAACCTCTAGCATAGCAGTCAGGGTCACTAACCACTAGACCAACAGGCCAGTCAAAAAATAAAATAAAGTTTCTAACTTGAAAATATTCTTTACTCTGACTATGTTTATGAACTACCATTCAAGGTCTTGTTTAAACATGCAGTATTCAAGGTAGTATCTATTCCATAATAATTTATTCTCATTATTAACTTATTAAATAAAAGACAAGATATTCAATAGGTGTCATGCAAGTGGATGTAAAATTTTCATTCATCTGAACATGGAATCTGACTATAGTTGACTTCACATGTTTAACTTATAACAGTTGTTTAGTTTGTTAGTTAGGAATCTTGTTTTTCCTTGTTTATCTACAGTTAACTGAATTATTTCTTAACAGAAATTCGGAATAAACAAACTGATATATTATAGCCTCTCATTTTGTAAGCATCTTTCACCTTTCTTGTAAAAGTTTATCATTATATATAGGTAACCCAAAAAACATAAAACAATTAATTGTTGCCATTTCCTTTGAAGAGTCTATAATGTCATATATGTGTAAATATTGACCAGGCAATAAGCCTGTTTAAAAAACTACCTCTATCAGAAAGTCATTTTTAACCCCCGACGCAAAAAGAGGGGTGTTATAAGTTTCACCGCTATGTGTGTGTGTCTGTCTGTCTGTCTGTCTGTCTGTCTGTCTGTCTGTCTGTCTGTGGCACCGTAGCGCCCAAACGAGTGAACCGATTTAGATGCGGTTTTTTTTATTTGAAAGCAGGGTTTCTTGCGATGGTTCTTAGATATGATTCATCAAAATCGGTTCAGCCGTTTCAAGGTTATTAGCTCTTTTGTGTTCGCTACCGTTGCTATTTTAGACGTCTATGGGTATTAAATTTACTTACAAACATATGTGTGCCTTAAAATTTCAAACACCCATGTGTGTAATATTAATAAGCAAGATTATGGTATATTTGGTCTGATGCAGCCAGGATATCTAGCAGACTAATACACTCTTGGGAAAATAACAGCAGATATGTCGTGTTTGGATTCTTTTTAACCAGCATTTGATTCTGCACACAATGCACTGATGGCAACGGGGTGAGCTGATGCTGCAGCCAGGCTATCCAGCACACCAGTAGGTAGACTCTTGACTAAATAATAGCAGATATGTCGTGTTTGGATTCGTTTTAACCAGCATTTGACTCTACATACAATGCACTGAAAAATTCTCATAACCGTATAATCTGTAAAACAAAATTAATGCGTTTAAAAATTTTAAAATAAAAATTAAATTAAAAATTTAAAAAACCCCCACCGCATAAAAGTAAAACATTTAAAAAGTTAAAAATAACACTTTAGCCATGAAATTTTACGTAACGTCGGGGTACCGTTAAAATAAGTACCTAAATACCTACAAGTACTAGGAACATTCCTAACTTAAGCGGTACCCCGACGTGAAGTAAAATTTCATGGCTAAAGTGTTATTTTTAACTTTTTAAATGTTTTACTTTTTTCCGGTGGGGGTTTTTTAAATTTTTAATTTAATTTTTTTCTGTTAAATATCACTTATAGTGCGGTAGACTTTTCATTTGAAATGTTCTGTTTTAACAAAAAACTTCAACTTCTAATTTAGAAATTAATGGAAAGCTTCCAATGGGCTTTTTACCAATAAAAGACTGGTAAACTAAGCTTTAGTATTCTGACCAATTTCTATTGCTCAGAAAATATTTATAAATTACAGATATTATCTGAAAAGATTTCTCTTTGGAAAGTTTTTCTTTCAATGAAAAGTAACTTTGGTGTGGTTTAGTATGAAATAAAGTTGTAAAGTAGTTACAATCTTATCAAAAAATAATAACCACAAATAGAAGTGATGATTAGTTATCAATCACATAAATTAATTTTTAAAATGCCCACCTGTGGGTGTATTTTGCAGCGCTGATGAATCCTCCGGTCTTCTCATGTTTTCTCAACCACTGGTGTCTCAGATGATGCCTCCCCCCCCCATTTTTGGAGTGAGGTTGGTTTTTAAAGCTGCTTGTTTGGGAAGTATTGGGTCTTCACCAAATAAGTATGTTTCTGACTCCGAATAAGGCAGAAAACTCTTGATGTCTTTATGACTGTTACTAGCAGGGAAAAAATGCCCCTCTATATGTATACATATATATCATACCTTAAAGTATCACTCAACTTTGTTACATTTTTTGCTCCGGAGTATCTAGACACATTTGAAGGTCTGAGTCAAAACAAGGCAGGGCGATGACACCCTGATGTTGTCTTCATCTTCATTATGCTTATTAAATAACATATTTTGTTAAGCTTCTTAGTAAGCATTAGATACCTGGGTAATCTATTTTTGGTAAATCTTATCCTGATTTCTCCAGTTGAGAACCCACGGCTAGCATTTTGCGAATCTGAACATCTTATGTCTTTTCCGGAGGTACCTGGTACCTGTTCTTCAATCATTCCATTTACCAACTAGAATCTGCATAATACAACTTTTGTTTGAAGATTTTTTATGAACTCCGGAGAAACATTTTTTGTTTTTTCTAATAATTTCAGATGAATTGTTTTAATGAATTTATTACAGTGTCTGTAGAAAAACAGTTCATGCTGTAAAGGCAACAAACATTGTACCATATAACCATGTAAGTTCCCGCAGAACTTCCCTTGAAGGTTATAAGAAAATAGTCAACCACGTGTGTCCCTAAAGAACACCCCTCAGATTGCTTAAATCACAACATAGCCATTGTAAACCACGTGCGCTCCCGCAGAACGCCCCACAGGTTCTAGGCAAGTTGCTCACCATATATAGCCATTTTTCATCACAAATGCGTCTTCAAACGCTCCACAGGTTAGGCTATTCACTGCCAATACTGCCATTGTTGACCACGTACGTTCCCGCAGAACGTCCCACAGGTCAGGCATGCACTTGTTGTTCACTATAGTAATTTTTCATCACAAATGCGTTTTCAAACGCTCCACAGGTTGGGCTATTCACTGCCAATACTGCCATTGTTGACCACGTACGTTCCCGCAGAACGTCCCACAGGTCAGGCATGCACTTGTAGGTTGCAAGCACAGTAGCACGTGCATAACGCAAAAAACACAAAGCGCACCCTATGTTTTCATATTCACTAGCTATAATACGCACACAGGGTCTTGATTTGCTATAGTCATAATCAGGCAAGTATTTGAATCAGTTTTCTGATGAAATAGTTACAGAAAAACAGTTTAAAAGCGGCCATTTTTTATAGGTATTTTCTTACCTTCTTCGTGACTTGAATCAAGTTTTAGCTTAAAATACATCTCTCAGTCGTTTTGATATTCTAATTTTATCTAGTGAATTCCTTTTTCCCATTATTATGCTATTTGGAACAGTATTTTCACAATACAACACAAAATATTAAAAAATATAGGAAAAAGATGACGCCATTATGTGACATAAAAAACCAATGAAGATATTTGACAGATAACTGACAGGTGCGCGTGACACGAGGGGATACGTTCAGTTTTTGGCTGTAAACTATGTAATGACGATGTGATATAAATGAGCCGTACTACAAGTAAACCTATCTCATTGAGAATGAAACAAAGACGAGTATAATATAGCAGATATGTCGTGTTTGGAATCGTTTTAACCAGTATTTGACTCTAAACACAATGCCTTGATGGCAACAGGATGAGCTGATGCTGCAGCCAGGCTATCCAGCACACCAGTAGGTAGACTCTTGACAAAATAATAGCAGATACGTCGTGTTTGGATACATTTTAACAATGCACTGAAAAATTCTAATAACTAACAACTCTATAAAACAAAAATAATGCGATTACAATTTTTAAAATTAAATTAAAATTTTAAAAGCCCCCACCGCTAAAAAGTTAAAATAACACTCTTCTGTTAGTACTCCGTAAACCTCAAATGTGGGACTACACCGGTCAAAACGGAATTATCATGCATTTTTGTCACGTCTCACATACCCTCAAAACGACACTTAACTACAATATCTTCAATTCGCACAAATTTAAAAATTATTCAACTGCCATCGAACGTAACCATTTGAATTTAAAAAATCTCTTGGAAATTTAAAAAAAATACCGGCAAAGAGCGAGTCCGTTTCTCACGCAGAGAGTCCTGTGACTTGATTAAGAAACAGGTATTCGTTTACAAAGTTAAATGTTTATTGATAACGATTACTTAACTAATAAATAGTATAGATTATCTTGTTAGTGGAGAGTTGTATTGATAAATAATTTGTCCTGATTATATTTCGGCATGTAACTTTGCGGGCTAACTGCTGCATCCAATTATAAAATCAAAATATAACTGAACAATTTAATGGGTTTCACGTTTAATGACATGTATTATGTTAAATTGATCCAAATTTCAAGTAGGTACCATATCTGTCTCTTGTTATGTAGGTACGTAGCAGTTATTAATAGATCAGAAGCAAAGATGCTCCATAAAGGACCCTTTAAAGCCATCTTAGAATGGAACCCCAAAAAGACCGTTTTAAAAAGCTTGTTGGTCTCACGAGTGTCGTGTCACCGAGCAGCGTTTCAAGCGCTGCTTTGCATACAACTATTACCGCTGATTCCTTCGCCTGTACCCCTTGGGGTTGCCACGATGTTCCGCGCTCATCCCTTTCTTATCTAGCGATAAAGCGCTGTACTTACATTTGCATGTTAAAAATTGCGCTAGTGTATTGGGTGGTGCATTGAGGTTTTATTTGTTTTTATTTTAATTGGTTTTGTGAATTGCAATTATTATTGTTATCTATGAAATAGAAACGACTGGTTGTTACGTGGGACTTCATTGTTAAGTTTTGCGTTGTCTTTATAAAGTTGTAAATATGACCGAAATTCAATCAATAGTAGGTACTTTATGTACTTATAACTTACTGTTATGTACTCCGACCTTCTTATACATTTTCGCCGCTTAAGTTATAATCTAATTATCATTAAAAAAGGGATCTAAAGTTTTCGCTTCTATTCACCTATTTTCTCAACATGGTACCGAAAAAAAATCGATTTGTTTTGTTTAATATCCACTTAAATATTTAAGTAAAATATGTAGGTATGTACTAGCACTATTATTAGCTAATCTGGATACTAAGATGTGCGGCAAAATATTTAGAAAAATCAGAAATATAAATAATTTATTTGCTTATCACTGGTTCAGAGGATATTACAAAAGGTTCATAAGGTACACGGTATTTATTTATTTATTTATTGAAAGAAGAACCAACAGCTGTAACAAATGGTTAACAATTAAATAAGCAACACAAAGCCAATTACAGGTTCTCACGAGTAAAAAACAGAATAGGAAACATAAATCTTAGGATCACAGTATTATACCCATACGAGGTGTGCAAATATATTATAAACATTATGACACAATCATTCATATTCAGAAATCATCAAAGTACAATGTCATTCAAAAAAATTATCGTTTATTTTATTACACAAAACTTCTCATACACAACCAAATGATATTATAAGTAAAACTGTGTAGGTACTGTAGATATATTATAAGCGCTCAGCAAGCGACACGTTAAAATGTGGCTAACTAGCCACACTTGACCTCAATGTTGCGTCGCGCCGTCTTCGGACTCGTGCGTGCTTTATTGTGCCGTTTTTGAAGATTGAATGTTGTTTAGGTAACCTATCTACACCTTTTTACTTATATCATACATAACATTTATAAAAATAATATAAAAGGTACATTTCTGACTTGCCATTAACATCTCCGTTCATAAATCTGTAAATAAGATAACTCGTTGGATTCGAAACCAAGAAATCATTAGGTGCCTCCAAAGTGCATTATAATTACTTACCCCACAATAACAGAAACTACTTAATCAGAAACTAATTCGTCCGTATCGCCAACAGAAAAATGGCCTAAAAGACTGTTTTGCAATGTACCTACCCCAAAGTTCTTTTTAACATCATTGCACATGCGTATTTTTGTGGCAAATAAAATATACAATGTATAATATATTTTGAATTCAAAGGTATAAATTATTTAAAACATAACGATTAGTATACACATTTATCCAATCATTGAATTACAAAACAAAGAGAAGACGAAAATTACCTGTTTTAATAGAATTTTAGATAAACTTAGTACTAAAATAAATCAATGAATCAAGTAGTTACAAATACTCACAAATTGCTTCGACAAGAATGCCGTTCCACGTCAAAAAACCTAAGAGCAAAGCGAACCAAAGTCAAAAAAAAAACACAGACTAAATAACGCGTTTTTGTAGTAGCAATGAATTCTTTAAATATATCATTTCACCCTTTAATTTCTTTCTTCGCACCTACAGACACGGAAATTTATTTAACTAAAAAAAATAGGTACAGTCACCCACGTAAATGTCCTAAACACGGAACACCGATCCTTGTGTCCGGATAAAAAATGTAATCCGGGCAAAACTGGGAAATTCACATGACCGCAATGCGACACGGCCACACGCTCAGTTAGCCACATTAATAACTGTACTGTTATTTGTTTGGCGTTCATTTTGTGGGTCAGCAGACTCTTAGGTACCTACCTATGATAGGCCCGTTTGATCCTACCACAAAATTAAAATTATAATTGGCTGATGAAAGGAAAAAATTCAAACGTTGCTTTTATATTCAACTTGGTACAGAAAGTTAATTTTATTATGTTATATATGCTTGTATTACATTTGGCCTGTAATAGAAAGCAAGCTAATTGCCATCATCCAGGCAAAAATCCTGACTTTGGGTTGCTACTGAGAAAACAGCGATGAAAAGTATGAAAAGACTTTGCCTGACCCGGAAATTAGACCTAAGACCTTATGCGGCAATATAGCGCTATCAACCAATTAGACCATCGAGAACGTCATTTAATTTCACCAAATATTGCAGAACATAGATATCCGATGCACAATAATTCTAAAAGTATCTTATGTAAGAATAGAAAAAATTACACTGGTATTAACAAATGTTGCAAATAGAGTTACCCAGCTATTTGCAACATTTTTTTATTAAAAGTCTAACTATTTATTTTCGTAATAACTAAAGTCTAAAATACAATAAAACTAATTAAAATTAATTAAATATGTACACTTAAACTACAAATAAAATAGTGAAGAAAAAAAATACAAAAACCCCCCTTCCAGGAAAAACAAAATCGGAACACTCAGGCGTCGAAGTACTACCCCATCGCTACCATCAGGAAACGTGCCCAGAAGACTAGCAGCTTTGGCACGTTGGATGGCAATGCTAAATTCTTTGGCCAAAGAATAAGCCAGCCCTCTGGTCACGCGAAGTGTCGACCAGTCGGCGAGAAATCTCCTTGAAAAGGCTGCGTGCACTCGGACCCCATGACCCGAGCGTTTCGACCCCAAACGGCTCAAAACTGTAACTTATTAACTTTTTTATTTGTTTTTTACTAGTAATAATACCTTTAACCATCGTAATAGTGTCCCACTGCAGGGTAAATGTGTCTGCTCATACAAGCAAGCGCTACTGCTGCGCATGAGGTCCCGGCTCAGTCCCCGGGTTGGGCAAAGTGTTATAGAGTTTTTCCATTTCTCAGTAGCAGCCCGAAGTCTGCATTCGTGCCCAACTGATGGCAATAGGCTCGCCCCATATTACATGGAACTTTGACATAACAGACTGGCATAATGTGGTTGTACTAAAGATACACCTCTGCCTACTCCTTCGGGGATTACAGGTGTGATGTTATGTTATGTTATGTGTATACATTTGTATTATTTTCATAGATATATTTAAACACCCACACAATGGTTGTACGTGAAATGCTTTTTAATTGAAAATGTCAGTTGTCAGCGGTTTGAAAGCTACGCCGAATACATATGGTATTTCCACAACGCATTATCGAAACTATATTTTACATTCCCGATCATTGATACGGATTTGAATGTATATTTGTTGACTTTTGAATAAATTACAAATGTGCTGAATAACGGTGATTTTGGCAATGTGATGCTATCGTTTAGTTCCTATTATGTATGTTTATTGGTTGGTATGGTAATTAAAAGGTATTGACTGAAGTTAATTTGTAAAATGTATTTTAGCTTGTGATGTTTTTGGCTGACTAAAAGTCGCACTAACGTATTAAATTGCAAATTTTGTTAAGCACTTGTTTTTTAACAGCTCTTAGGTAACATATCATCAGGCTTGTATTTACAGAAAAGTAAAGCTGAGTTGCACCTATTGCACATCAAGTTACCCCAATGTGTCAACCATCTTTGATCGTTTTTAAACTTTATGTCAAACAGAATAAGGTTCATATTCAATTGGGAAAATTTGACACATTGGGGTAAATTGATGTGCTGGCGTCTGTTCTGTTACATTTGGACAGTTATGTTTGAGTCTATTGTAATAAAAGGTGAGCTTACAAGTGGCCATAATTTCTAACTCTGGGCTGCTCGTAAGATATCTCTAGTACCTACCTAGATCCTAACAATTACCTAACACTTTACCTGACCTTAGGATACAGGTAGAACCCAAAACCTAATGTTTAGCAGCAGCGCTTGCATCTATTAGACTACTAAGTAGAGAGGCGTCTAGGGCGTAACTATTTTTTACACATCGAGGGTTCTTCACGTAACTACCGGTCGTCGACGCCATTTTTTATGTTTCATCATCTCCCCAGCCTTATCCAGCCTTATCTTGAGGCCAGTCTTACCAAATGCAGCTGAATAACAGTGTTGGTGACGTAGGTACGCCTTATTAATAATTCTGTGCTCACTCGTATCGCTTGAGCTTATAACAATAACTTATCTCAAGTTTAGTATTTATCTCTACAAAACCTAGTTTTCTAGGCTATGGTTAAAAAGATTATAATCATTATTATTAATAAATAGCAGGCAACTAAGCTCCAATAAGCATTTACTACACTTCATTATTTATTGTTTGGTTTTATCACACTTTTTCATAACCGCGTAATATTGTATTTTAACGTTAAATACACTATGAACAACTACAATAAGGTTTGTAGTTGTTCATAGTGTATTTAAGTTTTATTTCTTATTTAATTTTTATGTTTATTTTGGCATGTTTTTCAAGTCCGTTCGCATGGCACAAACAAAATTAAAAAGAAAATGGTTAATTGATAAGAACGAGTACAAAAACTGACAAAGTCATTTACCGAACTCCAAATACACAGTACACAAATTTCTCAACTCCTAAATCAGCCAGTCATTGTCCATTCTACCACAGTCTACCAACAATATCGTCTCAACTTTCTTACACTTCATAAAAAGCTTATCTAAGGCCTACAACACATTGGCGGGCGACAGCGGCGCGTTGGCGGCTAAAACAGAATTATTTTGCACGCCACATTACCATCATGGCGGGTCTACTTGTAAGTTTTAAGGAGTTTGCTTTACACTGACGTGTAATGTTAGTCGGACGTCGTTCATCAGCATATAAGTGGGGTAATGGACTTAATTTACAAGTCATAAGAAGTTAGTTCACGTAGTTTCGTAAATGTGTTTTAGGCGTGTGATACAGGAAAGTTTTATGCTGCCTTTAGTTTGTGTGTTCCTATGTAGAATATTACATAACAAACGACTACTTGCTTTCTTTACTAAGACTAAAGATTCAAAACTATTTGTTGTCATTTCTTTGTTTCGTTTTTTTACATAACTGCGGTTAAGTAAAAAAGTCAACATTTATTTTGACAATTCCAAATTCTCAAGATAATGTTTAACTTTCTTGGGATAAAGAGAAAACAATGTATTAATGCTTGGTGTATAAGCTACCTCTATACCTGAGTTCATCCAAATCAGTTGAGCCACTTCAGCGTGTAGAAGTAACAAACATACCGACACACTTAAACATTTAAAAATTCATGTGATTGTGAGACTCTTTCAAACGTACTTTTTAAAACACAAAAAACATCAACTACACACTCCACTATCTCAGTCGCCCGCAATACAAGTTAACAAAAGTTATCTTTTGGCTCGCCCATAAGAAACTTGAGCATTTCCGTGGGTCGCGTTAAGTGAAAAAAAAAATATAAAAAAAAACTCGTCAAAAGTGGGAAAGTTTGGCGGAGTGCTCGCCGAGACAAGCGTAATTATCGCCGCTCACTGTACTATTGTCATGGCACCATAATTCACTAAAAAAGTTTAAAAGAAAATTGTTAAATAACTGCGTTAGGTTATTCGTTTTTCGGTAAATTGTGAATGGAGATAAATTTTATAAAGGACGCTGTGGGTTTTATTAAGTTCTGAGGGGAGGCGACGAAAGAAATCAGTTTTCTAGAATGTGTAAGACTTGTGGCACAGTGGGCAGTGCACATTGCTCGCAGAACAGATGGTCGTTGGGGCCGCAAAGTTGCCACGTACCTGGAGACGCAGCGCTGGAAGGCCTTCCACAAAGCGGACCAATGACGTCTCGGTAAGGGTCCATCGATGCAAGACGCACAGGACCGGTCATAGTGGCGATACTTGGGGGAAGCCTAAGTCCAGCAGTAGACGTCTTTCGGCTGAAATAATGATGATTATAATCAGGGGCACTAATAGTCTAGAAGTGTAGGCGGCGTACTGCTTAGCACGCACCTCTGATCTTTCAGATTCTTGTGCATATATATTTCCTAGTGCAGTGCTTGACAATTGCTAAATATTAAAGAACACACATAACACGCATATGTCGCACTTCGCGGCTCGATCGAAGGTTAAGCTATGGCATATGCAGAGGCTCATCCATGCCTAGAAAATTATGTTAAGCCATTATCGTTAAAACAGCATTGGCGGTTGCAAACATTTGAAATTAAATACCAATAATACGAACAGCAAATGTATTTTGTGATATTTCAGCGTTAGTGTCATAGTAAAAGATAATTACTGTCATGAACTTTCTCTCTTTAAAAGGATAGGCATTATCACTTTAAAATTAACCCTGTTTATTCTAAATATGTAGGTACCAAACACCACTTTTAAAGCACAAAATCTAATCAATTTTTAATACCAACAAACAATAAACCGGAAAATACCCAAAAAACAGTGTCTTTGAAACGAAGGCCTGAAGGGAATAATGAACATCGGCGGACAAAAGCCTTCGGGATGAAAAGGAACCAATGTATTGGTATTCAATACAGAGGTAATAATAAAAATAAAAAAAAATATAAATAATATGAGGGCATTATTGTAGAAAATGGTTCTGAGAAAGAATTAATTAGGGTGGGATTAGATTGTAAAGAAAATGTTCTTGTAAATTAATTTATGGACCTTTCTATTATCCATGTAATAATATGACTAAACACGAAAGGTTTAAAGATCCTTCAACTTAAGACAATCGTTATGCTTTAAAAGTCAAAGTCAAATCGTTTATTTCATTTAGACCCATTACAGGCACTTTTGAACGTTATACATATTGTACATCCAAATTACAACCCCAGAAATAACAAGTGTAACAAACAAAATAAGTTCAACCAACACATTTAACACTTCTCAACTTTATTTCGACCACTTTTTACGAAGGCTCGCGTATCCATGTGTTTTACCCGAAAAGGTTGTTACAAAAAGCCTTTCATATTCCGGGGTTCTGACCCGGGTAATTACCCGGAGAGGCAAGGACCCAGCACGTAACACGCTCAAATCTCATATTATTAAAGTGGTGTTGGGCACGAAAATATTTTTTTGTCGACTAAGTTATATATTTTAGGAAGGATTTAGTTTAGAAATGTGTGGTCAGTGTGAATGCGCGAGGATTTAGATATGATTTAGGATTTTGTAGATTAGTGTTTTGTGTATTTCGAGGGTAGGAATTCGTGGCAATGTTTAGACTTATATTTCTACTTAAGTTCAACCATCCAGTGACCTTTGTTGGGAAGTTTGTTGCGCTACTTCTTTTCCCTTCAAATGAAAATGCTACAAAGTTATTACTATTAATTGATAAGAGAAAAAGAAATAAAGAAAATAATAATTACATAATATTTGCCACAGAATACGTGCAAGCGTGCATGCGACATAAGGACAAATTAATGAAAAACACTTTAAAAATGTATTTTATTATTTCATAAATAATTGGGCAAAGACACACAATAATTCTACACGTAAAAAAATTGGTCGAATGAGAATCAACTCTTTTTGTAAGTTGGAAAATTATTTTTAGTCCTCCTAATATTCAGAATAGCAATATTAATAACAAAACACCCACGCCTTGATCGCTTAACACAAAACACTAAGAAAAGTAAACAAATTAATCTTATCGTACAAAAACTTCCTAAACAAGACTTAATCTCGTTTACAAAGGAGTAAGCAAGTATATATTGATATTAATTCACTAACACGATTTGTATCGGTGTCGGTCATTGACCGTGAGGTCTGAGATTGATAGACTCACGCTTGGGTACCTACTTATGGATAAGTAAGTAAGTATCTCACACGTAGATGCCTACTTAGGTAGGGGTATACCTAAGTAAGTAAATTAGTTCGTTATTTTACTGGGATTTTCATATAATAAGTTTAGTATACCTTATTGGTCTAGTGGTAGAAAGAACTAGAAATCAAATGTAATTATATTTATTTCAGTAAGTTAGATTTAGATTTTTTCCATTTTACACCACTAATTTTTACACAATACTAATAATTATTACAAATACTTAAAGGGCTTATTCTAGACGGTCTTCTCATTATATTTGTAAAGTATCATTTAATAATATTCATAAACAGTAAAGTTATTAGCGTTTGTTTA
Source organism: Euplexia lucipara (assembly GCA_921972225.1). Taxonomy (NCBI): domain Eukaryota; kingdom Metazoa; phylum Arthropoda; class Insecta; order Lepidoptera; family Noctuidae; genus Euplexia; species Euplexia lucipara. Next base: position 17,834,368 of record OV179161.1, on the reverse strand, counting down.
TATCCCAAAAAGTTACCCAATTTATTGAAATATTGAACAGGCTATTATTCAGGTCCTAATAGTATTCATTCATCGTCATCGCTCGCTCACGTTCGCGTGATCTTGCTCAAACATGCCCCACCTCCAACAGCTGTTTTCGTTATTTAAGTTTAACTAAATAGTGGCATATACTATAAAAATTGAACTTAGTTTTTTTTACTTTTGATTATTTTCTTTTATTTTCTTTTGATTTTTTTTATTTTTGACAGTTTAGCCGAGTTAAATGTAGATAAAATAGTTATGTTTGCCTTTCCTTATGGCAATGGCCTGCCACAGACCGAAAATAAAATTAGATTTAGATATAATATAAAATTACACACCATGACATTGTATAATGAAAAATTTGAATTTATTGACTCTAATGCGCTCATTAGTCAAAATTATTTTATGACTAAAGATAACTATTATCTTTGTAATTTTTTTAAAAGACAAATAGCAGAATCGCTATCCACTTGTATTTATAAGTTAGCCAAGTGTTTGGCTAACTATACTGCTCCTATTGAGCAGTTAAGTAATAGACTTAGCTTAGATAAACAGAACTTGGAATTTGTTCCAAGTTGTTTAAATTACAACTCGAGACAATAGAGTCAACCTCTAGCAGTAATTTTAATACCGCGGTAGACTTATGCCCAGATTCTAGGGACATTAAGACAATAGATTTAAACTCTAGCAAAACCATGAACCTAGCTTTGTTATCACACCCATCAAATTGTAAAATACATAATAAAACTTTAAAAATAGTTCATCAAAATATACAGGGCGTGTTAGGTAAAGAATTAGAATTGGAGTTATTCATGAATTGTAGATATGTTGATATTCTATGTATAACCGAACATTGGTTAAAAGCCCATCAGATCATGTTCAGCTTCAACAACCACCAGGTTGCTAGCTCGTTCAGTAGAGTGAATATGATACGGGGTGGCTCCCTAATAATAGTTCGCAACAATATCAAATTTAAAGAACGGAATGATATTGTAAGCCTTTCTATTGAGCGAGTCATTGAAATTGCATGCATTGAGCTTGAGCAGTTCATTGTAATAAGTGTATACAGGCCCCCATGTGCTTTATATGATAGTTTTGAGAAGTATATGGAGGAAGTTTTATTAAAGACTAGTCAGAGTAACAAAACGATTGTTGTCTGTGGAGACTTCAACATAAATATACTAGAAAAATCAGCCACAGTGAATAAATTTATATCTTTATTCAAGTCTTATAACTTGTACACAAGATTCTTTGAGCCAACAAGAATAACTGCCACTAGTGCTACATGTATTGACAATATTTTTACAAACTTAAGACCTTCTGATCATTTAATAATAAATGAGTTGGATTCTGATCACTGTGGACAGTTAATCACTTTCCCTCAGGAAAGTCAAGGCAGAGCTCAAAGAAAATTTGTGAGTTTTAATCCTGTAAACAAAAGTCGTTTAGAAAAGTTTAAAAATAATTTAATGGAAAAACTACCGAGCTTGCCTTATCACAATAACCCGGATCAGGCATATAGTTTATTATTTAACTTGATCAATTGTGAATTTTTGAAGGTTTTTACAAAAAAAACATTGTCTGTAAGTGACCGTGTTATATTTAGTGACTGGGCAACGCCAGGTATCTATAGAAGTAGGGAAAAGCTATTTGAGTTATATAATGAAAAAACATATAATCATAATGAGTCATTTAAAGAATATGTTAAAACTTATTCAAAAATTTTTAAACGAGCCTGTTCCTCAGCTAAAGCCATACACATTAAAAATAAAATAAAATGTTCTGGAAACAAAATTAAAACAACCTGGAATATTATTAATTCCGAAACGGGAAGAACGACTGTGCGGAATAGGGACTTCCATTTAAAAATTAACGACGTAGATATTAAGGCAGACATGTGGCGACTGAGTTTGAGAATTTCTTCACTAACATACCTTTAATAACAACTAAAACTTTGTCTTCTTCCTCCACTTCTGCTTACCGTGTACTTACAGAATGTGTACCAAAATGTGACGAACAATTTGAATTTAGGGCTGTGACAGCTAAAGACATTATAGAATCTTTTAAGGATCTCGATGTAAAAAAGACTGCCGACCTTTGGGGATTGTCAGTGTATACAATTTCTTCAATAATTGATATAATTTCACCTTTTTTAGCAATTGTTTTTAACTCCTGTATCACGTCTGGTATATTTCCTGATTTGATGAAACTTAGCAAAGTAATTCCACTGTTCAAATCCGGTAACTTAACTGATCCCACGAATTTTCGCCCTATTTCAATATTACCCACATTGAGCAAAGTTTTTGAAAAATTAATTTTAAAACAGATGTTAAGACATTTTAATGTTCATAATTTATTTCACCTAAAACAGTTTGGTTTCACAAAGGGTCGTTCAACTACGGATGCGGGCGTGGAACTACTGAAAAGTATATTCGAGGCCTGGGAGGAATCGCAAGATGCCTTTGGTGTTTTTTGTGACTTGTCTAAGGCCTTCGATTGCGTACATCATGAAACACTCATTAAGAAATTACACCACTATGGTATGAGGGACAGAGCTCTCGACCTTCTCACTTCTTATCTGAATAACAGAATTCAGCGGGTTGATGTTAACGGCAAGAGATCTCCAGGATCTGCCGTTACCATCGGTGTTCCGCAGGGTTCAATTCTAGGTCCTTTCTTGTTTTTAATTTATATTAATGATCTACCTTATCACATAAAGGATAATCACAAAGTAGTATTGTTCGCGGATGACACTTCACTCATTTTTAAAATCAAGCGTCAATTAGTTAACTTTGACGAAATTAACAATGCACTTTCTAAAGTTGTCCATTGGTTTCATGTAAATAATCTTCTTCTTAATGAAAAGAAGACTAAACTTATTAAATTTTCTACGCCTAATGTCAGACAGCTTAGTACCAATGTTCAACTGAATGGGATGGAGTTGAGCCCTGTTGATTCGACGGTATTTCTTGGGTTAACAATTGATTCCAAACTGCAATGGAGCCCGCACATTGAGAAATTATCAGGAAGGCTTAGTTCAGCCGCCTATGCTGTTAAAAAAATTCGACTGATTACGGACGTAGATACGGCCAGAATTGTTTATTTCAGTTACTTTCATAGTCTTATGTCGTATGGGATTCTTCTCTGGGGAACCTGTGCGGACATCAATAATATCTTTGTTTTGCAGAAAAGGGCAGTTCGAGCCATTTACAACCTTGGCCCAAGAGATTCTCTCAGAGAAACATTCAAAGAAGTGAACATTCTGACTGTAGCTTCACAATACATTTTTGAAAATTTAATGTATGTACACAAAAATTTATCGACTTTCAAGAAAATGTCCGATATTCACAGTATAAATACCCGAAATAAACACAATCTTGCTGTGTATCGCACTCGCCTCCACAGAGTCAGCAACTCGTTCATGGGTCAATGTATACGCTTTTACAACAAGCTTCCTATTGACATACGAAACTTACCTGTTAAAAAGTTTAAAACCAGTGTTAAAACTAAACTTTGTAAAAAAGGGTACTATAAAATTTCAGATTATTTAGATGACAAAAAAGCTTGGGATTAGACTGCTCGCTCTGCTAAGCCCTGCATTGTGCCACCCAGTATATTTTAGTGTATAAGAATGTTATTTAATTATTTTTTATTATTAATTCAGATTAAAAACCACAAAATCTATTGTAAGTGTAAACGCCATGCAGACTGAATACTTTCAGTTTATGATTACATAATTCGGTAGTTTGGGTAAATGGTATGCCTATTTTTTATTTTTTTTATTTCTTTATTAACTGACTAGAAATTAGACATAATGTCGGGAGGTCGTGGAGCTCCTTAACCATAAAGTTGAGCTCACGATGGCTGACATACATGCTGCTTGCCCAAATTGTTTCTGGCACTTTCCTCAAAAGGCTAAACCCGACACTGCTCTGCACGGTACGTCACACGAAAATTTTGTTAATATATTTTTTTTATGTCTGGACTTGAAAAGAGACGATGATCCCTGAGTTTGTTTCGGCTTTTCTTCTCAGAGGTAGTCAGTTAGGAAATGCCGACTTCAACTAGCTTTAAAGGAAAAAATGACGTGTAAAAGTGATTTCCATATCCTACTTGCATAATAAATAAAAAAAAAAAAAAAAAAAATTACGCAAATATGATCAGTAACAGGTACGGATACAGCCCAATTTTTTGTACTATTTAAAAAGAAGGGGTGTATATTAATTTATTATTCAAATAGAGATTTGTGGTAAACAGTACACCACAAACTACCTGCTCATCTTTTTCACTATCAAGTCCATCCAAAGGTTGTCTGTAAGAGATTGCAATTAGCAATACGCGAGCAGTCTGTGGGCGAATTAATACGCAAAAGCAGTACGGCGCTCTACGCGTCCAATACAATAATGCATTCAGGGTGCTGATGGGGCTGCCTCGCTTCTGTAGCGCTTCGGGGATGTTCGCCGAAGCGCGCGTGGATTGTTTTAATACAACCATGCGCAAGCGGTGCACATCGCTGGTGCGTAGGGTACGGGTCAGCCCGAACAGTATCCTGAGCGCCTTCGCCCAGCGATTCGACTACGTTCATGTATCACTGTGACATGGTACATGACTGGCCTGTTGGTCTAGTAGTTAGTGACCCTGACTGCTATGCCGGAGGTCGTGGGTTCGATTCCCACCCAGGACAAATGTTTGTGTGATGAGCACGATCATTTGTTCTGTGTCTGGGTGTTATTTATCTATAATATGTATGTATTTAGAAATATATAAGTATGTTTATCAGCTGTTTAGTACCCATAACACAAGCTCTGCTTAGCTTGGGACTAGATGGCGTTGTGTAAAAGTTGTGGAATATTTATTGTGGAATATTTATTATTTATTATTTATTTATGTACGGGCTAATGTGGAAATATTATTTTAATTGTTGTGACCTATTGTGTGTTCTATTTGTATTAATAATAATTATGGTGATTTTAATTTAATTTAATTTTTATATAATTTAATTTTGATTTGGTTTTATATATTACGTATATTAACATAGTTTAAAATATTGTACCTATTAACAAAATATGGATTGTTATTGTCTGAAATAAGCCGGCCATTGTATCGCCCTATGTAGCCCTTATATTATGATTTGTGAGTTTTTATGGTGTGCAATAAAGAGTAATCTATTCTATTTTTATTTCTGTCCAGTGAACAGATCCAATTCACTATGCATCGTATACTCCTCACAGACTTACAATCCATATCAAAAACCATTATCCACCCAATACCCCCGTCAGTTATCATTTATCAATCCTCCGGTATGACTCCTACGTCATCAATCAGCTGTCGGGCGACGGAAGTGACGTCATAGCTGAAAAAATACGTCACCGGTCGTCGCGTATGTGAGCTCTTTATTGTGTCAATTTGTTAGCTTAAAGTGAGTTTTTGCGAATGAAATGGGTGTAATTATGAAGGTTTTGTTTTTCTTCTAGGAATTTCGGGTAGAGGCAAAAGGTTATATGGTGTTTTCATGTTATGGTATTTACAATACAGATGTAAGTGGGAACGCCGGGAGGGGACGCCCTGGAAAGACATACATAGACCTTATTAGTGAGGTTATTCAGAAAGGTCAGGTGCGTAGAACTCGCAACCGGCGCTTGTGTATGACAACATGTATGAATGTAAACGAAGCAAAAGAAGTATGTAAGAATCGTAGCATATGGCGCTCTGTAGTTTTCGCCTATCCCCATGGGAAAAAGGCGTGAGTTTATGTATGTATGTATTTAAATATTGTACACCCTAAGGGTTCCAGTGTTACTTGTTACAACGCTAATTTTAAGAATTCTTTACATCCTGTGACTGAAATGAATCTGAATCTGATAAGTACACATTTGACTAACCCTTCAACGATAACCGGCGTGATATTTTGTTATCAATACAATAATAAATCGCCTAATCCAAATGGTTTAAACATAAGGTCTAGATTTACAAGACCACAAAAAGATACCTTTCCCAAAATAGACAACCGTCCAATCCCAGAATTTCGAGATATCTAACAAGAATATTTTATACATTCACATCCAACAGAAAACATGTAAATTCTTTTAGTGAATATGTAAGAAAAACTAGGCCTTTTTGAAGACGGATCATAAACCAGTATGTATTCAGAGAGTGCGTCCTCACTAAAAAATATTCCGCCTTTTGACTCGCGAGTGCTTGACATGGTTGGGTAACTCGCACTTATATTACAACTAAAATGTTGAATATTATTGTAGAAGGGCATATGTAGAAGTGTACTTCAGTCTTTATGCTGAATGGTAGATGATTTTTTTTAAAGATATAAAAGACAAGTAAATACCTAGAGTTGTTTTATAAGAGCTTTGTTGACTTAAAGATGACTGGTGAAATGTGGATGTGCATCTGTACAGGCACACCTACTAAATCTAAAATACAATAAAATCTCTACTAAACTTTTTCGGGATTAGATACATACATATCTACATAAACAACAACATTTTTGTTCTACGACTTTTTCGAAATTAGACAACAATAATCAACTATCCACACAAACTATCGACAAAAAACTCGATCAACTGTTCGGATATACATATATCCGAACAGTTGATCGAGTTTTGTTTGGAGAGTTAATTTTTTTTTACTGTTTTCGTTGTTAGTAATCTACTCCAGCAAGGTTGTTGGTGTTTTACAAATAACCCTGTATACATTAATTCACGCCTTTTTCCCACGGGTAGGCAGAAAATATACTTTTCGGGATTACAGGGCTCATCATCAGCCTAGCCTTTTCCCAACCATGATGGGGTCGGCTGTAACCCCAGTGTTTTACACAGAGTGACTGCCTGTCTGACCATTTTAACCTCGTTATGATACCCCTTGACTAAACTGAGGCTCGAGTCTGCTACTGCAATCGTGTCTCAATGACCGGTCATTGATCGAATATTTGACAACTTTGACAGTTTTTGTATGGGAAATCTGTCATAAGTTGGACGTTATACGTCAAAAATTACGTGCTTTCCGAGGCATGGTGGACTCTTGATATGCAATAAATGGTTACCCATCTACGGACCAATTTCGTCAAGCGTATAGCTAAAAACATCGATCGAATCGTGAGGCTGTTGATATGTAGCCACAAATTCTAGCACTGTGGGTTCCAAACTCAAGTACTAAACTAATAGTATCAGGGGCTGTGCGTTGATAACTGTTCTACCATGCATATACACCACTAATTTTTAATTAGTACAAATACTTAAAGGGCTTATTCTTGACGGTCTCTTCATTATATTATTTTGTAAAGTATCAATTAATAATATTCATAAACAGCAAAGATAATAGCGTTTGTTTATATCCCCAAAAATCACTTAATTTATGGAAATATTGTACAGGCTATTCATGACATAGTAGTACTCACGTTCGCTTGATCTTGCTAAAGCATAACCCGCTTCCAACAGCTGTTTTCGTTATTTAAGTTTATCTAAATGGTGGCATATTTAATAATTGAACTTCGTTTTTTTTACTTTTGATTACGCAAATATGATCAGTAACAGGTACGCATTCAGCCCATTTTTTTCGTACTTATTAATAAATAGGGGTGTATATACATATATATATTTTTTTTAATTCCACAACTTTATCACACAACGCCATTCAGTCCCAAGTTAAGCTTGAGAGCTTGTGTTATGGCTGATAAACATACTTATATATTTCTAAATACATACATATTATACATAAATTACACCCAGACGCAGAACAAATGATCGTGCTCATCACACAAACATTTGTCCTGGGTGGGAATCGAACCCACGACCTCCTTCTTAGCAGTCAGGGTCACTAACTACTAGACCAACAGGCCAGTCGAATTACCATCGACACCTTTAAAACGAGAACAAATTCTCAAGTATCAAAACCATTCATAACAAGTACAGTTCATTTGAACTGTCTCAGCTGAAAAACTTAGCACAACGTTGCCACTCGGATCAAGTGCTTAGTTAAAAGTTGTTCTACGGTATAATGATGTTCCTACATACCGTATTGTAGTTGAGAAGTTCGGCTTGTTAGTGGCTATCAATATGTGTGGTTTCATTGACATGTGCCTATAGAAGCCTCTTGGGGAAACTTGAACTTGACAATGTCTGCCTTTAACAATTCTGTGGTCGGAGATTCTTGGGTCGTCTACATTTAGGCAGCAAGTTGTTATATAGGACTGGCCTGTTGGTCTAGTGACCCTGACTGCTATGCTGGAGGTCGTGGGTTCGATTCCCAACCAGGATAAATGTTTGTGTGATGAGCTTGATCATTGGTTCTGTGTCTGGGTGTAATTTATCTATAATGTGTATGTATTTAGAAGTATATTATGTTTATCAGCTGTTTAGTACCCATAACACAATCTCCTAGCTTAGCTTGGGACTAGATGGCGTTGTGGGAAAATATTGTGGAATATTTATTATTTATTTGTTTATTTATTTATTTATTTATATTTATAATTAAATGCATTCGAAATCTGGTCCCATTCTGACCTCAGCAACAATTAATGTTTAAAGTAGGCTAGCCACCAAAGAGATTTAAGATAGGTACTATAGAGAAGACGTACGTAGAAATCCCAGAAAAACTGTGATCCCATGTCTCAGTAACGCCATCTAGAATAACAGACCAAAATTGGAACGGCAGCGGAGCGTACTAAACTAGAGCAATCCACTAGTGTCCACTAGGACACAAATATCGGATGAAAATTTTGTTCGTGATGTTCCGTATATAGTAGGGTATTAAATGTCTTTGCTCGCCCCCTATTACATGGACCCTAATAATAACTGGCAAAATATGTATGGAAAATATGTACCATGAGGCTTTATCACACTAGCGAGTTGCGAGCGAGTGCAAAGCGGGGCGAGTGCGCAGCGATCCCGCCACGAGTTCACATCGTGTGCGCAGCGAGCGCGCCGCGTGTGAGCAGCGAGTTAGAGTTAGATAAGGCCCTTATTGGTGAAGTTCTTCAGAAAGGTCAGGTGCTTAGTACTCGCAACCGGCGTGTGTGTATGACAACATGTATGAATGTAAACGAAGCAAAAGAAGTATGTAAGAATCGTAGCATACGGCGCTCTGTAGTTTCTGCGTACCCCCATGGGAAAAAGGCGTGAGTTTATGTATGTATGTATGTATGAATATGTATGGAGTATATACACCGGTATTTTTAAATTAGTACAAATACTTTAATAAGGGTTCTAGACGGTCTTCTCATTATATTTGTAAAGTATCAATTAATAATATTCATAAACAGCAAAGTTAATAGCGTTTGTTTATATCACAAAAAGTCACCCAATTCATGGAAATATTGTACAGGCTATTCATGACATAGTAGTTTTTCATTAATCGTCATCTCTAGCTCACGTTCGCGTGATCTCGCTCAAGCATGCCCCGCCTCCAACAGCTGTTTTCGTTATTTAAGTTTAACTAAATAGTGGCAAAAATAAAAATGTAACTTCGTTTTTTTTTACTTTTGATTACGCAAATATGATCAGTAACAGGTACGGATACAGCCCAATTGTTTTTGTACTGATTAAAAAGTAAGGGTATATTGTTACATATCTGCATAATCCTTCGGAAATTACAGACTTTAGGTTTTGTGTTTGTGTTAAAAGTCTTGGCACCTTCGATTTTAAAAGCAGTAGAGATTGCGGTTCAAAATGGCGTCTGGGTCACCACTGCTGAGGTCTAAAGCCCTCTAAAATATCTTTCTAATGGTTTACTGTAATATAAAGGTATGTTGCGAACGGCCCAGCTATTTCGCGAGAAACTGTTTTTCGTGTTCCTAATGAATTTTAGAAAGATCAAAGAGCATAATAATTGACTTTTCCAAGAAACAGTGTTTTGCTTTCAGTCATAATTATTTCGCCTTACACTGAATAGTAGGTCCCTCAAAAGAAAATAATGCGACCGAATACTTATTAATGTATCTAACAGAATTCTTTACGTACCTAATAAACATTACTTTTGTCTAGTATTCCTATTCGCATACAATCTCTAGCCAATACTCACAAACCAATTTCTGCTATTAATTTCACATGTCGCACTCTATATGTTCATTTCAGATGATCATATAAATCCTAAGATTGTGTGCGAATAAATCTGCCAGTTCCCAGACGAGCTTGCCATTGGCGGCCATATTGGAAAATATATATCATTCAGTTAAGTACCTATGCTGATAACAGTAGGGGACGATTTGGTTTTGTAGGAATATATTGTGATTTGAAAGGAGTAGCGGAAGACCAAAAACCCATCGCGACACACATATATTAAAAGGTGGCTTCACTTTTGATGTTTGTGACGCTCTGTCTTACTTTTTTTTGTTGGTTAACTTGTTACTCTTTCATGTAAAAACTACTGAATTTACCTCCTTTTAGCCACATCTTCTTTCATACCACATATCCCATGTTTTTTGGTCTTCCGCTACTCTTTTCAAATCACAATATATTACAAAACCAAATCGTCCCCTACTGTTATCAGCGTAGGTACTTAACTGAATGATATATATTTTCTAATAGGGTCCACCTTTTATAGCAGAACTTTTTACGTCATAATTTTATTTTGCATAGCAACGGATAGCATAAACCTAAAAATATATAATAGCAAAAACCTCATAAATCGTTTGGCATACACTCATTTACCATACACCGAAACCCATAATTTTGTAAGTCAGAATCATCTTTTGGCATAAATTTCACATCCATAATAATCAATAGCAACGGCTTTACTTTTGGTGTTCGCAATGAGCCGTCTTCCTTTTCTTGTTGGGCTTAGACAAAGAAAGTATTTTCCCAAATATCACTTCCCCAAAACACAACAATCCACTACTTAGATAAAAATAGAACCCTACAACAGTTATTGCCCGAATGACACACGAAAACAGTATTCTGTTTATTCCAATAAACATTTATGACATTATAACATCAAACTTAATGACGTGACATTTTATAAAAATGGAATATTTTTGCAACGTAACTTGAAACGTGAGAGTTTCTTATAGACGTACATACATATGTAACCCCACACATTTTATTTGAAGGTAGGCAGAAATTACAGCTGCTATTCTTACACACTCTTTCAGCTTCATATATACCTACAAACATACATAAACTCACACCTTTTTCTCATGATAGGCAGAAACTAGAGAACGCCATTTGCGTTTCTGCCGTACTAGTTGTGCTTCGTGTACGTAATTAATTTATTATTTGTTATGTGTAGTATTTAATAACACCTACAATAATTTGTTTATGTTCATAATCTGCTATTTAACAAAATTTTAGTTTTTAGTCCCTCATCTAGATTACAAGAAAACATTCGACACATAATTATGTTTTCTTTTTTCACGTAGCCAAGAAATAATTGCTACAAATCAAGTCAAAATGTCGCATGGCGCCACTAGCCAGTACAGTTTATACTGATAATGACGTTACAAGCCCCCTCTCCTCAACTTTAATGCGCTTAAGCAGCAAGTTTAAGCTTAAGCAGTTTTCCATCAATTTGAAAAAGGAAAATGTATGTGTCGAATATTTTCTTGTAATCTAGATGAGGGACTAAAAACTTAAATTTTATCCCATTCGTTTATGTTGATACATACATTTAAGCATACGTTCGTTGACACGTCTGTGTACTTAGTATGAATGATTGACGTGATCGTTATGTGAAATACATATACAATACATACAAACAATACATTTACTCTTATCATTTTTTTTTATGTAGACAAAGTAAAATCATTTATTTCATTAAGGCCATTTATAAGACACATTTAAAACGTCCAACTTAAAAGTTAAGTAAAATTTTATGATTTTAGTTGCTCTTTTCAAAAGATAGTTTCGTATGGAGAAGAATGTGCTAGAAACTCCATAAATTAAGTAACTTGAAGCATTTTGTTTAGATTTATGATATGGAAAATGCTTGTTTTTCTCATAATATTTTTTTTTATTTCATATCAGAGTTTTGATCAAGTCTTTGGGTGAATACTGTGCTGGCACACAAGAAAGAACCCCCATAGACGTGAATAAATTTAGTGTTTTCAATTTTTAATTTATTTGAATAACCGTTTTCTTTACGTCAAACTTTCGTGCCCGGCACTCTATTTATACACGCACACCTATTGCTATTACTACGCACTTGACCTTTCTGAAGAACACTTACATGTTCAAAGTGGGGTTACTAGGTAAAATATAAAGAGGCCATCTTAAAAAAAGAGTTTTGTGTGTTGTTTTTTGTTATCAATTGTTGACGTATAGTTATTGAGCTAAGGTGAAAATTTGCAGACAAAAACCATATCTTAATTCTGAAGTTTATAAAGCAAAAACCTTAAAAACTTTGTAAATAATTATTACCTACAGAGAAAATATACTATGTCCCTCACTAACACGGTCTCTTATTACATTATCTCATACATAATTTAGTTATACGGTCGCAATGATTGAAAATGTAATTTTGGATAAAAGACAAAGTTTTGTTTACTACCACCCATCATCAATACATAACCATCGACATTTAAGAAATAGTTAAAATAATAATAAATTCCACAACTTTCACACAACGCCTAGTCCCAAATCGAGCTGAACTTGTGTTATGGGTAAAAAGCATACTTATATATCTCTAAATACACAAACGTTATAGATAAACTAAACCCAGACACAGAACAAATGATTATGCTCATATTTGAATCCCAAACGCTCCTTTTATTTTTTTCCACGTCTGTTTTATTTTTAATTTTGTGCCAAGGCTATTCTCCAATTTCGTTTTTCCTTCCTGTTTCGATAATTCAAGGCCCTTTGTTCAGGACTCCTTCGAGGCACAGAGCAACAAATTAATTTGCAACATAAAGGGATTGACAATAAAATGAGACTGTATCGTAAAAAGCCCTGTATAAGAAACTTATGCGTATTTACTCAAAAACTTTTCTAGTACAACGTGTCGGCTGAACTCTACCAAAGGCTTTTGTAGAGACGACCGAATATGGCTGACCATCACACCGTATCCAGAGCGTGTAACATTTTGTACGTTATGTTTGTTAAAGTTTTGATAAAACTGTTTTTAGAAAAATTGCATAAATTGTAACTTCACAAATATTCAATTAAAGTTCAAGTATCAATAACTCAAATCAAATTTCATAAGGAATTTGAGTGCCAACGCAATAAACACACCTTACAGTGACTGTCAGTTTGGTAATTCTTATTTAAAAATTAGACTATACAATATCTAAACAGTCTCTTGTTGTAGAAAAGATGCAAGTCTAAATTCGATGGAACGAATCGTGACATATCTCAATCTTAACAATATTTATCTTTTCTAATTTAGGAGTCTCATTTTAACAACAATAATTTTAAACTGCGGACTCCGGAGCGGACTAGAATATGTTGTATATTATAAGATTATTAAAACGCAGACACACCTCAGTAAAAAAATATGATTTCAATTTTCCAACGAAGATCTAACTCATTGCAACTTTCTCATTAAGATCCAACATGTCACCTCATGTACTCCACAATAACTTACGCTTCGGTGTGACAGTCGGCCCTAACTTGGGCGCGCACTTTATAAAGGCAGTCGACATGTTTATGAGTAAAGTTTTCAGCTGAAGACTACTATCTGTTACTGAGAGACTTGACACTTCTACTGAGAATGGACCGACTTGGAATATTATCGTTTTCCAACCGTGATAGATGTGGAAAGGTGTATTGAGAGTTGTGTTAGATCTCCATGTATGTATCAAGTAATGGCAATAAAGAAGCAGCCGAAAGAGAAAGGGAAGTGTTCTTCATTCTTTCACCTCGTGCCTGACGTTTTGGACGCTGAAGAAGGGATGACAATGCTCTTTTACGTTAAGTGATCTCCGGACTAAAGACATGGGATAGTTCGTCATCCTAGTAAATAGGCTCGAGTTGGTAACGCGTGGTGTTTCCACGTGCCTCTTACAACCTATGCCAAGGCGAGGAGTAGCTCGTTCCTTCCTTGACCAGAGATTAGGTTTGCCCGACAAACCGTCACTGCTGGGCTGATAATGAAGAATGCACATGCGTTCCATACTTAGTCAGAAATGACGAGAAAAAACACCTTGTGTTTTTAGTCAGTAGGAGTTTGACAGACCCCTTCAAGGTAGAGGACATCCTTGAACATTAATACACGAAAAAAAGTATTTTGTGTATGTTGCAGTAGAATTGCACGTTCTTGCGACTCCCAGCTCAGGTGTGTGAAGGAACACCGAGGTGGTTTTTAATGAGTAAACATCTAACAAACCCATAAAGATTTTTTACAGTTATTAGGGCTGTTAGTTAGGGTTTCACTTTAGGAACAAATTTTAAGTGTCGTTTTTCTTTTCTTCTATCTCGTGCGAGTCTAATAGCTATTTTTTCTTTCTTCTTATTTCACTTGCTGCCTCAAGCTTGGTTGCACTGCGCGGCCCTAAGTCAGGTGATGTCGTCCGTAACAGCAGTTAGGATTTCCATTTTAACACGTTACGATGTTTTTTTCACTTAATATAAAATAATCTAATAACTAATCTTACAATTGAGCAGTGATAACCAGTGTTCTGACCAGCGGACTGGAAAGTCGTAGGTTTATAGGTTTTAACCCTAAAAATGTATCTCTGACTTTTCCAAATTACATACTTACATACACATACATAAACTCACGCCTTTTTCCCATGGGGGTAGGCAGAAACTACAAAACGCCATATGCTACGATTCTTACATACTTCTTTTGCTTCGTTTACATTCATACATGTTGTCATACACACACGCCGGTTGCGAGTACTACGCACCTGACCTTTCTGAAGAACCTCACGAATAAGGTTTATGAATGTCCTTCTAGGGCGTCCCCTCCCGGCGTTCCTACTTACATCTGTCTTGTAAATACCTTTCGTTAGTCTCCTTTCATCCATCCTTTCAACGTGACCAAACCATCTAAGTATACTCTTTTCAATTTTTGTTATTACATCTTTACGGAATTATGTGCGTATTGTATTATTATACTTCAAAAATGGTGAAAAAAATCCAGAAATGCGTGAAAGAAATATTTCGCGACGACTTGTGAGACCAAGTTAGAGGCCCATGCGTGGTACAAAAGCTCTAACACCAGGTTACTCAAGAACCACACATTAAGAAAAAGAAGATCTCACAGTTTTCTCACATTTCTAACCTTAGTAAACACAAGTAGGGGAGAGGGTATGCAAGGTGTGTACCACCATTTCTCGTCCGAACGACTGGCCATAACACTTCATGGCATGGCCCCTTTTACGATGTATTGTCCTTTATGGAATACGGACGACCCAGAATGGTACTTCTAAGTGTCGTGCCGCGTCCTAGCATTGCATCAGTGCAGTAAGTAGTCGTAAATTACACGCAAGTTGGTTAAACCTCTTTGGGTCATGAAACCTGTAATATTGAGATAGAAACACTCAAACTCTACTTGCAAATGTAATCATGGTAAAGATTTCAACAATTTCTTTACTAAACCCACGACAAATCATGTCTGTACTCTTCGAGAAAGGGTGATAAGTGAGGCACTATTATTGAGTATGAGATCCTGGGTTTGATTCAGGATCGCACGATTGTTATTGGATTTTTTTCATCTAAAATAATAAAAATAAATACATAATAATAAATAAATAAATAAATATTCCACAACTTCACACAACGCCGTTTAGTCCCAAGCTAAGCTTGAGAACTTGTGTTATGGGTACTAAACAGCTGATAAACATACTTATATATTTCTAAATACATACATATTATAGACAAATTACACCCAGACACAGAACAAATGATCGCGCTCATCACACAAACATTTGTCCTGGGTGGGAATCGAACCCACGACCTCCGGCATAGCAGTTAGGGTCACTAACTACTAGACCAACAGGGTAGAAAATTCCTCTGTAGCAGCCCATATTTCGGATTTGTAGCAGATTGATTGCAATAGACTCCACAACACTCACTCATCTCTGTCTGAGCTGTACTCCCCACAGGTGTAGTGTTGTAAATGATCTGAATTATATTTTTTGTTTCCTAGGAGCAGACCATTTTAATTTTACCCTTTGGATATATACCAACCTACTAATATTCTTAAAAGGAAAGATTTAGTTTGTTTGTAGGGATTTAACTCAAACACAACTAAACCGATTTTTAAAATTCTTCCATCGTTAGAAAGTAACATTATTACCAAGTAACAAAGGCTGTATTTTATTTTCAAAACTACAAAGGGGTTCAGAGAATATCAAAGTTTAAAGGTAAAATAAAAAATGCAGGCAGGCGAAGTGCCAGTTTTATTATAAACTACTGTAACACCTAAAGCATAACACTTGTTAATTACAAAATTCACCACTTTTCGCAAGTCACAAATGAAACAAAACACTTTTGACTTTTTGACACACATTTTTTCGGCCCCAAAAAAACTCAACCTGCTCGCTCTATCCCAAAACGAATCGAGCAAAAAATAAGCGAAATGATTCGTAAATAAATAAACATAGCAAATCCTCCTGCGAAAGGATATGGCGGAATGACCTCAATACCTTTTTATAAGAATGGCTGCCGGAAGCACTGTATAGGGAGCGAAGAGACCGGGGAATGGGAATTGGTCAACTGTGACCCTGTGACCTTGGAGGGTAAGATAATAAGTCCTTTCGGAGGAAATCGGATGGTGTAGTTGGTGAAACTATCACATAATAGTGACTTCATTCTATAGGAATGGCTTGGTCGTCTGAACATACTTAATTTCCCAAAGGTATGTGGGTAGTTAGTTAATTAAGGTTGAATTTGTTTCTGCTAGTTGATGATATCAGTATCATCAATTAATTATCAGCAATTAATTTATTTCTTCGAATTCGTTTATGCAAATGCTTTTAGAATCTCTGAAAAGAAACATTGAAACAAAATTATAGGTCAAAGTCTTTTTTAAAGTCCAAAAAGGAACGAAAAACTGTATATTAATTAAGGTCACACAAACGAAATAATTATTACAGAAAAATACTAAAATATTATTTTTACGAGTCCAAAAAGGTTCATTCACATCTTAGTATTATCCAGCCATGGCCTTATCTTAGCCAGATCACGGGAAATCAAACAGAATTATTCGGTTATTCAGACCGCTAAAGCTACTTTCAAACCTAACAAAACTTGTCCAACCTAGAGGTTTAAAAATAGAACTTGCCTCACTCGCCGTTAAGTATCTCAGAAAATAGCCACTCGACCTTTTTGAATGAAAAACTTTTACCAACAATATTGTGTTTACACGTGGGCATCAATCATCACTAACTAGACGACGGTACGGCTAAAATAAACTAGAAGTTTTAAAAACTCTGCATTATTACAAGAAGAGCGGGAAATGTCAACACTCTGGGTTCGACAAAGCCATCCTATTTATTACATTGATAAAGCCCGAAATTCTCTTATTGGCTGTAGGCACCTGTCGAAGGGGAAGAGGGTCCCTCTTACAGGTAGTTTTAGGAGTAATATTAAACAATAGACAGGTGCAAAAGGTCCACTAAATTTGAGGTAAAACGGAGCGTGGACGGAATATCTTTATATTTTTAACCGACTTACAAAAAAGGCGGATGTTCTCAATTCGGTTCGTTTTCTTCTTAATTACTCTAGTTCCGGAATTCGGTGTCAAATAATGATAAAATAGAACAACAAATCGTTAGACTTCCTAATTTAAAGTTGATTTGTGAAGTCGATAGTTTTTTGTAGACAGTTTTAGTAAATGATATATTGAAAACAGGATGCTGCAGAACTTTTATATACGGCTCGTATTATGAGGAGGTTTCTGCCTCATAAAGCTTACACCTGTAGTTTGAACCATGTTCCCGCCATTGGCGGTCTACTATTTTAGATGTATCAATATTTAAAAATGTAATTTAGGTTTTTCGAGAGAATAATACCAGACTGGTTGTCCCACTGAAGGGGTCGTGGTGCCCCTGCTGGGGTCGCGGAATTTGTTCTTGAGTCACCGCGGCCCAGGAACGCAAAAGGCATTCGGAACACGGATGGGTTTAAGTCAGTAAGAGTCTGACACTCCCTTGCGCATAACCCAAAAGGGGAGGAGTCATTTGATGATTTCTCGTCCTTAAAAAGGGTTCGTTCTGCCAAAATTCATGAATGACAGATAAAGTTATTTTCACCTAAATAATATTAGTAGGGATTTATGGACTAACAGTAAAGTGAATTTCTTTCGGTGTTTCTTCTCAGAGTAGTCAGAAAGCCTAAGTAACCCTTAAATTTATTATTTGTAAGTTTTTAAGGTGTACAATAAAGAGTAGGTATTCTTTCTATAGTGAAACACCCTCCTCATTAGACTAACAAAAAAATCCAATCGACAGATATAAATATCATTCATCATTTCAAAGAAACTAGGATATAATATTTTAATAACCTGGCAATTTTTAGAATAAGGCTCAAAAAGTATCTTGACCACAGAGTGGGAATTCTGTACCTTCATTCGCAGTAATATAAAAGCAGTTATGTAATATTGAGGTCACTCCTAAGCTCACTGTTATTTGAACTGTCAAAGGCACACAAAGTATGAAGCTCTTTATTTTTCTGATCTTCTATTTCCTTATAATGATAGAATCGCAAAATAATTGGGGGTTCAGGGCGAAATGGTAGGCTATGGCACACTTGTGATGCGAATTTTGTTAGGAAAAGAAAATGGTTTTAGTCGTTTTGCTATGTTCTAGCTAGACAAAAAACAGGGTCGAGGGTTCTTGTGTGTAGGTACAGACGCAACTTTGGTTAGAAATGTTTTTCTGCTCCAGAAAGTCCTTTTTATGGCGCACCTATCTATTTTGTTGACCTTGGGTCATAATATTAAGTCTTCTTCATAACGTTTGGTAGCATGATCCTATATGTCGACGAAAGAATCCACAAAGGTCACTTTAATCCTAGTAGAAACATTTCTGCTTATTATAGATGATATAATGCTCGAAATTGTAGACTACTGGTGACTGAAAAATCAACACATTTCTTCTGTTCGTTTTTGACAATGTCGTGCTCAAAACAAAAGACATGGTTCTACAATCCGTCAGTTGACGATTCTTCTGTAGACAAATCTATTTCTACGGTGGTCATGCCGTTGAGAAATAATAAAGTAAAAGTTTATTTAGGAACACAAACACAAGACGATAGGTACAATAAGTGAAACGATGGTAGCTGCAAAGGTATAAACTGTAGCGCAGCTACCAACGCCCTTCTCCAGATACAGAATGGAAGAAGTTCCATGTAACATTTTGAGTGACTTAAAAGTAAATAAGTTAAAGTAAATTTAATAATTTATAATAAAATATCTCTCAAGAACGTCATGAGATGCGAAACCCAATCTTCTAGGCCTGTCATTGTAAATATTGTCAATATTTACAATAGTAGTAACTAAAAGATACAAAAAAGATTAAGATACCGGGCAGGTATCCGCCACTCTACGTCAAAGCGAGTATTTTGCGTTTGAGCTATAATCTACCAGGCGGGCCCAGTGCGAATTGGTAGATGTCACATGTCTTCGAATTTTGCAGGTTTGGTAATAAGGCTTTTTTAGTTAGTGCCTACTTTCTATTTGTTTACTTATTTAAGGCCAACAAACAGAAGTGCAATAATAAGTAGGCATACTCGTAGTTAACCTATGTCTACTCATTGTCTTCTGTTTGTACCGAGGCCAACTCATCAACCTACTCCGATGTGTCAAATTTCTTTGATAGTTTTTCAACTTTATTCTAAACAGAATAAGGTTCATGTTCAATCGAGAAAATTTGACAGTTTGGGGTAGCTTGATGGCGTCTGTACATCAAAGTGGTAACAAATACACAACTCACAACGTTATCCATATATTATGACTAAATAGATCTACTAGGGACTTGCTAGCAAGGACAATATAAAATGCTGGATAAGGAAATCTAAAATGCAACTTTAATAGCCACTAAGCAAGGAGATCCCAGTGAGATCTCAATACCTGAAGCTACATATTTAGCACGGGTGCATATAAAACTAGCTTTCTTTAATAAAATACCTGACCAAATGATGAACTTACCATGGACAAAATTTAAAAAAAAAAATGTTTCACAGAATTACTTGTAGACTTTTTTTAATATTTCATGTCTAGTCTATGCAGAATTTCTTAAATGACAATTTACTGTAGGTAATCTATTTGATGGTTCTACAACTTATTTTTATTAACACTCAACATTCAAAGTAGGTATTATCTTTTTTTCAGCGAATTATGCAATTACAGATGTTAAGGAATTATTGGAAAAACGGTGTTCAGTGATTTTTGTAAATATCTGATGTCAAGGTTATTTTGTTCTGTAGACGTGACAGTTACTTATGGAGAGTTAGTACCTAGTGTTCTTGTGTTTTGTGAATGTGTTCATGGACTTTTGTTGCTGACTGTACCTCTACATTCTAAGTAAGCAGCAAAGCCAAAAAGGATCCTACCTACCTCAGCATGATGCAGAGATTTTTAAAGAAATCGATAATTCTGCTCCACATTACATCAATTGCTTCCAGAATTTCGTCACAATAAAATATTTATAGGCAGTGGCTAAGGCCGGGTACACACGAGGCTACACATTGCAACGACGTTCGACTTAAGCCCGGGCTTACGGCGGCTGCCCACGATCGATGAGGAGGGACGCTGCTAAAATTAACGCGAACCTTGCGGTTGCCCTGTTGAGCACGGGTGGTTGAGTGAGTAATTGTCTTTTAATTCTGACTTAACGCGGCCGTGAGGGGTGTTATTAAATTATTTTGCTTGGTTTGAAGTTTAAACGGTGTAATTGGCAGTTTAAATGTTACATATATATAATAGGTTTTATCCAACAATTGGTGGAAATAAGAACATTTAATTGCGTTTCTGAAAATAGAGAATTTATTTACAACATATTTTATATGACATAAACATATTTACATTACCTAACAAAAAATATTAACAAAAAATATTCACTCACCTGAAAATAGAGAAACAACATTTAAAGCCCTTACTTCATTTGGGTTATAAGTAATATTGTATGTAAAATCTAATCTATTAATTAATTTATTATTCAGTAGGTATATTTTAATACATCATTTTAGAATGTCAGTCACAGTAGTGACATTTTAAAATGATTGACATCTTGAGAAAGGAATAAAAACAAACTTAAGAAAAACGATAGGTAAAGAGGTTTTCTTTACATATATTTAACATCTAGCCTGCATTTCTCGAAGAGTATCTTATAATTCGAATCGATTCGACTGCCTCGTTGGTCCAGTGGTCGCTAGCGCAACTGCTGAGCGTGACGTCCCGGGTTCGATCCCCGAATCGGCAAATTGTTATTGTGTTTTTCTCAGTAGTAGGCCGGAGTCTGGATTCATGCCCTATTGATGGCAATAGGCTTGCCCCCTATTACATGGCACTTAAACAAATCAGGCGAAATGTTTTAATGTTATCTTAACATTCGTCCATGTACATGGAATTTAATGAACAGTGGGCTGTTGGTCAAATTCCATGTAACATGACTAAACTTCGAGGTAAACTTAAACTTAAACGTAAACTTCTTGTTTGCCACCGTCGTGGTATAAAAAAAGGTGCTTCCGTGGTAAAAATTCATATATTAAAACCCCAATAACACTTTATTCGGACCAAAACTCGAATTCAGAACCTCAGAAAGTAGCGCTTTCGTCCACAATTCACTGCTGGTTAAAAATTGTAGTTTGTGCTAGTATTTCTCAGGAATAGTGAATCACCGAAGAGGTTAAATAATAATTATAATCGTAACTATGAAATTGGTTCATGAAGAAATTAAACGCTTTTCTGAAAATTGATTTTATTAATGTGTTGTGAAAGAGTCAGTACTTAGAATGAATGTCTAGGTTTGCAAACCTCAATTCCATTACAAAATTGTTAAATGACTATACCGTTCTCGCAATAGGCGCAAACAATTTCCACTAATAATAATACTTTTTATGTCGTTTAGAAACTTTTATTACGTAAGTTTCTCTTGAATACAATTATAAGTGCAAAGAATTTCTGCTGCTTCCTCCGCTTTTAAACTTGGTACGCTATAAGAAGTGCACCATCTTTGTAAAGTTCTGAGTAAGTTACATATTACATTTGTCTATGATTGCTTAGTCTTGGTCTCTAAGAGCTCTTTAGTTTTTCATTTCGACCCATCTTTACTTAATTTTTAAGTTTTAACTAACATTTTATTACTAGAATTATTTAAGGTACGGTACACAAATTAACGACGTCGTTGTTTAGAAGTTAAGGTACAGCTACCTCTCATGCATGAGGTTTTTGTTAATATCCGGGCATGTACCAATAAGGGGGTTTTAATTCAAATGAACAGAGACCAAAACATCAAGCTACAAACCTTATTCAATTTGTAATAAAGTTTTTTAACTTTATTACAAAAGGAATAAGGTTCATGTTATATTGGCAACATTTAACAGTTTGGCGTAGCTTGATGTGCTGGCTTTTGTACTTTTTAAGTTTATCTCAGACATTATTGACATCGAGGAAGGAAAACTTTGTGAGGGAACTTAGACGTAAATTGACATTGTGAATTATACTTAAGCAAGCGTGGTGATCAGTGGCTCGTGCCTTCTCTGTATAAAAAGAGACTTTATCGGTCCAGTAGTTTTTAAGCTAAGTCCCCATAACCAAACAAAAATTTTCTGTTAACAATATCTCGAACAAAACACTTAGTGTATGAGCCCGAATCGCTCTTGGCCAGTTTTTTTTTATGTATCAATTTGGTTTAAGCTTTGGTGGTAACGGAAACATCCCCGCGTAGGTTTAAGACGAAAAACTGGGGAGGTTTTTAGTAAAAGTCTGACAGACCTTTCCACATTAAAATGAGGATTTTCAACCCCACAATCAAAAGTTTTTATAAAGCTTCCATTGTGTCGCCGGGTTTGATTCTGCTCCTACGGTAGAAACCGCTAATTGTAACTTTGTTTTAGATGATTGAAATTCAACCATTCAATTTACAGATAACTTAACAATAGTTTTATGAATGAATCAATCTATATTTGTAACCTATTCGGACGTAAATTCAATTCAGTGGTTTTCAATACATTTCGACTAGAAACCAAACAATAAATAAAAATCACGCATTGTTTGTTTTATTTGATTAATGAACATAGAATAGATTTTATTGATAGTTTAGTAAACAATTCAATAGAAACGGCAAACTCGTCAAATATTTTTAATACGAGAGTTGAATTGGTTGAAAATCGGTGCAAAGGGAAAAAAAGTGCAGCTTTGTTCGTAGATTTGAAGAATATCACTGCACCAGTATTGAATTGAATAGCTGTGTCATCATCAGTGTCAGACCTCCACAACCCAGTAACTGGGTAACACGATATCCCTTGATTAAACTGGTTGTCAGACTTTCGGGCTTCTGACTACAAGAAATGTCTGTCTATGATCTTCAAATGTCAGCAGTGACCAGAGTCTTAACGTGCTTTCCAAGACACGAAAGAGTCTTGGTATATTATAATAAACCCATCAACGGACCGACCTCGACCCATGCAGCTGTTATATTTAAGCCACAAGCTCCCTCATAAAATAGCTATATGTGGAAATTAATAAATAAATTCTCATTGTAATTTAAATAAAGAGCGATAACTTTATGGCATCCTTTCCTAATAGTCCGTAGAAAGCCTAAACAGGCACTGGCCGTCTCGAAACGAGTTCCTGCGGTGTACATAACTCACGAATGTTGGGGACCATACGATATACGATTATAGCCGGGTCCTTCCGCGAATTGCGAAGACAAAAACACAATCATTATTCATGCGTCCCGCTTTCTTTATCATACACCTATTCTTATATCTTTAGTATTAGATTGCCGAGAGGGCGGCGAGACAATTAAATGGTCGTTGATTGCCTTTTCATATGATTTGTGTAATGGCCTCTTTTATTATTTATCTGTTAGTTTGCCTGCTGGCGGATCAGCACAGCTAAATTGTAATAGAATACGATACAGACAAGACATCACGAATTAAATTTCCATCCGATACTTGTGTCTTAGTGGGCATAAGTCTATGTATGGGAAACTCTAGTTTTTTGACAGTCCTTGTCTGACAGTTTGAGTACTTTATGGGACCAACCCAAATGTTCTTTCTTTGGTACTGTTCGTCAGCACGTGGAGCTCCTCAAGTTCCAAGTTGAGCTCACGATTACTGACAAATGCTTGCACTGACTGATCTGGTCCCCTCATATCTGTGTGGTTCTTTCCTCAAAAGACCATCTCAGATACTAATCTGCATGGTTCTTACATGATTTGACCAAGATGATGTCTGGACTTTATAAGAGACTCTGACCTCTGAGTTTCTTTCGGTGTTTCTTCTCAGAGTAGTCAGATAGTGAAACTCCGATTTCATCTATCAGTTAAAAAATGACGTGTAAAAGTGTTTGTGAAAACCTATTTGCAAAATAAATATCATTTATCACATGTTTCGGCACGTTAGAGCCTTCGCCCTCGTTCGGTTCCGGATATTGCAGGTCTGTTAAAGTTCGCTCTATAACCTAATCGTCCCTGACGATAACCGCGTCCTCTTGTCGAGTTTCCTCTACTCCTCCACCTATGAGTTGAAATTGTCGCAACAATAGGACGTATGAGTTTAGTTTAGTACGCTTCGCTGCCGCTCCAATATTGCTGTATTATTCTAGATGGCGTTACTGAGACATGGGATCACATTTTTCTATAGCATTCCTTTGGTTGAAACAGATTTAATAATCACAAATAATTTTGGCAGAAAAGGTGTTTAGAAGAGACATGACGTGATATATTCCACAAAATATTCCACAACTAAGGCAAGACATAAGACAGAAAAAAACAAATAAAAGAGACAGAAGATGATTGCGTTCCGTTTACATTTCTAACAAATTGCATGTGAGTCTGTGACGGTATTTAGTTGAAATTGTTTAGAGTAGTCAGATTATTATACACAGAACTGAATTGTAGTATTTCAAAATAGTAAACATGGTACAATTGTCTTAACTGACGTAGTTATATAACATTACATCACGGTTGTATTCCTAGAATAGTTTATAGACAAAAGTGAAGGCATAATTCACCCGTGATCTACCAGCTATCTTTAAGTCTCATGTAATAGGAAGCAAGCCTTTTTTTTTTTTTATTTTTTTTTTTATTTTTTTTTATTTTTTTTTTTTTTTTTTTTATTTTTTTTTTTTTTTGCCACCAAATGCGCACAATCTGAGACTCAAGTCTGCTAATAAGAAATTACAGATAAAAACCTCTATAACTTTGCCAATACTAACCTACTCATGTTGTGCTGGAATACTTCCAACCACCAGTCTATTAAGGTGGAAGGTGGTGGTGGTGGTGTGTGGTAGTCTAGAAGTGGCTTTGTAAATTATCATTAAATGCTGTACAATAAAGAGTATTCTATTTCATTCTAACAAGGTAGTCTTAATACTAATTGTGTACTACTAATGTCAAGCTTAAATTTCTCCAGACTCTAGACACACCACAATCTAATAAGATTCTATGCTCAATTTATGTAACCTCAACTGCGATATATATGACAGAATTTTACATAGAAACACAACCAATCTTAAAGTCCTCAAGTAGGTACCCAATTAGAACAGTAATAGGATAGACTTAATTAAGGAGAAGGATCCCACATGAAACCACTTGAACGATATTGAAGAGTATCACACGATATTATAATATATATTTTGTGTTTGTATGTTGCTCGCGATTTCTTTAGTCACTTCGTGTGTATCATGCCTATTAGTTCGTTAGTGGTTTGAGGTAGGTATAATAGGATTAAATTTATATAAATGCATTTATAGAATTGCTAAATCTTTGAGACTTTTCAGATTCATTTAATTATTGGTTCACCAATAATTGTGAACACAGACTGAATGCTAAAAATGACATGCACAAATGTAAGTGCTATAATGCAACAGTTACTTATACATAGGTAAACTCTGATTGCGTAGATTTGTACAGTTTAATATTAATCTAGTTTTAAATAATGAGAAGATAAGGAAAAATATTTAGCAAGATGCTTCAAAAGTTAGCTTTCAGTTCATGTGCGTATCTTATCATGATCACTAGTTTTATAAATAGGTGAAGAAAAACATCGTGAGGAAACCAGCCAAGTAAAGTTAGAGACTCTACTCGTAGATGGCATGAACTCTGACACCAGGTAAGTCAAGAACCAAATAAGGGAGTAGAAGATAATAAAATATTACCGGTAACTGTCCTACTGCAAGGCAAAGACCTTTTCTCAGGCAGAAAAAGACCAAATGAATAACCAAATCGTACCGCAGCTATATTACAATTTATTTTTGAAAAAATTACTAGAAGCACTTGAAACTCTTAACATACTTTGATTCGTTGAGAATAAAAACGCTCCATCCATCACATCACATTATATACACCCACAGACGGGTCCCTCATGACACGAATAAAACTTTATCTTTTCATAGAAACTAACTGACACTTTTGTAGTAGAAATTCGAAATTTACGACAGAAGTTCTCTTTAGTATCTGTCACGGCGACTTCGAGCATTGAACAAAATAGATCAGGAAAGTTTGTGGGACCCGCAGCAACTTTTTTGTTGGGAGTGATGCATTACAGGGTAGTTTGATGTGTCGTGTAAGTGGGCCTTAATAGTGATGGTCTCGATAATTGGAGAGGGCGTGAGTGTCACTTATTTTGTTAGCTGTATGTTGGTAAGGAAAGTTGGTAATGAATAAGACAGTGTAATAAAAATAAATAAATGAAACGTTCACATCTTAGGCTTTTCTTAAGTATCTACATAATAATAATATGTTGGTGTAAGCTTGCAGTCCAACCAGATACAGCTAAATCCTAGTATTTAAATTAAAAATGTTCAAAAATATAATATATTTATAAATAAATTAAAACAATTTCTAATCCGTAAATGTTATTATAATATAAACGAATATTTAAACGATAAATTTAATAAATAAACAATAATACCAAAAAGAAAAACAAAAATATTGTATAATACTTACCAATAATAATAATATAATAATTTAAACAAATATCAATGTATAAGTTCAACACATGAGTAGTAAAAATTATATGTATACAAGTATTTATAAGCCTACCTCAGCCTACCTACACTAAACAAAAGAGTAGTAGAGATTAATATAAAAATTATATAGAAATATTTATAATAGCCCTCCTCGTAATTCTCCTAATTTTTATATTGTTATGCCCGACAGGGCCCACAATGATGCATATTATTATTATATCCTTATGTACCTACCACCTAAGTTCACATTGTGGAATGCAATAAATGTATTGAGTATTGAGTATTGAGTATTTTATATGCCTAGCCTATCTGACTACCATCATTGGGTCACACAATACCCGATATACGAGTGGTTTCAGACGTTTGATGCTTCTTGCTGGTTGTGTGTACTACGTTCCTGGTCTTTCTGGTTAACATCGCTATTTAAGTCTGAACGAGAATTGAAAATCCTTGCTTTTGTTTGGAAGTCGGTTTGTAATAAAATAATAAGTTAAATCCATATTCGTATCAAATCGAGCAGATAGGTTTATTAATACTGTAACGGATGTATTTACTTACACATTTGTTATAGGTTTGCTTTATTATTTAGAACACTACCAATGTTTTTATTTATTAATATTTATGCATATTCATTGGAAAATTTAATGAAAGGAGTTAAATAACTATTACATTACTTCTACTCATTTATTAATTTTACCTATTATTCTATTCCATTAGTAACTCTTCGCCGCCGCGCCAAAAGAACTCTTAATTCAAACGCTTGTTATGACGTACATGTAAATGACTAAAAACGAACGTCGAACAAAACATGGCGCTGGCGCGGAAAGAGCGGGAAAAACAATAAAATGGCGTGCGTCGGGATGGGCCCAATTTGGGATTCGACTATCAGGCACAGTTCTAACGGGTTCGAGTAGGGTTCTAGTGGAGGATTGAAGCGGAATATTAGCTATTGTTGTTTTTTCTCTGAACCCAATCTTTTTTAAGCAGCAATTTTATTCATTCACTGAAGAAAACGATCAAGGGAAAACAACGTCATGTTTCTGATAACACCATAAAACTTAGTTGTCAATCTGTTTTTTGAGTGTGTAGATTTCTCCTTCGCTTCGAAATGAAAAATAGCTTCATTTACACGTTTCAGGACAAAATTGTTTTCAAAATTTACTTACTTTTTCCTGTTTGGTTATTTTTACCCTGTCGACATTATTTGAGGCTCAAGTCAAAGTAAGAAATTGGGTAATTTTACTGATAGCCTGACATTTCCAGACATGAAACATGACATGATTTTTGACATTTTCATCCTGATATTTTTTCCGCGCAGAGCCTTGAGGGTTTTGACAACCCTTTTCTAGTTACTTAACAATCCCACTTCTCCTCCTTATCTGACTAGTCACTTTATTTATGCTCTGCGCACACTTTGAATCCACGGTCCACGAATAATCGTCTTCTACGATGTCCTTCTCACCGCTCGGTTTTTATTCATTCTTCCTTCTTAGTCCAAGCGGTTTTCCTTTGGAATGCGCTCCCTCTGAATATCAGGATGGCAACCAGTCGGTTCACATTTAAAATTAAAGTTCGTGAACATATGCATAAGATGTTGGCAGATTTATCGCAGAGTTGATTGTTATTCAGAATAGCTTTTTTTTATAAACGTATTTTTGTCTTTCTATGTATTTATTTTGTTTTAAGTAAGTTTTGTATCTGTGTATTTATTTTTTTGTGTCACTTATTTGTCCTTTTTTTACTCTGTTGCACCTACTTTGTTCCATCTCTGCACCACCTTAAGGTAGACTGGTAGAATATGCCTAAGGAATTAAGTCCGAAGTTGTAAATTTTTTTTTTCTTGTGCGTAAAGCTTTAATAAATAAATAAATATACCTACTAGTCAATCTTCTTCTTATCGTGTGGTTATTAACTAACCTGGTGTCAGAGTTTTAATGCCGCCCATGGGCTTCTGACTTGGCATCACATGCCCTCGAGAAATATCTCTCGGCATGCCGGTTTCCTCACGATGTTTTCCTTCACCGTTTTTTTTTTAAGCAAGTGATACTTATACAATAAGCACATGAAGCCGAAAAGTCAGAGGTGCGTGCCTTGGGTTCGAACTCGAGACCTGTGATTTGGCAATCCGCCGGTCACACCACTAGGCTATCACTGCTTACTAGTCAATGGCACCATTATATCGTTTTGTTAGGCGACATAAAAACTTTGACAACGGGGTTAGTTAACCTTTCATTCGTGTCAATTAGAGACACAATAAAAAGACAATGACGGCGCGGACACTGGTGTCCGCTTGGGGTTAACCACATGAAAAGATTAATACTTAGTAATTTTAATTGCGGCAGTCAGTTCTTGTTAAAGAGCTGAGCTTTCAGAACAAGCTGGCTTGACACCAAGCCAGCTTGTTCTGAAAGCTCAATTCATAAGCTATTTTTGTTCTTCTTATCGTATCAATAACAAATTATATAAAGTCTGCCCAGTACTTAGCTACCAGTATGGCAACAAATGATATTTGCAAAGATCACCCGATGTGAAAATGCAGGTGAGGTAAAAACAAATTTATGTAATAATGTGGCGTGATCTTTCGGACAGAGATATGCCAAGGCATCTTATGATTAGAAGAGTATTTTTTAGTAGATAGAATGAAAAGAAGGGGTAAGAAAGCGCTATCTCGCTTCAAATATACAGCTCGAGTCTTGCTTTAGACCGCTCTCTACTGAGTGGGAAGATACAGTTCATTAAAAATACAATATTCTTCCCTCCGCTACCAATGACGCCCAACCCAAAGCTGGCTTGATTAAATTCGCTCTTTATGTGCGTCGGAGCACTTGAAATTAAGTGTCCCATGTATCATAACGGGAAGGTATCTTTTTTATCATTTCGACACGACACGACAGAACCTAATTTGTTTTACTTAATGGTATTATAATTTAGATTAATTTCCATAATGGATGCCCCTTAAGACGTTTCTTTTTGTTTTTAAGAACGCCATTTTGTTTGAGATTAAGTGTTGTGGCTATCTTACATTAAGGAAGCGTGATCTTTGTTGTTTTCTATAGATTTGGTCACAGAATTTAAAATCTTATTTTATATGGCGAGGTAGGTGCGACAGCGGGGCGGTCGGGACGGTTGAACTGTATGCGTGCGCGCTCATGCTAGCCCGGTGGGTAAGTGAACCTAAGCCCATCAGTAGGCATTTAATGTGTATAACCATTTACATTTTTTTTTTTTTAAATTGTATGTTGACTTTGTATCTTTTTTTGTATGTAGAAATTAAGTATCCAATATGTACTTGGATAAGAATATTGTATTCACGAGAACACTGCCGACAAACTGTAAAGCAGTTTGGCAGAAGATTGTGAACAATTAATCATGTTATTTTTCTTGAATAAATATAATTATATAAAAAAAAAATAACCAACGACTTGTCCCGGCTTTGCATGTTTATTACACTATCAAGTTTCAAGCTTTCATTAACTTAAAATTTACATAAAAAGAATAGAAATTATTAACACAACAAATATAAAAATAGCCAATACTTACAAGTAAATTGAATCGTTTGCGAGTGATTATGTCATACATGCGGTTACTGATTTATACAGGATGAATTTTTAGTCACCGTCCAAATTTTGATATATTAATCTTTGGCAAAAATCATTGAATACGTGTTTTTTCTTTTAGTATCACTCAATACAAAAATATTGAGATATCACTTCACAAAGTTATCTATAAAAAGTTTATGTTTCTGGACACTGCCGCGCCGTGCGTACGCGCTAGGTGAAGCTACGCGAGCCGGGCCGCCCCGCGCGCCGCGCGCCGCCGGAATTCATTGATAACACAATACAAACAAAGTTGCAAATTTTCCCTTCATACTTTCACGGGCTTAGGACCGTCAATAAG
The DNA here is from genome assembly GCA_921972225.1 of Euplexia lucipara. Taxonomy (NCBI): domain Eukaryota; kingdom Metazoa; phylum Arthropoda; class Insecta; order Lepidoptera; family Noctuidae; genus Euplexia; species Euplexia lucipara. The sequence goes on along the minus strand of OV179161.1, from coordinate 17,803,423 downwards.
CAAAAGGTTTGTGCTATGTTCACTATGATTAGAATCTAACCCTTAATTAATCAATTAAGTACGTATAAATAAAGTAAAAATCAATTAATTAGATAAGAACTTGAGACCTTAATAAAAGCTGAGCCAAAACGTTTTGCTATTAGGCGTATTTAAAAAATTTGAATCAACATGTACAAATAATAAAAATTTAATCAAAATCATCAACAATCAAATTAACAGTACTTTAATAAATGTTCAAAATGCATACCGTTTCTCTCTAAACAGAGTCTTGCACGTTTTTGCACATTGTTTTTAATTTTATTGAGCACTACAGTGTCACTTTTAACTTCGTCGAATGCACGTACAATTTGCTGTTTTAATTGGTCTAGGTTTTGGGCTTCCTCCACATACACTCGTCGTTTTATTTCACCCCACAAAAAAAAGTCACATGGAGTAAGATCTGGTGACCGGGGTGGCCAGACGACGGGCCCCCCGCGACCGATCCAACGATCACCGTGTTCGATGTTTAAATAATTACGAACAGCGGCGGAGTAATGAGGCGGTGCACCGTCCTGTTGAAAATAAAAATCTCGATAGGAGATTACCGGCACGTCATCCATGAAGTCAGCAATTACTGTGCGTAACATAATCTAGGTACGTGCCCCCGGTCAACCGTCCCTCAATGAAATATGGCCCCAGTATTTTGTTGCCGACAATTCCAGCCCACACATTTGCACTGAACCGCACTTGGTGATACGTTTCTCGTATCATGTGTGGGTTTCGAAATGACCACCAATGTTCATTATGATGATTATACAGCCCCACTCGAGTAAACAAGGCCTCGTCAGTCCACAAAATGTTAGCATCGGGGTGTGCAATCAGCCACTCACAGAAGGCTCGACGGGGAACTGCATCTGCGTCGTTCAAGGCCTGTGCCTTTTGAAAATGGTACGCGTGCAACCCGGCAGAATGGAGAAGTTTCCACACGGCATATTGGCTTACGCCGAAGCGCCGCGCTGCATCTCGCGTACTGGATCTAGGGCTCCGTTCAAAGAAATCGAAGATATCTTCTTCGATCTCCACTGCGAGTCTCGGCCTGCCCCGTCCTTGAGCGTGTGTAGGTACTATAAATTGGCCATGGTCTAATAGCCTCTGATTTGCGGCCAAAATCGTTTGGCGATTTGGTAATGAAGGATTTATTCCTTGATTGCGAAGGCGAGGAATACTTTCGGTTTCGTACAGTCTCCGGGCACCGTTCAAGCTTTCACCACTCAGTATGTAGGATCGCACCATTTCGTAATACTCGCGGTGGGAATACGACGACATTGTAAATAAATTCACGATACGCACGGGGCGCCGTCGCGCCGGCGCCGGCGGGTTGCGCGGGAACGCCGGGAACACGGAAGTAAGCGCTTGCGTCGCGAAAGGGTGCGCGCGCGAGACCGACTAACGATAGATGATAGATGTCATAAATGTGTCGCGCAGGTGTAGCGGGGTGGGGGTGAGCGGGGTGAGCGCTGCCTTTTTCATTGAATATTTGCGCGGCAAGTGTAGTATTATTAACGTTTAACTTGTGACCACGCAGAGCGGATAATTTTTTCGAGAAAATGATTTAATATGAAAATTTTATGTATCGATTTTTTTTCAAAAATGGACTTAGTGAATGATACCTAATGCCTAGAAAAAATTTGGACGGTGACTAAAAATTCATCCTGTATATGTATAAATACATAGAATGATAAAAGAGGAGCTTGTGACTAAATAATAACAGCCGCACGGGTCGAACGAAGGTTAAGCTACGCTTGACGAGGTCGGTCCTTAGATGGGTGACCATTAATAACTTATCAACAGTTCTCCGTGCCTCGCAAAGCACGTCAAGCCGTTGGTTCCGGCTGTCATTTATAGATATTTGACAGTCTGTACAGGTAGTCAGAATCCCAAAATTCTGACAACCAGAGTAACCGGTTAGTGGTCAGACTAGCAGGCGCTCTAAATGAAATAGTGGTATTCAGCTGCATTTTGTTAAACTGGTAGCCGTCCCCCATAAAGTTGAGAAAAGGCTAGGCAGATTTCATAATCTGCCAACCGTATAGGTAACACAGGCCTGATGTAATGTTACCTACTTGATGTGTTTTAATATCCCTAAGGCGGCGAATTCAAATATGCCCATATTTGATTCATAAATATGAAGATATTAGATCCTACCAATGGTTTGTGATCTTCGGGATTGCAATAATTTTTCCTTCATAAAAAATATCCTTTTGTGAAGTACGTTCTCGATATTTGGGATAGGCCTATTTCCAGAAGATTTTTGGCGCCGTTTGAACTGCTCTTATACTTTTTTTTAAACTAAATTCTGTCAATCAACTGATTAACATACTGGTTATTTCTAAAAACATACATATACTTACACAGAATAAAATATGGTCGTGCTTATCACACAAACATTTAATTTTGTCTTTTGTGGAAATCGTACCCAAGACCTACGGCATAGCAGTCAGGACCACTAACAACTTGACCAACAGGCCATTCAAAGTCATATCATTTATTCCATTTAAAGGCACTTTTAAGCGGGTATATAATAAAATAATAAACAATGTTTCTATATACTTGTACATTATATAATAAATAAATATTCCACACCTTTTCAGACAACGCCATTTAGTCCCAAGCTAAGCTTGAGAGCTTGTGATGTCGGTACTAAACAGCTGATGAACTTACAAATATATTGCTAAATACATACATATTATAGATAAATTACAACCAGACACAGAACAAATTATCATGCACAACACACAAACATTTGTCCTGGTTGGGAATCGAACCCACGACCTCCGGCATAGCAGTCAGGGTCACTAACTACTAGACCAACAGTACATTATATAGAGCTTGGCACCAAAAGAGAGTCCTATTCGAGTTTCAACCAGCCCGGATTCTTGAAACGAATGACACAGCATAATAAATTGTATCCAGTTCCAGCCTCTTCTTTTCTACCGTGTTTTTTTTTTGTCTTATTTATTTATGTAATTTGCTCCGGCTTTATGTATGAACACACGGCTGCACATCAAGCTATACATTTCCAGTTTACACTGACCTCGCATTGTACGGAAATCCTATATCATGCGAGATCAGCTTAAACTGGGAATACATAGCTTGATATGTAGCCGTGTGTACAAAGCCAAGTTTCATTTCAAATTATCTTGTAATGTTACTTCTATTAGTTATTGTTATAGTTCATATAAAATCAAATCATTTATTTGCAAGCATGGGTATTTGGTACATAGTTGTTCCTTTTTTTTACATAATTAAGTCCTCCACATTCTACCGTCACATAGGCATGCACATTTTATTGATTAAAAAAATTGAAAAATACAATACAATACGAACGAGAATAAAGTAATGCCAAAAAAGTTAAAATGTCTAATTCATTAAAAATAAAATGTCGGTCAGGTTACGGGGACAATGATGACAATGATAATAATAAGTATGTCACTCAGAATAAAAATAGGAATACAATAATATATATACATACATATACATACATATATATACATTACATTAATACATTACGTATATAAAACAATAATAAATGTTGTTAATCAGTGGTACATAGTTCTTGACCTTTTATTATTTTGCGAGTGCTGTGCACTTCTGTGAGTGTCGAATTCACTATACTTATGACCGTTTGTATATATATTTAGTGAGTAAGTCGGTAAAGTCTGGCTGTGGATGGTCATGAAAATGATGATAAGTACCTAATATGTACAAAACATTCTATGTGTTAACACGTGTAAATAAAAGGATATTCGTGCCTGGAAACAATCTATACATATAAATAAATTAAATTTCAAGCAAAAAGCTCTTTGTCTACTACTTCTTAGAACAAGGACTTAGTTCCTTCATTTAAAACAAACACATTACGTATTTTCACAATAAAAACCAATTTGTTTATTCAAGAAACAAAGCGAGCTACCAAAAAAAAAAACTAATTAAAGATACAATAGCAAAAGGGATTTAAATATTTGACTTGGAAAGACTAATCCAATGTTACATAGATTTCTTGTTATTTGAGCTAAATGCCAATCCGAGTTACTGGAGTTCCATCCACCAGAAATCTGGGCAACATGCCAGGACATACACTGTTGTAAGGGGTTCTTACAAAAATGGCGCGGGGTAAAAAAAATGGTCAAGTGTGACTTAAAAGAATATTGTCTGATTTCTCTTCATAATATTCCCTTTGGAGTGGTTTACTATTGTTAAAATGAAATGATTTTATTTCCATATGAATTCATACGTATACACTTGTTCATAACATTTTTCAAGTAGAAGGTGAGGCCGGCGTTCACAATCTGACGCTATCTGCCTAATTTGAGAAGAAACGCTAAAAGAAACTCAGAGGTCAATCTTTTCGGCAAAACATGGAACTTACTCTGTGCATAGTAAGAAGGCTACAGATACCCTTAACATAAGTTATAAGAAAGAAATTTGGTTTTGAATGTTGTTATTCAACAAATATTTATCTAATCTCAAGTCTAATCTTAAATCTAATCTCAAATCGAGTCTCAAATCAAATATGAAATCTTATTGCATTATATAATGTATACAGGTAGCAGGTGTTTCAAATAGAAACAATTATGGACCCTGTTGAGCACATCTAAATTTCATAAAGAAGATTAGTAGGAGAGAGAGAAAGAGCGCTTTAATAATTTCTATGTCTATCTTTATCTATCTATATCTAACAACTCCTTATAGCAAAGAGGAAAGAAAAGCAAAATAATCTCACAAACGATACATACACTATTACTGCTAAGACTACTAGACTGTGACGTAAGCTAACATGGAGAATTCCCTCAATAGCTTCACGTGTACATAGCTTAACACATATGCATACATACATATGTATTCCACATGTCTATCAGCGTCGTTAATAATGGAATAGTGACCGTAATTCAATGATGTTAGTCGGACAACGTTGTACAGGATGAACATTGGTTGAACTGTGCAGATGATTAAGAAAGAAAGAAAGAATGAAAGAAAAAAGGAGAGAATAATTAATATTTATTGGCAACAGGTAAAAACATGCACACACTGTTCAAACATGAAAATAACAAAAAAAAAATGTAAACAATTTAAATGGTATGCCTCACGGCTGCGCTAAATTTAATTGTGATGAGAAATGGCACCTACTATGGTGGTTTTCCGTTTTGGAGATTAGCCTGAAAACACAGACAGACAGAGAGACCAAAGAATAGGTTTTTTGATAAAAGTACCGTATAAACTTTCGTATTCATTAGTTAGTAAATTTTGGTATTACAAACAGATACTTAAACTGTCTTTATTTTTATTAATGACAATGTGATTTAATATAATAATGCGCTGAGGGCATTGCTGCGGCTGCCTCGCATCTGCAGCGCGTCGGGGATGTTCGCCGGTGTGCGCGTAGACTGTTTTTATGCCACTATGCGCAGGAGGGCGGCCTCGATAGCGGGCAGAGTGAGGGCCAGCGGTAACAGTCTCCTCGCCGTCGTCGCTGACAGGTTAGACGGGCCATACATGCGGCATTGGTTGACCCTACATGCACCCATATTTAGGGCATGGGGGAGATAATGTTCTTTTTTTTTTTTTTTGTTTTGTTTTGTGTTGTACGTATTGTAATGTTTTTGGAATGTGTGCTATTGTGTTTAATTTCTGTGTTTTAATTTTATTGTGAATTAATGAGTCCTTGTCGCTCGATAAATAAATAAATTATTATTACATACATATCGTCACGCCTGTAATCCCCGAAGGGCTAGGCAGAGGTGTACCTGGTAGTACACCCACATTTCGCCATTATGTTTAAGTCCCATGTAATAGGGGGCGAGCCTATTGCCATCCATCGGGCACAAATCCAGACTCCGGGCTGCTCTGAGAAATCCCAGATTGAAAAACTCAATAACACTTTGCCCGACCCGGGGATCGAACCCGGGACCTCATGATCAGCAGTAGCGCTTGCGACCACTAGACCAACGAGGCAGTCAAAAAAAAAAAAAAATCAAATCAAAAAAAAAAAAAAAATCAAATCAAATCAAAAAAAAAAAAAAAAAAAATCAATCAATCAAATTATTATTATTATTTATTAATTTCGTTTTGGTATTATCAATCAAGAACTATTTAAAATAATTACTTAACAGCGCAATTGTACTTATCAACTGGTTAGACAGAAGTCAGTATAAGTAAGTCAGTTCAGTACAGATCCAGTCAGTATCAGTTGAGAAGTACAAGTGCATTGTTATGTAATTATTCTTAACAGTTCTTGAGTGTACTGTCACCACATTTTACCAAGTGGCCTTTTGCCATCGATCGGGAAGAAATAATAAAAATAAAACATGTGAGAAATGCTTTCTAAAACTCTCTTCTCCTTTGTCTAACCTTTTCGGTACTATATTGGTTGAGGTCACCTTCCTGTCCGACTGGATGAAGCTAAATATCAGAACTTAACATGGAGCTATAGCTGATCTGACTCAAACCACCTAGATATTGAGTAAACTGTAGTAGGTACTTGGTAAAACTGGTTGTTAGACCCTTATTTATTTGTTACAAAAAGTTATGGAACAGTTACCAAGAGCTCAAGAAATTTAACAAAATCCGAACAAAATCCTAATAAACACATACAAACATACGATTTTAAAATATGTAGCTATACAAGTATTAACACTTAAGAAAAGACGAGCAACCGTTCACGTGAAAACACCATTATCATGACAACGTAGATCCTGAAAATCACTCTCAAATATCCCCATTACAATCTCCTAAAATGTTTATGTACTGTTTAAGAACCTTAAGTATTTAAAACCTCTATGAACACGCTTATCATCTGACAGGCACACTCCTTTATATTGATCGCTTGCTACCAAAGAAACTCTGAAAATCTTCCCTTTATGATTCACAACGTCACGTTTGCCGGTGAGAAATTTACCAACGTAACTTTTTTCAAGGGTACAAAGTCGAATTTTGAGTGCGTTTGAGTTTAGTGGTGGGTAAAGTAAGATGGTAAAGATGTATCATGTTTTTTCATCGCCAGTAGCTCGCAGAGGAAGAGTCGTGCTATTATATACGCACTTAATCTGTAGCAGGTCTTCCGACCCGTAAATATTGCTTCTCGGTACCGTGAACTTAAATGTTATGAAATAAGCTGTTTGGAACGTTTTACGTATAATGTTTCAAGGTATTTGGAACAGGATTTATACTGAGACGCTTTATGCCATGGATGCAACGCAAACTACTGAATGATTCATATGGAGCGAGTCTAGTTCGCTTTGTGGATGCGAATTCAATAGAAGCTCTGAAGCCTTTTTAGTATACAAGTTTATTTTTGATCATATTTATTTTGATGCTGATTTTTGTGAATGTCTTGTTGTAGGAAGTAGTAGCTGTGAAAATAAGAATATGTTTGATTTGGTGTTAGGCTTATTCTTTATGTAAAATAAAAAAATATGAAAGAAAGTTTAGTTGTGAATTGTTCACCAATAAATTTAAAACTGGATTGTTTGAAGCTTGTTTTTAAACTGAAAAAAAAATAAACAAATTTTTAATTTGTTCATTTATTTGTTTATTTTACTTTTTATACACATAAGTACATACAGCTATAATTACAGAATTGAATCTAATGCGATAGATGTAGACAAACATAATAATAGCTAATGCAAATGATAATGCTATGCTAACGTAATTAGCTGAGTACAGTTTTATACGCTTAGGTTGTAGCGTAATTTCTAATAATTGACAAACTTCTTGAATAATTTTTTTGAATGTGATAAGAAATATCCAAATCCGGGTTGCAGTTCCTAAATTCAGAGCATTCTAATAGTCTCTTCATTTTTCTTCCACGATGTCCACCCAAAATCATTTCTAGGTATATCCTACAAGGCAACAATTCTGTTTTAGCTTTTATGAATACATTGTTTACAATCTCACTTGTTTCCACTTAACGATTTCATTTTCTTCGCAATATCTCCAGTCCATTAGCTTCATATGGGATAGTCTGTAAGTCTCTAAACGACTGCCCGTAAAAAGTAAATTCCTTTTAGCTCGACCTTATAAAAACTAAATGATCACACATTGGACAAACCACAATGAGGTTCACTTAGTGTTTTATCGATCTGACAAAAAACTAACGTCCACAGTGTTGCCCTAATGTCTATATTACAAGTGGAATTAATAGAACCCTAACATAGAAACTTCAATACACTTAATAATATCTGTTAAATTGTTGACATAGTTTTGACTTTGAGTACTATTGTTATATTTTAATTTTTGTCATCGCTGACATTGTTTTTCTATGAGATTTTGTACATTTTTACAAATAATTTAATTTTAGTTATGTTTGACATATTAAGCAAAACTGTTTTATATGCCTTGCGGCGTAACATAGGATTGGATAAACACTACAGTGTTCACAACATTAAAGTTAATAAATTAATTTGAATTTGAGTTTGCCTATATTTTCTCACAAAAATCTAGATTATTCCACAGAATGCTGCCGTGTGGTTTATGGTTCAGTTGCTTTACGAGTTTCTCTCTATAGAAATTCTCTTGGATATTTCAAATTGTTTATGTTACTTTGAGTTTCACGAATCTCTAAGCTCCTGGGAATAAGAGAATGAACTTTTGGGAGTGAAATAAAAATAATGTGAAGTGCTTTGGACACTTATTTTCGTGAATTGAATCTGCCGAGTTAATTGGATTTCTTTAGTGTTCAGGTGAATGTTTTACATGTTTTGTTCGCGAGTTTTTCTACGGCTTTTGTAAAAAGTAGGGATTAAATCTGATATTGCTGCCTGATCCTTTTACGAGTAATCTAATCTTGCTATTCTTGATTACCTAACTTAAACTAAATCTACCTAACCTGCCTGCGTAGCATGAACACATTGAACACCGAAGAAACGGCCTTTGTCTACAGACGAATCGGCAAAGTGACAGATTATATAGACATTTCTTTCGTCTCGAGCATGGCAATGTCAAGAAAGATGAGAAGTTATATGCCGAAGAATGCCGATCAAGAAGTGCGTACCTATTTTCTCCACTTTTGACAGTTATTTTCGAAACATTTCCTGTCAACAAGTGTCAAACAGTCTACATCAAATGAGACCTAGACAAGAGTAACTTGACAGTTGCTATAGACAGCATGTAAATTTCTTTCTCTACATACAAACGCTTGTCAACGAGTCGCCTCATGCTCGGGTAGAAGAAATGTCAAGTTGGACAGAAAGAAATTTGTCGTGTCTCGGAAGAAAGAAATTAAGTGTTCATGCTACGCAGGCAGGTTTATTGAAAGAAATTTGACAGATTGAGGTTACTGTCTATATAATCTGTCACTTTGCCGATTCGTCTGTACACAAAGGCCGTTTCTTCGGTGTTCAATGTGTTCATGCTAGGCAGGACTTGGATTAACCCGTAGTCACCAACCCACCTGCAAGGGTATTACGTATCTGCGTTGACAATTCATAGTGATCACTGGGAAAAGTATTAGCTAGAAAGATTAGCTGTCAAACAGCAGGTTTCGTATTGGCTATCATCAGTGTATATCTAGGACGACGTCATGCGCACTCGCAGAGATATGACGAAGTGCATAGTACCCCATCTACCAGTCACTGTAACTTGAAGTCCGCTCAAAGTGCAATACCTTTTTTTTTGTAAATTCTCAAATATCATCAAAATTTAGTGTGCAACTGGACGCCAGTTAGTCAATTGCAATAAAAGATGGCCAAACGCCCTTTAGGTCTCCTTACTATGACGTGTCCTCATCCGATGTCAGTGATATCCAATATAAGCTTATATAGACTGTTATAATTAAATGTACTTAGATATTGCCTGCGACTGCCTGCGTAGACTGCCTCGTTGGTCTAGTGGTCGCAAGCGCTACTGCTGAGCGTGAGGTCCCGGGTTCGATCCCTGGGTCGGGCAAAGTGTTATTGAGTTTTTCCATCTGGGATTTCTCGATAGCAGCCCGGAATATGGATTTGTGCCCGATTGATGGCAATAGGCTCGGCCCCTATTACATGGGACTTAAACATAACTGGCGAAATGTGGGTGTACTACCAGGTACACCTCTGCCTAGCCCTTCGGGGATCACAGGCGTGACATTATGTATGTATGTATGTACTTAGATATTCTAAATCTAAAAGCCTGATAACTACTAGTACCTTCTAGTACTACTAACGAAGCTTCTAGTAGCCAATTAGTCTCCATTTGGAGCCATTTTAGTGATCTGTATCAGATTAGAAGAATAAGGAATTCTGTCTTTGCATCGCTTTGGGATAGTAATTCATTGCGAATTCGCTTCCCGTCTGCAGCTTTTACCGTCCTCATGGGACACCGGGTCTGATTCGTTGTGAATAATTTTATCATCTCTTCTGTTATCACGTTATAAAGAAATCCTTTATTATTAGAACACTTTATAGAATCTATTGAGTGTTTTAGAAGTACTGTTGTTATGTCATCCTCATCATTATCATCTGCCAAGCCTTTTTCCAACTTGTGAAATCGAGTTCTGTTCTCAAAATGTCAGGATCGTCTTCCAGGTTTATTGATACAGCTGAACTAGGAGTATACATATAGCGACTACCTTTTTTTTTTTTTGGAGGGGTGGAAAATCCTCATGGATGTCCCCCGCCCGGGGAGGCGGAGGGGTCTGTCAGACTCTTACTGACTAAAAACCACCCCGTTTTCTTTCTCACACCTGCGCCGGGGGTCACGGGAACAGAAGAGACTTCCGCGACCCCCGACTGGTGCCGGCCCCGCGGGCCTCGCCAAGTCAGCGAGGGGAGTGAGGTGTGAGACTCCCCTCGCGACATCTAAGAGGGGCGCGCGTGAACACGACGCGCCGCCACCTCGGGTCCATGTACGTGGGGGGCGGTGGACATCCCCGCGTCCGCGTCGGATTTATGTGCGTGTTGTTAAATAATAACTTGCTTCAAAAACGGTGAAGGAAAACATCGTGAGGAAACCGACATGCCTGAGAGACTATTCTCGACGGCATGTGATGCCAAGTCAGAGGCCTTTGGGCGGCATTAAAACTCTGACACCAGGTTAGTTACTAACCACACGATAAGAAGAAGAAGATTAGACTACTATTATAATTAACAACTGTCAAATGACTGCGTATTCCAAGACACGGATGGGTATCAGTATTTAATGTATGATCAGATCACCCGTCCACGGATCGACCTCAGTAAACATTGCTTAACCTCAACGAATGACCTTTGCAGCTGCTATTACTTAGCTGCTGTTTTCATTTAATTTTATACGTGTTCACTCTCAAATAAATCTGTCTTCAAAGAAATACAACCCTACAAATACTTCTAAAATACCGAGTAAATGCAACACCATCTGTTGTTTTTATTATTTAAAAATAATAGTTATCTGTTTGCAGCTAAAACATAAAGTAGGGGGAAGGCTTATCAAATATTCATTTCGTTCGCAAGGCGGGGCCAGGATCACAATTTTTACAAACGTGAACGTGAAGAAAATTAAATTTTATACTTTATCGTTGTTGTTTTAGAGTTGTTTTCTGCAATTTTATTATTTACCTTGTTGGGACTTTAAAATGTTTTCTGCTTTGACGTAAGCAATTGAGATGCCAACATGTTCCTTGTTTGATTTGGAATCACTTGTTTTGTGTTAGTAACGGAAAGTGTATTGGAATGAGGAGCATGTTGTACAAGTAAAGTTTGGAGTATGTATGTGGAGTAGAGAGTAAGCTTATTTCGTTTGATTTTGGCCACTATGAACGTATTTAAAACGAAAAATGTTTTATGCATTTGTCTCTTTACGTACTGCTGATAACAAATACATTTATAGTAGTCCAAGCTTCTCACTTACCTTTTATTTAACACAACGTTTACATCCAAACTGTATCGTTAGGTCCTGACATACATTTGATTACACAATTTACAAGTTAGAATACTCCCCAAAATATACTTTACGATCCCATTTTAAAAAGAATAATCAAATGGACCGATAATTTATCTAAATGGTCAGGTGCTGTACAGTCAACAGCAAAAGTCGATGATCAAAATCAGAAATTCAATACTAATGAACGGAGTTCGCGCCAGAACTGTGTGGCGTCGAAGTGATTCAAAAGTATGTGATTGTAAATTATACCAAACATTTACTACCAGTACAGCTGCCATATGTTTGTGATCAGTTTTGACTCCAAAAGTTATAAACTCAATTCGCATCTGCACGCGTAGCATGATCACCGAAGAAACGGTCTTTGTCGTGTCTCGGAAGAAAAGAAATTAAGTGTTCATGCTACGCAGGCAGGTTTATTGAAAGAAATTTGACAGATTGAGGTTCCTGTCTATATAATCTGTCACTTTGCCGATTCGTCTGTAGACAAAGGCCGTTTCTTCGGTGTTCAATGTGTTCATGCTACGCATGCAGAACTAAGAAGTGAAAAAAAAATTCAAAACTAGTGAACAGCTAAAATCAAAAATTAAATGATGAAACTGAGGCCACGTAATCGTGAAGCAAATAATTCATCCATACGTATTTTTTTATTAACCCAGTAATTTAATTAGTTATGTTTAAAACAGCTGAATTTGATAAAAAAAATGCATATTAAATATATGTATTTAATATATTTCATCCAATTAAACCCCTAAAAAAAGCACTTGTTTCACTTTGAAATGTTTTTTTGGAAGTAGGTTGTTTTTTTTTGTAAAAATGTTTGAATTTTTCACTTTTAGTGGGTCAGTTTGTAATTTATCTAAGTTACAATAGCCCAATGACAACTGCTCATCCCCTCTTACAACATATTGCTTTTCTCGATACAGGGACGTTAATTGTTGAGGATTTCTCCTAGATAGATCCAGGAGATCTGGAGCTCCATGGTGAAGGCATCATCACCACTATGCATTTTGACAAGCTTAAATTACTTAGCAACTATATTAAAGTACCTAATCAAATCGCAACCCGTGAAATACTTAGGTATAATTGAGTAGTTCCGATGCCCTACTGTGGTCTTCATCATCAGTTCCACTTTAGCAAACGGTGCTTTCCGAGAGCGAATGCACGAGTTACTATACAAAATACCCAAATCACTATAGGTGTTCCTATAACATTTGAGGTTTTTCCTCGATTTCCATAGGATCCCTTCATCAGATTCTGACTTGGTGACAATGAGACCACAGCGAGAGTATACCCTTTCAAACAAAAGAAATATTTTGCAAATCCGGCTATATATGACGAAGTTATGCCCAAACATACATAAAAATATACATATTATAAACATCCGAATTGATAACCTCCTCCTTTTTCAGAAGTCGGTTAAAAATAATATAATTCAAAAACTTTAGTATTTAAACTGGTTTTTTTTTTGTAACTTCTGGCAATGTTTAAAAGTAGCTGATGTGATACAAAACGATAATTGAATAAATATTATCATCTTTGCATGTTTGTGAATTTATGTCAATGTTCAAAAGTAGCTGATGTGATACAAAACGATAATTCAATAAATATTAATATCTTTGCATGTTTTTGAATTTTGTGTCAATGTTCAAAAGTAACTGATGTGATACAAAACGATAATTGAATAAATATTATCATCTTTGCATGTTTGTGAATTTATGTCAATGTTCAAAAGTAGCTGATGTGATACAAAACGATAATTCGATAAATATTATTATCTTTGCATGTTTCGAATTTACGTCAATGTTCATAAGTAGCTGATGTGATACAAAACGATAATTCAATAAATATTAATATCTTTGCATGTTTTTGAATTTTGTGTCAATGTTCAAAAGTAACTGATGTGATACAAAACGATAATTGAATAAATATTATCATCTTTGCATGTTTGTGAATTTATGTCAATGTTCAAAAGTAGCTGATGTGATACAAAACGATAATTCAATGAATATTAATATCTTTGCATGTTTTTGAATTTTGTGTCAATGTTCAAAAGTAACTGATGTGATACAAAACAATAATTCGATAAATATTATTATCTTTGCATGTTTCGAATTTATGTCAATGTTCAAAAGTAGCTGATGCGATAAAACTCATAACTCAATTATTACTTTTGCCCAGTCGGCTACAATATATTAAAACCGGAAGGTAGATTGATATTTTACATTAATGAGCAGAATAGCTTTAATATAATCCTGAATATTGTATAGGTAGCAGATTTCCGTTGAAAACGTAAGAAAATTATATTTCTTGAACATTTACCTATATTATTTGAATGTATGAATTATTTAGTAATCAATAAATTTTCAATAATATTATTAATGATTATAATAATATAATAATAACAGCAATATTTTTTCATACTCATTAATGTAAAATATCAATCTACCTTCCGGTTTTAATATATTGTAGCCGACTGGGCAAAAGCAATAATTGAGTTATGATTTTTATCGCATCAGCTACTTTTGAACATTGAAATAAATTCGAAACATGCAAAGATAATAATATTTATTGAATTATCGTTTTGTGTCACATCAGCTGCTTTTGAACATTGACATAAATTCACAAATATGAAAAGATGATAATATTTATTCAATTATCGTTTTGTATCACATCAGCTACTTTTAAACATTTGACAGAAGTAACAAAAAAAAACCAGTTTAAATACTAAAGTTTTTGAATTATATTATTTTTAACCGACTTCTGAAAAAGGAGGAGGTTATCAATTCGGATGTCTATATGTATATTTTTTATGTATGTTTGGGCATAACTTCGTTTTTTTCGCAAAATTATTTTTTTGTATGAAAGGGTATACTCTCGCTGTGGTCTCATTGTCACCAAGTCAGAATCTGATGAAGGGATCCTATGGAAATCGAGGAAAAACCTCAAATTTTATAGGAACACCTATAGTGATTTGGGTATTTTGTATAGTAACTCGTGCATTCGCTCTCGGAAAGCACCGTTTGCTAAAGTGGAACTGATGATGAAGACCACAGATGGGCATCGGAACTACTCAATTATACCTAAGTATTTCACGGTTTGCGATTCGATTAGGTACTTTAATGTAGTTGCTAAGTAAATTAAGCTTGTCAAAATGCATAGTGGTGATGATGCCTTCACCATGGAGCTCCAGTTCTCCTGGATCTTACTAGGAGAACTCCTCAACAACTAACGTCCCTGTATCGAGAAAAGCAATATGTTGTAAGAGGTGATGAGCAGTTGTCATTGGGCTATTGTAACTTAGATAAATTACAAACTGACCCACTAAAAGTGAAAAATTAAAACATTTTTACAAAAAAAAACAACCTACTTCCAAAAAAACATTTCAAAGTGAAAAATAACTTTAATATTTTTCACTTTGTAGTGTTTTTTTGGAAGTTGGTTGTTTTTTTTGTAAATAAGTTTTTATTAATGAACATTGTGCTTTTTTTGGGTTTCAATTGGATGAAATTTGGCATATATTAAATATGCATTTTTTCATCAAATTCAGCTGTTTTAAACATAACAAATTAAATTACTGGGTTAATAAAAAAATACGTATGGATGAATTATTTGCTTCACGATTACGTGGCCTGTTTCATCATTTAAATTTTGATTTTAGCTGTTCACTAGTTTTGAATTTTTTTTTCACTTCTTAGTTCTGATGCGAATTGAGTTTATAACTTTTGGAGTCAAAACTGATCACAAACATATGGCAGCTGTACTGGTACTAAATGTTTGGTACAATTTACAATCACATACTTTTGAATCACTTCGACGCCACACAGTTCTGGCGTGAACTCCGTTCATTAGTATTGATTTTCTGATTTTGATCATCTACTTTTGCTGTTGACTGTACCTACAATAATGTATGGGTACTTTTTAAATTGAGTATTTTGTCATCTGTCATGATAACCGAGATAGCCTAGAATGCATTGATGCCCTAGAAGTGC
Source organism: Euplexia lucipara (assembly GCA_921972225.1). Classification (NCBI taxonomy): domain Eukaryota; kingdom Metazoa; phylum Arthropoda; class Insecta; order Lepidoptera; family Noctuidae; genus Euplexia; species Euplexia lucipara. Next base: position 17,787,563 of record OV179161.1, on the reverse strand, counting down.
ACTTTCACAATACACGACTCTTTTTAACGATTTTAGACTTAGGAATAACCGCGAATAATTTTAACATAAACCAAGACATAAAACCTGCCTTTTGTGTTTGCAATAAATGTTCAAAAAATTTACGACTTTTCATTTAAGAGTACGTGCCAACATAAATTTGTTGCAGCTAAACTTGCAATCCGTTTAAGTGGTCCCCACCACTAAAGAGGTGGATGGTAGATATCTACATTAACTGTTAAAGTTGAGTAATGTGGCCATTCTGGGTAACCGGCCTTGGTGGCCGACATGGCCGGCCATTATTTTGACTTATAACTTATGGTGAGGCAGCGTTTTGACCAGTGGCTTACTTTGACAAATGGCCGTAATGGATTTATTGTCTTCGCCAAATTAGAGCATGAACGGAATGTGTTTACATGAAATCTGGTCAGAAGAGAGATATTTTACCTTAAATTGAGTTTGGTAATGGCTGTTAACGTTGGTATATTATTTCTGTTGAAACTTTATCGCATTTCTTCTTTTTTATATATCATGTGAGTCTTGCCATGGTCAGTCCGTAGACCTTTCATGTTTTTTTGAGACCTCTTCGGACTTCAAAAAGAACATGGGGCCGTTGTTAGTTTTTCTTGAATTGGTTATAATAATGTCAAGATCACATATGAAAAAAATACTAATTGTCAACATGCTTGGTTAATGAATCGTATAACAGCTTTCCATTATTTGCCAATAGTAATTATATTAGTAAAAAAGTATTATTTTTATGTAGTGCAACAACAAAATGCACAATACAACCGCGACGGAGCGTGTCTCATGATTGCACTAAATGGAAATTTAGCTCAGCATAATTATTATGCCAGGTAGAATACTTCACTCTGGTATTCTACTGAATCTTGACACACGGACACTGAGAAGACAAAGAAGAGTAATAGATCGTCGCTATTCAGCTATTTCACGCACCAAACGTCTTTATTGGCTAGTTATCATTCAGCCAAACCGACATAATCCTCCCTAAAGTGTCACCCCAACGACCGGTCCTGTGCGTCTCGCATCCATCGGATTCCCTTGACCCTCACCAAGTCGTCAGTCCACCTCATGGGAGTCTTTCCATCGCTACGTCGCCGCTCCAGAACCTTGTGGCTCCACCTATCATCTGTTCTACAAGAAAAGTGTCCCACTCACTGCCACTTAACTTTGTCAACTCTTTATCAGCTAGTACGTACATGTAAAAAGTGGCTGTTAACTCCAACCACAAAGGTAACTGAAAAGGAGGTCCGTAGTTTATTTTTTAAACAAACTTTCTAAAGCCCATTCAATACGTCAGCTAGTAGCACATTAGTAACACCGTCGAACTCCATGTCGCTTTTAGAGCGTACGCGAAAACTTTCAGAGTACAAGTGTCGAAAACTTTTGTCAATTTTCAAACAAAGTGAAATGTGGCAGGTGCTATTTAGACCGAACTTCTCACATAAGCCTGTGTTGACATGGCGTGAATGTTAATACTTTTATATGCGGGGAACTCACCGATAAATCTTTTGGCATTGTCCCGATGGGTTGTGTGGCAGTATCTTTTTATGGGAGTTTAAAGAGTCTACAGGAGTTATGACCCTGACTGGAAAATTGTCTTTGGTATTCTTGGTATACTTGGAGTTCGAATTTTGAGTGGTATTCTGCAATTGTTTTGTAAGAACAATTTTGAATTTGATATTACTTTTTTTTTAATAAAAATAATTTAATACAATAATATAGGTCCTTTTAGATACCAGCTGTATCCCACTTGTGGTCACCAGCGTCTTGTATTGTATTTTTGCTTGGTAGGATTTTAGAATTTGTAAAAATGTCGCATTACAGTTTGTTTGTCATAAAAATGAAGTGGTTTATAAGTAAAGACATATTAAACAAGTATGAATATTTAAAAAAAACATAATATAATAATAATAACAACCTATCATTGTCCTAAACAGGGTAAAGGCCTAGAAGAGGCACTACGTCAACAAATGCCAGCATTTATAATTTTTCTAAGGCACCTATTTAAATAAAAATAATATAACGTGTATATCACACCCTTACTGCAGTATTATTTTCTTATATACCCCTGAGTAAAGGTGAGTGACACACACATTATCAAGAACGAGATTGTGCTTGTCAGGTTAATATCTATTCTATTAAATTCACCAAATAAAAGTTTTCCAAGGAGCTTTCAAACTCCTAAGTTATTCCAAGGATCCATCTTACACGTGCAAAGTTAAGATTCCCGGAAACCGATCCAAACAGAATGAGGGTGTAAATAAAACAGTCACACCAACAGTAGCTTCAGTAGACCAATAAAACAATATCTGAGGATGATCGAGAATCGAATCTACATCTAATTAGTTCTAAATCCAGGACAAGTTAATCGTAACTCGATGTGCCTTGAAACTGTTCCCAGAGAATGAGGGAAAACTTTGTCTCCCCGACGAATGTTCGATGGAGGCAACTTCGAATTACTTTTCCTCGACTGAAAGACGTATAATGAATCGGGTCCGTCGAAGATATTTGTTCCAAACTCTGTGAAGAAATTTTCTAGTCAAAAGCAAAAGTTGTCCAACAAAATGATTCGTTCTGATCTTTGGCAAACACTGCTTTACATTTTGGTTGCTATTGTTTTCGACAATTTTCTCTTTCAAATTAAAATGGTTGCAGTCAGTTCGAAGGCGAGAGGTTCAGTGTATTTGATTCTGCTGTAGTTTGTTGCGATTTCAATTCGTTTTTAGATGTTTTCGTGTGCGTTAGAATTGTTCTGGTTTCGTAAAAATGTTTTTTGTTAGGGTTTCTATTGGAAGCTCGAGAATGAACGCTTTGCTTTGTACTGTTGTGCATTTGTTGAAACGTTGTACTAGCGACAGTAAGTTACTTAGAAGATAGGATTAAAGAAAATAAATATATAGAAGCGTTGTGGTTTGATGGAGTTTTAAACTATTCTTTCCGGGACCCTGCAGCAGCCTAAAAAGGGTATTAACATTCTAGGACACCCTAGGACACCATCCAGAATGAGAAGATGAGAATTGTTTTTTCACGCACAACAGTCCAATCAAGAAGTCATGCCACAAAGGCAAACTACACAGAGCGCATAATTTGTTAAATATGGGCTTACTATAGGTACATAGTCTTATCCTTCAGGGAATAATAGCGTGATGTTATGATTTTAATCACTGTGATGCATTTTAATCGCATGAAATGCAAAATTTTCAAGGTACTCTCATAAATCTCCTTTAACAAAAAAAAGCGAATTTCAAGCTTCGATCTCTGAGTACATAGGCGGGTAGCTATGTATAATTTTTCACTCTGATTTGGGTTGGACAGTAACATTATTAAATGCATTAATTTCTTGGGATCTCAAACTAATTGCAGGTCATTTGAGGGTTAGACGCTTTCAAAATAATTGGGGGCGATGGATTGACAACTTGTCATCGCTAACGCGTTTTCTATCGTTAGATCTAAAAAGTTTTAGATTTTAGGTGATTTAATAACTTTGTTATTGTAATTTTTATTGATAACATAACACAACATCATGCCAGTAATGCACGAAGGGTTAAGCAGTGAAGCTCTTGTAGTACACCCACATTACGTTAGTTATGTTTAAGTCTCTTGTAATAGGGGACGTGCCTATTATCGTTTTACGTTCATTTGCAAATTGGTAACGCAAGATCCGTGCAAAAACTGGAATAGATACAGACAAAAGACGAAAAGACAGTGCTGATACCCAAAAAAAGTTAATTTAATAGCTTTTTTAAAAAACCCACTATCTGCTCGATCTGCTTTTTAAGCGATGACACTTAAAAACTTTTAAATGACATTACTTTGGAACTCCGATAAACGCGTCTAATGAAAATAGGTTTTTTTTCTCTATGACCCTTTTAGATTTTTCGGTTCGAGATTTTCAATCAGATGAAATTACTCTAGTGATTGTGTCTAGAAAAGATTTATTTTCAATTATAAGTCTTCTTATTTACTATACATATCATTCCAAATAAAATTATTTTAAATAATCCCAACCTGACAACAATTAATTATTATTTAAAAATTATTAGATTTAAATGTTACGTACAAGTGCAATACCCAGACAGGCACTTTTCTGTGTGTCAATTATTCAATCAGTAATGATAATTAAAACAGAAAACATTGTAAGAAAACTGATAAATTATGTCCTAGAACCAAAAATCTTAGGCAATATGTGCCATCTACCAACCCGCACTGGGCCCGCGTATTAGATTAAGGCACACTTTTTTTCACATAGAGGAGTCCCAGTAGTGGAAACATTAAGCTGATTATAATTTAGGCGTGTGCAATGCTACTGCAGATCTTGTAGCACAGACTTGTACAGGCTTGTAAGCAAAATATACACACATCAAAAGTGTCTAGGGATCAACATATATTTTTGCAATAACTTTTCTCCTGATTGATATTAATTAAAATTTTCTTTAAGGATTCATCAAATAAAGTGTTTTCGTTTGTCACAGTAACGATAAACCAAGTCACCTTTGCATTAATAAAGAAATTTGCCATTTTCCTAATAAAGGGATTTTTGACATTTGAACCACTAACATTAAAGTTCGAAAAAAAGACTGAAATAACAGTTTTCTTTAAAATTTTATTGGGTAACTTAAACAATTAATAATCCGTGTTTCTACCGCGAACACTAACAACACAAGAACATCGGTTTGGCATACTCAAAATGAGTTCATCCAAATCACGCTGTGGAATGGCCGCCCATGTTCGTTGCAACAACAAAAAAAGGTCTTCTTGCGACTGGATACCCTCCATATTCGGCAGAGCTCTTCTCTGTAGCATATCCCATGCATGCTCAATCGGGTTCAAGTCTGGCGACTGAGCAGGCCAGGGCAGGACATTGATGTTAGCTGCGGCGAGAGTCTGTCTTACAACTCTTGCGGTGTGCGGTCGTGCATTATCATGCATTAACTGAAATAAGGGACCGATTTGCACTTGTAGAGGAACGATGAAGTCTGATACAATCGTCTCAACATAAATTTGAGCGTTGAGGTTGCCTCTGATCCAAATCAACTCAGTTCTTCCGCCGATCCAAATACCCGCCCATACCATGATGGTTCCACCACTATAAGGATGGACTTCCTGGTAGGATTTTAATCGCTGTTGGCGTCCAGGGGTTCTCCAGTGTCGTATACGTCTTGTATCCGGTCTCATACCAAAACGAGACTCATCAGAAAAGCACACGAAACGCCATTGTTCTTCTGCCCAATTTCTGTGTTCAAGAGCCCATTGATATCGAATCCTACGATTGTGCATTGCTATAGGTGGTACCCGTAGCGGTCTTCGGGAATGAAGGTTCACTTCATGCAAGCGATTTCTGACTGTTTGGTCGCTAATTAAGTTCCCTGAAGAGTGATGAAGCCTCACGAGTTGTAAGACAGACTCTCGCCGCAGCTAACATCAATGTCCTGCCCTGGCCTGCTCAGTCGCCAGACTTGAACCCGATTGAGCATGCATGGGATATGCTACAGAGAAGAACTCTGCCGAATATGGAGGGTATCCAGTCGCAAGAAGACCTTTTTTTGTTGTTGCAACGAACATGGGCGGCCATTCCACAGCGTGATTTGGATGAACTCATTTTGAGTATGCCAAACCGATGTTCTTGTGTTGTTAGTGTTCGCGGTAGAAACACGGATTATTAATTGTTTAAGTTACCCAATAAAATTTTAAAGAAAACTGTTATTTCAGTCTTTTTTTCGAACTTTAATGTTAGTGGTTCAAATGTCAAAAATCCCTTTATTAGGAAAATGGCAAATTTCTTTATTAATGCAAAGGTGACTTGGTTTATCGTTACTGTGACAAACGAAAACACTTTATTTGATGAATCCTTAAAGAAAATTTTAATTAATATCAATCAGGAGAAAAGTTATTGCAAAAATATATGTTGATCCCTAGACACTTTTGATGTGTGTAGTTGGTACTTCTAATCCTTTGACTATTGTTTTTGATTGCTGTAAAGTTGATAGGAGAGTTGAGTTCTTAAATACACTTGTATAAAACCCTGGCCAAACTCTATCTGTCAAAACCAGTCACCGTATAACAAAACCCAGTGAACCCATTTTAATAGTAACAAACTGCAATAGTAACTTACTCTAAGGATAGAAGCCACAGTCCTATTTCAGTACTTGTATGCGAATTTGAATTGTATTGAGAAGACCCATTCATCTAAGATTGACCGAATGATAATCGATACCAAGCCAAATTTCGTAAAAAATGGGTAGTTTCGGAGTTCATCCCATATAAATATCGTGACGCAAGTATTTATGTGTGAATATAAAGTCTGAAATACCACACGTTCCACGACCATACGTACTAAACGTTTTGGGAACTCACTCATTGTACACACAGCTAAGGAGTGGAATTCCCTACCGGAGTTGGTGTTTCCTGATAGCTACAACCTAGAAGTCTTTAAATCAAGAGTGAACAGGTTGCTTCTAGGCAAGCGTTTGGCCACTAATGGTAAGCGGTGGTATTAAAAAAAAAAACTTCAACCTCCCTTGAACAAGTGTGTTGGCATTGCTCGTGCTTTCTTGGAACAAGAAGAGGCGTTTGGCTTCCAGTGGGACCGTAACAGGCTGGTATATATCTATCAGTAGAACAATTTCTAAAAAAAGGCGCGCTATGAGAACCATTTTAGTGTAACCTATCTGCGGGAATTTAATGGAAAAGATACTCTATTGATACTAGCATTTATTTAGTTTCAATTTCTAATTAAATATTTAATCTTGTGTTTGAATAATGTACGTGGAGAAATTCACTTGAGCAAGCGTTCCAAGAATATCTAATTTTGGGTTTCATAGTGTTTCTCTTTGAGCGAAGAAACCTTGTGGGCGTTTAATAAATAAAGACCTACTTATATTGTTAGTTGAGCTTTTTGCATGAATAACCTTATATTACCAGTAAGGTGACTAGCAGAGCTATTATTCAAAATTCACCTGTGAAAGTGTGGAAGTGAAGGCGAATTGAACTGTGCTGCTATACTTTTGCTAGACAGTTCACTTCACTTAAGTCTTTACGGCGTGACTCTGACTGAATTGACCGGCTGGTTAGGTTTTCTTGTGCAAGTGTGAAGTGGAATTACAGTTTAAAAAAAATGTAACTAAGCCATAAGGATCTTTTAAAAGCATAATATAAAGTTGTACAATTTGTTTATAGGTGAAGAACACACAGGCCAGGTCAAAAATCACACTGGTTGCAACTCTTATGTGATTTTTTGAAACATGGCTTAGAAAGTAGCCACTGGTCATTTTGAGTAGTATGGCGATTGAAGTATTCTTCATTCGTCTTAATTTTTTTCATACCGCAAGTAGGTTTTTTTTGTTTCTTGTAGAACCTGCGTTTTTGACGTCGTGTAGCGTCGAGATTGGTGTAGGGACGAAACCAAAATTTATTTCTTTTATTTTTTCTTTTCTTTTATTGCAATGCTGTCAATTTAGGTTTTAAAGTCATTCGCAATAGCGTAGTTACTTTAAAAAACGTGCATCTCCAAAACCGTTGTTAGTTTGCTGATCATCCTCTTACACTGTGCCTTCGGCCCTGATGAGGTTTAGCGACTGTTAACCGCTAATCCGTGAAACCTCGACAGTTTGCATTAAACTTAGTTTCAACTTACGAAGATTACCTTTGGTGCCAAGTTCTTGCCGCACAGCGCCCCTTAGCCTTTCTGTAATTATTGTTTATTAAGTTTAGACAAAATCGGGTATACTGGGTTAACAATTATGTGGGTAAAGTCAGGCTTTGAAGCTTACGGTCAGTTTAGTGATTTGTGTCTGAAATGGACTATGATTTTGCAAATACAAACGTACATAATATATTATCTTTTAAAGCCCTTTGAAGGCTAAAGGCAGAAACTACGTTTACGTTTATGTATCAACAGTGCTTTTCTGTTAAAATATATGTTTTTTTTATACTGTCACTTGGTGTAAATGTATGTGAAGTGAGTTGCCAATCCAGTTGTTAAATAGTTCTGATTCTGAATCCCTGGCATTAGTATGGGATCGATCTGCGCCTTCACTTCACCCTCATTTTTCAGACTAAACTGGCTGGTCATATATCTACGCCGTTATGAGTACAAAAAGCAAAGGAAGTATGTAAGAGTCGTAGCAGATGGTGCTCTGTAGTTTCTGCCAACCTTCATAGGAAAAAGGCGTGAGTTTATGTACATTGAGAAATTAGTAGTAATTGACATGGGCGACATTAAAACTCTGACCAGCAGGCCTAGCTATATTACAAATTCTATTTCTATTATAGAAAGCAAATGGCGTATATGGAATCAGCTGTTTGACAAACTGTCAATTAGTGTACCTATTTCATTTTCAGCCACATTACAAATTCTACTCGTACGTTAACACTCGACAGTTGACAAACAGCTGATTCCATTTAAAACGCCATATTCTTTCTATTTGTCGCCTTATCAATTACGATAGTAAAAATAGAATTTGTAATATGGCTAAACCTGCAGGGTAGTCACTAATTTCACGATAAGAATAAAAAAAAATCTTGTGGCTTGATTTGCCTTAAAAGTTCAGAATAATAATTTGTTCATGAAGGGCATGATTTATGTCTTACAAGGCCTGTTATTTATTTGACAGTTTCTTTCTTCAATGACTTACAGCATATTTCTAAAAGACTTTATTTAATGTAACTCTCCAAAAAAGCTTTTTGAAACATCTCATTGTATTTTTTCACAAAAAAAAGTCTACAGTTATTCAAATAGAAATCTTTTATTGCCTATGATAAAATATTGAACAATAGCTTGTTTAAAAGTTTTTGAATAAACAAGTTTACTAAAAGCAATATTGCCTTACAAAGACTTCGAACCTGAGTGACTTTGGTGATCTGATTAAATAAGGCTAACGTCACGCGTCACTTCTGTACACAATTATAGGTATTTGTATTTTGTAGTGTTTCTTTACACGCGTTGAAAGCCTTTGTGGGGGCGGCAAATAAATTGGTCTTTTTATATTATCAACTAGTAATGCATGGCTTCGCATGGCAGTTATCACAAATTCTTTTATTGAGTTGTTTATATAAAATCACTATTCAAATTCCGACTTAGTTTTAGTTGATTATTATAATTTTATTTTCATGCAAACCGATTCGGCTAAAGTCTTGTAAAAACCCCTATTTTGTAATTAGTACAAAAAAAATGGGCTGTATCCGTACCGGTTACTGGTCATATTTGCGTTATCAAAAGTAAAAAAAAAGAAATTAAATTTTTAAACATTCAACTATTTAGTTAAACTTAAATAACGAAAACAGCTGTTGGAGGCGAGGCATGCTTGAGCGAGATCATGCGAACGTGAGCGAGAGATGTCGATTAATGAATACTACTATGTCATGAATAGCCTGTACAATATTTTCATAAATTGGGTGACTTTTTGGGATATGAACAAACGCTAATAAATTTGCTGTATAAGAATATTATTAATTGATACCTTACAAATATAATCAGAAGACCGTCTAGAATAAGCCTTTTAAGTATTTGTACTAAATAAAAATTAGTAGTGTATAAAGAGATAATTTTTAGCATTATTAAGACTCATAAATATTGTTAACAGCATTATAGAAAACCAATTAAAAAAATATATAATATTTATAAATATAGTAAAAGCAAAAGGTGTCTTATTTATTATTTAAACCCGAAAACTAGAAAAGTAGCATCTATTTTTTATTTTCAGAATTCTTATTTCAAGTGCTTCCTACACGCGTTTGCCAATCAAGCTTCTATAAGCTACAAATCAAAACAAAGCACGTGCGCTCGCGACACTGGCCATTACGCACCACCCCAGTGGTATCATTTTTTACTTTTGCTCTGAACCTTAACATGCAGTGTTATTCTGTAAAATCACACTTTTAACTTTGGAGAAAGTAAGCGTTAAGTAACTGTCAATTTCTAGCATTAAATGTTATAGTATGATAGCTCATTTCGCCATCACTTCATCGACAGCCTGTCGATTCAGTAGAACTCATCCTGTGCACACTTGAGTCAAGTGAACTCATTTTATCATTTTACTTTTTTATTAATTTTATATTCATAATGATTATTTATTGGACATTAACATCTCTTCTGCTAGTATATTTAATTTGCATATTTAAAATGATATAAAAGACTAATATGCATGATAAATGATAATGATGATAAATTATATTTAATTATGTAAATAGGTTTTCACAAACACTTTTACACGTCACCTTTTTTAGGAAATGAGATCGGTATTTCAATATTTGACTACTCTGAGAAGAAACACTGAAAGAAACTCAGAGGTCATAGTCTCTTTTAAATTCCAGACATTATCTTGGTCAAATCACGTAAGATCCATGCAGATCAGTGTCAAAGATGGTCTTTTGAGGAAAGAACCACACAGAATGAGGGGACCAGATCAGTCAGTGCAAGCATTTGTCAGTAATCGTGAGCTCAACTCGAACATGGATTTATATTTGTACGCTTCAACGCAAGACGTAGATGGACTGCTATAATATATTTATTTGTAACACCCGTGTACAATCTATGTCTACAAATAAAGATTTCATTTTCATTCATTTTCATTTTCATTTTCTGAACTTAGCTCAAACCTACATTTTGACGTGGTGATTTTAGCGAAATAGCACAGCTGCTTCTCGAGCAGATTTTCTCAAAAATGAACAAGCCCTTTGTATTAACAGTACATTTTTAATATGCCATCACAGTCTTTTAGTAAAACAAAGATTCCACAATCAGATACCATATGTTTTACCATAAACGAAACACAACATACCCTGTTTGTGTTCATAATATAGAAGGCACACGGTTCGGTAGAGATGTCCTCAATGAATGCACTGTGTACCTTCCTCCCTCCATTGTTTTCTCAGTGCGTGAGGGTTATACCCTCCGGTACGAAGGGGTTGTTAGCAAGGCTTGTTTGGATCCTTCATGGGACAACATGAACAAGGATTTTAATGGGGTTATAATATTTAATGTTCTTATGTTTGGCTTTGGGTAATTGGTTGTTTTATCTTGGGACTCAGATAGGGAGTGTCTCCATGTAAAACATTGGTGTTCTGCTGTATCCAGTTACACTGGAAGTAGATCTTAACCCTGTTGGGAAAAGGTTATAAATAAATAAATATTCCACAACTTTTCACACAACGCCATTTAGTCCCAAGTTAAGCTTGACAGCTTGTGTTATGGGTACTAAACAGCTGATAAACATACTTATATATTTCTAAATACATACATATTATAGATAAATTACACCCAGACACAGAACAAATGATCGTGCTAATCACACAAACATTTGTCCTGGGTGGGAATCGAACCCACGACCTCCGGCATAGCAGTCAGGGTCACTAACTACTAGACCAACAGGCCAGTCAAGGAAGGCTAGGTTAGGAAGATGATCTCGATGATGATTTTGGAACTATCTTGTTGATCAAGTGGTTGTAATCGGTACTGCGCTGATTATGACATATTGGATTTGATATCCAGGCCAAGCAAAAACTGTTTATGGATAAAGAATTTATTGATCAGTAGCAGTCCGGATCATTTGGGGTCGGTTGACGGCAAAAGGCTCACTGTCTAATACATTTATAAGATGCCTATTACTTTTCATTATAGCCTTTCAAGTAAACCGGCATCGTATTATAATATTTAGTTTATAATTACGGTATTTATTTTCATTTTAGTGGTGTCACTAAAAATAAATCTAATATACAATTTAGTCTTGGCCTATTTTAGTCGTCATTCTGTATGTATGTGTTACTGTTTCTACAAAACGGTTTATTGGGATAGCACTTAATAACAACACTAGGTACTACTCACAACCTTAGTGGGTATATAACCAAATAATTATGTGAATAAGAACAAAACAAAACGAATAAGTGCATAAGAGTCGTATCAGCTGGCACTTTCACCTCCTCTCATGGGAAAACGATGTGATTTGAATATAAATAAAATACTTTATTATTTTTTTACCCCAATAAAATAAGGTAGGTACACAATAAAATTGTAAAATTTAACCGAGATTACGAGACAGAGTATTGTGTAAAGCGTCTCCGGTGGGCCGTTTGTCTTGCCCAGAAGCAGCTGGCAACAACACGCGAAGGCGCGATTAAACAGACACCGTTTTTAAAATCTCAGACAATAATGTGGAATTTAAGAGGCAATCCTTGAAATTCCTTTTGTTATGTAGTTGAAATTAATTTAATAACTGAACTTGCGGTAACGACTGCCATTTAAGAGTTGTACTTGAACAGTGAAGAAAAACATCGTAAGGAAACCGGCATGTTCCAGAACCAAAAAAATTAAGATATATGACATCAACCAAACCGCACTGAGCCCAAGTGGTATGATAGGCTTGTGTCTCAGCAGTAGGAATATCATTGACTGTTTATTATTAACTAAACTAGATCTAATTAGATTTGAAAAGTAAAATCTGAGTAGCAGGTACCATTCTGTTGCTTTTACCATACCTGTAAAATATGACGTCAGTTCGTGGGCGTGTATGTATCCAACAACAACAACAACAACATATTTACCAACTTATTTATCATATTATATTAATTCGTAATTGTCTTGAATATTTATTTGTTTTTATGTTTATGTCTTGTGTTTTTTTGTTTGTTTTGTCATGTGTATTTGTGTTTTTTTTCTTTATGTTTTGTTTTTTGTCTTGTGTTGTTTGTGTGTTTGTTTATTGTCTTGTTTGTTTTTTTGTGTTTTGTTTATGTTTGTTGTTGTTTTTTTTATGTTTTTGTTGTTTATGTTGTTGTTGTTTGTTTTGTTTGTTGTGTTTTTTTTTTGTTTATGTCTAATACTTGGTCGATTAGAAGAATTTATCAGTCGAAAAAGCTCAGTTTCTTCACTTAAGGAAATCAATATGCCAGAGTGATATTTCTCGACAGCATGTTAAGTCTAGTCAGAACCCCTTGGGCTATTTATGTTGAAACAAAGATATTGCCACAGAATTAAATGACAAATTATCCTGATGGTGTAAATATAATTGTGAAACTAAGAATAAAAAAAATCACGAACATAAAATCACATTTATAAACCAACATCAAAGAGTTTCAATAACAATAAAACTTTTATAAGTACGCTGTGTACAAAGGCGCAAAATGGCGAAGCAAAAAAAAAATCTACATTCTGTTTCTAAAGCACGTTCCACCATCCTGCGGACCTGTGCTTTAGTATTTTTTCCTTGTATTTTAACAGTGGGACTTTCTATCTTTTTTATTACCCCCACTAGCAGACAACGTTAGTCTCTCAGACGTACAAAGAGGATCTGTGTTTCTTCTGTAAATACTGCATTCTAATTTGTAAAAGCTATGCTGCTAATTGCATTTGGGGATCGAGATTTTACGCGATTCCTTTTTAATTGTGATGTAAATTGTTTGCTTAATGTTTAAGCTGATTTTATTTACTGTGAGTGGATGGAATGAGCGTGTGTTTTTTAGTGTAGGGAAACCTTTCATGGCCCTGGATAGAGGTTCCGTATGTAGTTTTTCTTCAGTACCTACTAAAGTTTAGTGCCTGTTTTATGTACGCGGTCTAGTGATTTAAGATCTCTGTTTTTTTTTAAGCTCAAGATTACTTCCAAGGCAGAGTGTTTCTAGTTTGGTTTTTGTAAGAGTGATATTGGTTGTAATAACTTTAAAAGTATTGTAGATAAGCATACCTACTATAAAATTAAACTATACTGTACATACTTACATGTTTAGTTATGTGATATTTTTTTAGCAACCTTGCTAACGTCATTTATCGACTACCTTGTTGGTTAAGGGGTCCCATGCGCTATTGCTGAGCATTAGGTATTGGGTTCGACTCCAGGCTCGAGCAAAGTGTTGTTCAATTTTTTCATCTGGAATTGCTCAGTAGTCTCTAGCCCAATTTGTGCCCAGTAGTTGAGGGTACCAGGCTTGCCCCCTATTATATAAACCTTAAACAAATCAGACAAAACTTAAGTATCATAGGTTTACTTCTGCTCAACTCAACGGCGATTAAAGGTGTGATATTTCTACTTAATCATTGTTCATTTAAGTACCGTGAATAAAACAAGTACAATAATTTTTGACAAAAAAAAAAACTATACTGTGTTCGTTTTCATAAATCATAATTTACAAACAACATTTTGATATATTTTGGACATCGTTAATTAAATAACTAGCATTATATTTGTGTTAGGTATGCCCACAAAATAACGAACTGTGTCATATCAATCATGATGAAATGGTCGGAGTAGATTTAAAAATAAACCCATTTTATAGATACACCTCGTTACACAGCTCCACTATTTATTTCCAGGCATTTTCAACGGAATATATTAAAAACATAGTATGAGCCGTGACAGTTGATGTTTAATAATAAATTGTGCATTGCACAGCGATATTTTTCGTAAATTATAATACCAGTTTACTGTCCCACTACAGAGCAAAAGCTTTATCTAATACAAAAAGGTACAAGCATTGATTACCACGCTTGCTCAAGGTGGTTTAGCGATTTCAAAAATATATCAAATCAAATCAGACCGTTTATTGCTAAATCCATAATGTACACAGGTGGTAAATAAAAAAAATAGAAACAATTATGGACCCTGTCGGGCACAGCAAATTTTGTAATTATGTAGAGAGGAAGTATCTGTAAATAGTCTATATACCACCTCTGTAAATAAAAATCTCGTCGATATGTTAGTCCGAGATAAACTGCAGAATTTCTAAACCATTTTTTCCTGAAATATGGATTAGGTAACTATGTAGGTACTGTCTCCAACTTACTTCGATTATTGACCCTATTTTTTATTGCAAATTAAATAAATGAAATAAATAATCATAATTCTCACAGGGTTATTTTTACAAGATACCACTACAGTGCTATTTACAGAATCAGGTAGCTGAATGGATTTGAAACCACAACGTCATGCATGAGAGGCGAGGCCGACTCGCTAGGCCATCACGTCCTCGTGTGTGTTTAATATTAAATATACGCATTGCACAGCGCTGTTTCTGATACATCGTAAAAATTCACGAAACGTCGGTCATTCGCTTTTACGGTCCGCATGAAGCCGGGTTCAGATGGGACACGGCAGGCGACTGTCAGCGAGTTGCCCTGAGTTATAGGGCCACTTTTTGTTGGTTCTCTGTTGTACGTGCTCTACGGCAGAATTCGGGTGTTTTATTATTTAGAAGGCTAGTCTTTTTGGCTAGTTTATTGTTGTCTGTTTTGTATTGTGGTACTGATCTTGGGTTGAGCTGTGTTTTAGTAGTGTTTGCGAATGCGTTATAGAATGCAACGAAATTTTTATTTACGGTATTTGCAACATACCTAGGTACTGTCCCTCTGCAAGGTCTCTTCCTATACAAAGAAGGCACGAGCATTGCTCAGAAAGTAAAAAAATGCAAATGAGTTGAAAAAGTCACTGCCTTGCCTTAGCTTCTAAGCTATCAAGATGGACGAATCTGTATGTTTTCTTTTTTAAATACAGCTATGCGAAGGGTCCATTTATAGAATTTTATGAACAAAACAAAGGCTCAGTCGCAACATCTGAACCCACCATTACAAGTCGTAGAGATGTGCTGAATTTTTGACTGACTCACGTGTTTTTTTTTTGTACATTTTACGGGCGTATAGTGGGTACGTTTATGTTTTATGGCCACCACTACTCCGGGTTACGATACAGGGGTGTTTTCTTTTGAACTTTTAATTGAGTTAAGAGTTCTGACGGCTTGACGCGTGAAGAGTTTGTCGAAGTGTGATGGGTGTTCCAGTTTCGATAGCCTTGTTCCCATGTGTGTTTTGTATCGCTTTTTATTGGGTTCCGTATAGTAGGTATATTGGGAAGTGACTTGATATAGCTGAAGTTTCCTTTTTCTGCGTTTTGTTTTGTGCCTGGAATGTAAAGGTAGGTAATAAGTATAAGTATAGGAAAGTATAGATGTATATGCCCGATTAAAACACACATAAATCATTAGGTACTCCGAACTTTGCAAGCCACTAACTCTTTCTACAATCTGCCATACACTCGCGTATGTCCAAAGTTGACTACTAAAGAAAACTGTTCACGTGATCGCAAGACCAAGTTCTACGCTGAATCGGTTGAATTGCGAAGTCCCGATCTCTGGTGATTTTCAATAGAGAAGTAATTCAAAGTTTGAAAGCGACATACGGAATTTATTACGACATGTTTGAGTTATTTTGCTTGTTGATGTTACGGTAAAAGGGGATATCTTGCGAAGTTTAGACTTGCCCGGATTAGGACTGTTATTTGTATTCTGGGACTGCTTTTGATTTAAGGTTAAGGTTTTCTAGATTAGAGGCTTTTTCATGACACCTGACAAACACAAGTTCATTTGAATTCAGCGCCAGGTACTGTCTGCTATTTTTAGTAAATACTAGCTGCCCCGGCAAACTTCGTTGTGCCTTAGAGTCAATTCATTGCTCTTATTTTTTTTTTTATATTAGATATACATACGTTGAATAAGACGACAACAAATAAATCCAAACCAATAATAACTACTACTACTTTTAAATTACAACATGTATATATACCCTAACCTAACTGACCATACCTATCCTATAGCTAACCCAACTATCTAACCTTACTAAAAAATACTAAATTCATAATTTTAATCTGAACTATTGCCTCTATGTTACATACAATAATTTATGCCTATAGTTTTCCCGGTCTACTTTAATTAAAGTCCTAACAGTAAAATAAGTTCTATTTGCAAAGAATTATTAAAGTTCGTCTCTGTCATCATTGCTAGTTACGTAAATTGATTTCTGAAATATAAGACTTTTTTATGCTACATAAAACCTCTAAGTTTAGTAACAAAATAAATTTCAGAACGTAGGTGCGTATTATAAATTGACAACCTTACCTTCTTGGGTTTAGCCTAAGACTTGTCAATTTCAAATTGTCACCTGATAATGAACTGGGAAGTTTGACTCCTGTCATGTCATCCAAGATGGCGCTGCGTTTGAAAAATGTTTGAGACAACCGATATTCTTGATATTTATTTTTATGATGTCGAACGGGATAAAAAGTATCCTTTGTCCTTCTCCTGGCTCTAAACTACCCCCCTGCCATTTTTCAGCTAAATCGGTTCAGCCGTTCTTGAGTTATAAGCGAAGTAACTAACACGACTTTCTTTTATATATATAGATGTGCAAACAAGCGGCAAAGAGGTTAGTAAATCAGAAACATGATTTTTGACATTTTAATAATCTAATCAAATTAAACAAATCAAATCGCTCACTTAGTTAGGTTTATGATAAAACAACAATGCGGGCGCAATCGGAGAGCTGGCTGTCAATCTGATATGATATGATGGACACAATTTGTGAAAATTTGTTAAGTTATTAAGTACTATTACCAAGGTGCAGAACTACTGTAGTGTTTTCAATAAGATGACAACAAATAGATCCAAAACAAAAATAATTACTACTAGGTACTTTTCATTCATCGAGTCTCTAATGTGCTCTTATGTAAACAATTTGTGACCGATAGAATAAGAATGAAAACATATATGTATAACCTAACCTAACTTACCATACCTACGCTATAGCTAACCTAACTACCTAACCTAACTACCTTACTGAAATGCATTGATTTTGAAAAATACATAATTTTAAACTGAACTACTGCGGTAGGTACTCGTCTTTATGTTACATACAATTTTCTAAGTTGTTCTGGTCTACTTTAAAGTCCAGATCATAAATAATGATGTATACCTATTTGCATAGAATTATTGAAGTTCGTCTCTGTCGTCATTATTAATTTTCTGGAATATAAGAACTTTTTATGCAGCTTTATACCTCGTTCTTGGTTAAGTTTATTAGAATATATTTTAGTACGTACGCATAAAACGACAAGCGAAAATTTATTGATCTGCTTTTATGGTAAACATCTTGGTTGAACTGGTTGTCAGACTTTTTTTTTATACCACGTCAGTGGCAAACAAGCTAACGGCCCGCCTGATGGTAAGCGGTTACCGTAGCCTATGGACACTAGCGACACCTGGGGCGTCACACGCGCATGGCCGACCCTTTAAAAACCTAATTACTCCCCTTTTGAACTTTTGAACTTTCGGGCTTCTGACTACAAGTAACAACTGTCAAAGAACTACAAATAAAATTGAGCCGGGACCAACGCGCAACGGCGTAACGTGCTTTCTGAGGCACGGAGGAGTCTTGGTAAGTAATAAATGGTAGCTCATCCTCGAACCGACCTCGTCAAACGTAGCCTAACCTTAGATCGTCCCGTCCAGCTGTTATAATTTAGCCACAAGCTCCGCCAGTCAACAACATTTATACATTCAATACTTACTAAGTATAGACGGGACTTCAAAGAAAGAAAAGAAAGAAAAATATTTCACACAAAACACACGAACAAAATTGTCATCCGATACTTGTGGCCAAGTACACAAGTCTATGAGTTTAATTTAGTACGCTTCGCTGCCGCTCCAATATTGGTATATTATTCTAGATGACGCTACTGAGACGTGGGATCAAAGTTTTTCTATGACATTTCTTCGTCCTCTGTATAGTATCTGAAATCTCTTTGGTCAACAACAATAATTCCTATAATATTTAGCCCAGGTCATCCCTTTTCTATGATATATAGACTGCACTAAGTAGTCCTCTGGGCGCGGATGAGTTTGGCTCGGCTCCAGAGCCGGATGACTTGCTTCCAGTTACCAAACGTGAACGACATATTAAACGGTTTTGAAAGTCCATAAAATGTTATTGGTACTCGATAGCGGCGATATTTCGATAGTAAACAGGTGACATGAGGTGGGGATTACTTAATGTGGGGGATTAGTGAGGTTGATGGTATCATAAGTAATATATTAGGTAATGAACGAAGGGATTTGTCGTAGTGTGTCTGTACTTTGAGTGAATTTGAAACAGTTTTGTGGAATGCTTTTAGTTATGATGTTAAAAGATGTCTGCAAAAGATCGTATTAGCTATTGTAACACCTTAATACGTAGCTATTAAAGTTATTATTTGTAAGTTTTTATGGTATAAAGAGTAGTCTATTCAATACTCAATACTTTCTTGCATTGTATGTAAGGTAATTTAGATAAATCATTTTTTTGCCTAGAGGTCGCAAGTGCTACTATCGATCATGAGGTCCCGAGTTTGATCTCCTCTCTTGTTGAAGGCTTATTGAGTTTATTCCATCTAGTATTTCTCTGAACCCGATTGATGGCAATAGGATGGCGTCTATTACATGGGACTTTAACTGAACTAGTGAAATGTGGGTGTACTACAGCTACACCTCTGCCTGACCTTTTAAGGATTACAAGCATGATGTTATGTTGTCTATGTTATATAGTTTACTAGCAGACGTCCCGTGGTTTCACCTGCGTAGGTCCCGTTCCCGTGGGAATACAGGAATAAAAAGTAGCCTATGTGTTAATCCAGGGTGTCAGCTAACTCCATACCAAATTTTATAAAAATCCATTCAGTAGTTTTTACGTGAAAGAGTAACAAACATCCTCACAAACTTTCGCGTTTAATATATTAGTAGGATGTTTTATTTAAATGTTATCTTTTTTTGTGTCTGTTTGCCTATTCTTTTAGATAAAGTACAAAATGGATGTAAAGGGAGGTAGAAGTAAAATTACGAACATACTATAAGGGAGTGGAATACACTAATCCAAACTGCGGACTGTTACGAACAGATTCTAGACGGAAAAACTCAATAATACTTTGCTCGACCCGGACATCGAACACACGACCGCTAGACCCAAGCGGCAGTCAACTGACATAAAGTTCAAAGCAAATAACATCTTCAAAAACAATATAATACAGCTTGTTAAAATCATTGACATTGTCAAAGTTCCTTCGTTTTATGTTAAACATTGTAAGTAACAAAGGTACCTACAACAAATTAATATTAATTTATTTCCTTAGAAAACGCGCTTTGCATAGCCACTTCCCGGAATTGAGACATTGTTGCTTAACTTAGCACTTTGTTCCGTTACATTTTCCGAGAATTTTTCGGAATGAGTTTGGGGGGTGTTTTTGTAATTTTCTGCTGAGAAATATCTGGATGTGTAATGTATATATTTGTTTATTAAGAAAATTGATATCCAGTTCACACAATGAGCCATATATGTTATACAAAATGAGCAAATAGTTATAACTTCTTTTGACTCAAGAAACATAATAAAAAAAATCCATTCTGAATATTATTACACCCTACTATAATCTCTACAATTACAAAGTAGCAGTTTTTGTTTGTTTGTTTGGTTGAACGCGCTAAATTACTAGTCTGAATCGAAAAAAAAAATCCTAGCCGGTTAGCGGTTTCCAAGATTAGCACGTTCATAGAACACAAACAAAATTTTCAGCGTTTGCATTCTTCTTCTTCCACCTGGCGTTAATCCCGGCTATTGCCAGGGTCCGCCTTCCGACTGAGCTTCTTCCATTTTGCCCGATCTTCAACATCCTTTTCGGTCAGGCCATTGGCTCTCATGTCGGACTTGACGACGTCCAGCCAGCGTTTGCGAGGGCGACCACGGGGCCTAGCCCCAAGGACAGCCATATACATGCATCTCTGACCAACGTACTCGATAGGGCGGCGCATGATGTGTCCATACCATCGGAGACGACACTCTTGTAGTTTTTCTCCCACGTCGCGGACACCAAGGCTACCCCGGATGAATGAGTTGCGTATGCGATCGGATCGCGTTACGCCGCTCATCCACCTAAGCATCTTCATCTCCGTGACGTGGAGTTCCTGGGTGTGTCTACTTAATGCTGGCCAACATTCGCCGCCGTACAGGAGGACAGGCCGTATGATGCATTTATATATCTGCCCCTTGAGCTTCGGAGGCATTTTGCGGTCGCATACAACGCCCGTTACCTCGCGCCACTTCGCCCAAGCTGCGCCTATACGTGCTTGGACATCGTAATCCACGTTGCCAGACTCGTGCAGCACGGATCCAAGGTACCTGAACTTATCGGACTTAGAGATCAGGTCCGAACCTATTCGGATGGTATTTGAATCCGTGCTGCCATAGGACATGTACTCAGTCTTCGCCACATTTAGTCTCAGACCACCGTTTTCCAGCGTATCCTTCCAAATATTGACTTTGCGCTCAAGATGTGATATGTTCTGATTAACGAGGGCAATGTCATCGGCATACATCATTAGCCATGGAGGCTGATCTTGGATGTTTGCCGTAACTACATCGAGCACTACGTTAAACAAGAACGGGCTAAGAGCCGAGCCTTGGTGAACGCCAACAGATATTGGAAAGCCATTGGATTCGCCAACAGCGGTCTGGACAGAGGACACGGAATCGCGGTACATGTCTCTGATAATGTCAATATAGACTTCGGGAACGCCCCTGAAGCGAAGTGCCCACCAAATGGATTGCCGAGGTATACAGTCGAAGGCCTTCTGCAGGTCTAAAAAGGCCATATGCAGAGCTCTCCTTCTCTCTCTGTAAGCCTCAGCCAGAGTCCGTAAGGCAAACACTGCGTCCATGGTACTGTTACCCGCCCGGAAGCCATATTGACACTCAGAGACAGTGCACTCGCTACGGAGCCGTGTGTCAATGATGCGCTCGAAGAGCTTCATGGTGTGGCACATGATTTTGATACCGCGGTAGTTACTACAATCCTGTACGCTACCTTTGCCTTTGAAAACAGGAATAGTGAGGCTATATCGCCACTGGTTCGGCATTTCCTTGGTGATCAGGATGCGGTTAAAAAGATCCGTCAGAAGGTCCACACCATGTGGGCCCATCGCCTTCCACACTTCAATTGGCACATTATCAGGTCCGATCGATTTCCGGTTCTTCATGCGGCAAAGAGCAATGCGGGTTTCGTTGGGGGAAATAGGGGAAATAAGTCCAAGGTTAGCAGGCGGTTCGGGAGGAAGGTTATGGGGATGCTGTTTGTTAGACAGCTTCGCAAAGTATGTGCACCATCTCTCCTTAACAAGGGGTGCATCGTAGAGCAGCTTACCCTGGGCGTCCCTTACACAGAGACATTTGCTAATGTCTCGTGTAGCTTTTTCCCGGGCACTCGCCAGCTTAAAAATAAGCTTTTGCCCCTCCGCAGTTTCTAGCTTGTCGTATAAGGGCAACAGACTTTTGCTGCGAGCTCTGGCTACAGCTTTTTTGCAAGCGCGCTTAGCCGCTCCATATGCTTCCCTGTCATACGGAGAGTTGGACTCTTGCCATTGTTTAAATAACCCCTTCTTCTTCCGAGTCGCCCCCTGCACCCCGTCATCCCACCACCACGTCTCCTTGTCTATGGTGCGGCCACCACGAGAAGTGCCAAGGACGCGCTTACCCGCAGCGGTGATTGCTGAATGGATTCTACTCCAGATCACTTGAGCGGACTCATGCGGAGCACTAACCTCGAGATGCTCGACTTCCGCGATGAAGTCCGACTGTTTAGGACCATTAAGCAACCACCACTTGGTGCGGGGTTTGCGTTTCTCGATTACTTTCTTTGTTGGCACGACCGCTAAGTCCAGGACAAGGAGGCGGTGTTGAGCCGTTAGGCTTTCGCCTGGGATGACTTTGCAGTTGGTAACCTTGCCAATGTGGCACCGTCGCACCAGCAGGTAGTCTATTTGGGTTGAGTAGGCACCACTACGGTACGTAATAAGATGCTGGGGCTTCTTCTGAAAGAATGTGTTCGCGATGGCTAGGTCAGACGCAGCGCAGGTCCTGAGTATGCTGACTCCCTCTGCATTTAGTTGACCATAACCAAAACCACCGTGAACACGTCCGAGCAGACCGACCTACGTGACCGTTGAGATCCCCCCCAACCAAAACACCTTCAGAATTCGGAATAGCGCGTAAAACATCTTCGAACTCATCCCAGAATGCCTCCTTTTCAGACTCACAGCAGCCAGTTTGAGGGGCATAGGCGCTGATTAGGTTCGTTACCGACCCTTCAATCAGCACCTTAACTCGCATCAACCGGTCGCTGTATCGATCTACTTCAAGGAGTCCATCCTGAAGATCCTTAGACAGCACTACGGCCACTCCGTTCCTGCCCGATGGTGATCCGGTGTACATTAGCCGGTACCCCTGCCCGATGTCGCGGGACTTATTCCCCTTCCAGCGTGTCTCCTGAAGGAAGGCGCACTGGACCCGACGCTTCGCAAGTACGTCCGCGAGTTCTCTGCAACGTCCGGTTAGGGAGCCAATGTTCCAGGTGGCAAAGCGGAACTTTCTTTTGGGTACTAACTTCTTTAGCCGTGCTCGTACTTGACACGGTAGCCCTAGCCCACTTATCGCAGGTTTAGGGCGATGTGCCTGCGCGTCTTTGTGCGGCGACGCCCTAGCCCGAGTACCCTTCCTTAACTTGTCCCTGTCCATAAAAGTATTTGACTGAAGTTGGCTTTACGTCGGGCGACCAGCCGTCTGACCCCCACAACCCTACAAGAGGGAAACCAAGTTCGCCAGAGCCTCGTCCGTTGGACAGCAGGGTGCACCGCTTGCAGGTAAGGTTGGCTTGGGTCCTTAAGATGTAAACGGACCCCATACACCCCAAATACACAAATTTATTTACGTTAAGTTTACCAAGTACCAAAAGATACAGACTCAAAGGTAAACCTTAACGAAAATACTCGAAAACTTAATCCCTACACCGCCTTTGTTCAACGAGTTTCAAGTCCCAAGTTTTCCCGCTGTCTAGTCCAACACGTTACCCGGTTAGACCAACACAATGTTGCTACGAAATTATTAATCGAGTTTCATCAAACTTGTAACTTGGGCAAAGTTGTAACTCAATCAAATTATGCGCACACCCTGTATAGCAGAGGGAACACCCTGTATATCCCACTCTAAGATTCGCGTTCATTAGTCGGTGCTCATTTAGTCAGCATGTGACCTATATCAGCCGGTGTGGTATCTGGGATGAGCGTATTCATTAAAATATCCTTTAAAGTTGAAGTGAAATGTAATGAAAATTTATTTGCCAGAATACTATGTATTTACATAATAACATGGTAAATAATTATATTTGATCCAATCTAATTAAATTTAATTTAACCCGCTTCTATTTCATTCAGTTTAATTTAATCCTATGATGCAAGTCAATTTAAATTTCATTTCATTCCATTTTATTTAATTGTTTTATTTGTGTTTATGTAAATACTAACATTTTATATAAAGCAGATTGTTACAAACACTTTGGGTTTTATCTGAAACTAGCAAACGTCACGCAGTTTTACCCGCGTAGTTTCCGTTCCCGTGGGAATACGGGGATAAAAGTAGCTTATGTCCACCGGGAATATTGTAGCTTTCCACCAGTACAATATTTTTTAAAATTAAATCATTAGTTCCGAAGATTACCCCCTACATACAAACTTACAAACAAACAAACTTACAAATTTTACCTCTTTATAATATTAGTATAGATAGATAGATATAGATTAAAGTTAAATTATCGTTATTATATTCAACTTATCAGTCGTGCAAATATTTCTGTTGCTTGCATAATAAGTAACATGAAATAACTTAAATGTTATTATTCATACACATCATAATCACAATAAAATTTACAGTCCTGCTTCGTAAATATTAATTAGGCATTAATTAGGCCGTTACATCAAAAAAATATTTAAAAATTGTATAGAGATTTTTTAGAAGGAATGGCTTAGCTATACTTCTTCTCCATACAAAACTATTTTTACTCTAAAGGCGAAGGAAAATACATTCATTTCTTTTGAAAGTGTATTTTTGATGGACTAAGTCGAAATAAAGTATTTGAAAAATACGAAAAGACCTGCTCAAATAACCTGTTACATAATTTAAGCTAAATTCTTTATTCTAGTGGGGAATTATGGAAATCTAAACGTATGGACTTTTCAATATATTGGCTAGTTGCCCGTATTTGAACTGCACTGTCATGAACTGTGCAAAGGCACGAAAAACGACGTCCAATTCCTGTGATAATTTGAAAATCGGTTTGAACAAAAATTGTTAATAAAATAAATAAAAATCTATTATGGCGTCAGCGTTTCCTATCTGAATGTTTAGTGAAGAATACTTTGTGACTTTCGACAGTTGTTTAAATACTCTGAGAAGAAACACCGAAACAAACTCAAAGGTTAGAAAATAATACTTGAATAGTAGATTTCTGGCCAATTCCTGTTATTAAAACGTTCTGAATCTAGTCGGTCGCATTTGCACCTCAGTTACCAACAATCAATGTCAAAAACTTGTCAAAACAATAATATGCCACAAACACACAACGCCATCTAGTCCCTAGCTAAGCAGAGCTTGCGTTATGGGTACTAAACAACTGATAAACATACTTATATATTTCTAAATACATACATCTTCTTTCTTATATATAAAATTCTCGTGTCACAATGTTCGTTCCCATACTCCTCCGAAACGGCTTGACCGATTCTCATGAATTTTTTTATTAAGCCTGAGAATCGGCTACTATCTATTTTTCTAACCTGTAAGTGATAAGGGGTGTTCACCCCAAATTTTATTTTTTTATTTATTTGATATTTTTAATTTTTATTATTTTTTTATTATGTGGCATCAAAAAATACATACAACTCTAAATTTGCACTTTTTTATCACCAACCCTTGCTTTTTAATAGTCATAGCAGAACTTTTAATGACTATTTGAAATATCACGAGGAGAGGGAAGGGTGAGAGGAGGGGAAGAGGGGGAGGGACTTCGGAGTGGGGATCGTGAGAGGGGGAGGGGGGAGACTGTGTGAGGGGAGGGGGGAGACTGTGTGAGGGGAGGGGGAGATTGTGGGAGGGGGGGAGATTGTGAGAGGGGAGGGAGGGGCAGGGGAGGAGGGTGGGGAGAGAGAGGGGCAGGGGAAGCGGGAGGGATGGGGAGGGGAGTGGGGGGAGGGATGGGTAGCGGAGTGGGTGAGGGATGGTAAGTGGGAGGGGGTGGAGACGGAGGGAATGAGAGGGGGAGGAGAGGGGAGGGGTAGGGGAAGGGTGAGGTGAGAGGAGAAGGGAAAGGGGGAGGGGAAGAGGCAGGAGCCGGTTGGGGGAGGGAGGGGAAAGTGAGGGAGAGGTGAAGAGAAGGGCGTGGGAGGTGTGGGGGAGAGGGAGGGAGAGGGGGGAGGGAAGGGGGAGAGGAGTTGATAAAAAATGATTTTCAATAGCTTTACCGCGGCAGTCTCCGAGTGCCACACGTCATTTTCTGTTTTTTTTTTAACCATTCAATCAAAATGTGCCACAGCGAAGCGTGGCAGGGTACAGCTAGTATTATACATAAATAACACCCAGACATAGAGAAAATAGTCATAGCAGTCAGGATCACTATCTACTAGACCGACAGGAACAACGATATATAGGGGGAATGAAAGTCATTTTGGCAGCCTGAGACTGAGTTTCAAATCCGAACGCTCTTAAAAATACGAATACGTCACACTGGTTGGAAAACATAGCAAAAATGTTATCCAAGTTGCAACACAACCACACATACACAAAAAGCAAATGAATTAAAAACGAGAGCGACAGAAAGCTACAAAAAAAAACAAAAGCAAAATATACTTGGAATGCAACGTCCGAAACCCTGGACTTTCAAAATTCGAAACACCACCAAAACTTCGTGCAACAGTATTCGGAATGCACAAACTCCCATAACTTGCACCATAAGTTAGAATGCGTTGTACAACAGTCACCCTTTTAGTGCGACAGGAGTTTTAGTAGGCCGAGCGTTTGTGGGTGCATTGTGGCCGTCCTTTCGCTACTCTGAGCAGGGTGTGTTTGTGTGTAATGGTAAGTGAGGGTGTGTGTGTGTGTTTAATACCTGCGTATGTTAAAATGTGTGGTTTCGAATTAATTGCAGAACTATGTGGGACTGCGGTGTTCATTGAAGATAGTCATTTAATGTGTTTGTGACAGAAAATTGTGCGTATCGGTGATTAAATAGGAAAGTGTAATTATATATACCTACAAAGATTGCATGTAATTTTTCGCTTGGAGTATCCCCGGTCACATCGATTTAAATAGGACATTTTAAGAAAGTCAATCTTTTTTAATTGGTCAAGTGGTTTTTAAGGAAACATATTATATGTTAAAGGTGCGGTTACTGGCAGTGCCGGGCTGCTGACCAACCTGCTAGGTGGAGCACCTGCAGAGCGTGCCTTGCCTTGCAATTGTGTTAAGAATAGATTTATTTTCAAGTTCTTCTGATGAGTTCACAACAAATTACGTTACAAGAGCTACACTCTTAGTTGCGTTGTATAAAATATTCTTAAAGACCATGTAAGGGTTTGGGGGCAACTTGTGAAAATGAAATCTGCCGTCTGACGGGTCTGAAAGTCTAGCTTTGAAAAGTGCTTTCTAACGAACTAATTAAAATAAATTATTTGACTTTGAATGTTTTAAAGACATTTCAATAAGCAAATAATGTAAATTGCCGTAAAAAAACAATAACTTTATAATTATATTATGCTTTCCCACCCACACACACCCACCTACAATGCCTACACCCGCTTACAATATACGTTAAATAACGTTATGCAAACTAAACGCCGAAACATTTTTGGTAAATGCGACGCACGCGCCAACTCGAAGCAAATATTATGCTAATAAAATTACATAAGTTTTTATTAGACAAACATTGAAAGAAACTGTATTAAATAAAGGGGAACATTGTATCGTAACAATAAGTAAACTTTCTAAGTGAAAAGTTGGGTAAAATTGGCAGAGTACAGTCGACAACATAATATATACCTACCTACTACTGTGCTAGAGTATTTTTTGCTTTGATCCAAATACCCATTTAATTTTCGTCTATTTTTAATTAATGAGTTTCATGTGCTCTTTTTTTACTACATATATGTTGGTTAAAAAATAAGTAATCATGTAAAGCCTTTTTTTTATCTAAATATAATATATTCGACGATTGCCAAATAAAATAAACGCGTTGTGTCTTGCACAGCGCTAAAAGATAAAATTATCACATTTAAATAGGACTCGTAAGTATTACTATTTACATACAAACTTACGCTTTTTTCAAATAGGGGAAGACATAAATTACAGAACGCCACCTGCAACTACTCGTTTTCTTACCGACTTCTTTTATTTGGTTTATGTTCATACATCTGGTCATACACGCAAGCCGGTTGAGAGTTTAGGTCAGTACCTATGTATGTACGAGACCTATGTATGAGATGTATGTAGCATACTGATGCTAAGTACTAATTAATCCAGAATTCTAGGCTGCTTCCTGTAGTTTGTAATTGCGCCCAGTTGATGGCCATAGGTTTGCTCCTTATTACATGTAACTTCACCTAAGCCGTATCCTAAAGAGAATACAGGCGTGCAGTTATCAATCAGTTGCACACATCATTCGTGCTGGTAACTGTACCCACTTACCTCAGACTAGGAAAAAAACGTGTATTTTTGCTTAAATTCTTTAAATTAATGCGGATTATAAAAATAAAGTAGTGGGGGAAGATGTTGTTAAAAAGGGGGAGAATATGTTTTTCGTAATGCGCATCAAACTTTGTGCGAAACGTTAAATGGGAGGATAAGGGAAACAGGGCTGTATAATGCCTCCATAAGGAAGTTGGTTTTGATAATAATAATATTTTAACTTTTAGCATTATTTACTTAGCAGACCTACAAAACTTGATGCGATGTTAGTTTAGTGATCTTCGTACTTAGATTACGATATTAATTTTCAAAATACAAGCACGAATGCAGTTTCAAAATAAACAATGGGCAAACGCACGACCCAATGGGTTCCCCTTACATGGCAAACGACATCGCGGTAGTCCCAAGCGAAGATGGCGAGACGAGCTGGACTCCTTCGATTAGGACTGGTCCCAAAAAGCTTTTGACAGAGAGAGGTGGAAGGAAAGTAGGGAGGCCTTTGCCCTGCAGTGGGAAAACACAGGCTAGTAATATTATTAAAAATAGTATCACCTATAGACAATGAACAATTATAGATACTACTAATATTATAAACGCGAAAGTTTGTGGGGATGGATGGATGGATGGGTGTTTGTTACTCTTTCACGGAAAAACTACTGAATGGATTTTAATAAAATTTGGTATGGAGTTAGCTGACGCCCTGGATTAACCCATAGGCTATCTTTTTATCCCTGTATTCTCACGAGAACGGGACCTACGCGGGTGAAACCGCGGTACGTCTGTTAGTTTTTCATTATTTTTAAAGGTAATACTTTTTTTTTCATATGCCTATAGTGGTTGATATTAGAGTATTCAAACAAACAAATTATTGGTATAGTTCAACACATTATTTGTTTATTTAAGCTAATATTTTAGTATCTTGTTGATATTGCACAAATAGTGTATAACTGTTTTATAATGTTCACTAACAAACGTTACTACATCAAAAAATGTACGAGATTCCAATAAATAAATAACAATAAATAAATATTCCACAACTTTTTTACACAACGCCATTTAGTCCCAAGTTAAGCTTGAGAGCTTGTGTTATGGGTACTAAACAGCTGATAAACATACTTATATATTTCTAAATACATACATGTTATAGATAAATTACACCCAGACACAGAACAAATGATCGTGCTCATCACACTAACATTTGTCCTAGGTGGGGATCAAACCCACAACCTCCGACATATCAGTCACAAACATACTTATATATTTCTAAATACATACATGTTATAGATAAATTACACCCAGACACAGAACAAATGATCGTGCTCATCACACTAACATTTGTCCTAGGTGGGGATCAAACCCACAACCTCCGACATATCAGTCAGCGTCACTAACTACTAGACCAACAGGCCAGTCTGGAAATTTAACCTTGATCAAGGTAGCTTGAAAATGAAGAAACTTGAACAATTAACTAGTATCTATGGAAATAATATTAAACAGTACGAAGCAGAAGTAGCTCGAAGCAAGCTTGACGTTACTCGCAATATACATTATGACCGGGTCACTAACCCTTTCACTGCAGAGGCGAGTCAGGTTGAACTGCGCGGAATTAAAATTAATTATTTTACTTAATATCTTTTTAGATTACAGGCAAAGATTGTAACTCAATGACAATAATTATTTTAAATACGGAAGAAGAATATACCAGGTTATTACAAAAACAAATGTGAAGGCCCTGCAAAACAATTGAAAGAGCTCAACGTCTCTTAAGATAGAGTCAGATTTTGCAAATTAGTAGCAATTAGGAAAAAGAACCTATCAAACTCGACTGATTATAATTATTCTTTATAAACTTTAATAATTGAAATAGTACTTCGTCGCTTCGTGCTTTGCTAAGCAATAAAAAAAAACAAAGGGAATTCAAGTCTTTAATGTAAGGAGTTCTGTAGTTTTTGCCTACCTCCATGGGGAAAAGGCATGAGTTTAGGAATACATATATGTATGAGTAAAAAATGCTCATTTTATCGGTTTTTACTGAAATTTTTACTTCATCCGATATAATATCTAAGTGCTAATGCTCGCTCCCTATGTTACTACCATATGTAAGTCCAAATTCCTTGCATATAGTAAATGAAGAACGTGTTTACAGTGCCACGCAGTAATATCAACATGTGCGCGCATTACACGCGCGTATTATAACACCTGCGCATTATTACACCGCGCACAGCTAATTCTGTGCGCAATTACGGGTTATAAGGCCGCGTACACACTAAGCGACAATGTCGGAGTGTGTTTGCCCAAAATGTCCGTACATTGTCCTGTGAAATGGTAGTTACGTGTGCGGCTGCAGTTAGCCGGTATATAAAATGTAACGTTTCTGCTTTGTAGGGGATTTAAATAATTTCACATTTTAATATACGTGTTTTTTAATTATGTTCAATTTGGATTTTATTTTCTTTTAAGTTGTAAGTTATCCATTAGGCCATTGTCAAGAGATTAAATAAAGATGTAAAAATAAATACATACCATGGAGGTCAGTAAGCAGTCGCTCCTTGTAAAAAACTGGTTTTCAGCTGTCCATTTAGACTGGAGGCTAACCCCAGCACAGTTGTTAAAAGGTAGGTAGATAATAATGTTACAAATACAAATTCATTGTGAAAAACACTTGAATGCTGTAAACAGTTTGCAGTATTAGGAAACCGTCTTACGTGATTACAGAAGTTTAAGAAGTGCAAATTTTTAAACTCTTTTAATTAACGAATTATGATTTGATGGATTTTGTTGCAGAGGCTGCAGTATTTAAACTAAAAGAGTAAAACGTTGGTCATTTTAGCAAAGGATACAATAACACTTTGCGATTGATTTTAGCCATAAGGCTACGTACACAATGTCAGTGGGTAGCGGAGCGGACAGCGCTCGACTGGCGCCTAACTGTAGAATAGCGTTTCCAACTTTTATCCCGCCCCGCCGCCTTTGAGGCCAGTTCCATATAAATCTATCCATTGGAAAACACTGTAAATCTGACAACCAGCTTAACCGAAGAGAGTTACCTTGTAACTGGGATGAGGAGGTCAGAGAGGCAGTCTCTTCACGTAAAAATTTCAGCTGTATCTGGAAGCCGACCCATAGTTGGGGAAAGGCTAAGCAAATGATGTTGAGACGTGGTGTACAATAACATATACATACGCATGTATTCCCAAAAGTTTACATAGAGGTGAGGTGAGGTTTATTTTTAACGAATAGTGCACTCCATTTCGCTAGTAAAACATGATTTAATTTATATATAATATCAAGGTACCATCACGACCTACTCCCGACCGCGAGGCGTGAAGCATCTCATTAGACGAGCCTGATACGTGACCTGGCTGCCGCTTGTACCAACACCATGTACATACATAATATACAATATACAAGCATGTAACAGCGTCGTACAGTAAACAGCTGTCAGATGCAGTTGTAAGCTATGTATGTACAAGTTTGTATGGTTGGAGATGTTGTATCTTGGGCAAAAGACTACACTGCCGACCACAAAAACAACAAACCAGTCAATGGTTTGTTGTTTTTGTGGTTGGCAGTGTTACTAAGTTTAGCACGCGGTCTTATAGGCTCGATTTTCAACTTGGGCTAACTGTTATTAGGTTTTTCTACCAGCCTACTTATTCTGTAAATGGCAAATCATATCGAAAGTCATACGTTTCTCATGTCGCCTATACAAGTTTCGGTATTCACATGTCAACCCACCCGTATCTCTCACCCGTTTTAGTTCCTCTCACTTTGATAATCACTTGTTGGCGCCAGTATCGCAATCACTCCATTTAAGAATACGATATTTTAATTTCGCATGATTTCACTGTGGATTCAGAAGTGATTTCGCAAATAAACTTTCTAGTGCTATTCTAAAAAGTTTACACTAAAATTAGAGCTTGAATTTGCCATCGTGGTGAAAGGATAATGTAATGTCACAGCGTCAGAGCGTATGTCAGTCAGGGAGGCTTCTTTCATGCACCCCGAACTGTTTAAGTACCTACTATAGGTACACCTTTGTTTAACCTTTTAGGGAATTAAGGTGTGATGTAACGTTGTTGTTATATCCCGATCAGTCATAACCTGGAAGCTGGATTTGCGACCGGTTGATAGGCTCGCCTCGCTATTTGATGAGATTTAATTTATAAAACCCCAAGCGGATGCCGGCGCCCGCGTTGTCATTGTCTTTCATATGTGTCTCTAATTAACACGATTGAAAGGTTAAATATAACAAGCGACTTAGGTCACCTCTGCCTAACATTCATTCTAGTACGACAGGCGTAATGATATCTCAAAGCATAAAGATTAGGTATAGCCAACTATGTAAGTAGGTACAATGTTATGAAAGTAGACTCACAAAATGCAATATAACTTTAAACTATCCTGCTGCCATTAAACAAGCTATAATAAACTCGGTGAATTAACAGCACGACGATATTATAGGATTTGAATTAATTCGCGCCAATTAAGTTTTATTTCAATTTGATTTCGACCAATAAGTGCTAAAGCTGCCAGTTCATTGGCGCGCTCGGCGCTTTGAACGTATAATAAACGTTAAAATTTGATTTTACATTTGGAACATTAAATTCTATGCGCAGCCTGCGACTGATGTCTTAAATAATTTCATGCAAACATTGCTAGTATTTTATCGTTACAATTTTACTTAAATATTTGCGTTTTAACGCTTTAACGATCTACAAATTCTTTTAACTGTCAAAACAAAGTCTGCGATTTCGAAAATAGAATCCAAATGATAAAATGGCGGCTCAAAGCCGTTTGTTGGGTTGCATGCACACTATTCGTCATACGCAAGTGTCATACGCTTGACATGTTTGTGACAAATAAATCTACATCAAAAACTTTCCCTTCCTTTGCTTAGGTCCTTGATTAAAAAAATATCAAGCATTCGCGTAAACGAAACGCGGTCCTAACTGTTGTGTCACACTGGGGGATTTTCGTGGGCTTATAGCAGTAATGAGTGACGGGCAAAGCTGCGCTAATTGGAAAGCCTGTCTGCGATTAAAATGACGTCGTGTGATGCGACTCGAAATTCAGTCGCAGATTTAATGGGGTTTCACGGCTATTTTAATGACGCCGCATATTTTTATGTTGAGTTTTTATGAGTGACGGCTAGTTAACGTTTTGTGGTAATTTTTGAGCAATTTTTGCTGGTTTTGCACGTCTTCGTGTCACGTGAGAGTTCCCTGCGTTTAGATTTAAATAATTTAGAGCAAATAATTATGACGTGAAAATGGACTTTGGAATTTCTTCAGGGCCGTCAAGTTAGTATTTTAAGCAGTTTTTGAAGGGTTGCTGTTAATAATAATAATAAACCATTTATTTATGACTGCCTCGTTGGTCTAGTGGTCGGCAAGCGCTACTGCTGAGCATGAGGTCCCGGGTTCGGCCCCGGGACGGGCAAAGTGTTATTGTGTTTTTCCATCTGGGATTTCTCAGTAGCAGCCCGGAGTCTAGATTTGTGCCCGATTGATGGCAATAGGCTCGCCCCCTATTACATGGGACTTAAACATAACTGACGAAATGTGGGTGTACACCTCTACCTAGCCCTTCAGGGGTTACAGGCGTGACGGTATGTATGTTTATTCATAATAATAATAATTCATTTATTTCAGATAACAAAGACCCATAGACAAATACCTTAACCTTAAAATACTTACTAATAACAGACATGGTCAATAATAGGCATTTCAACTATGACAACGGGTAGCCATTTGTTTTACATAACTAGTTCTACAGATAAAATTACATCACGCTTGTATTCTCCGATCCGACTAATCTCCAGGTATGTTTGAGCTGCACGTAGGTAAAAAATGGCGAGCTTATAACCACTATCTAGGCACAAATCTAGACTCAAGATGGCTACTGGCCAATTCTAGACTGTGGAACCCTACAACACTTAGCCCGACCCGGGTATTGAACCCAGGGCTTCAAGCTCAACAGTAAACCACTAGACAAATGACAAAATCATTACGGCTTTTTAATAATGCTGTAAATTTATTTTAAAACGCATGCAGCCTTCGTGCTCACATGAATTATCGCACAAGACCATAATTCCTGCATACAAGAAAAAAAAGCGGCAATTTTACCCCATTAAAATTCACACTACCCACAAATTACCTTCTTGCAATAAGCAACCTACTTCACAAAATAAAGCACTTAATAGGCATTACTTTTTAATAGTCATAGTATTAAAATAACTATTACTTAGTCGCATTTGCAATAAACTAAGCTTTACAATGATAGTTTTCCATTTAATTTATGCGATCATAAAGTCTTTTGTCGCTCAATAGTGACATCGTAAAACGTCCAATGTGAATCCTCCCTTATAGGTCACGAGTTGGGCTGGACGTGAATGGTTCCATTACAGAAAAGTAAAAAAGGTCCACGGGAAAGAACACACAGAGAATATGTACGCACACATAGACACGCTACACGTACAGCGAGTGCCAGCGCACTTGCGACCGGCAATTGTTTCGAGTTGACTTCACGATTACTGACGAATGCTTGCACTGACTGATCTGGTCCCCTCATATCTGTGCGGTTCTTTCCTCAAAAGACCATCTCAGACACTAATTTGCATGGTTCTTATATGATTTGACCAAGATAATGTCTGGACTTTCAAAGAGACCTCTGAGTTTCTTCTCAGAGTAGTCAGATAGTGAAACTCCGATCTCATCTACTCGTTAAAAAATGACGTGTAAAAGTGTTTGTGAAAACCTATTAACAAAAATAAATAACATTTATCATCATTTATTTTATCAATTTATTTTAATGAACCTCTTTACGCTTCTATATAGTTGTAGTCAACATTTGCCTAGCCTTTTACCATTTATTTTGGGTTCAGCTTCTAGCTCGACCGGCTGCAGCCCAAAACCAGTGTTTTACTTGGAGCGCCTGCCTGTCTTATCTCCACAACTCAGTTACTGGGTAACACATTCCCTCTGTGGTTAAACTGGTTGTTAGACTATCACGCTTCTGACTACCCGTAACGACAGTCAAAGATCTACAGATGACAATCGAAACTAACGGCTTAACGTGCTTTTCGAAGCGAAGAGGATTCTTGATAATTATGTAATGAATTTTCACCCATCCACGGACCAAACTCTTCAAGCCACAAACTCCTCAATGCGTTTAGGTATAGTACCGCACCAAAAGTCCGATTTCCATAAACATTCAAAATCTAGTCGCAATCTCATCTCAGCGACAATGAAAGTATAAAACTTATTAAAAATGTAGGGTAATTTTGACAGATTAAGTCTGACATAAGAATCCATTACGTTCTTAAATATGGTTGGTTTTATCCCACAGAATGGCTAATATATTTTATAGGCAGTCGATAATAATTAATAAATTATAGGAACAATAATTCATTCATACTATAAAATACACAACACATTACATTTTTACAAACAATTACTTCTTAATTCTACATTCGAATACCTATAGGTACAGTTCTACATTATACTCGTATTGAACACCAAACGCACTTTAAAATGTTATTAAACTGACTGTTTGAGCACGTGTTTTAAAATAATTTAACCACAAAAGTAAAACTTAGAATTCAAATCACATTCTGGAATCCTAATAAAACCTATCATTATGATGAGATACATTGGATGGAGCTGAACTTCTGTTCCTATCTATACTATACAAATGGCGTTCCGTATTTCATGTTGTTTTTCCATTTATTTATGCAAGGGTTATAAAATTTAATTCAGAAATTGGTTTCAGCGAATAAGTTATGTAATTTTTTATATGTGGTTTGCCTACTAGTATTATTATGTAGGTCAAAGCAATATAACTCTCAGTAGTGGTCTCGGATTAGTAAAACGCAATTTCTTGAGAGAATACCATAAAAAGCTTTGAGATTATGGCAAGAAAATGAAGCAAGATTTTCTTTTAACGGTAATAATAACATAATATCCTCAATTCGTTTACTGAGCTTGGTGGCCAATATTCTCTGGACAATAGTTGTGGGGCTATTTCAGCGGAGAGCTAATACTGGTTTGTAAATGTTTTGTAGGTTTTTTTACATCATTCTCGCGTAGTAAATGATAACTTATTGTTCACAGTCACAGCTATTTACAGTATAACAATATTATATACATAAAATCACGCCTTCTTCCCATGCAGGTAAGCAAAAACTCACACTTCTTTTGCTTTGTTTACATTCATAAATCTAGTCATACATGCACGCCGTGCCGATTAAATACTACACTCTTCTTACCACCGAACTGTCAATATCTAATAATAGTATAGGACGATAGTTCACTTTACGTACATTTTTACGAGCCCATTTTTACAGAATAACACTGTTGGGGTCGAATGTGAAAGAAAGACGCAGCTATTTACGACAAGTAGCCCTATCTCATTTTTACAATGCAACAGTGATGACTACAGTCGCATGAATAAACTGCTAAAGTTTTGAATGTGGAACTCGGATCTTTAAAAATTTAAAATGCCTTACTTTAATAAAATGGACTTTACTAAAGCGCTATCAAAAGACTCCAGTGAAGAATTAGATCTCTTATAACTGTGTATTCAGCCCCTTAGGAACCATGAATAGGGGATTTTGTAATACCTACGCTGGTGGCTCTTCCATTTTATTCTTTCTCCTATAATACTGGTAAACTGGTTTCTACCTGTACACATTTTACTGTATATTTATTCAGAGTTCCTAGAAAGCTTGACGTGAATTTCGAATTCATCCGAGCGTTTTTTAAACGAAAAATATAACATATTGAATTTTGCATTTTTGTTATAAAATCACGAGGCAAACGCAATTAGTATTGCCAGTAGAATTTAGTCTATCTTAGACATCATTGACATCGGTGAAGGAAAACATCGTAAGGGAACGTCATAGTCAAATCATTTATTTAAATATTAGACCCATTAAAAGGCACTTTAGAAAGTCAAACTTACAAATTAAATAAATTAATTAGCTAATTTTTTATTTTTTGCAAAAAAGTTTTTATTATTTAGTTTTGTTTGAATATTGTTTTTATTTTGATTTTTGTTGCATAAATTATTATTATTATTTCTGAAATTGGTTTCCCAAGATACAGGCTTGCTTAGTTTGGGGCCAATGTTAAAATTGTGAACAACTATAAAATAATTAACAATTTTTTTTTTAAATATTAATTAGATGCACTTTCTCAAAGGTAGTTTCATATGGAGTAAAATGGGAAAGAAACTCAATGCTTACTCTTTTAAAATGGATATTTCAATATTTTGTATCGTTAAATTCATAAGATTATAATTATTATGTGAGGACACTTAATTGACAATACAACACACTTGAACACTTGATAATATAAGCTTGCAATTTCCAACCTGCGTTTGTGCCTTCTGTGTATGTAATTGTCATTAAGTAGTACAACAGTAACAGGCTCGTATTATTTATTATCTTAAAGAATTGCCGTCTTTGTGAAGTGACACTTTTCCTTGTAAAATCAGTCGAGAATCTGGTGACAGCTTCAAAGATGGGAACGTCGCAAACCTCGAGGTCAGCAAGTCGGTGTCAGCAATTTTTTAATGATTCCCGTTTACGACCCTTCTCATGTTATTATCGCTTTAGTGACGGGCAGACAGAGACACACAGCATTTTATAATAGAAAGTTATATCTTTCCTTTTCTTTTTGAACGGAAAAAAAGTAGGGAAAGGACATCTAAGGATTGTTTGTCGTCATTTTCTTAATTTTTATGTTTTTTGCCGCAACTTTTTTTCTGCTTTTCTTTGTAAGAACTACATAAGAAAATTAGCGAGCTGGCAGTTGATGATCAAGCCTGGGTTATGCTGAAAGCAAATTTAGAAGGAAATTATTTAAGTTTTACAAAGGTCATGACAAAAGTTGGCGGTTTTCTCATCGAACCAATAATCGCCACTGTCAGTGTGTTACTATTTCAAACTCAAAATGTTGGGAAAATATATTATAATAAAAAGAAACAGTTTGCACCTCTTTTGACAGGGCGTGCCTCGCACTATCCTTGGTCAACGTTGCGTTGGCAACATACTATACTTATCACTATACCTACAACTTACCTGATTTTCAATAAATAAGCATATAAATTGCTTCTTTCGCAAAACATCTTATTGTTACAGTTTATTCCGGTACCTACTACTGTTAACTTTGTGACGAGTTAGAAATTTCTTGGAACTGTAGGTAATAACCGGGTGAGTTCGATGCCATCGCTGGGGCACAAAGCCGTACTCCGAGCTACTACTAATAATCCGAGAAATGTTTCGAATTCAACTGGTAGCTCCAGAGTTTATTGCGATCAAACAAAATAAAACAATCAAGACTAGCAATTCGTTTGCGTGAATTTAGTTTTTTGCCCTTACCCTTTAAACTTTAACATCCCCTCCAAACCCTCGCAGTTCTTGAAAATAAAATATAGCCTTTATTTACTCGGTGATACCATAGCTTTTTAATGGTGATAGAATGTATTAAGTCGTTGTAAAAAAATAGTTAAATCCTTACAAACAAAGTGCAAGTCTAAGGCGATTATCACACTGTCCCGCATCACGCTGCATGTTGCGTGTCTCTGAACTGAATTGAATGCGCGTGGATGCATTTTCTGTGTGTTGGACTGTGCGTGTTTTCCATACAAACGGAGATACTTACAAGCAACGGAAGAACACGCATCCACGCGCTACGCTGCATCGTGCGGGGCAGTGTGTTAATCGCCTAATAGTGGTATCAATTAGAATCTAATTGGTACGTGAAATTCATCCAATTCTGTTATCATTAAAATACACTTTTTAATGCAAAGCCGCCTCCAAAACGTACTTTTGTACGGAATTTGCTCATTATTCATTTTAAACAGGTTTTACAATACTTTTTACGAATACATTATTAAGATTATGAGTATAGACAATGAAAGTGGAATAAAACTAAACTACACGGAGATAAATAAAGAAAAAAACCAAAAATGTCTAATTTTAACTTTTTATTAAATTAGTATAGAGTATAGGTATATATAAATACATAATTTAGATTTAAGTATTTGCTTGAAAGTACTGTTTTATATCTAGTCTATAACAGTGACCCATAAAAATATATTACACTTACGAATCGAGATGCAATATTCGTGTTCTTAGCGAGTGAAATCCGGTGTTAATGCACGATAAAGCAAGACGTATCGAATGCCATTGTAGTAGGACATAAGTTATGGCGAGACGTTAGCCTGTCAATGTGCCCATAATAGGTTTGATTACTCACGATTAGTTTGTGGAGCAATGCAGCATTATGCTGAGATGTAGCGCTAGCCGTTTTGACCTTTCATATGACCTATAATACCAGCCTGTTACTTAACTGTTCCACAACAGGGCAAAGGACTCTTCTCATACAGAGAAGGCTAATCACCACGCTTGCTCAAAGCGGACTGGCGATTTCAAACATATTAAATATGTCCAGGTTTCCAAAGATGTTTTCATTCAATGACGTCAATGATGTCCAAGGTAATCTTAGAAAGTACATGTCAATTGGAAAAGTCACATTAGTACTTGTCTGGATTTGAATCACAACTTCGTGCATGACAGGTAGGCGCCTTAACCTCTGGTCACATAATACGTAGGACCTATGCAAGGTCTAACAGTTTAATCTTTTTTTTTTAAATAAGGAGGTTCTCAATTCGGTTGCATCTTTTTTGCGTTTGTGTTATCTGTGGGTGTTTCGATTTTATTTATTTATTTATTAAATCTTTAGGCACTATTAAAAAAAAAGCATTGTAGAAAGGAGGACTTTATGCCGTAGGCATATTTTACCAATCTACTTTAGGATGATGCAAACATAGAACATGAAAAGTGCAATAAGGTTTACAATAAAGCAACATAGTAGTAGTAGTTATAGTAGAGTAGTAGTTACACACATAGTTTAAGGCAGAATAGTGCATATAAATGTTGTCTGCCTGTATAAAAGGAAAACTGAATCAAAAGATTAAGCTTACGTCAACCGTCTTACGTAACCGATTCCCATTTAAATGAAGAATACAAAAACTAATTCAAACACAAAGCCACCTTAAAATAGAACACAATGAACTTTTCTAATCCTTCGAAACTCATTCGTTCCCAATCCTCGGGCTATACGAGCCACAAACTGGTTTTGAATAGCAATACTGAAGGAATTGGTTCATTCGTTCCGTTCTGCGTACGTACCGAGAATGTCCCCCGCATTGATTTGTACGAAGAGGGAGTGATTGAAAACGTTGCTACTCAGCGTACTGGCTGTTTTAGAAAACAAGTGTTCTATTTTTGTAATTCATAATTATTTTGTTTTTCTGTGACGTTTTTGTCTTCAAAATGAGAATGTTTGAAATCAATCTCAAACTTTTACACTGCATTGTTTTTCTCAACAGCAACTAACAAAAAGATCTAAGATAGGTACTGTAGTCGTACCTATCTTAGATATGTTTTGTTCTTAGACATGGTCATGCGAAGAAATTTCATAGAAAAACTTTGATCCTATTTCTCAGTAACACCGTTTAGAATAATATAGCATTATTGGAGAGGCAGCGGAGCGTACTAAATTAAACTCAAAGACATTGTGTCCACTATTACACGAGTATCGGATGAAAACTCTGTTTATGATTAAAAGATCAAATCTAAATCTCAGAAATGAAGCCAGGGTTGGTGTAATTTAAACTGATTTATTAAATTAATACATAACAACGTCTGAATCCACAGTCCAACGATTAATGTCACTAAGATCAGTTTTCTTTTTAATTTTCATACAATTCATAGTGTTGTCATAGATAAATTTATAATTCGGTTAATAAAATAAAATAACAAGTTTAACAATATCAATAAAAATAAATTAATCATTCGAATCTAATCACTAATCGTGGCAATGCGGCCAGTCTTCTCGGCACTTTTCCCGTTGATAGCGATGCGGATGAGTTCTTTTGATGCCCTATAATTGGTTTACTGTTCTTTTGTTTGTTTATTTTTAGGTTTGTATGTTTCCGTAATTTTTGGTATTATTTAATATGTGAATAAATAAAACTGTTATTCTAATCTTATTCTCATGTCAACATGTTGGTAGCTTAGGACTAAATAATAGATTACGAATGTAGTATGTAGTACCTAGCTGATGAACCTTACATGATGTGCAATAGTAAGTATTGAATGTTTTTGGCAACTAATAAATAAAGGAGAAAGTTTCAAGGAAATCAGTAAATAGATGTTAAAATACAAAAACAGAAATATCTCACAGCTGCCTCAAATTTCAGTGAAATAGCCAGACAGATGCTATAAAATCAAGACAGTGTTTGTTATCTTTGCTAATGAGCCCTGATTTCTTGTTAGCTTAATATTCTAGGTACAACAGTGCCTTGCATTATAGACCTTATTGTGTTGTACTTCTTATCTTTTTCGCGTGGTTAATGACCAACGGTGTCAGAGCCTTTATACCACCGTGCCGTGAGCCTCTGACTTGATTTCGTATAGGTACCGCGGTGAAGGTAAACATCGCGGGGAAACCGCGGTTTCCCCGCGATGTTTACCTTCACCGTTTTTGAAGCAAGTACAGTTACAAACAATTATTAATTCAATAAACCCTAGAGGACACCGGTGTCCGCGCTGTCATTGTCTTTCTATTGTGTCACTAAATGAACGATTAGACAGAAGCTATATAAGGTTATTTTAAGTACACACTTTGTACAATAAAGCATGTTAAAATTACGATAAACGCAGAATTTATTATAATCTATTTTCACAGCAGCTGTCATACTTAGTTGCAACAATTAATTTTAAGAAATATTATTTAATTTTAGTTGAAAATTTAGTATACTTAGTGTCAATGAAAAAAAACCCGAAGAAGCAGGGATAAACAACACATAGACACATTCTTCGTTTGACTTTTATTCTTCTAAATTTAAAATGGCTTTCAAAAAAGGAGGAGGTTCTATGTTTGTGTGTATGTATTTTTTTTTTTTTTTTTTTTTTATGTATGTTACCTGATTTCTCCGCCATTTGTGGACCGATTCTCGAAATTCTTTTTTTGTTTGAAAGAGTAGACTCCTGAGGTGGTCCCATTTTAATTTGGTGAAGATCTGGTGCTGATCTTCGGAGATATACAACGGAACTCTTCAAAAATAGACGGCAAATCTATCGTGATTGCTGGAATCGCTTGGATGTTTATTGTTTATACAACATCATGACGTATCATCAAGCCTGTATGCTCAGAGGGGTAGGCAGATGTGTTCAATATACCTAGATTTCGACAGTTAGGTATGTTAAGTTTCATTTATTTGGGTTAGGTGGATAACCCTATTATAATGACATGTATAGTAATTAACAATATAAAATGAATTCATGGCAAATGTTTGTATGGCAACAACTAAAAATGGAAAAATAAAAAACTTTTTTACAAAAAATAAAACCGACTTCAAAAATAACACTAAACGGTGTAAAATAACTCTAAATTCGGAAGTCGGTGGCCCATCAAGAATAAGACAAAAGTACCAAAGCCACAGACTTCCTAATTTAGAGTTATTTTACACCGTTTAGTGTTATTTTTGAAGTCGGTTTTATTTTTTGTAAAAAAGTTTTTTTGACGTTCAAAAAGTGCTGATTCTCAGCCTAGTTTGAATAAAGACTTTTGATTTTGATTTTGAAGAATCGGATGAAAATTTTGTTCTAGTATTGAATGTCTTTGACTAGCTAAGACTTGGCAATGCACAAGTCACATGACACATCACTAAGCTGTCTTTGCTCACGTCTAACTAAAAGTCTGATAAAGAACAAAAATAAAAATAGTGGAGGAAAATAACACAATACAAATCTGGTTCCACCATTTCCGTGCTCCGTCTGACAAATTCTAAACTCACGTCCGAAGTACTGCGAATCGATGGATCGAATCGCTATGCCAATCGTCTTATGAATCGAAACATCGAATGAATCGAATGTTGATTTCATTTAGATATTTTGCATCTTATTCGTTCCTTCTCTACGATTTTGTTGATCGAAAGGAGAACTCAATTCTGAATTTTCCGTTGCGAAATCAAATATTAGTAAAATGATAATAAGAAGTGATTTGAGTGTCTTGTGGGTATAGTCGTTGCAGACGCTCATTGTATGCAAGAGGTCCTGGGTTCAATTTTAAAGTCGGACACAATGTTTTGGGTTTTAGTAATTCCTCAGAAACTGCCCGAGTTCTGATTTTTTGTTAAAACTAGAGCTTGACTGCAATTCCACCTGATGGTAAGCAGTGATGCAATCAATAATACTAGTAACTTGTTTGTGTAAGAGCCTATTTTTGCATTTTTTATTATTGATTGTCTAGCATTTGACAGCTATCTCACTTGAGGGTAAGTAGTGGTCGTCAATAAATGTGTTCAGACGCACTTGTTCAAATGGATACACTGGTTTTTATTGTTAATTTAATTTAATACTAATATTAGGCTAAGTATAATACTACTAACAATTTATGGATGTAAGTCTGAATTAAAATATTTGAATTTCATTTCAAATTTGAAATGACGATTCGACGATTTCATTAGCTTTAGGCTCACCTTGCTCTTTTAGTTTTAACATATCAGACAGTGGTGGTGCTGAGGAGTTCCTCCACTTCTTCTTCCCAGCAAAAACGCCAGGAAAATGTGATTACAGTGGGCTTTTACGGGGATAGTCTTAT
Source organism: Euplexia lucipara (assembly GCA_921972225.1). Classification (NCBI taxonomy): domain Eukaryota; kingdom Metazoa; phylum Arthropoda; class Insecta; order Lepidoptera; family Noctuidae; genus Euplexia; species Euplexia lucipara. The sequence goes on along the minus strand of OV179161.1, from coordinate 17,743,520 downwards.
TTGAAAAAGTTCTGATCTTAATGCCTTATTTGAATAAACTACTTTTTGATGTTTTGTTTTTTATAGAAGTTAAATATTACTATAGGTAGTACTTAGACCCCTATTTCAATAGTTAGGATCGTTTGGGAGTAAAATAGGCGTGATGTATAAGTAGCAAATTTAAGTACAGTTGTTGACTGGTAGGAATTGCCTATGTCATTAACTCCACCTCTGTAAATTAGTGTGCTTGAAGTATTAAATAAATAAATAAAAGTCGACATAATGTATAAGAAGCCAATTTTAGTATAGTATAAGTAATGAAAATAACAGTAGTGTGAAAGTATTTATTAAAATTCTACGAAACTGAAACACAACGACCAAATATCACGCTTCTAGATGAGATTTCGTAGAAATGGTTAAATATCTTGTGCAGTTAAAATTATTTACTGGTAGGAACATTATTCCGTTGTACGGTTTACGCTTTTATTAAAAAATTAATTAAAAATACTTTACCAGAATGTGTTTGGATAAGAAATTATTAATGCTACTCTATTATCATTAAATTTAATCGCTGTTATAAGAAGTTCATTTAGATTTTATTAATAGCAAAGACATTCATAATTTTAACCAGAATTCAATACAAATAATACTGACACTATTGTTACTCTCTAATATGTTTTTGTTCTTGTTGCATAGTTGTTCGTAAGTGTTTGATTGTACAATTTTTTTTTAAGTCCAATAAACAATTTATTATTTTTAGATTAATCTCTTGATTTATTAACTTGCGATTCCTCTTTCGACTGTTTTTACGACAAAGTATTATGATTTCTCTGATATAAATTAAAATAAATGAGTACATATACTTTTGTTTTCATTTACAATGGTAACAAAGTAAGGTTTGTAATAAATGAAAGCAATAAACTAAAGAAATGATCGACTTAATTATTCTTTTACTTCAAAATTCTTTCAAGCACTGTTCTTTCCCTGCAATAAGTATGCTTAAATTATTAGCTTGTGATATTTTAACCGACAAAAAATAGTAGGAGGTTCTAAGTCGACGCGTATTTTTTTCAAATATTTATGTGTACCTAAATATCTACGTGGTTAGCCAGAGATATAGTTTAATATTTACTTACCTACCTATTCGCTTTAAATTCGATCTGTAGGATGCACATTGGGTAGCTGTTGTTACAAAATTAGGCTCGAAAATGATTCTGGCAGGAAAAAAAATGTTACAATAAATCTTTCGGTTCATCAAAACAACTATCATTGAAAAAGCAAATCAAAACCTAACCAATGAATACAATGACATGAATAAAATTTAACAACAAGTAAAATTCAAATTCAGAATAGTTCTAAACTTTTAGAAACACGAGATCACCGCCACCCTTTATTTAAATTCAAATTTAGAATCGTTGGAAAGTTCAACAATGTCAACAAAGTTATTTTGATGTCAGAATCTGAGCGGCCATTTTGGAAACTTTTGTGACGTAACGCAGTCAAGAGGCTGTCATGTTAAGTCTAAAGTCTTGTCATGTTTTAAATGGTATGTTAAAGCTGAATAATATTGTAAAATAAAATGAAATGCTTGGAGAGGACGCCCTGGAAAGACGTACACTTACCTGAACTAAAGTAAACTTGGTATCAATAGTAAAAAGAGACTTAAATTATAAATAGAAGAAAAGAGTTTTAGGGCATTAAGAAATTCGTCCTCGTTCCTGACAAAGGAAAAAGTGTCAAATAATCGCATCTATATTAAAGAGGTAAAGTTTGTATGTTTGTGAGGTTGTGTTTTAAGTTCGTGACGTTCTAGAGCGTAATCTCTGGATCTGCTGAACTGATTTTGAAAAATATTTTCGTGTCCTAAGCCACATTTTTAAATCAGTACAAAAAAATGGGCTGTCCGTACCTGTTTCTGATTATATTTGCGTAATCAAAAGTAAAGAAACGAAATTCGATTTTAACTACTATTTAGTTTTTAACTTAAATAACGAAAACAGCTGGAGGCGGAATGCTTTCATCGAGTGAGATCAAGCGAACGTGAGCGAGAGATGACGATGAATGAATACTACTATGTCACGAATATCCTGTACAATATTTCCATAAATTGGGTGACTTTTTGGGACATAAACAAACGCACATAACTTTGCTGTTAATGAATATTATTTATTGATACTTTCCAAATATAATGAGAAGACCGTCTAGAATAAGCCCTTTAAGTATTTGTACTAATTTAAAATTAGTGGTGTATATTGTTTCCAAAATAAGTGAGGGTGGAAATGATGTTAAAGTATGAAATTCACGCAGAAAAAGTGACAAGTAAAGTGCTAGAGTATTTCTTTACTAATATTTATAAAGAGGAGAGATATGATTGTTTGTTTGTTTGCATTGAATAGGCTCCGACACTACTAGATCATATTGAATCATTCTTTTACCGCTGGAAGGTTACAGTATCCCCAAATGGCACTGGAACTACATCTGGCGAAACCGCGTAACGTCCGCGAGTACCTACTATATAAAATTTTGATTCAAAATCGTAACCTAACCATTTGAGCCAGTAGTACTAGTATTTATTCCGTGCGAGAAATCCGTCAAATAAATAAATAAACTTTACATTAAACTAAACTCGTAACAAGATACTGAGAACCGAATAGCGGTCAGTCTACACTTAGAAATTGAGTTAAGCTTAGTACAGACGGGCTTCCAAGTTGCACATTGTACGGTGAACAATAGACACCGCAATAACCCGCCTGTGCTCAAAAACTTTCATTTGTCTTAACCTCACGTATACTTTTCTCATAACGGGTGGCGGGAAAAGGTTTCACAGTAGGTACATTATATCTCTCTTTTAATATTTTGTTATTTTTCAGATATTGGAAAAGGACTTGTTGTGTCTTGAAAATATTCTGAGATTGTTCCCAGATTTGGTGTAAGCCAATCTGCAAAGCCTTGAGCAAGGGCTTAGGGTAGCTAGCCTTTTAGTATTCCATAGGATAAATTTTGGAGAGTGTGCTCGAGAATTACATGAATTGATTCCGCCATCACCTTTCTACCATTGGACAACCCGCGTACCGAGTCCACCCTTACATCGTTGACACCTCAACAATCCAGACAAAGCGGTTTACCTTGTCGTTTATACCGCGTACGTCGAAGGACTAAAACAACTTGCCTGCTGCGGCCTCCCCTCCGAGTATAATTTAGGTGTCTTCAAGGCTAGAGTGAATAGACTCCTAATAAGGGTTTTAAGGATAAAAAAGAGGAGGAGGGGTTTTTTTTTAAGGATTTTTTGCCAAATAAACACAATTTTCTTTCTTTATTTCTTCTTTCTAATAAACTAGTTCGCTTCACTATCATTGATTGCGTCACTGCTTACCATCAGGTGGGATTGCAGTCAAGCACTAGTTTATAATATAAAAAAAAACTCTATATATGCGCCGCGTGACTCATAGTTAGACTTAGTTATGTATGATATATAAATAGTACTTTACAAATTACCTACACATCTTTTCTGCTTCTCTATTAAGTCCATCCAAAGGTTGTCTGTAAGAGATCGCTTTTGGCGATAAGGCATTGTAGCACCCTAGTAAATAGCCCTTAAAATTTTTGGTGTACAATAAAGAGTATTCTTTTTTATTCTATTCGAATGAGTCCATATTTATCATTAGCTTAAATATAAATAATAAATATTCCACAACTTTTCACACAACGCCATTTAGTCCTAAGCTAAGCTTGAGAGCTTGTGTTATGGGTACTAAACAGCTGATAAACATACTTATATATTTCTAAATACATACATACCAAAGATAAATTACACCCAGACACAGAACAAATGATCGTGCTCATCACACAAACATTTGTCCTGGGTGGGAATCGAACCCACGACCTCCGTTATAGCAGTCAGGTTCACTAACTACTAGACCAACAGGCCAGTCAAAAACTGCTCGAAATATTTTACATTAAAACAAAAATCATATGAAGATAGGACGTTAATCATCGCAACAATTTAAAATTTTCACAATTACTGAGCCACACATACAACAAACTTTAGGTAGCGTACCCAATTTTACCCAGAACTAACTCACAAAATAATTGAAATCTACACCAGGAGCTTAACTAAAAGCTTGCTGCTGTAGCCCTACAGACTACACTCAGCACCCGGCGTGGTTTATTTAATTTTAACCCCAGAGAAGGCGAGACTCGTAAACGCAATTATGGCTCATGTATTTTTCAGTAGAAACGTAGGTGTTATTGAATTTTTGCGTTAGAGAGAGAGAGAATTTAACACCATATTATATTTGCTTCTAAGTCTTACAAGGGTCCCTTTGTTGTACTCTCTTTGATGATTCCGTCTTTTTAAGAATGTGGAATTACGTTCGTGTATTATTTTCCTTTGCTGGGGTATTATCGCTTGAGTATCGAAGATTTTTTCTGGAGTTTGTATAACTTTCTTTGGTGGAAACGTTATTGTTTGCCTAAAATATTATGATGGATAAGAGCAAGGCTAAGAATGGCTTCTAAGCTTTGTATGTAATTTATGAATTTATTTGTTACTCTAATTATAACGGTAACCAATTACAACAAGACACAATTAGAAAAGATATTATAATAAGGAAAGATTTGTGTTTTTATATGTTTGTAAGGAATAAACTCAAATAAAACTTAATCGGATTTCAGAAATTCTTATAGCATTAAAAAGAAATTTTACCGACGAGTCACATAGGTTATTTTTTTTAAGCTACTAGTAGAGGAGTTGGAGGACATGTTAAAGTTCGAAGGGAAAGTACTAAGTAAACGTGGACGTAGTTGAGACGCAAGTTCTAGTACATAATAAATTATGATAAAATAACATAAAGATTAAATTTAGGATAAAAAAAAAAGATTAAAGATACCGGGCTGGTATCCGCAACTCCACGTCAAAGCGCGTATTTTGCGTTTGGGCTATAATCTACCACGCGGGCCCAGTGCGAATTGGTAGATGTCACATGTCTTCGAATTTTTGGTTCTAGGAACATGCCGGTTTCCTCACGATGTTTTCCTTAACCGTTTTAGAGAGCAGTGGTAATGAAATAAATTATACAAAGTAATGCGCCTGCCTGGGTTCGAACCCACGACTTACTGTTCGTAAGTCCGGGCCGCCACCACTCGGCCACCGCTGCTCTAAATTTAGGATAAAACATATTGAACAAATTGGAAGTTCTTTGAAACTTTTGTTTTCATTCATTCGCAAACAGATCGTTTGTTGAACTAGAATCCAAGACTTAGTTAATCGCGGGCAGAGTGCGAGATATTGGAATCTTAACACGCGCAACGGTGTGCAAAACAGGCACTGTCAGCCAACAAGTCAGTAATTTCTATCGCGACAGTAATAATAAATGTCTGAGACATAGAAACGAGCTAACACAACATACAGAGTCCAAATAACAGTCAAATGAAGTTGTAGCGACATCTATCTCGCCACATACGAACTAATCACTGACCTCCTACATCGCGCTATTAAAGTTATCCGCGCAATTTGAACATATACAAGTTCCCGGCAACAACTGTCGAGCAGTAGTAGCACACCTGAGACAACACCCGTTGCTCGGAGGATCCTCCCTCTAATATGGGGTATGAGGAACTTTACACCCTGTTCCTCATACCAAAAGTCAGTATAAAAGCCAATAAAAAAGCCACTGAAGCTATAAAGAAAACTATCGTGAATAAATAAAACCTCGCAGCGTCAAAATTCAATACATTTTCCCATAGCAATACCATTACTTTTAAAATGTTATTCAACAGCAACCAAACAGAAAAGTCTCGGAAAATAAAGTATGCTGCGGTAGGCTTACTTCCTAAGGAAACATAGCAAATTGTTGAACTCAACAATTCCTCGCCTGGAGTTCAGGCGGAACAATAAATTGCAAGTCGGCTGCACCGCACTGCTGTTTCTTTAACTTTATTCCTTTTGTGATATACTAGATCTAATATTGACTGGAAGTGGTCTGCGGTGCCAAGGACCAGAATTTTGGGTTAGATTTAGTGCTTTCATGTCTTGGGAACAGAGTTATTTTATGTACAGACGCCAGCTCATCAACCTACCCCAAACTGTAATTTTCTCTCAATTGAATATGAACCTCATTCTATTTGCAATAAAGTTGAAAAACTATCCATGAAATTTGACATATTGGGGTAACTTGATGTGCTGGCCTGGTACAGACGCCAGCACATCAAGTTACCCCAATGTGTCAAGTTTTCCCAATTGAATATGAACCTTATTCTGTTTGACATGAAGTTGAAAAACGATCAAAGAAATTTGACACATTGGGGTAACTTGACGTGCTGGCGTCTGTAAATAATCCAGCACTGAAACTGAGGGGCTAAATATTATTATTTAGCCCCTCAGTTTGAGGTGAGTGGCGGGAGGGGCGGGGGGGGGGTGTTTGTGTGGGTGTTATCACCCTCAAGGGTTGATCGAAGTTAACTAGTTGACAAACGCAAATCAACGTTAACGTTTTACACACGTACATAACTACTAGGCAGATGATACTATGAATCCTGCACTGAAAACCTCCTTCAAATGAATTTAAGTTACATTTTCTCGAAGAATTCCAAATATAACAGAAAAAGACAGGATTTTTCTCAGAAATGCACCTGCATCCTTTCATTTAGTTGGCACTTGGCAGCCATACTTATTACTTCCATGAAGTCTTTTCACTTCAAGCAACAAAAAATCCTTAGCTATAAAACCGGTCTATTTTCTGCGTTATTAACGTTAGGTTATAAAACGCCAACAGATTTGTTTCGGGGACCTAGGACCAATAATATCGGCTCGCATTCACGAGAAGCCAAGTGGAACATTGCGCTTTGGTCTTGCTTGCCGCATAGACACAGACAGCCTGATGTATTGAGTGAAAGGAAGGCAGCAAAGTGATTAGTCCGTTTATTGTTTTAGCTAAGATATATGGTTTTCGGACGTTGTTGTAATTCGTTAAACAATGATTTGCAGTTAGTGTTCTTTGAAAGTTTAAGTAAACGTGGTGGCGAGTCTTTGATTTCTGCACGGAGCGAATATTTGTATAATTGTCTGACTGCCTGTTTACGTGAGTTTAAATCTTTGTAAACGACGACACTGAACAAATTTCGATTGTGGGACAGCATTCTTTTTAAAGAGATTACGCGGATTTTTGAATTTAATAATAATAAAATTCCACTACTTCACACAGCGTCATCTAGTCCAAAGCTAAGCAGAACTTGTGTTATGGTTACTAAACAGTAGATACACGTACTTATATAGTAGCCTATGTGATATTAAAGGTATCAGCTAACTCCACACCAATTTTTTTTTAAATCCATTCAGTAGTTTCTACGTGAAAGAGTAACAAACATCCATTCATCCATCCATCCATTCATACTCACAAACTTTCGCGTTTATAATATTAGTAGGATAATAATCGGTGTGTTTACATGATTTTCCACGTAAAGGATTGGAAGGTCGTAATTGAAAGGACCAAATAGACAAATACCGACAATCAATCACATTTGTACTGGCTAGTGACGTCATGCGTCATTTTGACTCGATGTTTCGCCGTTATTTTTTGATTACGTGAAAAAAGAAAAAATATGTGTCGTTTATTTTCTTGTAATCTAGAGGCTAAAAACTAAAATTTTGTCATTTTATTTCGGTGAACTGAAATATAATTTGACCACAAATGAGAGCCCTTCTCGATCGTGTAGGACACCGCGTTTTTAGAGTATATAAAAAAACGTTTTCTCTGTGGGATGGCAACCCTGATACCCTGATTTGACACTTCTTTTTCGCGCGTTTAATGGCACCGCACGGGGCAATTGTTTCGGAAGAAAAGTTTTACAAAGAATAGGCAAATGCAGTTTAAAGTTAGTGTCATCGTAGTGTGCACACAATAGAATCATGCAACTCCAATTGGCGACCCCAAATTCACCGTGACAAACCTATTTGTGCGCCTTGACAGTGGCGAAGAAAAGTTAATTTGGTGTTTACGAAATCAAGAACTAAATCAAGAAATGCTACTGGTTACGATTGTTGAGCATAATATACCGTGGGGGTACGTGATACTTTCAACACGAAGATCAAATTTGTTACGAGATAACATTTTTGATAGCCTAAACTAACTAATCAACTAATCAAGAACTAAATCAAGAAATGCTACTGGTTACGATTGTTGAGCATAATATACCGTGGGGGTACGTGATACTTTCAACACGAAGATCAAATTTGTTACGAGATAACATTTTTGATAGTCTAAACTAATAATACAGTGTCAACTGTTGTGCTTTGGCTTTGTTACAAACCAGCACGTACGTGTTTATGCATTAAGGTACGAGATACTGTTTATGCAATAAAATCCACGGAACGATTAAGCTCCTTGAGCAAATAACCTTGAGGGCCTAACACTACCTACGTAATACCGTAGAATACATTCAAAATGCTCCTGAACGTCTTTTATAAGTGTTAAAACCAGCACGAGATGCTGTGGATATATTAATGTGATCATGGATTCTCCTGAACAACAATATACACTCATGACGGTAAGTCAGTAATGTCATAAATTTGCTGCTGAACAACCTAATGTATTAAGAACAGTGCGAGACACTAGAACAGTGCGAGACACTGTGTCATGCAGCCAAATATTATGTCCCTGAACAAGCATATGTATTTCCATTGTATGCAATACTGTGAAATGCAATATAACATTGAAAAATATGAAAATCTTAATATTCATAAATATATTTACAAAATGCATCACATAGTTGAAAATTCACAACTTCTGAATGCCTAGTTTATTTCATATGGGCAGCGATCTCTGAAGCTGGGGAACTAGAGATGAGTACATTGTCCACCAAAATGTGCAAAGTACTATGTATGCAAAGACATGTCTAGGATGTATAATCAATGAAACAATAGATGTAATGACTATCCTAAATTCACTTAGTGATATTTGTCATGAACAAACCTATTATTTTAAAAGTTTGTGTAGTGAATACAACTAGAAATAAGATTTAAAAATGTGCTAATTCTGTTATGGAAACGGCAACCAAAGCAATATTTGCTAAATACATAAATTATGTGTAAATACGAGCGGTCCACTCTGAAAAGGGTATCAGAGTAAATCATCTAAGGTGATGACACATTGGTTCATACCATGGACTTGCTACAGTCCACCACCAGGTAACCTTTAATTTTCTGTGTTCCATGAGAACTCCAAGGTCCCTAGGTACATGCTGGGAATAACTACCTGGTTTATGTTGAAAGTTACTGACCCTACTATAATGTAGTTGTCTAATGGAAATATAACATTTGATTTCATTTCTTTGTGAAATTAAGTACCTATGTATATATATGTATGTTACATTTCAAAGAAAATTGTTAGACACAGATCAGATGTCACATGTTTTGATTTAACAGTGAAGTTTCACTCATGCAAATGAGTATTACTAACATTTTTCAGTTGGTTACTAAAACACCATGCTGTCATTTATATAAGGGAAATGTAGTTACTTCAAAATAAATGCCTTGTAATGAAACCTAACGTTTAACAAAGATTTATAATTATTAAACTTTAAAAGTTCATAAAATCTAGCAAGTTCAGCAGGATTTTAAAATTTTGTTTGAACTGCAGTCAGTGAAAGTCAAAGATTCATTTGCAGATTAAGAGTAAGATTAGTGTCCATATTCCTTTAGGAATCATATTTACTAGAAGCTTTGACTGTTTGTACCTACTCTAGGTACATATTAATATTGTTGTATGCATTACATGCACCAAAATTAAAAAAAAAAAAAAAAAAGTAATTCAGGCTTCCTATCTAATAAAAATATTAATAATATTTTATGTATTGGCCATACATATAACAAGTGTTTACTGATCAACAAAACAACAATTAGTATGTATTACCTTGAAACACTTGGCTTCAGCAAAAGAGAAACACTATCTAATTTAACATTGCAAACTACTGGGAAAACTATTGTGTTTGTTGCTTTATAATTTCTAAAACTAAGTAAACTAAACACATGCTAAATTACGGTGTTTACAAAATCACACACATGTGGGACATGACATTAGTTGCACCATAGCCAACCATACCACCAGTACCGCTACCTACATACAGAAGAAATGGAATGTATGAAGTACCTAGCATAACAAAAATCAAAACTAAATGATGATGCTTCAATGACTTATAGGGTTACAGCAACATTTTATGGTAGCGAGGTAACATAACACAAGACAGGAAATATTTAAATTAAATAATATAAAATTTGATTTACAGATGCTTCTCTTCTTCAAAGGCAATAGGCTCGCCCCCTATTACGTGGGACTTAAACACAATGGCAAAATGTGGGTGTACTACAGGTACAACTCTGCCTGACCCCCCGGAAAATTACAGGGCGTCATGTTTGCTTGCTTCTCTTCCAGGCTGAATTTGAGAGGTTTGCAGGTCTATGGGTGACCATAGACTATATCTTGTTCTGATGTAATATCCTATAAACCATTAAGAACTAATGGAAGTTTTTTCCTTTCTGAATTAGTGAAGTGCCTTGCATAATTGAAAAGTAATTATGAGGTTCTTCGGACAAAACTACTGCCCTAGTATGCACTTGTTACTCAATTGTCACACCTCAATCAGATTAATTGAAGAATATGGGATTGGTATGCAAATACCTTTTAAAGTTGAGGCATGTTGCTTCAATCTATGGATAACTGGGCAGATGAGGATTCGAGAATAATAACATAGCTAGAGTGGGGATTATCTATAGAAATATTTAATTAAAGCATGCTGTTGGTTCATTCCCTCCCAGAATCAACACAAACTCCAAATTATATGTGGCTGGAATTAAAGGCCGTTATAATATATTTAGTACACTCATTATACTGTATCTTGTCAGTCATTGCTATTGACAAAAAGTTGATAGTAACCAACAATTTTTTACTCTAATAGTGAATTATTATCTTTTCAGTTCAGACTACTTACTGAGAAATTTTACCCTGGCAGCAATCATCTTCTGTAAGAAACATTCATATGCAGAGGTTTGCCAGAAAGCTCACTAAATGTTATTTTATCATCCACGAGGTATTGTGAAATAATTTAATATTATTTATAAAAACTGATGGTCATTCTGCCTAAACTCAGATAGACATCTACCCTCATTACTAGATGTAATGCTGTAGGTACTTCACTGAAACACTTAGAAGAAATGAAGGCTACAGCTTACTAAACACTGCTTCACTTTACCTTCTGCTGGAGAGAAGAAGTAGCACAAGTCACAGATCAGGATAAACCTTTAACGAAACGCTCAACGGAATATAATCGTTCTGCGCAAGTATCTTAATACTTGGGTTCTCCTTCGTTATTTCTTATTGCTATAGTGCAAGAGTACTGAATAATTAGTTGACAATTTAAATTTTGAACAAATAACTAGAACAAATTGGCTTAATATTAGTTATTGCTATTATGCAGAAGTTTCCTTACTTAACCATGAAATATTTATACATGTCTTAGTGGCAGAACATTATGTACAGTAATTAATATTGTTCAAAATACAAATACATAAATTTCATCTAAAATTGTAAATGACATCAGTTAAATCACCATCCTAGGACTATAATGCTGTGGTTGTTCTAACTAGAGATTTACGAACATATTATATCAATCGAAGTCGGCTATCGGGACTAGTGCAAAATATTTTTGCTAGTTACTATTAGACAATAAATATTTGCTAGTTACTAATATTATACGAGAACATACCTACAGACAAGCAATTAAGATGGATTATGATGGTTAGTCATGAAGGAAAGTGGTAATAATACTAAAATATTGACTCCCAGTAGCAGACGTACAAAACAAGACAAGCAAAAATATCATGATGCAATTAGCTAAGACAAGTCTCTTAAATGATTGCTAGGTTTTATGATGCATCAGCGAATGCTAATGTGCCGCAGGACAGATTTATTTATTTTTTGTCTTTGCTTCCAATTTGAGGACGTAATAAAGGGATTTTGATATATTATAAATATATTTATATAGGTACATTTAGTACTATAATGTGACTAAAAATCTAATTGGTAATTATTGTATAGGTTAATACCTGAGCAATGTTCTCACTAAGTTTAAATACTAATACTACTAATAAGTGGTTAAAACACTTTGAGCAAGTTGATTTCATGTAAAAGTTGATTCTAAATGTCTGTTAAATCCTCTTTTATCTCAAGTGGCTTGCCCATAGCAAGCATGTGGCAATGGCCCATGTCGACTTGATACTCTAAACATCTCATTTGTGGTCAAATTATATTTCAGTTCACCGAAATAAAATTGAATAATCAGACGAACTTACCTTAAGTGAAGTCCGATTATAATTTTATGAAGGGTGAACTGAAATATAATTACCCGCCCAGCCCATTCTGTTTTTTGATAAAAAACAGTCCCTGGTCGAATGGGCCAACAATAAAATAATCTCTAAAAAAGTGTCAAATCAGGGTATCAGGGTTGCCATCCCACAGAGAAAACGTTTTTTTATATACTCTAAAAACGCGGTGTCCTACACGATCGAGAAGGGCTCTCATTTGTGGTCAAATTATATTTCAGTTCACCCTTCATAAAATTATAATCGGACTTCACTTAAGGTAAGTTCGTCTGATTATTCAATTATAGCCCATTAGTGCTGTGAATAGAGCAAAAAAGGTGTGGTATCAACTAAAAGCCTCTAAGTGGTGTTTAGTGTCAAGAAAGTAACTCGATAACTATTACCAGCGAAATATAACTGTATCCCTCCCAGTCTAAAACATTTCTAATCAAATTACAAACGGTTAGATTTTATGTAAATTTATACTTACGTCTCTGTTCCATTCCAAGTCAGTTTCAAACGGAATTTATCAAATCAAATTATTCGTAGCCAACTATAATATTCAAGCTCTATATTCAGCTGTATTATTTTATAGCTATCTATCAAAGTTGAATAGTTAATACATGACGTAACATCTCGTTTGTATTACCTAATGTATGCAGAGGTGTTAGATAAACCTGCACCTACATTTACGCTCGTGATGTTTAAGTCCCATGTATAAGAAGCAAGCCTATTGCCATTAAAGGGGTGAAAATAATCAGCAGGCCTAGTTATATTAGAAATTCTAAAGACGACAACAAAAAGAAAATGGCGTATATGGAATCAGCTGCTTGTCAACTGTAAAGTGTAGAATCTGTACGAGTAGAATTTGTAATTATTGTCAGTTGACAAACAGCGGATTCCATATACGCCATTTTCTTTCTCTAATAAAAATAGAATAGAAATAGAATTTGTAATATGGCTAGGCCTGCAAGCATAAAAACTCGAAGAAACACATACGCCTGCATACACTTGTAGAACTGGTCGTATTTTGTTTTATCTTTTTATCAGTAAACTAGCTGACCCGGCAGACTTCGTACTGCCTAATTAAATTGCAATAAATTCCTGTCAAAATGATTTGTAATGTGACATTTTTTTGTTCCTACATATTTTATAGTCGGGGCAAAAAAACCTCCAGAACAGAACCGTCACCCTGGTGATAGGGCGTTGTGAATAAGAAATATAATTAAATAAAACATATATAAGCATTTAAAAATAAGTAATCCCTTTATTGTTAATCATGTGAATCATAATTATTAACAAAAATCCGTTTTATTTTCATTGTAGTGCTTTGTGATATACGATGTTTTTTGTTTGATATCTGGCGCATATAGACAAACAAATCTGATGGTTTTCCAACACCGGCACAGGCAACATACAATTGACCATGTGAGAAACGTGGGTTTTCCAGATTAATACCACAAACACTTAATGATTGCCCCTGGGACTTGTATATGGTCATAGCAAAAGCAAGCCGAACTGGAAATTGTAGTCGTTTAGAGTCAAACGGCACATCATTCGGAATAATTGAGATGTGCGGTATGAGAACGTCTTCTTCTTTATACTTTCCTTTCAGTATAGTTGCTTCTATCACGTTGTTTAGTAATTTTTTTATCGCTAACCGTGTGCCGTTGCAAAGACGCGGTTAGTTGATATTGCGCAACATTATAACTACCGATCCAACCTGTAATTGAAGATTGAGATGGCAATCCTGGCAAATCCAGCGAGTTTAAAAATTCTGGTGGATAGTTCACAACATCATCTTGGTTAGTAGCCGAATCAACTGATTTATATATCCTCGATTCGCCTGTAATTTGTTTTACATTGCACTTGCATTTTTAAATTTAATTCATTTACATCTATGTTTTTTGCAGCCAATATAGCTCGTTCGCTCAACCAATCATGGTTCCTGTAATTTTGAGAAACATCTGGAAACACCTTCTGGATAAGTTCATCTTTTGATCGAGTTAACTGACAAAAACTTTGAGAAATGTTAATGCAGCCAGTCAACATGTCTATAGGAAATTTGCCACTACCAATGTCAATGAGTTGTTTAGAGACTAAGTTTCCAGATTGGTCATTTTGCAATTTGACATGCATATTCTTGCTTAAATGAAATACTTTGACATGTTTCCACAATTGGAGGACTTTAGACATGCATTGAGTTCATCAGCTGGCAATGTTTGACGAAAATCTCTTTAGGGGTTTTCCGGCAACTATTCGAATTTTTCTCGCCGTAAAAACCATCTTTGAACTTCAACGAACATTTAAAAAAAAGAATTGGCCAAATTTGTCCAGGCGTTGTTGAGTTTTGCGCTTACCAACACATTTTGCGATTCATTTTTATATTATAGATTAATAAATAAATAATAAAGTTACTCGAGAATATATTTGATATGAGAGTTACACTGAGATAGTAAAAATGATTAACTACTACGCTTGAAGCATAAACACTAATAATAGCCGAAAACTGTAGAGGTAACATCCCTACTGCTTGCTGTTTACAGGGTGAGAAGTGACACCGGTAGACACATGGAGGGGATAACTTACCAAGTGATAATAATTGATGTTATCGAGCGGGACTATTAAAAAGCAAGGGTTGGTGATAAAAAAGTGCAAATATAGAGTTGTATGTATTTTTTGATGCCACATAATAAAAAAATAAAAAACTTTTTTACAAAAAAAACAACCGACTTCTTAAAAAAAAACTAACAGGTGAAAAATAACTCCAGTTTCGGAGCCAGTCTGTGGCTTTGGTGGTTTTGTTTTGTTCATTATTGGCCACCGACTTCCGAAACTGGAGTTATTTTTCACCTGTTAGTTTTTTTTTAAGAAGTCGCTTGTTTTTTTTGTAAAAAGTTTTTATTTTGTAATTTTTAGTTTCTTTGTATGTAAAGAAAGTCTTTCAAAACATGAAAAATCATTGAAATTAAATAACAGTTGCTAAAGAAGTTCTCTAAACATTAATCATACCTCTCTGCCGGCCCCTTTTTAAATAGAATGGCGTAATGTTATGTTGTGGAAATACAAAAGCTCAGCATAGACATCTGACTATAGCAATTGCGAACAATTTGCTGTTATGCGTTGAAGAGTTCCGTTGCCTGTCTTCTTCATCGGTTTTTCTTCACCAAATGATACTTTCTAAATGAAAATGGTTGATTTAATACTAAAAATGTTGAAATCGGTGCATGTGTGCCTATATTTTTTGAGGAGTTCCCTCAATTCCTCGAAGATCCCTCATCAGGTATGAGTTTTGATACAAATGGAACCAATCTGTTAGTATACCCTATCAAACAAAAAAAGAATTTTGAAAATCGGTCCATAAATGACGCAGAACTGAGGTAACAAACCCTAAAAAAAAAAAATACAACCGAATTGAGAAACTCCTCCTTTTTTTGAAGTCGGTTAAAAAAAATAAACATGTCAAAAAAATAAAAATTTGGGGTGAACACCCCCTTATCACTTAGAGGTTAGAAAAATAGATAGTAGCCGATTCTCAGGCTTACTGAATATACATAAAAAATTTCATGAGAATCGGTCAAGCCGTTTCGGAGGAGCATGGGAACGAACATTGTGACACGAAAATTGTATAACCTAACTATGCACGATCCACTTATTTTACACAGTTCAGCTTACCACCTTAAAGACAAATGCCTGCTGTTGAAATTCAATAAAAATTTGCACAATACACGTTATTGATTTGATGGTTTCCAATTTAAATGTTAGGAAACGAAAAACTTAATTTTTTTTACTTTTTTTTCACAATTTCACAGTGAACACAATACCTTTCAATATTTACTTTTTGCCTGACATTATGTCAGTTGTCAATCTGTCATTTACTTTTTTCTTTTTGTGTCTTAGTTTTTCATAGTGACTATGAAGGTTGCATCTGATTTACGTAATTTAATTTATTTTTATTAGCTCTAATAATGTAATTTATTGTTATTTTTCCTGAATTTTCTTTGCTATAAACCTCACGGAGCCCGAGACCTTTCCAACGAATGCAAAACCGTGCAAATCGGTTCGTGCGTTCTGGAGTTATATCGTCAGGAAGGAAAACCCGACTTATTTTTATATAGTAGATTAATGATCGAAAGTTATTGGCCTATTCGTATGTTTATAATTTAAGGAAAGGCCAGAGCCTTCTAGTGCAGGTATTTTGATGCCGAAATGGGATTCCTCAACATGCAATGTAAACCAAATTTTTTTTTTTTTTTTTTAATATTACAAACTAGTGCTTGACTGCAATCCCACCTGATGGTAAGCAGTGATGCAATCAGTGATGGTGAAGCGCACTAGTTTGTTAAGAGCCTATTAACTCTAGCCTTGAAGACACCTAAATTATAATCGGACGGGAAGACCGCAGCAGGCAAGTTGTTCCAGTCCTTCGATGTACGCGGTATAAACGACGAAGCGAAACGCTTTGTCCTAATCGTGGGAGTGCCAACGATGTAAGGGTGGACACTCGCCGTACGCCGGGTTGTCCGATGGTAGAATGGTGATGGCGGAATCAAGTCATGTAATTCCCGTGCACACTCTCCAAAATGTATCCTATAGAAGACCGAAAGGCTTGCTATCCTACGCCTATGCTCAAGGCTTTGCAGATTGGTTCTAACCAAATCTGGGTCACCAATAAGCCTCTTCGCACGCCTCTCCACTGAGTCCAAAGCTGCTAGATGACATCTGGCAGCACCAGCCCATATGTGACTGCAGTACTCCACACACGAACGGACCTGTGCTTTGTATAGCATAAGAAGCTGACCAGGTGTGAAGTACCGCCGGACCTTTGCAAGAACGCCGAGTTTCCTAGCAGCAACCTTGGCTTTGGACTCAATGAACCGCCCAAAGTTTAGGTTTGAGGAGATTTCCACTCCCAAGAGCTGAAGGCGGTCGGTGCACTCCAAGGATACATTCTGAAAAGCAGGAGCCATGGTGAACGGGCTCCTTTTGGCGGTGAACAGACACGCCTGTGTTTTGGCGGCGTTGAATGCCACAAGATTTGCTTCGCCCCATTACAAAGCCTCTCTTTCGGACTGGATTACGTCCTTACTGGCCCGGGTACTCGGAAGATATCTCTCTACTACTGTGCTGTCGTCTGCATACCCATAGATACCGGGCATTAGCAGATCGTTGATATGCAGCAGGAAGAGAGTTGCAGAGAGAACAGACCCCTGAGGAACTCCGGCGTTAGTTGTCATGGGCTCCGATGAGCATCCGTCGACAACAACTCGGAGAGACCGTTCACTCAGGAAGTCTTTAACCCAACGAGTCAGTCCAGGAGAAATGCCGTACGCTGGAAGCTTACTTATTAGGCCTGCGTGCCAGACCCTGTCGAAGGCCTTCGAAACATCTAAGGAAACGGCCACCGATTCCCCATTCTTCTCGAGAGCCTCGCCCCACAAGTGAGTGGCGTACACTAGTAGGTCCCCAGTAGACCGATTGCGGCGAAACCCATACTGACGGTCACTGAGGAGATCGTTACCTTCTAGGTATACCAAGAGGCGCGAGTTCAATACACGCTCCATAATCTTGCAGAGTATGGAGGTTATTGAAATCGGCCGATAGTTGGCAGGATCGGCACGACTGCCCTTTTTGGGCACGGGCTGCACGTTGGCAAGCTTCCAGGACTTGGGCACTGTAGCAGTCCGAAAAGAGAGGCGATACAGGCGTGTCAATACAGGAGACAACTCAGGCGCACATGCCTTAAGAACAACTGCTGGAATACCGTCTGGCCCACTAGCTTTATTCACGTCTAAACGACGCAGTGCTCTCAGGACTTCCTTGTTCCTTATGCGAACCTCGAGCATCGAGGTGTTGCAGTAAGGCAAAATTGGTGGAGAAGCACTGCCAGTATCGAGACGTGAATTATGTGCGAAGAGAGATGCAATGAGACCAGCTTTCTCTCTTGCCGTATGAGCCAGTGTACCATCAGGTTTGACCAGCGGAGGCAATGTGGGCTGACAGAAGTTCGCTTCGACCGATTTGGCAAGGGACCAGAAAGCTCTGCTACCGGACGGCTGTGCAGAGAGCTTAGTGCCAATATGAGTAATGCGGTCGAAACGAGCCTTTTTTAGTGCCTTTTTGTAGGACTTGGCAGCAAGGTTGAAGGCTTTCTTCTTTGTGCTGAGATCCGGAGCTTTGCGGTCACGAGCGTCAACCCAGGTGAGAAATGCCGAATGCTTACGCTCTTCAGCTTGAGCACAATCGGCATTGAACCAAGGGTGAGCTGAGCCACCGATGGGCACGTCACTATAAGGGATGAAATACTCCATAGCTTGACGTACCACATCGGATATAGCATCCGCACAGCTCGACGGATTTTCAGAAGAAAAGCAGACCTGCTGCCAAGGATAAGATGCAAAAAAGTGCCGCATCTCATCCCAATCAGCTGACTTGTATCGCCACATCCGCCGTACTCCGCGTGAGTCGCAATCAGGTGGGGAGAAGGACGATACAGACTTCACCAGACAGTGATCTGAAGTTCCTAAAATGATATTTAATTTTATCATCCACCGTTTACCGTTTTACCAACTATGTCGAGGTTGGTTTTAAATCTATCCGGAATAATATCAATATTTTACATAATATATTTCCATTCCACAACTTTCCCACTACGCCATCTAGTCCCAAGCTAAGCAGAGCTTGTACTATAAGTACTAGACACTTGATAAACATACTTATATATTTCTAAATACATACATATCTATACTAATATTATAAAGAGGTAAAATTTGTAAGTTTGTAAGTTTGTATGTAGGGGGTAATCTTCGGAACTAATGATCCAATTTTAAAAATTATTGTACTGGTGGAAAGCTACACTATTTCCGGTGGACATAGGCTACTTTTTATCCCCGTATTCCCACGGGAACGGAAACTACGCGGGTGAAACTGCGTATATATAAATTACACCCAGACACAGAAGAAATGACCCATGTCATGGTCTATTAGTAGACCCATTATACAAATACAGGGTTATTTTTCAATGACCGGCCAAATTTTCACAGGGTGTTCTGAATTCTGAAATCACGAAAAAAAATCAGCTGTTTCATACAAAAGTTCAATACCTACTCGACTAAAATGTATGAAACAGCTGATTTTTTTCGTGATTTTAGAATCGGTCCCATAGTGCAAGTTGTTCATATTCATGGGCCGGTCATTGAAAAATAACCCTGTACACAAAAAAAAATGGATTGCAGTCAGATCCAATATCTACTAGATAACTAGACGAACAGGCCAGTCTGACATGGAGCGACTACTTCCTCACCTTTACAACTTTCTTAACCCCAAGGACAGAGGGACACAATACACCTTTGTCATACTCACCTTGCTTTGAACCCACCATCATCAAAAACGCAAGTAAGGTTTCCATTTTCTAAATACATTTCATAATAAAATCCCAAGACACATTCCACGTAAAACCGACTTTAGGTACCATTCATATCACATCGACCTTTCTCACTAAGTAAAAGGAAAATATAGAAAGCAAAAATAGCAATTCCCAACATAACATACCCTCTATCGATATCCCTTTTAGCCCCTTTCCGAGAACGAAAATGGAGTCACATACCTACACAAATATAGCAAGACCCTTATAAATTGGCTAGCTATATCACTTATAAGACCTTTTGTAATCTCCTGACTCAAAAAAACGCCTATAATTTATTTACTATATCATACGGTGGGTTCTCACATTGCAAACAGTCGGCTAGGGTGGTATCTCTGACCTAAATAAACTCGTACGATTGACGAATCAGGAAAGACAAATGTATTCGTCAACAGGTTGGATGATTCGTCGGATCGGGCGGTTTGACCCGAACATACATCTTCGGCAACTCGATCGAATCTACGGTAATTAATTAGTTTTTTCGTTCAACGATACCTTTTAGGAGATTGGGCCTTTGTTGTATTGTTGGTCGTTTAGCTTTTTGCGTTTCCAACGAATTGGGCGTTTGAGATATTTATAGATTAGGGTTTTTTTAAGGTTCTGCAGGGTTTTTTTTTGTAAAAATTAAGTATTTTAGTTAATTAGGGATAATCATTGCAGTCATACTTTATTAAAACTCCATGAACATATAAATAAAAATAAAACTAAAGAGTATTTTGTTTGTCTTCGCTAATCTCTAGCACTGCCTGGATTTTAAAATTCTTTAGCATTTGATATTCCAATTTTCAAAAAGATTGTAGGGTACTTGGTAAAGAACGGTCATAGAATTCAAAATTACGCTATTACTCTTAGGAGCAGGAAAATTGCAGGGCACGGCTAGCATACTATAAAAAAGTGAATTAAACATAATTTTGAAACTTAAAATAAATAATTACACATGTTATTTGATGCTACGCATTTATTAAGCAATGAAAACAACTCCAAAAACATAACAATTGGCCCATAATGGCAAGAAATATGTACAAATAAAAGAGGTACTTAATTACCAAAAAGGTTGCACCAAAGAGGTACAAATTGCAAATTGATGGGGTCTTAACACGAGAACTATTTTTGTTCTAATAATAGGCGCAGGAAATTGCCGGAACTCACGGAAATATGCTGTTACTCCGGATACTGTGCAAACGCAATCACCGATAGCAGCTGAATATAACTATAGAGATGAGAATATACAAGGTGGTGTTTTGCATCCTCGTCAAATTTCAGGCGGTTGTCATAAAATAAATATACAGGGTGTCTCATTCAAATGGGTCAGTATGGGAAAGTCTGAAACTATAAGACATACGAAGATCTGTTCTGAGGAACCATGTCATCGATTTTAATAACAAGAAAAACTGCATTCATACATTTTAAAAAACATCGTACTATTGTAGTAATATTGTAATCGTGGTCACTTCTAGCACCTACTAAAATAAATTAAAGTATGTGGAAACAACGCATTTTATTAATTTTAGACATCATGTTTCATACAGACATTTACTGCTTAAGACCTACACAATCTATATCTAAATAGAAATAGTCTAGGTTTTTTTTTCAAAATAACCGGGTCGATTCCCGAACGAAGTACAGATGTTTTTTAAAATGTATGAATGCAGTTTTTCTTGTTATTAAAATCGATGACATGGTTCCTCAGAACAGATCTTCGTATGTCTTATAGTTTCAGACTTTTCCATACTGATCCATTTGAATGAGACACCCTGTATACTCAATCTAGACTAGTACGTAACATAACATCACATCAGTGTTTTTTGAAGCATTAGGCAAGTGTACTTAGAGAACACCGAATGACTAGGAATGTTTGAGTCCCAAGTAAGCCTTTATCGCTGTAAAACGGACACAAATCCAGACTGCTATTGCAAAAATCCACATGAGTACAACTTATCCTCTTGACTCGAAAATCAAACCCAGGTCCTCATGTGCAAGCAAAATTGCTTGCGAACGTGTAATGACGCTTTCTTACAAAATTAAAACAGTTTAATTTGTAATACGTAGATACTGTTTAGTTAGGTACAGACGCCACATCAAGTTACCCCAATGTGTCAAATTTCTTTGATCGTTTTTCAACTTTATGTCAAACAGTATAAGGTTCATATTCAATTGGGAAAATTCGACACATTGGGGTAACTTGATGTGCTGGCATCTGTACTGTATCTACCAAAACCTTGAAAGTCGACTATTATAGCGTCTATCATCGGTAACTCCATCCCATACCTTGATATAAAAGCTAGTAAAGGACATCAATATCCCAAGTTTACGTAACACGGTGGTCAATAGAATCAGCGCAATTATTATTATCAAAGATACCTAACCACACCTCGCTAATATAAACCCGTCCTAAATTCGAGCAAGACCTACCCAAGCGACCAATTTGACCTATACAGAAACCCATATTAAGATTAGTAAAACAAGAAATTTATGGCACTCAAGCGGTAAATAAAGGTACACAAGTAATTCGTACCTCACATAAAAATATGCAATAAACAGGGGTAATAAAACCCTTGGGGACATCAAAAAACTTTCCACATTTTACGATATGTGATATATGGTTTTGAGTCAACGGCTGAGGGTAGTGGAGGTGTTTTATTACGGCACAAAGGAATTCGGTACGTACACTCTGATGTTGCTTTAGACGCGTCTGGCGTGAAAACCTGTGCCTCTACCCTAATTTACTCTGATGGGTAGGTGGCTTTAAAAGGTGTCGACAGGGCGTTGACCTAAATTTTGGACTTTGCCTAGTATGACGTGAACGTGCCTATTGTTTTTTTACTGTTTCTTGGTGTATAAAGGAGTATTTCTGAGTGTCCAAGAGTTTTGGGACAGTTCTTGTTTAACTCAACGATACGGTGTTATTTTACGAAGGGTTATAATGGATTATTGTGTATGCTTATTATTAAAGCACTATAGTTATTAAAATAATGATTGTATGTGGAAATAAATAAATAAATGTACAATACCACGGTCTAAAAACCTACAGTCGTCCGACGAAGCTGTCTAGACAGGGCAATCGTGCGGGGTGTGAGGGGCGAGACGCGGGAAAGCCGCTCCCGCACTGCGAACAAAACGATGTTCATAGTGCGGGAGGTATTATTCAGGGCTTACGCGTGTAGACGTTGTCGGCTTTTTTCCAGACATCAAAGGCGTCGTCCTACTGTATTAATAATTATACTGTGATAATAATAATGTGAAATTAAAAAAAATATATACTTATTCAATATTTTTTAACACAGTATTGTGTGTTTTAAGCCTCACACACGTCTATTTTATACATATGTTTGCTTGATAGTTATAGGTTATAATATCGTTTATGTTTTCTGTTCGTGTCTCGAATAATTATTTTGAATTCTTTTATACATATATCAGTAAAGTTATGTTTCCCATGTTTTGGCAGTACATTTTCTTATAAATCTTATTACTCAAGGGTTAATGGCTAAGTGCCAGCAGTGGTCAAGCGTCAATACCTATTTAGAGTTAAGCGAGACTGGTCAGTTAGAAGTTGGTCCTGGATGCCATATGTAAATTTTAAAAAATCACGGACACATGCGTTAAAGAGTAAACCCTTAAGTAAGTACCTAGTAGATGGTGTTTTCAAGCAGTATGTTACAAAACTCAACCAAATCGTACTTCTAAAATCTCTCGTAAAGATGTCGATTTCATCCATTCAGTCGCCAGTCAAACGATCAAAATCGACACTAGTTATACAATATTTAGCTTGTCAATTAATGTATTTATAACGCAAACCTCATGACTCGAACCAAATATTACTAGTTTCACTCACTACAGTAACTAAACCAAGCCAATACAGCAGTGTAATCTAAGTTGACTCAAAGCACATTTAGGAACGATTTGCGTTCAATCCAAAAGCGAAGCAGTTGTAACCAGTTTCATCCAGTTCAAACTAGTTCATTCGGAGAACGGTAAGGAACTCCGAAAATTAATCGTTGGGTAATAGCGTACGAAGTTTAGTGATGTGTTATTTCTAAGATGGCAAATTAGGATATGTTTTGGAAACTGTGTTAAATGGAATATACTATGGAGTACTTATATGTTTCAAGCGAATATAGAAGAGCATGATTAGTTATTTTGAACTAAAGAGGTAATTGCTCAATTACTTTTATTACTTTTAAAGAGATCTGCAACGTTTGATTGACGCTTCTCATGAACCAAAGACTGGCCTTCACATTCACCAAAAGCTAATCATTGCAATCAGTCTTTGAGGAACTTTATCAGCCGACAGTGAAACGGATAAATTTTTGAAATCCAAAACAATATTCGAATGATATTTGAATGTTTTCTTTTTATTTTATGTGTTTATGTAGTTTACGTGCAGGCATGTATCCTAGTTGAAAAATAAAACGGTACCTAATAATTTTTCAGTTCTTAGGATTAGGTGTAAATAAGTACAGACGCCAGCACATCAAGTTACCCCAATGTGTAAAATTTTCCCAATTGATGACAAACAGCATAAGGTTCATATTCACCTTATTCTGTTTGTCATAAAGTTGAGAAACGTTCAAAGAAATTTGACACATTGGGGTAACTTGATGTGCTGGCGTCTGTACATACATACAAGGCATGGTTGGCGCAGTGACTGATCGATTGCCTGCTACGCTCCGTGTCACGGGTTCGAAATACTTGTGTGGCTTATATAGGTAATGGCAGGGAAGGTTTTCTATGTATGTGGGTTTAAAAGTTTGTAAACGGTATCTACGATAGGTACAGGGATTTTTTTATTGATGGAGCAACGCTTCTTTTTCAAAGAGAGTTATAAATCAAACTCAAGACAAATCAAATGAAACCAAACTAAAACTTGTACCTACTAACTTAACAAACATATAGTCATTTCTAAGTTTACTGTAATAATTTTATTACTTTGACCTTTAACAGGCAATCTTGGTCGCATAATATAACAAATGAGGTTGCAAAAAAACTTTAACAAACTATTCAAAACGCACATATACAACTTTTTGTTCGGTCCCTAAAACTTTTATAAAAGCATTTTAGCTCAAATTTAAGCGAAGCCTTCCATTACCGCCTCTAAACTTATTTGTGGACCATAACTCCTCAAACATGCTGCAAAAAACAAGGGAAAATGCACCTTAATCTGGAGTGCGAAAGTTGACTTTTTATTTGACGTACAAAGCGTGCAGAAAAGTTCGCGAAAGAATATGCGTAGCCCGCGCTTCCAAATAACGTCGTTTATCAAGGAGAATGAAACTCTATATTTGGGTGAGAGGGTTTGAATTTGCTTAACTTTGTGGTGGTAGGGTGGCCTAATCTTTCAGTCAGCATCTCTGATGGTCGCTAACTCTTGAAAGTGCTATCTGGGAGGCTTATAGCTAAATGGAACATCACTTTTTCATTCAGGCATGGTTAGATGTAGAAGAGTGTAAATTGGTGCAAAAGCCTGGATCACGATTTCGACTCAGAGGTTATTTTCAGTTAAAAAGCTTTGATTATATCCAAATCATTTGTTCGAAGTTTTTATTATTTTAGCAAGGAGTAAATGTTTTGAGAGTTGCTATAGTTCAACCAAAGACTAAAAACCCACAGCTCAAAGAAGTGACTTTAAAGTATTTTGTTGAGGGTAGCTTTAAAAAACTATCCTCAAAAACCAGCACAATGCCGCTATATAAATTTCGAAAACGGAACACACCGTTCCTTCCAAATCAGCTGTTACCGGCAACTGGCGTAGCGTGTCCGCTCGGGTGTTTCCGCTGGGTGTCGGTCCGACGACGTCCGGTTGGTACATTCGAAATACGAAATTCGTGAAACGTCGGGTTGGATCTTGGCAATCGCTGCCGATGGCATGTGTTGATCGGATGTGGCGCGAGGTATGCTCACGTACTAAATTTGAAATTTATGAGTTGGGAATTCTAGTACATGATTGGTCTGTTCAAAGCTTGAACATTGCGAGAACTGCCACTAACTATGCCTATTTCTCTGCACCAAGTCAAGATTTTTTTCATCAAAGTAAAATACTTTTTGAGCGATTTTGTCTCCTTAAATATTGCCTAGATTTTTAATCTCAGTGTTTAATGTTGCGTATCAAAATCGGAGAGTCGAGGATTTTCTTCACGGTCATTGAACAATGAGTACGGTTATTTTTTACTTTGACAAAGATAAAATACATTCATTACACTATTGTTTTTAACCTGATTATTGAAATCTATCCAAATCGAAACTGTAATACGATCTTGTTCATTTATTTCAATTAGGCCATTTAGAAGGCACTTTTGAACGTTAAACTTACTAGTTGAAAAAAAATATAATGATTTTAGTTACCCCTTCCAAAAGGTAGTTTCGTATGAAGAAGAATGGGCAAGAACTCCATACTTTCTATCTACTTTCTTACGTTAAAGATTTACCTCCACGATACTACAGCATTTATAATTACTATACTAGTCTATAGCTGATTCACTGTATGTCACTAGTGTGTGGGTTGATGATTCCTAACGTATGTTGATTGTCCAGGTTTACTTTTTAGGTTTCCTTTACCGATATTAATTTAATTTATTTGTAAGTTTAACGTTCAAAAGTGCCTGTTTTCAGGCCTAATTGCAATAAATGATTTGACTTTGACTTTGACTTTGATATCATGGATGTCCACGATGAACTTACTGGGCCCGTGATATAATCTTCAATAATCATGATCTAATCACCTTCGCCGACTTCTAGTCTATCGGATGCACCTTAAGATCAGTATTTTACATGAAACGATGACCTAGTGATTAGTGGCCCTGACTGCTATGCCGGAAGACGTGGGTTCGATTTCCACCCAAGACATGTATTTAGAAGTATATCATTGCATCAGCTTTGTACTCATAGCAATAGCTCTGCTTAGCTCGGGACTAGACGGCGTTGTGTGAAGGATGTGGTTTTTTTAAGTTATTTTTACAACCCACTTACCTACTGAGAAACACAATACTTACCTCTTGTTTAAACTTAGGAGTACCTACATATGAATTGACAATGTCGTATTGTTTCTTGCCCGATTTTTAAAGCGCAACCTCATGCATGAACAGCGAAAACCACAGAGCTACCACGACAAACATCTTTAACTCCTAAATAATCTACTAGGAGAACTCCATAATGGAACTGTGAAACACAATCTATTGATAGACACACAACGCAATACACATGTAAGGCTTCTAATGTTCTCGTCCAGAGTAACGGTCCCACTAGTCTTACAACGATATTGTCTGTCCATAGTAAGAGGAGCTTTGAATGCAACAAACTGAATTTGCATCTAAACTATTGTATGGACATGCTGTGTGTGAATTATTCTCTTGGGCTACCGTAGAATTGTTAACTTTATAATATTTATTTAACTGAGTAATTTTTACTTTTTTATCTTCCTTTTCTGCTTCTTATTAACTTCTGCTTCCTTTTGCTTGGTCACGCCTTTTCAATAAATTAACATGGGGTACTATGCTTTTCCGATCATGCGACGCCATTTTGTGTTGGTCTTGTGCATCATCTTGTGTTAGTTCCATCAGTGTCAGCCGCATTATCATCTGCCTAGCCTTTTCCCAACTACACTGGCTTGTAAAAGTAAGCTGTTGTTAGTCGACATTTTTGGCACATTCTCAATTTTTTTGCTTCACATAGGTAAATAACTTGACTTGATGTTTACGAGTCACTTAAACTCTTAATCATTTTCTATTTGTATGTAGCAAATAAATGGAAGTAACATTATGAGTTTTTCAATGTCCGACTTGACATAGCAGGAAAAATAAAAAACCCCAAACAGAACAGATGACGTATGTAATATAAACACACACACGCAAACATCAAATTTCGCGCCATCTCTAAATCAAACATCAAATCTAAAATCCGACCTGAATTCGCACAATTTCGACACAGTATGACACCGTGTGAAAAAGTGATGAAAAACCTGCGTCGATATACAGTCGTGTCCTTTAATATAGCTTAATGGAAAGGAAAAATACGGGGTGATGGAAAACAAATGCCTCCGGCCGGCTACGGTGTCTATTGCATGGGGCTAGACGAACAGCGGGGAAAGGACTTTTTGATGTTGGCGTATGATGAGTTTTGCCGTTGTATGATGTGAAAATGGGAACACCATCTTGTTGTTTTGTAGTTCAATTTTCGTGTGATGCAAGGGATTTATAGCAAGAAAAAGATTGATGGTGTATATTAGATCCCGTGTGAGCTTTTGATGAATTCGTATGCGGGGCACAATGCAATGTCTGAAGGGAAAATTCTCAGGCTCTTTTTGGTAGTGTTTGTTATGGCTTGAATCTGTGATGATTTTGAATCCATGAAATAATTTCCTAAGATGTTTTTTGTTTTATGGTAATTGTGAGTGGGCATTTTACGTATGTGTGTATTTTACATGACAATTTTCCATCTTATTTAGGACATATACACCTAAGCATCTTCAATAATTCAGGTGTCTCGCAAGATTTTATAGCTCCAGCATGAATGATAACACTATAAAAATTGTAGTCTCAAATTTCCCCAACAAAATTCTATAAAATTGTAAAAACAGTAACTAACTCGGCTGCAGGTACTTAAATCCCAAATTACTTTCAACATACAATCCTCGTTCGAAACAAACCAATTTTATTTTAAGTGTAATAAATCTCAATTCTTACGTCGTTTTTCGTTCGCCATTTTCATGGCCCCAATTGGAGTACAGTATTATACCCTAGACGTTTCTTGTAACGATCTAGTCGGAATATCTCTTTGTGGTGGCTCGTAGCTCTGTCCGTATTTCAAGCTGTCTTTTTCTAACCCGTGTTAATAGAGAGGGACAGATAGACGTTTGCAAACGCTTTGAGTAGTTTATGTCAGCTATTAATATTTGTTTAGTGCCTCGTTCTTTCTGAGTTTTTATTACTATTTTAATGACCGTTAGGTGATCTGTTTCGTCTAGATTATCAGCTGTTGAAGTTATTTATGAGGTACAGATTAGGACGGCTGCCAAGACATCAACTATTTATTAAATTGACAGAAATTGATCGACATTTCCAAATTACTTATGATTTGCGAAAATAAACATGTTAGTCACCTAAATTTCTGAAACATAACTGTACGTCTGTCTGAACTCAATGCAGGGTAGTACACGTAGTTGGCGCAGCCGCAAGGCACACAATTTTTTTTTTGATATTTCTATAGTTTATTTCTTTTTGTTGAATTCTTTTCCTAAATGAGCTTTTAATTTATTATTTATTATTATGTGCGTTGTGCCATATAAATACTATTTATTTCTTTCCATCTTTTTTACATAAACCTACAGTTAAGTTCCAAATAAAAGGGGCGAGCCAAATGCCATCAACCGGGCACAAATGCAGACTCTAGGCTGCTAAGTACTAAGAAATTCCAGATGTAAAGAAAATCAGAGAATTAAGAAAAACCGTCAAAAAGATTTAACGCT
The DNA here is from genome assembly GCA_921972225.1 of Euplexia lucipara. Classification (NCBI taxonomy): domain Eukaryota; kingdom Metazoa; phylum Arthropoda; class Insecta; order Lepidoptera; family Noctuidae; genus Euplexia; species Euplexia lucipara. The sequence continues at coordinate 17,714,309 of OV179161.1, read as the reverse complement.
GGAGGGTCTACGGACCAAAATTTAGGTGAAGTGAAGGCGAATTGATTAGCCATTCTATACTAATGCTAGGCATTGACCGTGCTCTTCACTCAAATTTTCACGAGGTTATTACTGAATCGACCAGCTGAACTCACGGTGCGTCTTTGTACCCGTTATCATTAATAACTCGCTTAATTTCAAATTATCATTCCGAATTGCAAATTGCAGTGCCGCTTTCAATACCGTATGCAACTCTAACGTTAATAGCTTACGAAATTACTATTCATGAAACTTTTACGATTTTCCGCAAATCTAATTTGAAAAACCAAATTGATGCTTTGCTTTTAAGTTCCATGATTATGTAGTTTATAATTGCTGCTCATTGCTGTGAGTTTGTAGCATTAGGGTTAATTTATTTTGGGGTATTGTCAGTGGGGCAGCTCGGCGTTATTTTCGGCGGTCATCACTTTTATTAGAGGTGGCATGGTCTCTCCTATATAATTATAGTAGGTCAGGCTAGGTTATTGGTACTTCAGCAGATACTTACACATTTATACTTTTTTTGGAGCTTGTCTTTTACATGTTTTTAAATGGATTAGAATCGCTCCAGAAGAAACACTGTTTATTATAATATATTTTACAGGTTTAACCAGAATTCGGTATTGGTGTTGTGCTAGCAACCTAATCGTGCGCCGGCTTCTACGTTTATTTTTCGTTTGTTTTTTTCTTTCTTTTTTTCTTTTGAAATAAATTTGGATTTACATACAATGTAAAATGGCACTGTTATTTTATCATTTCACGAATTTTATTAAAGAACGTCAAGAAGCCAGCAGCACATAAAGCCACCCCAACGTGTCAAATTTCTTTGATAGCTTTTAAATAAGGTTCATGTTCAATTGGTAAAATTTGTCAGTTTGGGTTTAGTTTGGTGTGCTGGCGTCTGCACATAATATGTTAGAAATTCCCTCTTGAAATGCAACACTGTAAAAAAAAGCATTCTCATTTAGTTATAAGCACTCTGGCAATAAATCCCACCTAAGTGCGTATTATTAACAAGGATTTTTACTTAAGGGTCTGCTGCGCAAAGGTAATGGAAATGTATAGACGCCAGCACATCAAGTTACCCCAATGTGTCAAATTTTCCCAATGGAATATGAACCTTATTCTGTTTGACATAAACTTGAAAAACGATCAAAGAAATTTGACACATAGGGCTAACTTGACGTGCTGGCGTCTATACAACTGGTGTAAGGTGTGTGTGAACTGCACAATTTGTGCAATTATTGAAAACACAGAGTAAAAAGGAAAAGATCTAACAATAATTTCGAATACCAGACCCTTAAAATAATAACCCCTTGTTTATATAAATTGTATACAGCTTCATGATTGCTCATCTGATAACCTAGCCTAAACTAAACTTTGCTAACAGAGTTTACCTAACTTGTCTTGAAGCAGGCACTTAATCTTAACTAGATATCTGGGAATACTTATTCCAGTGATTAAATACTTCTTTCGTGGGCTTCTCTCTAGACATGAATGTACAGACGCCAGCACATCAAGTTACCCCAATGTGTCAAACTTCTTTTATCGTTTTTCAACTTTATGTCAAACAGAATAAGGTTCATATTCAATTGTGAAAATTTGACTCATTGGGGTAACTTGATGTGCTGGCGTCTGTACAATCGAAGTGGAATTATTAAAGGAATAGATTTGTACGTTTTTCTTGCAGTTAAAACAATTTCTAAGATAGTTATTTGTTAGCTGATAGAAAGAAAAAGTACTTTGAACTTAATTGTTTAAAAAACAACAGACATATTGAGACTAAACCAAAACAAACAGTCGTTTGTCTTTTGAACATGAAGTTTTGTTTGACTTGAAAATCTAACCCGGGTTCTTCTGCCCAACAGTAGCGCTTGCAATAAATCTCTTGACATAGACATGACTAACATAGATACATTGGTATCTATGTCAGTCACGTCAAAGATAAACTTAGATAGTACATTTTTTAACCAACCAAGTCTCCTTCTTACAGCAGCTGGTTTCGAAAAACAAAAAAATCACTAATTAAACTAAATAAATACCTACAAGAAACAAACATAAACACGACAGTTTTAAATCTTCCTCTAATTACCTTCCAGTCTAAATAAACGTAACAAAAAAGTCCATTACGAAAAACATTGCTAAACTGTAAATTCTGAGCACCACTAAAAACAAAACGTATAAAAATAATACGGTTCCTAATCGAACTATCGTATACCGGGATTCGTCTCAATTCGCATTCTAAAGATAAGTAATCCCGCTGAAGGGATTTGCTTCCATCTTCGTTCTTTAGATACATATAATAAAAGAATTCATACTTCAGCCGTAGCATCAGAAATAATACTTAGGGCGGGTCCATACTGTACGACATCAAAATTATGTTTTAATATTATTTTCGATTTTTAGAGTAGGGACTGGATGATACGACCTAATGACTGTAGTGTTTTAACCTTAACCTTTCAATCGTGTTAATTAGAGACACAATAGAAAGACAATGACAGCGCAGACACCTCCTCCTCTCGGGGTTTAAATAATTAAACGGCTATAATATGTTCCTTGTTTGTTTATTTGGGATAAGTCTAAAATGACAGAGGCAAAGTCGACAATGAAGTGAGCTTACCAAGTATAAACCTGGAAAACTTTAAAAAACACAATATTTATATTTATAAGAAGGAATGTTTACGCCACTATGGATGTCATTAATTATGTTACTAATAAGACCATTCAAATTGAAGATACACAGTTTTAAAATCAACTTTTAAGCAAAGATGTCGCTTGCGTTAAGTGAAATGTATTTAATTAAATTTTAATTTAGATTTTTAAATATTTTAGTGACCTGTAATACAGATTACCTACCATAGACACTAATGATTCACAACTGTGTCCACACACTTGTTCATGCCAATGAGTAAATTATATTATTATTTCGATTTGGTACGAGTAATGACAGCCTTACAATTTTCACTTTATCATTTTGTTTGCTCATCGCTTCTTATCTAACGGTGTGCTAAAAGGTTTCAAAACAGATGTGTAAGCAGAGCGTCTGTCGCAGATTTCATGCCAAGCTGACGCGTAGGCGGCAATGTGTATCTGGATTTATTCTCTTACGAGGCGTTTTGAATGCCTTTGTAAAATCTACAGATGTTTCCTTGGACTGTTCGTCTGTTATGATGTTGCAAATAAAAGGGGGATTAGGTGCTTTTACAACGAGCTGGTTTTATTTTGATAAAGTGGCTGGCTTAACTTGTTTATCATAAGATATATTTGCATCACCCAAAGGATGTCTGGGCAAATGCAATGAATGTATATGGTATGAATTAAGGCATACTTTGCAGATATACATACATTACTAAGTTTAAATAAATAAATAGTTTTTTGAATATTACATTTTCTATCAAAGACGAAAGAAATCAAGATTAACATCTTATTTTTGATCTTTTTAGTGACTTCTTCCGCTTGTATTTTGTATTTTGTCTTCTCCCTCCCCACCCCCTTAGTTTAATAACAAAAAAAATAGCCCGTGAAATTTACAAAAAAATGTAATTCGTGTGATTCTACGCCTTAGGCTGGGCTTATAATTGCCTTATGTTATTTGGTGATGTTTTCCTAAATGAACCTGACCACACACACAGGTGCGTAGTCCTCGCAGCCGCGTGTATGATTTTATGGATGAATTATAACATTAAATTAGTAAACGAAGTAAAAATGAGTACTAAAAATCGTAGTAGGTGGCGTTCTGTAGTTCATGTCTAAATATTGTGTCAATAAACGTCGTGTCTTTATGTACTTATTCATGTGTACTCCACTTAAAATGTTGTCTATACCTACTAATATTATAAAGAGGTAAAATTTGTAATCTATACTTATACTAATTATTATTATTTATTAAGAGGTTTAATTAAGAGGTTTTATTAAGAGGTTTAGGTAATTAATTAATTATTAATATTATAAAGAGGTAAAATTTGTAAGTTTGTAAGTTTGTATGTAGGGGGTAATCTTCGGAACTTATGATCCAATTTTAAAAATTATTGTACTGGTGGAAAGCTACACTATTCCCGGTGGACATAGGCTACTTTTTATCCCCGTATTCCCACGGGAACAGAAACTACGCGGGTGAAACTGCGTGACGTCTGCTAGTTAGTGATAAAAACAAAACAACTCACACACACACACAATTACTAGGCTTTCATTTGGGCAGCCATACTGTGCTTGCGACTAAGCACAGCTCACAAGCTCTCCCTAGCCACCAGTAAATTAGCACGTAATATACCCAACTAATCCATAACTGAAGCTATCGATAAGTGATCCGATAGTTTAACCGGCTATCCGGCATTACTGCCGGTTATCCGGCGCTTCAGGATAATGCAGCCGTCGGTCCGGCTGATCGGCCGCGATGTGTTAAACCTTTCGCTAGATACGCAACGATAGACACGTGGTTCTGGCTAGATGTGGTATTCCTTGAAGCGCACCAATTGAAAAACACCAAAAGAATTTTACGAAACGCACCAACGATGATAATTATCGATAGGCGTGTTAAAATTTTACTGTCTTGATTGTTTTTTTTATATTAAAACTACTAGGACAGCAGAAATGGAATGGACTTAAGAGTGTATACCACTTACTAATTAGCTTGACAATGGTAAAAATACATTTTTCGTTCTAAATATTTTGGTGGAAACAGCAAATCAAGTCTGATCTATTTTTAAATGTACTTTCGAAATTGATTAAAGACGTTAGTGCGTACTTCGGCGAAAAAAAGCTTTAGACTAACAGTGCCAGAAAAACGTAGTTTTTAAGTCTAAAATCAACAAACCTTTGAGCAAACATGGTGATAAATAATCGTATTTTCTCTGTATGAGATGAGGCCTTTGTCTTACAGTAGAACAATTACAGGCTGGTTTTATTTCGGTTATGAATATAAATATTTTAAATTAAATTAGTGTCTAACTATCTAACGTAGTGTAAAAATCTGTCTGAGCGCGAACCCTCTTCAGTAATAATTTTAACGAAACAATTCCCAAAATCGCATTACAAACGACAACTTAAATTATTCAAATGTAAAAACATAACTGTCATTACTTTGATAATTGCTTTTGATTATTTCTCCTACTTAAGTAATAAATTTAAATATTATATTTTTATTCACAAGATTTTCAGAACTTGCACTTGTGTACAAATAAGATTACTCTGGCACAAAAGAATTAATTATAATATTTTAATAATATTACTGTTTGTTTCAGGTAAATTACATGGGAGCTCTGCTTTAAGTTGTATTCATGAAATTCATGAGAAGGTAACACAAAAGAATGTAATTTCTATTTTTTTTTATTGTAATAATTGCAACATTAATCACATGTTAGAATAATTTGTTAGAATGTTTTGTTATTTAAATTGCGGAATGATGAGGGTAAATACTTTTCATTATTATTTCTTTGTTCAAAATGAAGTTCCAAATCATATTAATGTTAATCTTACATTCGTATTTAAATGTTTTTCGGTAACAGTAGGTACAGCTGCAAAAAATCCTAATTACTTTAAATAATAACATTACGACAGTAACAATAGTATAGTGTAACAATATCGAAACTCGTATTTAATGATTTCTTTATCGTAATCATTTTTTTACAGAATAATTAATTCTTTGAACTTAGGATAGATATTTCTCAAGGGTCTGCATTACAATACTTTTTATAACGTTTTATGGCCAATTGTCAAATCTTTCTTATAATAAACAGGCATTTATTATAATTTCCAGTGGATCAGACCTTTATTTTGCACAGTTCTTTGAGAAAAACTACGAAATATTTTAAACTAATTTGTGCAATGTGCATGCGTCTACGATATTTTTACTGAGCGTGGTTTTGTTATGCACATTATCAGTGGAATTCCCTTTTTGTATATTTAAAGATTGTTCTAATTGTAAATATTGGCTTGTGATATGCACAACCTCTGCGACAAATAAATGTTTTATCTTATAATTCATTTCAAAAGTTTACTCACAGACGATGAGTATTGTTAATAGCTCTGATTCACACATGCAATAAATCTCTTACGAAATTAAACGATCATACATGTAGATGATCTAAAGTTTTAATTGCAGCCATTACAACTACAAACTATTTCAATGTAGTTAGTAATCTTTGATAGTTAAAACTTCAACGTATGTACAGATGCCAGTACATAAAGTGATACTAAACTGTAAAATTTTCTCAATTGAACATGAACTTTATTATTTTGTAGCAAAGTTGAAAAACTATCAAAGAAATTTGACAGATTGGGGTTACTTGAAATGCTGGCTCAGAAAATTGAAGGCTGGCGCAACTATATTTCAGATGACGTCATCTCAAGCTAACATCTAAACAAGTGTACGGATATATAAACCTTTGATTCTGAAATTCTGCGTGCCTTTGCTTTTTATATCTTTTTCATGTCATTTGGTTTGATTAGTTTTCTCTTTTTTTATACGCATTATCATTGTTGTAGTCTCTGAAGCTTTAAGTGAAGGTGTACATAAAAACAACAGTATTTTTAGTTTAATATGTTACGAAAAGTATTATTAATCGAACTTATTAATACTCGTTATTTAGTAAATCTGCTAATCTAGTAAAAATTCTAAAATTCTCGTGTCACAGTACCTATTTGTAATAAAATTCCTCCAAAATGGCTTGACCTACTCTAATGAATTTTTGCGAGTATATTCAATGGACTTGAGACTAGGACGTGAAGTAAATAAAACAGAGCGGATCGAAGTCGGTTGGGCCAGCTAAAACATTAAATTAAAATTCGTCACTTTTTGCAGTTGTTATAGTAATTCACTTCTTTTGTTGGTAGAAGTAATAAAAAAAAAACATTTTATTTCGGACAACTGCAGGATCCATAAAATTGTTAGTAACAGGTATACACTTAAAAACTATTGTTAGCAACTTAAACTACAGACGAATTAATAAGAAGACCGCCCTTGCCCAAGTTCCCTGTTCTGGTTGATACCAGAACAAAGAACTCGAACTAGGGTATAAGTCTTCTCACAAACTGCCTTATAAATAAAGAGGAAGTATCGGCCGCCACAGCCTTTAGGATACTATTGTGACTGCCTCTTATTCTTCCCAGGAGCGAGGCCGTAAGACACCCTGTCCAAGGGAATAATAATACCCTATGGACAAATAAACTATTTAACTTACAGTGTAAATCATAATTACAAAAATCATTACCACGATGTACGGCGTAACTGCGAAAAGATAAAGATAAATTTATTGCATAACTGTGTACATTAAGTTCTTATTAGTAAATCATTACATTTTTGGTTTCAACAGTCTACCTAAGTCGGACATGAGACAATATGAGTATTAGGCAATTATAGATTATAAGACATTAGATATTAGGTACATCATCAAAAATCGAAAATGCATCTGCACCCTAAAGATCTTTGTTTTAACGATGTTAACCAAAATCAAAACAACAGTACATTTCCAATTCTGTATTTTGTACCCGACAAAATGTAAGGCACTAAGTTCTCGAGTTTGAATCCAAGGCACCCCTGACTTTGTGGATTCATGTGTGTATTGTATTATTATCACTTGCTTGAAAAACGGTAGCAAAAACATCGTGAAGAAGCATGTCTGAGAGATATTCTTTGAATGTGAAGCCAAAAGGCTCATAGGCGACATATTATTCAGACACCTGAGTGCAATTCCTATATTTTTAAGAACGTTCAAATCTCAATTTCAATCTATCAAAAATACGCTTAGCTTCTCTACATTTTTAACAAGTTTTTGACATTAGATTATCGCTGAGATGAGAGTGCGACTAGATTTGAAGATTTTTAATTATGAGAATTGGCTTTCAGAATACTCACCCACAAATCATTTCTTCAAAAATCACTTTAAACTCATAATAACTCTGTTAAAATCCCGTCTATCGCGTCAGAAAATGGACAAAACTAACACAACAAAACATTTGACGCATGACTACATAACGAAGAGACCTTTTTACTTCTTCACTAACGACGCTTCCATATTAATAAACAAAAAGAAACCAGTTTCGGCCACAATTTACATAAATGTAAGCTCGCTGTAACATTACTGTTCTTTTGCAAAAAACATTGAGACTTCATTTGCATCGTAACCATATTTTTTTGGGTGCTAAAATGTGGGGACACACGGGATGAGAGTGGAGACGCGTGCTTGGTGATATGACATACGTGTTCAAGCTTATTCCGTGCAAATTCTAGGGATGGTGAAACGATATTTTTTGTAAATGTTTTTTGTAAAAGGATGTTAACAAAAGTTGACAATGGCAGGTTACTTAAGCAATATTTTCTCTACTAACCGAGACCCCCGACCAAAAAGTGTGCAACATAAAAACGTAGGTACGAGTATTCAGTGGTAATTGTGAATGGCGTCAAATTTATAACAAATAATAGTTAAGGAAACAAAAGTTTATTCTATAACGTATACAGTATGTCTTCCAAAAAATGATTTTCCTACTTTTAGACATTTTATTAGGAAACAATTTGTTACTTACTAATTTTGTTGAGAAGATTTTCTGCGGGAAATATATAAGAATTATTGTGAAAAAAGCATCACTTAGTTAATTAAGCTACTAGTAATAATCTATTCGTTCTTCAAATGACAGGTTTTTTTAACCCTTGAATGAATAAAAGCGCAATAAATAATGTCAAAATGTATACTTACAACACTTTAATTAACAAAAATGAGTACTTAATTAAGGCTAACATTACTTTTTGGTAGGTAACTAAAAAATAGTCCAACAATATTTTCAATTTTAACAAAGCTTTTTCAAGACAAAGTATCTATATTTAACTTAACTATAGAAACACAATGGTAAATAGGTTTTTATAAGCAATTTCTCTATACATAATCACACGCGCGCCCGCACCCGTTACACAGCCGTATATTCCCACGATGGCGAATAACCCAAGTTCTCAGCGTCACATCTCTGTAAAATCACATCAGTACATACGTCGTACATAATAATTCACAGAAAAACATGAATAATTCATTACCTTCCCCAAGTTTCACTAACATTTTTGTGATACCTGTTGTACTGGGGGAATATTTAGAGATAAGCCGTCAAGGTGGTATGATATTACAAACATAGTCTCATTTTCAAAACAACTCACAATGATAGATTATGACAGTAGCTTTCATATTTGTAATTTTGTGTTGTCTAGTACGTCTTTGCTGTTTTTCGTTGAGTACTTTTAAAAGAATATTCCAACAGAATTTTGTTAGAGTTATACTTACTAAAAACTGTATTATTCACTTTTGAAACATTATTATCACGTCTTTTTTCCCCAAAGGATTAGGCAGAAGTGTACTGTGGTACACTCACATGTAATAGGGAATGAGCTTATCCACCCTCTAGACTGCTACTAACGGAGTGATACTCAATAGAATAACTTATTAATGCTTTCCGCAGACACGGGGATAGAACCTTAGACCTCGTGCTCAGCAGTAGCAAGCTTGTGACCACTGGCCTAACGAGGCAGTTAGTTCACTTTAAATTTTACCTATATTTCTATGTTTTTAAAGTAAAGCTCAGACTTAAACTTTGTAAGAGTTTGTCATTCATTGCTTTTACCAATGATATTATAAGTAAAAAGGTGTAGATAGGTTACCTAAACAACATTCGATCTTCAAAAACGGCACACTAACGCACGCACTGAGGTTAAGTTCGCCACATTTTAACGTGTCGCTTGCTGAGCGCTTATAACCTATCTACACCTTTTTATTTATAATATCATTGGCTTTAACAGACAAGTCTAAGGAAGTAAGATAATATCACAGACTAGATCGGCTGATTAATAAATGGCATTAGGTACTTATGTAGTTGAGCTGTTGAGCTTTTGTAGTGTTATTGAGTTTTTCTATCTGGAATTTCTCAGCCTGGAGTCTGGATTTGTGCCCGATTGATGGCAATAGGCTCGCCCCGTATTACATGGGACTCAAACATAACTGGCAAAATGTGGGTGTACTACAGGTACACCTCTGCCTAGCCCTTCGGGGATTACAGGCGTGACGTTATGTTTATGTTTGTGTAGTTGAGCTAATGTTGGTAGGCACATACATGCTGCTTACCCAAATAGTTTCTGGCACTTTCCTCAAAAGGATAAACAGGGCACTCACTACTCTGCATGGTTAGTTACACATAAGTTTTGATAATATTTTTATTGTCTAGACTTAGACACTGATTCGTGAGTTAGGAATTGCCGACTTCAGGTAGTTTATACTAAATTACTACTGGTTGTAATAAATAATTTCATTTCATTTAATTTCAAATATTGTGATTATATGTATTCTTTAGTAAGGCATCATTTATTAACTTGTCCTAGACGATTTTTCTCTCATTACTAATAAATAGACCAATTTCATTTTGCTGATTCTAAACTATTGCTCCTCGACAAACTCCATACCAAAGCATTTCCTATTGTCGTTCAATCAATTTCATATTATGATACGCTTTGGATTCTGAGAGCTATTGCAAAACAAATCTTTGGCGGAATTGATTCCTGTTCTCATGTTTATTTACTATTGAAGAGGAGAAGCGTCTCCGGGAAATTTATAAGTGCCTTTGTGTTTTCTAAGAATGTGTTATTTTTTTGTTTTTGTCTACAGATAAACGGTTATTGGTCTGAATTGTAAGTTGTTATTGTTTTCGAGTTGAGGTTCAAGTTATAGGTTTGGTTTAAGGGTTGTATATTGTGATAAATTGCCTCGATTATCTTGTAGTTGCAAGAAGTGCTATTGCTCAACACAATGTTCCGGTTTTCGGGTTCAGTGTTACACTTTTGGGTTTCTTACTAATAAAATAAATAATAATATTCCACAACTTTTCACATATCGCCATTTTGTCCCAAGCTAAGCGTGAGAGCTTTTGTTATGGGTACTAAACAGCTGATAAACGTACTTACATATTTCTAAATACATACATAACATAGATAAATAACACCCAGACACAGAAAAAAATATCGTGCACAACACACAAACATTTGTCCTGGGTGGGAATTCGACCCACGACCTCCGGCATAGCAGTCAGGGTCACTAACTACTAGACCAACAGGACTAGGCTGTCACTGCCAGTTACTGCTTGTGACGAGTACTTTTCAAAGATCTATAAATGACAGCCTAAACCAACGACAAGACAGTTTCTATTTGTAATTGATTGTCATGTGACAACTGTCAAAGGACTACATAAATGACAGAGAAAATCAACGGCGTAAGAGCATGTAATTAATGGTCACCAATTAAGAAATTGACTTCAGAAAGCTTTGCTTAGCCTCACGCGCCTCAACGCTTGAATAGTCAGCAGTTACTGATCTATTTTATCTTTATTATAATACCCGTGATTATCTGACAGAAGAATCTTGCCCCTTTCCGAAATTATAATCAACAATATACCTTCAAAATACCATGCTATTGTTACCACCTGCTACAAATTCATCAATCGGGGCCAATTAACCCCCATCCCCCAACCCATTAAGTAACCACTTTAATTTAACCCACTGGTATCTATAGTCAACGGCACTTAAAAAGCAGAAAATGACTCTTATGTATTACATAATATCACGCCTGGACACACAAAGGGTTAGACAGAGGTAAATAAGCTTATACTGTATAGTAATACTTAATAATAATAATAATAAATAAATAAGTTTATTTCAGTTAACTTTACAAACTTCTACAATACATAATCTAACATAGAGGCCTCCTTTAAAGTATAAAAAAATACCTGTGCTAGGAGACCCCGCTCTTCTAAAACTAGAAACAATAATAATGTAGGAGTGTCCATTCAAAGAAATTAAACTTAAAACTAGGGGTATGCGTGAGTGTGTTAGTGTGTGTGTGTGTGTGTGTGTGTTTGCGTGTGGGTGTGTGTATATACATGTGTGTTTATGTCGCTCTTCGACAATTTTCACTATACTTATACCCCCTTATTACGCCTTTTATGTTTAGGTTCCATGTAAAGCGTAATTTGGGCTTCAAAAAATAAAAAAAAACATAATTGTTTATTTGACAGTTGACAGCTTAAATAACTTATGCTAGTTAGATTGCGGAGCATCAATTTGTGCAATTTATTTTCTGTGTTAAGATGCTACGCTCATTCCAAGTTATATAAGTAATCGTGATAACTCGTAGTTACTTAAAATTATAAAGTAAACAATAAATTTAAAAAAAAAACGTTAAACTGAAATAGTATACTGTAAATTAGATTAATAGGTACATAGGCAAGGATATCAAGCTTTCTTTTTTCTTTCATTGTCTTTCAACTTTATAGCAATCAGAATAAGGTTCAGGTTCATTTAGGAAAATTTTACAGTTTGGGGTAGCGTAATGTGCTGGAGTCTGTACTTAGCGGGCTTGCATTGAGAAATTCCACGAATCAGTTTATTGCAATGCTAGGCATTATTAGGTATTGTTATAAATGTAAACGTAATCTTCTTTTTTATTTTTTAAACGGTATAAACTAGGATAATTGTGTCATTTATAAATAGACCTCTTCTAGAGAGATCAGGGTGGCCACACACGGGGCACAAAACGCCGTCTGTAGTTTCCATAAATTTTGTCCGCCCACAGTTGACGCTGGTGGTCGCCACTCATGTCTTCAGGTGGCAACATTTGTGGCTATCGCGTGTAGCCAGTGTACAGCTACCCTAAGCCTTCTGATAGCACATACTCGTCTGTTAGCTTAAAGACGGCAGTATGATCGGCAGACGTTGAATGATGATGTCACAGCGAAAACTGTTGGGGAAAAACGAAGAAGAAAAATGAAAAAGCTCATAATAATATTCTTATGCTAATACGGGGGGATGCGGGAGTATGCGGGGGGCGGGAGAGCACTGCATAGTGCAGGGTGCAGGGGGTGTGCTTTTATCCCGAATGTTTAGAAGTGTTCGAAGTATGTTTTGAAATTAGAATTCAGGTTTACTGCTTTTTTGTTGATATGTGGGGTATCTTTCTTTATAAACAGAACGAAAAGTGTCAAAATCTATTTTTTTTTAATTACATTATTAGAAGGTACTTTAGAACGTATTAAAAGTTAATACAATATGATAATGATTAAAGTTGTCAGTGTGCATTCGCGGTTAAAAAACTATACATTTTTAATACTATAATAAAATAGTGAACAAGGTTATCCTAAATAAATTCAATGATTTTGTATTAACAAAGCGTAAATTTAGGATTTTTAGGCAATTAAAGGAAAATATAATATGAAAAACCGAACATACAAAAAACCAACAAAACAAGCACTGTAATAATATCCCGGTGTACTATAAGTGCAACTCTGCCTAATGCTTTATTCCTTCATCACATAAACACTAAACAGCGCTTTACCCACATCGAGTAACAAGCTGCATATGCTAAGCCAGTAACTTAAGCAACTCGCAAGCAACTAAGCACACACAAATCTAACTTAATGCTTGATCACCAGGAACATACACCTACAGCGTACACTTTTATTACTTGGAAGCCGTAATTACAACGTAGTTAATGAGCCGGCACTGTAAACGGCCCGTAAACAATGTAGTTAGGAACGTTTGATTATCAAAATTGTGTAGTAGGGGGAGTGATTTTTCTATAAGAGGGGGTTTCAACCAAAATTGATGATCGTAAATTTGATTTAACATGTTACTAAGTTATTTTTGTGCCACGCAAAAACACGTTTAGCAGTTGGCATATACCAGCTACATCTATCTTTCTATATATATACAAATGTTATGTTGGTTTCACGCTTCAAAAACTCAAAAAGTTGTGCACCGATCGAGCTGAAATTTTAGCATGATATATATAATCCGCATCAAGGATTATATATCTTGCTAAAATTTCATCAATGTGCCACAGCGAAGCGTGGCAGGGTACAGCTAGTTGCTTATATTATATCGCCTTGTACCTATTTTAATATAGTAGATTTAAGGTACAGACGCCAGCACATCAAGTTACCCCAATGTGTCAAATTTTCCCAATAGAATATGAACCTTATTTTGTTTGACATAATGTTGAAAAACAATCAAATAAATTTGACACATTGGCGTAATTTGATGTGCTGGCGTCTGTACATCGTCCTTACATGTAATCCGATTTATGTATACAAAATAATTAAAAAAAAAACCTTTTTAAAAAGAGTAAATATAGAGGTTTTTGCCCATTCTTCTCAATATGAAACTACTTATTGGAACGTGCAATTAGAATAATTTATTTGAATTATATAACTTATTTAAGGTCGGTTGATGTTTTTCTTTTTGTTATGAACGCTACACATAGTGCAATAAGTTTTTCATAAAAGTCAATCATCTTTCTTCTAAAAATTCTCCCATTAATGCTGAATGTTATGGCTGGTAGAATATAATTAGAAATATAATTAAAATAATAATCAATAGAGCTTTTCAAGATTTTTAACTAAGCTTGGATTAAACGTTACACATTTGACTTTTTTTATTCCAAGCTAGTCTTTTAAACAAGCATATTTTTTCTTAGAAGTCGGGGGAAGCTAAAACACGTTGTGTTTGGGTTTTTAACTGTTTTTAAATAATAATGAATAGTCCCCTTTTCTAGTAAATTAAGCTCATGAGCAAATAACTAAATATGACACATTACTACGAGTACTTTGCAAACTCGTTTATGATAGCAACCGTGAAGAATCAGATATCAAAGTACGTTTATTAATTAGTGAATGCGTCGTTAGGCGTTCGGCTCGAGTCGACGGCGTACACATAATGAGGCGACGTTTTGTACCAGTCAGATACCAGTAGTTATTGATTTTCATCGTGAAGGCTTCGGAATTGGAAAACCGATTAAAAGACGGTAGGTACATATTTTCAGGATGTAGTTCTTGCAACTAAATTAAATACATCACATCATACTGGATTATCCTATTAAAATTAAATTCAGTGTGGAATGGATATTTTATTTATATTATATCATTTTTATTGGGAAAACAAACGACATACGATATCGACGCACAACTTGATAATGTTATCGCAAACGCACGTGCGTTCAGCCAGCCAATTCAGTAAAAGTCACCAAGTGGTTCCAAATCAATCAAGACAAATAAAGTCAAAATCTAGTCGCAATTTTATCTCGATGACAGTCAATGTCAAGAATTTAGGGAAATTATACGTACTTTTGACAGAATGACAATAAGATAAAAATACGACCGTTCATGAAAGTACTAAAATTGTTTCCATGGTGTTATTAACATTGGCAAAAGGTGTAAATTCTAGTGCTATCAGCGAATAAAACTCGGGGCTACAACTGAACATTTCAGATGGAAAAACCCATTAACACTATGCCCAAACTGGGAGTTATACTGAGGACGTAATCCTCTCCAGTAGAATTCTCCTATTCAGGAGTTTCCATGTAACTAATGAAATAAATGCTATTTCAAAACAGTCGTGACCCACTTTCAATTACCCGACCTCTGAAAAAAACACTAAAATAAATATAACATCTTCCGTCGAAGCCTCCGCAAGTTTAATGGGGTCTGACAGATTTCAGACGCACTTACCCGCTTTCAAAGAGATTAATGATGTGTTCCACTATATCCATTACTTATAGCTGTATGTTCAGGACTTATACTTGTTAAATTTAGAGAGAGAATTATTAAAAGTCACAAGAAATGGATGATTTTTTTTTTAATTGATTATTATTTTTATTTTGTGCTCTATTTTATGAACTTTTACTTAAATAACTACGAGAACTAACTTCAAATTTACGATTAATTTTTTAAGGGTTAGTTTTGGCATAACTGTAAACATCGCGGCACGGACAAGCACAAAATAGCATAGCATACTCTAGTATGCTATGCTATTTTGTGCTCAGTCCGTGCTCAAAATGCAAGGCAAAGAAAAAAAAAAGAAAAAAAGTTATGTTCTTTGTATTCTATCAAAATTATCATGTTGGTCTAGTAGTTAGTGACCTTGACTGCTATGCCGGAGGTCGTGGGTTCGATTCCCACCCAGGACAAATGTTTGTGTGATGAGCACGATAATTTAATTTATTCTGTGTCTGGGTTTAACTTATCTATAATGTAGGTATGTATTTAGAAATATTTAAGTATGTTTATCAGCTGTTTAGTACCTATAACACAAGCTTAACTTAGGACTAAATGGCGTTGTGTGAAAAGTTGTGCAATATTTATTTATATTACTTAGGATACTACACATAAATTAAAAGCACGTAAATTCAGCTGCATTCCGATAGATTGGAAGCCAACCCCAACTTAGTTGAGAAAATGGCAGATGAAGATGAGTGACATAATCTAGAAAATTAAAATGGTTTTACTTTTAAAAAAAATATATTTATTACGGCAGCGCCTAGAGGCATGGGTTACAAGCAATATTTGAGTGCGTACAATTTGCCCTGAATGCAAGGCTCAGCAATCGTCTGATGGACCATCTCTAGCAGTTGCCTTTGCGGCGTTTCTATACTACGTGCAATTATAAAAGTACCGGTCTACGGATATATCAAAAGCCAAGTAATACGTGCGATAGGAAAATTTTATCGATAGTGCAAACCTAGCCCTTTGATAACAACTTGAAACTTTCTAGTTTGAAAAGTTTTCAACTATCACTAGAACCTAGTTACGCTTAGATAAGCGATAATACTAGGAATCAATGTGTGCTACGGGCTACGAAGCTACGCTGCTACGGCACTACGATGCTACGGCGTAGCGCGCATATATTCACTCCGATCTCTAACTAAACAAATGTAGTCTGTGTTTACATTTCCGTGTATCCAATCTTGTTAGAACTTTAAATAGGAACACATTACATATTTACGCAGATCTATGTTGATGGGCAACATTAATGATATTACTGTAATGATGTTTTCATGAAATTCCTTAAGTAGAATAGTATTTTTTTATAATGAATAGGGTATAAAATAATGAATATGTAATAGTATTGAGTATTGAGTATGTGTTTAATTTTGATTGCGTAATAATGTTTTATCTTTCATCATTTCATAAATTATCTTCGTTCATATAAATTAAACTTAAAAACTGCATGTGTCAAAATCATCACTTGGGAATAACTCGATAGATTTAGCTGATTTTTACTTAATTGTGCTTGTAATAGTCTAGACAAGGTTTGCAATTTCACTGTAAAAGTCAATAATCAGGATGGTACATTTGGCTGAAAATCTCTAGTTTACGCCAATGCAAAGCAAGGCAGGTCACTTGTACTAAATTAAAATAAACTCCCAATATTTTTTTTCAATAACAATAATAACAAAAAAAATCTAACACTTTACAAACAGCGTACGCTTTTCCTCAACCAACCCTAAAATTGGCCAAACATAAAATGAAGGTATCTTCACCAAAACCAATACCATTGATAAAACTGAACACAATCGAACATAGCTCAACAATTCAGCCAGCAGACAGAATATAAATTGCGAATCGCGCACAATTCTGCCTAGTCTAATCGAAACGCTGGGAGAATACTTTACACACCCTCTGTATTGGCATCACGTACATTCGTCAATTCAACACTTGTTTGAGCAGATAAAATGTATGATTTCTTATAATTTTGACACATTATATCCCGCTGAAATGAAATGTATTACGATGTGATAAAAAACTAGCACTCGCGTTAAAAGTCCTAAAATTAATTTTTACAGTTTTTGGTCTTAGAAAACTAATGTCAGACTTTTATCTTGTCAGTTTCATTGTAATCATTTGGGTTGGTTTTATGAGTTTGATTTTAGATCATATATTATATGTGTTAGAATTCCCAGAAGTTATAAATAGAAGTTTATTCAACTGTCCGAGTTTTCTCTTGATGATTTTGTTTTGGGTGCGATGCAT
Organism: Euplexia lucipara; assembly: GCA_921972225.1. Classification (NCBI taxonomy): domain Eukaryota; kingdom Metazoa; phylum Arthropoda; class Insecta; order Lepidoptera; family Noctuidae; genus Euplexia; species Euplexia lucipara. The sequence goes on along the minus strand of OV179161.1, from coordinate 17,696,468 downwards.
TTATTTATTTTAGCACTTACAACTATTAGTCTCGTACTCGTGAAAATATAATAAAGCCTGTATTACTCGGTGATAGTATAGCTTTCTATTAGTAGCTTTTTGTTTTAAATCGGTTAATTAGTTTTTGAGTTAAATCCCTACAAAGAAACAAACAAAGAAAGATTTTTTTCTGTTTGTACTATTACCAGCAGCCCGTCCCGGCTTTGCACGGGTATTTAACGAACATTTCAAAATCAATGCTCATTGGGCTATAGATAGGTCTCTGAGAACTCCGTCGACAGTATTGAAGTATAAAGATTTCATTAATATTGGCCCAGATTTCAAGTCTCAAGCTCATGCATGGAAATAAAGGCCTTAACTACAACAAAGGCTGAACCACACTACCTTGACACAAAGCAAATGCGCGAAACTATCAACAGTGTAATTTAAATTGGAAACCAAAAGTGATAGCTCGCAAAAAAATTATTTATCACGGTACATAAGGGTATGAAGGAAGTGGATACTACATCAGCAAGCTACATTTCTGTGCCAACGCTCGTCTGTATCGCAACGTTACAGAGAGCCCGCATCCCACACTACCCGCAAATTGTGTGGTGCAAGTTATGGAAGACTGGCAGTTAAGTGCGTCGCTTGCGCTTAGGAATTGCACTAATTGCACTTGTTCAGTTTTCTTTTTAGTGTATTGAGTAGGCATGATAATTCTAATTTAAAACTTTTAAAAATAAAAAAAGGGAAAATGTAAGTGGAAACGCTGTAAGTGTACATCCTCAAATGAAATACACTCATCTGATTGGTTATTCGGAAAATTGCACTTCAGGTTAAGTACTTTGTAACTAAAGTGCGTGTACGAATAAATCTAACCTAAACAAAACAAGTTCTAATTAGTAATCGAGGACACAAATTCTTACACAGAGCATGAAGGCCCCCATGGGATAAGAATTTTATGAGTTCTAAGAATTTAGTATGAACAAAATATTATTCGCACATGCAATACATTTTTTGACAAATACCAAGAGGTGATTTTATAACGATATGTTGCTGTATATCGTATTTGAACTTTATATGATTTTTAGAGTTTGGTTTATGCAGTTTGCAAATTTTAATGTTTTAGTACGAACAATAAAACAAAGCCTTTACCTGACAATAAGCGTCGTCACTCGCTAAGCTCATGTTACTTGTACCACACAACGAAGGGCTTTGCTATCAACGTATTGCAGCTTTCCAGTCAATTTCCTGTATCACTGTCTATCTAATCCATAAGCACGTGATATCTTTGTGTCCAATCTGTAATGTCTATTCCATGAGTAAACAACCAACATAATATTTTAATCCTATAATCATGTAATAAGGGGACATATCCTGACTCCGAGTAGATTTTTATTGGGACATAGCACTCACGAATTATGAGTTTTTTACCAGTGTTTTTTTGTTTTGAGAATTGAATCGTAAACGAATATTAATTCAATTCTTTAGTTACGTGCTTATTAACGATCAATTTTTGCCTGTAATCTCTTTTATTTGAAGGACCTACGCTAAAATATTATTCTATTTTTTTGCACTATCGTGTTAGGAGTTTTTTGTATGTATATATATGTAGAAATAAATAACTAAATAATTATTTGATATCGTCATTATTTCGGCTTATTCTTTAAAAAAATTATACAACGCTCAGTTCTGCCTTCTTACACCCGCTTCTTGCGATCTTTAACCACTCGTCGATCTAGTTTTTTAGAAGACTCTCCATGCTGCGTCTTCTCAAGCACGATCTCAACACGAAAACACCTTGGCCTCAACGGTAGTTTGATTTAGTTGTTAAAACTTTCAAAAATAATTTTGGCGTTCAAGTAAACTCTCTAATAACACATGTGTGCAACTTTTATGTCTATTTTATAGCTAGTTGCTCAATTATTGCTAATAGTTTTGCATAGTATGACTACTAACCAAACAAAATCTTAGTAAACAAAAACTTCTGCTCATATTTGAACAAATAGGGGTCAAAACATTTTTTTTTAATGTCCCACAACTTATCACACAACGCCATTTAGTCCCAAGCTAAGCTTGAGAGCTTGTGTTATGGGTACTAAACAGTTGATAAACATACTTATATATTACTAAATACATACATGATAAAGATAAATTACACCCAGACACAGAACAAATGATTGTGCTCATCACACAAACATTTGTCCTGGGTGGGAATCGAACCCACGACCTCCGGCATGGCTGTCAGGGTCACTAACTACTAGACCAACAAGCCCGTCAAAATTATTTACACGATGTGTATATGTGAACCTTTAGGTACATTTGTTGTTCTTAACTTTCTTAGGCATCTATAAAAACATTTTTGAAACGTATTTGTCCTGTATGGTGAGTGTTTAAACAAACATTTAAACTCAGATACACTAACAACCAGACCCTTAATAACTACGTCTTAAGGCCATACTAATATTTGACTGGCCTGTTGGAAGGACGAAGGACGTGGGTTCAATTCTCACCTTAGACAAATGTTTGTGTGATGAGCACGATTCACGATTCTGCGTGTAATTTATCTGTAATACCTATGTATGTATTTAGAATTATATTTGATTGTTTATCAGTTGTCTGGCACTCATAGCACAAGCTCTGCTTAGTTTGAAACTAGAAAGCGTTGTGTGAAAGTTGTAGAATATTTTTATTATTATTTTTGTTCTGCGAAGAAATCAAACCCATGACAGACCACGCATTAATCAATCACTCAGTCACTGCGCTAACCGTATCGTATATCTGCCAACATTCTTAAATATTTATTAAGTAAAGTTCAGCTCAATTTATACAGCCGATAAAATGTTAAAAATACAGGAAAGAGCTTCTCCGCCTTTCTATTTTAAAATAGGCATCTTTTCGACTTTCGTTCTAAACCCGCTTACCTCTCATACCTTGCGCCATTTCATAGTGCGCTTCACTATCTACGCGTCGCAGCCCCTCTCGGTCAATTTGCTGTATCGCTGTGTATACCAAGCTCGGTATATTATTGAAATAGAAATGTTTGCACTGTGAGAGTTATTGCCGAAATACAAGGACTATTCCGTAGTTGTCGTGTAGACGTTACGTAATCTTCAGGTGTTTGTAATTTGTTGCTGGTGAGTTTGTTCCGCCACTTCTTCTTCCTAGCAAAAACACGAAGGACAGGCTTTTTGAGGGACTGTCTTGTGAAAATTTGACGTTTAAAAAGTTGTGATCCTAAGCCTAATTTGAATAAGGAACTTTTGATTTTGATTAACATAAAGATTTCTAAAAGAACAGTGAAAGTGTAAGCAAAGCAGAATGTGGGCAGAATAGTGTTGACTTCTGAAAACAGTTGATGGAACGGTGAAAGAAAAACATCGTGAGGAAACCAGCATGTCCTAGAACCAAAAATCCGAAAACATGTGACATCTACCAATTCGCACTGGGCCCGAGTGGTAGATTATGGCCCATACGCAAAATACGCGCTTTGACGTGGGTTTGCGGATACCAGCCCGGTATCTTTATCTTTATCTTTATATGAAATAAATCTGGCACCGCTACGTATTTACGATCTAACTACGTTCCAAATGAAGCTGTTAGTACCAGTTGTACCAGAAAATCCGTCTTATCAATTTGTATTGTGTTAACCAGTATCTGGGTGGTGTAGGTCGGATAAGCAGCCGTTCTATAAAAAGTACTGGAATTTGTCTGCATCAGGTTAGACTGGGAGCTGACCCAAACATTTTTTTAAAAATGCTAGGAACGTGATTGTAACTCAGTCTACCTATGTTCCTGATGCTAAAAGAGACTTTTTAAGAAAAAAAAAAACGTAATTACACCTCATAATAATCAAAGAAAACATTTGAGTTACACGCAATAGGAAACACAAAAACCAAAGGAAAAATGTTAAAAATAAAATTAATTTAAAAGCAATCCATCTCGCCCATTTGTCTTTGTCCAAAGAAAAAGTTGTAAAAAGAAAACATCTAAAGATTAAGCCGGATGATAAAATATCACTTTAAACAATAGGAAGTGTCGCCCAATTAACTTTGTTCAATTAATTTTCCGAAGGCGACAAAGGAACGTCAAACATTTGGGGAAAACAATTCTGGGGGACATCAGGAACAAATTTGGGGACTTGGGAGCTATATTGTTTAAAAGTTGCAATTGTTTCTGCAACTGTGACTATCAATTGATTGTGCTGTTTAATAAACTTTGCATAATAACTATCGGATAATTTATGATGCCGGGAATCGTTCTGATGTATATTTTGTATATTATATTGTTTCACAAAAACTCTAGGTAGTGGTGAAGGGTGGGCGTTTTGGAAGTCTTATATAACTTTTGACGTCCAAAAAGTGCTGATTTGGTATTTTGATGGTAAGTGTTATACTCTCTAGGCGGTTTGCGGTTAACAGTATCTACATAATGCAAAGTTATATTCATTTATTAACGTAGGTATTTATGAACAGTGAACAACCACTTGGTCAAAAACCAATAAATTTTAAACCAAAAGTTTAAACATAAAGTAAATGACTACTGTGTAAGTTAATATTACACGCAATAACACTCAATTTTTTAATGGGCAATTTAATTCAATACAATACTGTTTTTTAGTGGACTTTTAACATTGCCTAGGGTTTGTATTATATGACAAGAGACAGTACACTAACTGAAGTTGAAATTGATATATTGCTGATATTGTCATCTAGCCAAAGCGCCAATCGGGGCGAAAACAACATTGAAGATAATCTCCCCACATTCGCTGGGGAGTTTTTTCCGCCACTTCTTATTCCCAGGTACAACATTAGGAAGTGGCGAAGGTCGGTATTTTCAGGGACTGTCATATGAAACTTTTTGACGTTCTAATAGTGCGCATTTATTTATTTTCTATGTATTGCTTCAAACACACCACTGTACAAAGGCAACATAATGCCATAAGAATTTTCTGCCAGTCAATCTTTAAGTGATGCAGAGAAAAGTAGTGGCAGGTGCAAATTTAAGTTAAAAAAAGAGCGCAAAACAATATTTAACGTAATTTGAATAAATGAGTTCAGATTTTGATTTTAATTTACATATCCGACCCCAACAGTTTCAAAAAGCACCATGAGCTCAAACAAAAACAGATCCGGAACAGAACCCCAGCCTTGAGACAATGAAAGCCGAATTAATTAAATCCGTCGGCATCTTGTGATGACGAATCGATTCAACTTGAAGATTCGGACAATTAATCCGTTGCCATAGTGCCCCCATACTACTGGATTAATTGCGTTTGTCAATGTCAGAAAATGGTTTGTAAGCAATTTTGAATCTTATGTACTTACCTATTGTTAACTGTGCCAAGGCCGTATTGCTTGGCAAACTGTGCAAAACTAAACTAGTTATTTCGTTTCAATACTCAATACTTGATTGCATACTATAACGTGTTACATAGGTGTTGCATAATATTAATATCGTAGTTAAAAATGACGGGTACAGCATAGTTTGAAAGAGAGTGGAGAAGGGGAAAAGCGCGTTAGAAACATTATTATTTGTAGTCATTATTATTTCATGTTGTACAAATTGGTAAGTTCTTATATGTTAAATTATTATTGATTTGTTTGTAAAACGGATTGATTTTCACTACTTGAAAGAGTTTTTATCTACAGAGTGTTTCTGTTTTGGCTTAAATAATCTATTAAAATCTCATGTATGCTTCCAACTTAAATTTGACATTATCATCCTTTCATTCGTGTTTATTAGATACACAATAAAAAGACAATGATAAGGCGGACTTATTCCCGCTTAGGGTTTAATGAAATAGAAGCATTTTGTATTACTGACACCGTAACAAGAAATCATTACTAAATTATATACGTATAGCTTATAGAGACATTTTACAAGGTAAACTGATGACCGGTTATAGATTTCTATAACGGGTCATCAGTTTACCTTATATCCAGTGAAATTTCACTGGATATAAGGTATATAATAATAGACCCAGTAGGATTGTATTTCCGTCTAGTTGTGAATATGCCTAACTTGCTTCTGTATTTTTGATGGAGAAATTTCTGAACACCTCCTTGCAGTAGAGAACTATATTGTAGATCACTTGTGACCATCTATATTATTATCAATTTGCTGCCTTGTTTAGAGCATTGTGGTGAGTCCAACGGATTTGGTTTTTACTCACGAAGTATTTTTCCATAGGTAAATTATGCTCGTGGCTATTATAGCCTCTTCAGGCTGTAACCATTATTTTATCTGTCAATGTGGAAAAAGTGTTTTAGAATTCTAAGTAAGCAGATGGTAGAACGCCTGTTTCTTCCGTTTTTGCTGAATGTATCTAAAACATGCCATAAGTACTCAAATACATTTTGAATTACAAAACCAGCACACAGTAAGAGGGTATTAAGAACACATTTGTTTAACACAGCAGGTCCAAATAATGTTATAGGTTTCGCTTCTAATTTGGCATAGTAACAAGCACCTACACAATTTGGCAAAGCTCACAGCTATTGCCGAAATTAGTTCGATCCTCAAACTGAACCAATACGTCGCGTCTAGAACTATGAACTGATTGGTTTAACATAACACATATGTGAGGTTTTAATGACTCCCAAATAAAATTCATATTAGCTTGAAATTAGATACTTATTTACGGAAAAGTAGAATAGTATAGAATACTCTTTATATTACTTTAAGGTCAACATAGGGTGTTACAAGGGCCGGCCTTATCGCTAAAAGCGACCTTTTAAAGACAACCTTTGGGTGGCCTTGATAGTGAAGGAGAAAGGATATGCAGGTAGTTTGTAAGGTAAGCTAGCAATGTATTTTTCTAATGCCATTTTATCAAAAAATTAAAAAGACTAATTGATATATTTAAAGGAGGTTACACACGGGTACGAACAGGCTTATCCGCATTTTTTTTTTGATACCTTAGTTCTAATTCTTATTTTAGCTAATTTGATTGCCTATTAAGTTTCTATGATATCCCCTGGGGAAGGACATTGACTCTTGTAACACAGGTCCATCACCAGGCACAAGAGTGAGCCAGGGAGTTCATACAATCTTGCAACCACTTTTTTTGTGTAACGAAATATTATAGGTATTCTATTCCATTCAGAATATTATTTATTAGTTCAACTATCACTAATTAGACACCAATTACTTGCTTACTTACACTAATTAGACATTAATTACTTACATTTAGAAGGTTTCGCGATATGTAACAAGAAATGCCAGCTCTCTTACAATTATTGGTCAAAAAGTAGTACCTTCTCCTCCAACTGTCTAGTTATTGAATACGTTTAATGTATTTAATACTTCAAAAACTACACACATATACACACACACACACACACACACACATTACTACACAACTATTTTCTACTCCTTCTTTATGAACAGAGGAACTTAATACCAAAGGCATTTTCTACCGGTCAAAGTTTTGAAATCCAAGTAGTAAATTTGAGATAATCCTTCAAGAATCTTACAAAACCGATCGAAACACTGAACCAACACATAAATCTTACACCACAAGTAAATTCATCTTTCCGTCTAAAGACCAAATTAATTTGATTTAGACAGCAGTTCCCAAAATTCAGAATTCCTTCTAAATCGTCAAGGATATATAAATATCTCCTTCGGATGATATTTTAGTGTTCTTCAGCTGAAACTTTTTCTTTTCTCCAAGCCAAGGAGTGAATATAAATTAAGAAAATAACATAATTGTGATTTTAGGAAGTTGTAACTTTGCGGCGGAGATGTTCGAGTTTCCTTTCAAGGGTGTTTAATACAATATCTTGTTTCAGTTGATTTGTTACTTGAATATTACTCTAGGTTACGCAACAAAATATATTTTACTTTGATTTAATATTTATATTTATAACACAACTTTTCACACAACGCCATTTAGTCCCAAGTTTGAGAGCTTGTGTTATGGGTACTAAACAGCTGATAAACATACTTATATATTTCTAAAAACATACTTATTATAGATAACGTACACCCAGACACAGAAAAAATGCTCTTGCTCATCACACAAACATTTGTCTTGGGTAGGAATCGAACCCACGACCTCCGGCATAGCAGGCAGGGTCACTAACTACTAGACCAACAGGCCAGTAAGCCTAGATTTCAAACCTACTTTTGGCGTGACGTTCAACCTATTGGTTGTGTATTCCGTGCTAATATATTATACTTTTTTAAGTTCATAGTTATATGCACTTTCTAAGTTTATTTTAAACATCTTTAAAATCGGTAAAGGAAAAGGACTTGGACTAATTATAATTTTAAGCTTAAAACCTCCAACTCGTCTTTTTGGTATGAGAAATACCCATTGCCCGTATCTTCTCTGTATCTGATTTATTTGTCTTGTAGTAGGTGAGTTATAAGACTTAAGGTAAATTTTACGTACATACTCCATTGTCTTTTTTTGTATTTTTTTTGTAAATTATTAAACAGTATGTACTCTTACCATTTTTTTTGCATTCATGAAAAAAAACTTTTGCATTTTTTTTAATCAGTAAACGTACTAAATAATATCATCATTTCTAATGAGTCGCTCAATATAATCAGTATTTGATAAGGTACACGACAATCATGTTAGCGTAATATAATTAGTAAGTCTATTCCCACCAGTATAAGCAACGAGCGAAAAGATAACTAATTAACAAAAATCTCAAGGGACACATTCTGCGTAATAAACATTTTCTTTAAGAAAACGTCTAACATTTAGGCCGAAATTACGTAACAAATGAACGAAGAACAGCCCTAGTGAGGCTTTGAGCCCTTAAATCCTACGTAAGCTCGCAAATTAAACATACAGCGACTACCGATTAACGAACAATCGATTAACGAATCGGTATTCGATTAAAATCGGTTCGAGTGTAAGAAAATGCGTGAATTACGATTGTTGAAATCCTCGATTGTTTCTTTGATTTTCAATCGGTATGTCATGTCTTTGGTGGATAATTTGGTTTTGAATAATTTAATTGTAGATATGTAGCAATATAAATAAAAGGTTTTATTGATTTGTTTGAAATATTGTAGTGAATATAGTCTACAAGCTTGATTTTTTTTTTAAAATCGTTGTGTAACTCAGGTTTCAAATTTAAATATGTACTAATCTAAACCGTAATATTATAAAGAGGTAATTTTGTTTGTTTGTAGTTTCGACGTAGGTGGTAATCTCTGAAACTATTTTCAAAAATTCCTTCTCTAATTACTGTATAGAAAGCTGTAGCTTTCTATACAGTTATTAGAGAACGTAATATTGTAATACTGTCAAGTGCAATAAAAGCTTTAAGTTTAATTCACGGTACGTAATAAAAACCAACACAATTGCGAAGATTGGAATAAATTTATCTGCCAAACAATTCAACCGAAACTCACCCGGAACTAGTGAAACAGACCATTAACTTTAATATATTCAAATTGGATACCAAAAATATCTTTAACTTTCCATACAATTGACACAGAAACACAATTTAACATCGTCAAATCCAGTTGAGCTTAATTTCTGTCACCAGGAACGCAGAGATTCAAGGATCAAAAGCCTCTTCGAATGAAGATAAATAATTCGTTTTTTTTTTCAAAGCATAATGTTGACTAACATTAGTCAATGTCTGTTGTTAATTGACTGCGCAATATATCATTCCAGCCAACATTAATATGTTGTGGGTGCGTTGCCGGATATAGGGTGTTCCTTTGTTCGGATGTTATGATAGGGTGATTACGGGTACTCTGATGGTATTCGAAAAATGTGGAGTGAGGTTTCTGGGATTTTTGTGCTAGATTCTGGGAATCTATGACAATGGATTGTTTGTGATTGTAGTTCCAAGTAAAGTGGTTTTGTTTTGAAGCATTTGTAGTTACTAATCTCTCTTGTTAATAAACATACATAAACTGTGGTGTCCTCACGGTATGTTGTGTCCTGGCCCTCAGGAACACGGGAATAGGTGTCCAATGGATGTGAATGTAAAACCCAAGATATTTATTTATTTGTTTATTCACACACAACCTGGGTACAGCAAGCATTAGGAGTGGAAGAGAATGTTGCCACACTTATGTCAAATATTATAAAAAATATGTGTTCCGATACATCTCAATATCCCCCTCACAAATTTAAACGTTGGGGTGGTTTCCTGATCCTAGTCGATTTTCTTAATCCTACTGTCTCATCGGCTACATTCTTACTTTCTACCTCCGTTAGCACTATCTCTTTATTAGCACAACTTTTTACAGGATTAACAGTCTCCGACATCGCAGTGTCAGAGCTCTTATATGTAGACTCAATAGGTGGTACATTTTTCTGACTAGGTAAACTTACAGAAGTATCATTTTCTTTTACAATAGGTGGTAAGTATTCTTGAATAGGTGATGACAATGACACATCATTATCTTTTAAGTCACTTTGAATAGGGTTAGGAAACAAGTTATCTGATGCACGAATAATCTGATTTACATGTCTTTTCCAAATTAAATTATCTTCAGTTTTACACAAATAAGTTCTCTTGCCCAATACCTCATCTATTCTAGCTTTAACAAATTTCTTCTTATTCGGATATCTATAATCTCTACAGTACACAATATCTCCTTCTACAAATTCTTCCATCCTTTTTCCCTGTACTATCATTTTATTGCTATTTTTCTTATTATTCATTAACAAGTCAAATCTAGTTCTTAGTTTTCTTTGAAACATTAATTCAGATGGTGTCATACCTGTAGTTACATGAATTGAATTTCTATAATGGAAAAGATATCTGTTCATTAATGTTTCAAAGGAAACATTATAATTATTACTATCTTTCAATGATTTTAACAAAGATGACTTAAAATTTCTTACAGCATTTTCAGCAAAACCATTTGTTGCTGGGTGAAATGGAGGAGATGTTTCATGGTGAATACCATTCTTACTTAAAAAATCTGAAAACTCTTTACTACTGAAGGTAGCAGCATTATCTGTCACAACAAATCTAGGCAAACCAAACCTACTAAAACATTCCCTAAACTTTTCTACAGTTAATTTAGAATCTAAGTTTTTCATTATAAAAGTCTCTGGCCACTTGGAGTAAGTATCAATAATTAACAAAATCATTTTATTGTCAACAGGCCCTAGAAAATCTGCATGAACACGCTCATATGGAAAATTGGTCTTTGGCCATGAAATAACAGTTGACTTTGGTGGTTCTGGTCTGGCTGACATACAAACATCACAAGACTTTACAAAATTCTCAATATCACTATCTAAACCAGGCCACCAAAAATAAGACCTTGCATTTGCTTTCATTTTGACCACACCCTCATGAGTTGAATGTAATTCTTTTAATAAATATAACTGTAACTTTTGAGGTATTACAACCCTGTAACCCCACATAATAACATTCTGATCAATGTACAATTCACTTTTTCTTTGAATAAATGCTTTCAAACTATTATTTTCTACCGTGTTAGGAAAACCATACCTAATCATATTATATACTGAACTTAGCAGTGAATCTTTTCTAGTCTCAGCCCTCACAGTATGTAAACTAATAATATTCTGCTGTTCCACAAAATGTATGTAATCACACTCACCTTTATCCTGACTCTCATAATCTAATGGTAATCTAGACATACAGTCTGCTTTTACATTAGTTGAACCTGAAATGTACTTAAATGTATAATCAAAGTTAGCTAGGTATATAGACCATCTCTGCAACCTACCAGCAGCCATTTGTGGGAGACTTTTGTTCTCACCAAATAATGCCTGTAAAGGTTTGTGGTCAGACTCAAGTTCAAACTTCATACCTATTAAATATTGATAAAACTTATTTACTGCCCAATAAATAGCTAAAGCTTCTTTATGAATCATTGAGTACCCCTTTTCAGCCTTTGAATATACTCTTGAAATGAAACTAATAGGTCTATCAGAACCATTTGGCATTATATGGCTGAGCACCGCACCTATACCATTCTGAGACGCATCACATGAAAGTCTTAAGGGTAAATCTCTATTGAAATGCACCAAAATATTATCAGAAACTATCTCCTTTTTTATTTTTTCAAAGCTACTACTACAATCTTTTGACCATGAAAATTTCTTGTCTTTTTGTAGCAAGTCATAAATAGGTTTTAATATTTCAGACAAATGTGGAACAAACTTAGAATAATAATTTACCATACCAATCCAAGACCTAACCTCACTTACATTGGTTGGTGGTGGTGCTTTCAAAATTGCCTCCAACTTCACTTTGTCCTTTTTTAATCCATCCTTGGAAATAATATGACCCAAATATTTAACTTCTTCTTGAAAAAATAAACATTTAGACTTATTTAATCTAATTCCTACCTTTTGAAATCTTTTCAAAACTTCTCTCAAATTATCTAGATGCTCTAAGTCATTACTCCCTGTAATTAACACATCATCTATGAAATTCACTACTCCTTTAGCACCTAACAATACTTTTTCCATTTTTGCCTGAAAGATTGCACTAGCAGGTTTGGTACCATACGGAAGTCTCTTTAATTTATAAATACCTTTTGGTGTCGACCAGGCTAGTAACTCCCCTGTATCACTATCCACTTGTAGATGATTGAAAGCATTGCGAAGATCTAACTTTGTGAACCTTTCACCCCCTTGTAAAGCTGTAAAAATATCTTCAATACGCGGTAAAGGATGGTTAATGTTCTCTAAATATTTATTTATAGTTATTTTATAATTAGCACATAATCTGAGACTACCATTTTCCTTGATTACAGGAACCAACGGTGTACCCCACTTGGATGTTTCTACCTTTTCCAATACACCTTCCCGCACCAACTTATTTATTTCCTGGTCAACTTTTTCCTTGAATGCATATGGAACTGGTTTAGGTTTGTGAAATATAGGTTTAGTGTTCTCCTTTAAGTCTAGTTTTATTTCTTCCCCTTTTATTATTCCTAATCCACTATTAAAAATTTCTGAAAACTCATGTAATATATTATCTAATTTGCCTTTCTCCATTATATTAATGGATAAAATATCTTTGTTACTAAAATTAAATTTCTTTATTAAATCTCTACCCAGTAAAGTTTTGCTTCCTTTTCTTACTACAAATAGTTCACCTTTAATTTCTTTGTTCTGATACTGTATACATGCCTTAATTTTACCAACAGGCTTTATGACCTCACCATTGTATGTCCTTAACTCAACATGTGTTTCATTAATCTTTACATTAGAAAATTTTTGCATATATACTACTTCTGGAATACATGAGACCGCTGCCCCTGTGTCCAGCTCCATGTCTATAGGTACATTATTAATGATGCATTTAAAAATTATAGGAGAAATATAGTTTATATTTCCATACTGAGAAAAGTTAAAAATATCTAAATTTTCAGTACTACTACTGTTGTGTACATCAACAATATTTGTGGGCTTAGATTTACACACACTAGCTAAGTGTCCAACTTTTTTACAGATTTTACATTTATAAGATTTGTATTTGCACCTAGCAAATGAATGATTACCTTTTCCACAATGAATACACTTCAAACTTTCTGTCTCCGCCTGGCTCCGCTCCTTGTTTGTTTTTTTGATTGCTTGTTTGTAACCTCCTTGGTTCCTCTGAGCTACTTTGTTTACTTGAGCCCTCTCCTGGAGTACAGATTCCTTGTTTAACGCAATTTCAATTAATTCTTTAAGCTCCTTCTTGACATCTTCTTCGCATAATCTCTCGTAAACTGGTCCTTGTTTCATTCCGGTTACAAATTTATCTTTCACTCTTTCTTCAACGTTATGAAAATTACAATCAGCCGCCGCCTGTCTGACACGGGCATACCATTTGGTGACGCACTCGCCTTCATCCTGCCTCATCCTATCAAAGGCAGTTCTTTTCCTATAGTATGATGTCCTAGGTTTGTAGCGCATTTTGAGCGCTGCTTCCAGCTCTGAATATTTCTTTTGTTTCGGTAACATAGGATGCACAATGCTCTTCAAAACTTTATAGGTTTTCTCGTCGACCATAGTCAGTAAAGTTGCCACTTGCCTTTCAGCCTCTATTGTGTTGGCTGTAAAATATTGCTCCAACCTCTCCAGGAAACAATCGATGTCTTCTCCTTCCGAAAAAGGTTTAAGTACGCCGGCATTCGACGCCATCGCCGCCATGACGAAAAAAAAATTTTTTGCTGTTTGCTCACTGAATTTCCGTAATCTCGTCGCCAAAATGTGGTGTCCTCACGGTATGTTGTGTCCTGGCCCTCAGGAACACGGGAATAGGTGTCCAATGGATGTGAATGTAAAACCCAAGATATTTATTTATTTGTTTATTCACACACAACCTGGGTACAGCAAGCATTAGGAGTGGAAGAGAATGTTGCCACACTTATGTCAAATATTATAAAAAATATGTGTTCCGATACATCTCATAAACTACGCCTTTTTCTCAAGGGGGTAGGTAGAAAAAACAGAGCGCCGTATGATATGCTACGATTCTTACTTAACTTCTTTTGCTTGGTATACATTCATCATGTTGTCATACAAACTCATCGATTGCAAGTACTATGCACTTGGCCTTTCTGACCTCTCTTACAAATTGTAGTAAAGATATGTTACTGTCAATTTTCGAAAAATGTATAGGTAATCTGAAAATTATACTGCTTGTCACTATTCTCCGTAATTTATAATCATATCATTATCTGAACGGAGAAGTAGTTAGGCAGCACTGACAGACTAAGTTGCCTTTTTCCATATTATAAATCAAAATTAACTAAAATATTGTGATGTGAACTAAATAGGCACTATTGACGTGTATTGGAGAGATTAAAATATTCCTAGTAATATACAACCCACATTGGTGTAGTAAGATTTGAGAAAAAAAAAGAGAGTTGTATAAAAAGTTGAGTTAAGATGAAGTTGAATAAATAGTTTAGAAACACCGATTGAACATAGCTAGTTTATTGAGCTACACACACTCGTCACTATGTCATTTCACCAAGACCAGCTCAGTTCCATTTCGACCCTTTTTCAGCCTTTGACCAGTTATGTCAATACTTTCATAAAAAAAACTCAAACCTAATCCGAAACCCAATCTCTCAGAAAAAATCCGGATTCCTAAAAGCATTCTTGTTGTTCTTACTTCACTGCAATGTTAGTCCCCCTTGATAACCAGCTTTACTCGCAAAAGAAAATAAAGTAACGCGAAAAAAAACAGATTCCGTTTTCGTGGTCGAAACTGATATTGACTTTATCCCCTGACTGCAAATAAAACGAAAAAGGTTGGAATAAGCTGCTAGGATTATAAGGTTACGGAATAAGCTGGTACGGGTTAAGATGGGGGATGGGGGGTAGTGAAGAATGATGATCTAGTGACGTCATAACTTAAGCCTGGGTATAATCTGTGGCGGTATGTTGTGATGACGTAGGTAGTGCCTACATACATACCGATCCTTCATGACCAGCAGTTTTTTTGCAGTAATTGAAAATAGTCGACTGTGCACGAAAGGCTGCTGAACTTAAATGGGACTGTGCAGGACATGTCTGCCGCATGCCGAACGAGCGATGGGCTCGTAAAACCCAGAATTGGTGCCCTACAGTGACACGGGGTCGCGGCAGACCACGAAGGAGATGGCGGGATGACCTGTCTTCCTTGAGAATTGGAGAGAGGTGGCGCAGAATCGCAACCGATGGAAGTAATGGAGGGAGGCCTTTGCCCAGCAGTGGGACAACTTGGGCTAAATAATAATAATAATAATTGAAAATAATCTGTTTGTATTGTCTCGTGTCTTCTTTGGATCTACTTGAGTTCTAGATCTGATTTTGGAATTTTTCGTCAGTTTTTTCCTAAGCTTTACGATTTTTTCTAATTTTGCTCGACTGCAGTAGTGCTGTTTACCTCTAGACTGATGAGGCAACGGTTATTGCGTATGATATAATATTATTGTCAGTTTTGTGCTTTAACCAAAAGACGAAAAAGATAAAGGAAATAAAATTGTGTATTTACCAAACAAGGCAACGTGAATACAGCGTAAAATTTAAATGGTTGTTTTCAAGTGGCAGAAAAAATCCATCAGTAATAATATAAAAAAAACATAACCCTTCCTTGGCAGTCGGGTAAAAAATACGGTTAAGCTTAAAAACAAAAGTGTTTTCCGCTCGGTATTACTTAGTCCCGATGTTGTTTTCAAGTGTTGTTGTTCGCAATCGTTAATCTGCCATTTTTTATGTAAGTATAAGACCAAATCTTTTGATTCTTAAAACAACAGTTAAAATTTAACCGTAAAACTAAAACATAAAATTAATTTGTAACAGTATTCTTATTTCGTGTGGTTAGTGAACAATCTTGTATCAGAATCTTTATGCCGCCTACGGATCACTGATTTAGTTTCAAATGCCGTCGATAAAGATCTCTTAGGCATCCCTCAGGCAATTTCTTCATGTGTATCAGTAGTGTTTGTACATTAAATGGAAATAAATGAATTTGAATTTTAAATGTTCAATTGTCACCCAAGTATGAGGTACTCAAGGCTCATTTGAATGAAACTGTCGGTGTAGGAGAGAAGTTGTAAAAACTGCTTTCTGTATTAAGCAATAGCTTTACGTAGAATTCCATATAACACATGAAGAAAAACATCGTGAGGAAACCGGCATGTCCTAGAACCAAAAAGTTCGAAGACTATAGCCCATACGCAAAATACGCGCTTTGACGTGGAGTTTCGGAGCCCGGTATCTTTAATCTTTTTAATCTTTAACACATTCATGTGACATATCCAAATCAACGGAGATATATAGGAACAATTCCTACCTTCACGCGACAAATACTTCTAATATACAAAGAAAAAACAAACAAAGTGTTCATTGACCCGTCACCAAAGAGATCCACATGACTTCACAGCAAAAAGTTCTAACAAAAAAAACCTACTCCAAAATTAGTTCTTTCATTCCCCATAAAAGACAAATCAAGCATATAGAGGCACTATCAAGCAGCTATTTGGTACAAAAGCTAATAAACAAACTCATTGGGGCGTCCGCATTGAATATTTCAACGGAGAACGGGCCACCAATAATAATGAGCTGATGAATATGCGAGGACAGTGAACGTTGTGGACCAGGATTTTCGGGGCTTCGAACTTGACGTACGAAACGCACTGTTCCGAAAAGTTTTTATTTATTTTTTCTGTGGAGAAATCAACAACGGTCAGTAACCAACACTGTCTTCTTATTCGCGTTAACATGAGACGAGATTTCCATGACATGAGATGATTCACATAATACCAGTCTATTATCGTCCTATATTCCTTAGTGACGAACGAAAGCCCACACATTAATAACAGATTTACATTTATTATTACACCTAAGCAGCAATGCCAATTGTTAAGAACTATAGCATTTTAAGTGCAGTCATTACATTTTTAACATTTTTTTTACATTGATTGTCGCTGCGATGAGATTGCGGCTTGACTTTGAACGTTTTTATTTATTTATTTATTAAAACTTTATGCACTAGTAAAATAAACTGTACAAAGGTGGACTTAATGCCTTAGGCATTTTCTACCAGTCTACCTTAAGGTGATGCAGAGACAGAACATGGTAGACGCAAGAAGATAACAAAAACTTGAAAGTTAAACAAATTATTATTTAGAATAAATAGATGTATATTATATAAAATCCAGAGATATCTAAGTCAAGAGAAAAAAAAAACAAAAAAAGATATATTAATGGAGAAACTAATCTGCTAACTCAACTTAGGGATATGTTTGCCAACATCTTGTGAAGTTTTTCACATAGTAAACGCCGTCTTATAACTGCTAGCTATTATTCTCGTGTCCGTGTATACACTCGTGTCTATCCCTAGCACATATCCTATCCCTTGCACATATCTCATCCCTTGCTTGTTTAGCTGTTTCCACAGCAGCTACGCTCAGCAAGACAAGGCAAAAGAAGCAATACTGTTGGTTCTTTACAAACATATCCCTCGCTATGTCTCTTTGCACATTTCTAAAATACAGTTTTAAGATACATTTCTTTCGCTTTAACTAACTTTATTCTAAATCGGGGCATGCAACAAACACAGTAATGACAAACTAGCGTAACCTTTTTCTGTTAAAACCTAAACCTACTGTGTGAACCTAAAGACTAAACTATTCCTCAAGCGTTATAACCAAAAGTCTCTCTGGACCAATCATGAAACCCAACAGCCTAGCATTAGAAGGTCCCATATTGAGCAGTAATTAGGCAACGGGTCATTAGTTTCAAAAGGATTAAAGTAACTCCGTAAGAGACTGTCAAAATGGGACCAACAACAGACCTTTCTTTTCAATTGACTGTTCACCCTTCAGCGCGACAGGCCACCAATACTAATGAGCTGATAAAATATGCGACAGAAGCAGTTCAACGATTTTGAATATTGATTTTGGGGAACCAGATGTTCTTGGAAGCGAACAGGTGGCAGGTTTTACTAATCTCTTGCTACTCATTCGGTTTTGACTTTGATACGTTGGTAATATTGTACGGTTCAACCAGTTGCTATCCATATTGTAGGGTCCAACTAGGTCGTGGTTGAAACGTACAGAAAAATGAATTTGAATGATCCACTTCTATACTTATACGAATCAATTCCATTGATTCATTAGAATGCAAGCATTTGTGAATTACGTAGTCGTATGATACATTTGCTATAAAATAACGATGTAATTTTGCCTGCTCTAGTGCAAATTTAAATAGAAAATCTCTATTTTACCTAGCTACGATAAAAAATAAAAGTTTTCATGCATGCAGCTTTCGAAATTTTTACCATGCAGAATAGGTACTGATTTGCTAGACAAATACCGAATTTTGAAGTAAGAAAATGAGGTGAAAAAAACTACCTACATGCAATCGCGAACAGCAAGTTTATTTACTCATGCTTCCCGTATTTCGAATATTGTAGGCACCTTCGTGATTAAATTATCTGAGTTATTGCCGTAGCTACATGCTACGCCGTAGCAGCTACGACGTAGCCCGTAGCCGGTGTGCCTAATATTTCTGAAATTTTGTGTATTTGGTGGAAGCTAAATAAAACTTGAGTGACAAAACTGGATTGAATGGTAGATTTAAAATGGTGTTTAGTACTTTACTCACTCAGGCACTCAAGGCACGACCCTTAGTTTTACTAATCAAAGTCAAAGTCAAAACGTGAAATAATGGTTTAGTGAAACAAAATTGATTTTAAATTTGATCCCGTTACCATTTTACAATCTATTTGTAGTTATTTACGGTTTCATTTAATATTTATGATTTTCATTAATTTGAGGTTTTACGGCGATAGCTAGGCTAGAAGTATTCATAGTAGGTGGAAAGCTTAAAAATGCATAGTATTAGGTCCTGACTTGATAAAGTAAGTAATTTTAAAACTGAAAAAGTTGTAAATGACCCGGCAGCACATATGGCTTTTAACTTAATTACTAGGCGCTAACTCTTTTTAGTAGGCAAACTTTTCACTTAAATATGAACCAAATAATATAAGATAATAAACTAATTTCATTTGGTTTCTAGACAAAACGTTCAAAACGCAGCGTTTCAAACGTCTCACGTCCGAAATTCGCTTCATTTTACTTTCATAAGGCATGAAACGTCGCGCTTAAAGAACTTTTAACGTCAACCATAAATTGCCAGAGTTCGCTTCGCTAGTAATTAAATACGCATATATTCACGGGAAATAGCCCAAAGGCTATTTGAAGGCGTTGACGGGCCATCAAATGGTAATTAGGTCAAATCTTGTGCCAATAAAGTTTTGTGATGAAATCACACACATTCAGATTTGGTATTTGATGATGCCTAACATAGCTTAGCTATTTTAGGTAGGTACTTATATACAAGTTTAACATATCATATTTATAATTTGATCGATTAAAGTGAATGATGTGGTAGGATGTGGTAGGATGTAATAAAATCAAAGAGATTGAAAAGACTATAGAGCGGGCATGTCAAGGTAATGTCATAGAAAAACTTCGATCCCATGTCTCAGTAACGCCATCTAGAATAATATATGAATATTGGAGCGGCAGCGGAGCGTACTAAAAAAAACTCATAGACTTGTGTCCGGCAGGACACACTTTTTCGGACGAAAATTTTGTTTGTGATGTCCGATCTATAGGTATAATAAAATAGACCGTTGACCGGTGCGTTATATTCGCATAAACTGTTATTAAATTGTTATCTGACCAGCGATTTTCCAATTCTCTGTTAGCTCAACAACAGTACTTAACATGGAACAACTGTCTGCCAGACCACCACAACCCATTAACTCGGCAACTTTTTTCCCTACATGTATCCTATCAACTATCTTTTAGGGACGTTAGGCTTAAACTCGCTGGAGGTGAGAAGAGGTTTCGATCAACTCACTCCAGCCTGCAAGACCCTACGGGGACGTATCGACTGTCCTGAACTCCATGGTCTTTTCTGTCGACTATTAATTGTGCCCGACAAATACATAGGCCACCGTCAGGGCCGTCGGCACAACCTGTTTGCGCAACTGCCAGCCATAACGTAGCCAGAGCGAAATCCCCGATTTGTCGTATTCTAAAGGTGCTAAATGCCCTTCTTGCTGCCAACCCTGATTGTGATGTGTTTGCGGATGAATGGATTAAACTAATGCGTGTATGCCTGGTGTTCTATGAGAGTAAATATGCCAGGGAGTCTACTGTTCCATGGTAGTTATATTTTTTTTATTTTTGAATTTCTTTTTATAACTTTTATCGTAATTGTAATTGTCTCTATGTTACTAAGTGTGGTGTTGTACCGTATTAAGTAACTATAAATAAAATAAATACGTAAATAAACTTGATACCCCCAGATTAAATTGGTTTTCAGAATTTCAAGCTACGGACTGTCATAGATCTCAAATTGATAGCCGTGATCAACGGTTAACATGTTTTTCAAATCACTGAAAGGTCTTGGTACGTAATAAATGGCCACCCATTTATAAATCTTCCCCATCAAGCAAAGCTTAACTTTCAACCAATCCGTGTCTACAACCCCACCCATCATGATGTGAACGTAGCAAAAGTAATAAATTACGTTAAGTAAATAAAATTCTAAAATTTTCTCCGGCCATTACTCCATCTCTCTCTATCATTATGTAAAAGAGGGAGACGCTCAAGCAGTTGATTTAAACAACGGTAATTTCAAATCAAACATTTGTCTTTACTAACAAGGAGCTTTAATTTGCTAACTCAATAATAAGACATAAACAATAATTGAATGAATTATTCAAACAATATGTTGTCTTCGCGTTTTAATTTATGCGCAGTGGGTGTTTCTGCCGTTCCGGAGTAATGGGAACACAAATACACATGCATGTCAAACGGAGATATGGGTCAACGTTGGTATGCTTTGATGAGGGTAGGCAGGAAGTAGGTACAAGAGAAAACTGATGTGATTGATGAGATGGGAGAAAAAATATAATATAATTTATATGTCGTCTTCTTTTATGACATAAACTAGTGCTTGACTGCGATTCCACCCGATAGTAAGTATTGACGTATTTACAACTCTTGCTTTGAAGACACCTAAACCCATCAGAGGAAAAAACTGCTTTAGGAAAATCAGCAGTCTAGGCATCATCCAATAATTTATAATTTATCTACATATTATTACTACAAGGCTCATAAAGAGACTGGCTCATAAAGAGCCATGAAATCCTCTTGTATGATTGGGGGCCAAAAAAATGCACCTTCAACTTTTCGGACTCATGTGCGTATTGTATAATTATCACTTGTTTTAAAAACGGTGAGCGAAAACATCGTTAGGAAACCAAAATGCCTAAGCGCTGAAAGATATAACTCGATAGTATGTTAAACAAAGTCAGCCAAAGAGTGGAATTCCCTGCCGGTGTCGGTGTTTCCTGATAGCTACAACCTAAGGGTCTTCAAGTCAAGAGTGAACAGGTTGCTTCTAGGCAAGCGTGCTTCATCGTCTACCACATCATCGCTTACCATCAGGTGAGATAGTGGTCAAACGCGTGTCTATCAGTAATAATAATAAAAAAAAAGATACCCATGGGCAGCATAAAGGGGAAGAGAGGTTTAGTACATTTTTCTATTTATATTTTTTTAGTAGCAGCCCGGAGTCAAGCACTATGCTCAGTTGATGGCAATAAACTCGCCTTTGATAACTCGGAACTTTACCACAATTGGTGACAGTTGGTGTGTTGGTGCAGTTGTATGAGATTCCGCCTTTGCCTAACCCTTTACCTTATATTTACGTTACATTATAGTGAGGTCACGTTATGGCCTTGCCTTTCATTCTCTCTTGTTTTCCTTTACATTTGTCTTTTCTGACGCGTTTTATGAATCAAAAATGTATCTGTCCATTTAATGAACTACTATCTCGTGTTCATCTTAAAATACCTTACACCTTCTACCTTATACTTTAGTATGTAGTATTTATTCAAGGTACATCGTATTCACATATTATAGCGTACTTAATATTGTAAAAAAACTATTAAAAAAAAACTATTTACCAAACGAAAGTACCGTTAAAGGAAGAGGCAACTAGACTCACTACATTTTATTAAAATTGTACTTTTAAGTTTCAAAAGTGCCTTTTAACTTCAAAAGTGGCTATATTGAAATAAATGATTTAACTTGTGACTGTCTTTTTAAATTTATTTCTCACCACAACACAGACGAATCATTTAACATGGTATCAGAAACAATACTAACCAACTTTATTTTAACAATTATATTGTGGGACACTGGTGCCTTAACTAGACGTGAAGCCTGTATTTTAGGACACTTAACTAGGACTCTCCCCATTCTTAAATGGTTACATGAGAAGATGATAATGTACTCGCACATTAACAAAAGCGGTAAGTATGTTTACTTTGAACCATTTTATCTATCCTCTCAGCATGACCAAACCATTCAAGCTCAACTCTCTCCAATTAATGTCACTACATCTTGCAGCTATTCCATAATGGAATATACTGTTTACTTTATATATTTATGAAGTTGTTCGCAAAATAAACTTCTTGGCGAAGTAAACTTGCAGTGTGCTCACAGCAGCTGTGTTCCCTTACTTAAACATTCGTTCATATCTGGAATATTAATAAGTTCTGGAATTTTAATTCGAACCTTGTCTTAGTTGATTACGTATGCGTGAGATATTGTGGATGAAAGTTTATTCTCGTTTAGAGAATATATTTTTGCAAAGCTTAATAAACTAATTGTCTTATTAAACACGAGCAAAAATCCAACAGAATAATCAATACCAAAGACTTTTGATTGTAATCTTTAGTGTTTTAAGTTATTTTACACCGTGTAGCATTTTTATTAAGTCGTTTGAACTACATACATGAGTACATAAAAAAACCGCAGGCAGGCAAAAATACAAACCACAGTCTGCTACCGATTCTAACATACGTATATACTTACTTACGTTCCTATTTTTTTGTGGTATCTGTTTGTGTAATTGCACAGAAGCCTAAATTAGTGATGATGCGTAGCAATAGTCTCTATATAGCTCTATGTTGCCCCGCTACTGTAGTGCGTCAGGCATGTTTGTAGAAGCCCGAGTCGATTGTTTTTATACAACGATGAGGAAGAGATGCGCCTCCCTGGTGCGCCGCGTGCGGGCCAGCCCCAACATCATCCTGCGCTGTGTTGCGAGCAGACTCGATTGTCTGTATGTGAGTCGCTGCTGCTAGCTGTCCACATCTGTGACAAGCGTGTGGCAGTGACTCATATGTATTCATGGTGTTAGGTTAAGTAATTAGAATAGGAATACTAACATAGGAATAAGAAAAATTGTTACTAACACAATGAGTCAATGTTAGTTGTAATGAAGATAAATAATAATCATTAATTAATTACCGACAGGCAATATGCACTGTAAAATGGCTTATCGATAAACATGACTCTTTTGCTTTACCCTTTATAGAAGACAAGCGTTTAAGACAATATGTCAGAGGTATTATTTTTATCAGATAGGATTTCGTTCAGGTAATCCTATTTTTTTAAATTATCTACACCCTTTACATAAAGAGTATTAAAATAACCTTTTACAATACTTTAAGTTTCTAAAAAACACGGTTGAATCTTGTCTCGCAAACTTATTACTCACTAGTCGGCATGGGTGGAGCAAAGGCTGAGCGATTGGCTGCAGTGCTGCGTGTTGCAGTAACAATTCCCACACGAAACAAATTTTTGCATGTCCTTTAATTAGTTACTCCGTATCTGGCTGTCTGTGTATATTTATTTATTATTTATTTATTTAATACTTCAAGCACACTAATGTACAGAGGCGGACTTAATGCCATAGGCATTTTCTACCAGTCAACCTTCAGCCGCCTTCAGCGTCCGTCTTCCTTCCTTCGTATATCAGTCTCACGGCCCGGCTAGGCCTTGAGACATTAAAAAAAAAAATATTGCCACGACGCACCGATAAGTCGGCTCAAGCCCAACTAATATCTGTAAGCGCACCCACAATACTGGAAAAATCCTAATGTGGGGCTAAGTTTTTTATAAGAAAAAAAATTCTAAGGTATGTGAGCCCGTCTACAACTAAAACCTCATTTAATATATAACACTTCACTTTTACACGATAACAACTTAACTGCGCTGCGAGTTCAATTTAGAACTATTATAGTTGACACATGCATTTTCAAGATAGGAATGATTGATTGACTCTCCTTTGTTTTAAATTTCTGTTTTTCATTTTCGTGTATTGTATTGCGCCAAGGTCGGTAAAATGGTGAGTTGTTTTTGAGTGCAAACCTATGTATTGTAGAACCTTAAGTGATGTGCGTTTGTTTATGGAATAAAAGGCTTTTGGTTAAGTAATAACACACTTACGGTTGATTGTTGAGTTATGTTAAAACGGTATTATATTATTGTTGTAATAGAACTTAATTCATTAAGAATGTAGTTTTTTTGTTGAATTAAAAATCTCTTTAGATCAACAATTTTGCTCCATTGGTCCTATCCAATTTAATTATTTTACTTGTTTTAAGTTTCTTTGTCATATTGTTAGGATATTTTTTATTGTTTCTTAGTTAAGTCATGGAAAATGCTTGTGACTACATGATAACAGCCGTGTGTTAGATAAAAGCAATTATTATACAAAAATAGCGTTAGTTACAAAATGTACAAAATCGCATTATATATTATATAGTCTATTGTTGCGCAGAATATATATGTACATAATTTCGTCAACATAATGTAACATTCAAATATCAAACACAAACAAAAACTAATTACGTTGAACATCATTTAAAAACAACAAGTAAAAAATATCGATACATCGTTAGCGTTAGTATTTAACCCTGTTATAACCACATGTACTCGTTCAAATCCTTATTTTCATTACTTCGCGTGCAGCCAATCTGTTAGATCAACCGAACGATTATTATAAAAAAAATTGTAGCCCACTTGGCGATAAAATCCGTGATAATGTACCCCACATCGGTCCCTTGACAGGACTGGATTATTGTTTCAATATGATTATTTTTTGACAGCTCCATTGGGGCACGCAGTACCCCGCGGATTTACTTGACGGTTAAGTTGATTGTCATGTTTTTACGGTGAAGGTTTTATATTTAGTTCTGCGAGTGTCTGTTTCAGGTAATCTGGTTGGTAAAGTAAATAACAAACAAGAAAGGAATAAAATATATTTATTAGGGCATGCATGAAATGTTTACAACAAAACTAAATCTGAGATTTAGTTTTGTTGTAAACATTTCTTGCGGTTTCGGTTCGCTATTAAAATTTGTATATCCCACTGGCACTTAGTTCTAGTGCGGGGTTTAATGAAAACGACGGAAAAGAAATCCACTTTCAAAATCTATACTAATATAAAAATACCGAAGAATGTGTTTGTCTTAACGTGCTAATGTCCAAAACTACTAACTGTCATAAAAAAACTTACTGCATGATAGTCAAATCTTTAAGGAAGGTTTCAGACAGATGGACCGCATTTTTACAGCAAAATTTTCAATGTGCGTGCAGTTTTTACGACTGCAATAAAACTGGCCTGCTACTGTTTGTACTAAACTGCATTCAAGCAGCAAATTAGCAGTTGAAATGCAGTCCGTCTATCTAATACCTCAGAAACTGGTAAAGCAGCGAGTTATTATTAGTTAAATATTTAAACGGTTTTCTCTGTAGTAAACAAAACAGTTTGTCTAAAGATTTTTCTTGGTCTTCTTCCGAGCGTGTCGATGGCAAACATAGACACTGAATCTCTAAATTGTTTGTTTAGCCCAGGGTTCAGCTATGGTAACGCCATTCACTGACGCAGTCAATAGGTCCTCACGTGTGCTGGTGACAGGGCCATGGTCTGCAGAGAGGTACCGCATAGGCAATGAAAGTCGATGCTATCTGCGAAACCTTACTTTAGGAGATAACCTTTCTTCTAAGGTACGACACTTTGCGAGTGGATACTAATCTATCCAGAGCAGTCTTTTTCTTCTTAATCCTCGTTCATTCCTTCTTTATGTGGAGTCGGATCTCCTTATTTTGAGCGGACAATTTTTCCTCTTCTTTTAACAGCTTTGTCACGCTATCCCACCACGTGGCAAAAGGTTATCCACTACCTCTTCTGTATTAAGGCTTTATCCAAAGCAGTGATGGATTAAAATCCAATTTCTAATGTATTGTCACCGACAAAAGACCAGTTATTTGGGTTGTCCCCGATTTTTCGAATGACCTACTTTTTATGTTGCGCACACGTGTAGGTACGGAATTAATTAAGTTTGTTTTGTTGGGATTTGTCAAAATTGTTTTTTGATAATGCATTTGCAATTCAAAATTACTTACCGGTAGTGACAGGTAAGTTATTTTGAATTGCAAATGCATTATTTACTGAGTGCAGTATTATATAATCATCATAATCTGCCCAACCTTTACTCAACTATGATAGGGTCGGGTGTCCAGATTAACAGACTGTGTGAAACTGCTACCTATCTGATCAATACAGCCTTTTAGTTACTGGGTAATAGGTAAGCATTGAATGTCAGACTTTCGGCTTGACTGACTGTCTAAGATCTGAAATTAAACAAACAGTACTTCACATCAGTTTAAATTAAACAAAGAAGTAATCAAAATAAAAAAAAAATCAAATCGATTGATCGATCGTATTGTAAAATCTATTTGGTAGTAATGAATAAGGTGTTTTTGTATTGTGCTCACACTATTTAAACATTTACCTAACTTATCACTATACGTGAGGATTTGTAATTGGCTTTCTGGTGACTATGGTTTCTTTTTTTTTTGTTTTTATTAGCTGTAAGTCCTCCATGTACTAAATAAATAAATAAATAAATAAAAAGAGTAAGTATGGATTATCTTGCCCATTCTTCTCCATACAAATCTACTTTTTGAAAGGGGCAACTAGAATCATTTTTTAAAGTTAATTTTTGTTCGATGTTCAAAAGTGCTTTATAGGGGCCTAATTGAAATAAATGGTTTGACTTTGACTTTGACTTTAAATCTGAAATATTACTGTCGTTGGTAGTAAAATACGTCATTAATGACTTATGATAAACGCTGAGTTCATTGTTGTAGAGAAGCTCATATGCTTTTAGAAGCTTACAACATTCTTGGGATAAACCCGGGATGTATGAAGTAAGACATCCTCGAGGGATACATTTCCGGGATGTTGATGAGACTACACTCACGAATTTGTCATAGTTTTGTGGAGTAAAAGAAAGAAAGAAAGAAAGAAAGAAAGAAAATATATTTATTTGGGACACGCACAGGAATTTAACATTAAAAAACTAAAAATAACATATTAAATAAAAATTAAAACAAAAGACCTGTGCGAGGCCAAAAAGGCCCCTATCTCAGCACGATGCCACGATATTTAAAGAAAAGCAATAAATACCGTAGCGCTGTTATTCTGATAGGGCCTACTGCAATGCCATGAATACATTAATGTACAATAGCCCACAAAGAGGCATAAATTATATATAAATAAATAAGAATATAAATAATAAGAATATAAAATGACAGATGCAACAGATGAAAATATCCAAAATTAAAAACGAAATTAATTCTCCTACGCATCCCTCACGTTCCAGCTACTGGATAGGTATGTAACCATCACAGAGCATGAAACTATGCTTACTTACATAGTCTGTGGTCTGTGACGAAGGACGCGGGCGCAACCAACCGGAGAGCCGGCTGGCTGACACTTGACAGTTAAACTTGTAATAATAACTTTGGCGTTTTGTATTAATTGTCACAATATTATTAGAATTATTAAAATATTACAGATTAAAAGTTGATTGGCAATATCATGGTTAAAAAAGCAATAATACTACTTTATAGAAATGTGTATTATGAGACTATGTACTTGTGAAGTGCGGGTGTACAGAATGTAATTGTGTTACTTGTGTATAGTATATTGTGTGATTAGTGAAGTGTTTAAAATGTGTTGTCGAGAAAGAAAACAGAAATTGAAAAGCTGCTGGCTCGCTTGCTGAGACATCAGAAATCGCCATAATCAACATGCGTGCAATCCCCGGGTAAAATATGAGTCAGTTTTTTTGAATATGCAGCAAATGTTGCTTGTATTTCATACTAAAAGTACGCACTGTTCTAACAGCACGAAGTGGCGGTGGCAGGTCGTTCCAGCATTTAGTAGCAGCGAATTTGAAACTACCACGGAATGCAGCAGTTTTATGAGACGACGCCAACAGAAGGTAAGCAGAAGCTCTTGTCTTGATTTTGTTTATGTTTCGTGACCAAGTCAACTTATTAAATAGATAAACTGGTTTTTTTGTGAGAATGGTGCCAAAGAGTAGGGTAGCCAGATGTAGCTTTCTGCGATCTGACATTCTCATCAAATTACCCTTATTTAAAAATGTTGTTACATGCGATCGTGGAGGAATGTTAAAACAGAATCTCGCACATGCATTCTGCACTCGCTGAATTAGCCTGTCACTTCTCCCCAGAATGCACGACCCATACACAGTGTCAGCGTAATTCAGCTTGGATAAAACTAGCGACTCACAAAGCATGACACGCATATCCACACTTATGTAGGGACGAATACGGTATAGAAGTTTCAGGCGGTAAAAACAGTTGCGAACAGCCTCCAAGATGTGAGTCTCAAAATGTAGGTGCTCATCAAACACTACCCCAAGGTTACGGGCTTCTTTTACCTTCTCAATGGAACACCCATCAACCCTCAAATCTAGATTTTGGCCCAGCATTTTATTTAGAAAGACTCTTGAACCTAACAACAAATATTTTGATTTTACTGGATTCAAAACCAGGGAGTTCCTCCGAGACCAGGCTGAGATTCTCTCTAAATCCTCATTAATTCTGTTTACAGTGTCAGCAGCTTGCTGAGGGTGAAAAGACAGATACAACTGCAGATCATCAGCATATAGGTGGAATTTGGCATTGATCAGGCAGTTGGTAATATCCGCACTGTACAGGATAAAGAGGAGCGGGCCTAGAATCGATCCCTGCGGTACGCCCCTGGTCACATGCTTAGGACAAGATGCAGAGACAGCACCATCAATGTCGCTAGTTACCTGGACAAACTGAGACCGGTTACTTAGATAACTTTTGAACCAAAGCACTGTTTCAGGCTGGCACCCATAAAAAGACAACTTAGAAAGAAGAAGGGAAGTATTAATTGAGTCAAAAGCACGTGAAAAATCCAGGAGGACAAGCATAGTACCCATGCCCTGGTCTCTGGCCTCCAAGATATTCCCTACCACATCAAGAAGGGCTGTGGCCGTGCTGTGCCCTTTGCGAAATCCAGATTGAGCAAGTGGCAAAATACTAAACTGCTCAAGATAAGCCCGAAACTGGTTTGAGACAACCTTCTCAAGAACCTTGGAAAGACACGGCAATAGACTAATTGGGCGAAGATCTTTAATACTGGTGGGATTAGATACCTTTGGGATAGGACTGACCACGGCAGATTTCCACAGATCCGGAAAGATGGAAGTTACTATTGATCGGTTGATAATTGCTGTAATAGCTGCAAGTGTTCGAGGAATAGTCATCAATAGCATCTCAAGGGAGATACTGTCACAACCCTGAGCATTGGACTTCAGACTTCGCAGCAGTTGTAGTACCATATCTTCTGAAACAGGCTCAAGCTGGAAATGACCATTACCGAATCTATGGTGTTCAAAATAAGTTAAGTCGGCGGTGGCGACCGAGCCACTGCCAGGCACATCCAAAAAGTGTTCATTAATTCTATCCGGATCAGTGCAAAAATGTGGTAAACTGTGCTCTGGCTTTTTAGAAATAGAAACAGCAGATTTTATATGATTCCATAACTTCTTAGGCTGTTTAATGTTGTTATTTATGTATGTTTTAAAATATGCAGACTTTTCACTTTCCAATGCAGCTCTAACAAGGTATTTAAGGTCTTTGTAGCAGTTAATATGATGAATAGATTTAGTGTCTTTGGATTTAATATGGCAGTTGTTACGCAGCTTCATCATTTCCTTAACAGTGTATGTTATCCAAGGGCATGGCTTCTCTCTGATTAGCTTTTTCCTATGAGGTGCATGTAAGTTAAATAAATTCACAACAAAGCAATTAAATGTTTCTACCATAGAGTTAACATCCTCTAGGCTTTCAATGTATTCCCAGTCTATACTATTTAGGTCAACATTAAATTGGTCAAGTAAAATATCTTTAAGTGGCCTGTAGATGATCCATTTTGGAGAAGGTTTGTCATGTTTTAAATTTAATTGTACTGAAACAACTGCATGTTGGCCAAGCTTAGGTATGTGAGATACAGTGACCCCACATACACGGGCATCAGTACATACCACGTCAATGAGCGTTTCACTGTGATCAGTGAAATGGGTAGGCTCAGTAACTATTTGCAATAGCTTACAGCAATGTAGAAAATTATTAAATAATTTTGTCTTATTATCAGACTGATGTAGCACGTTAATGTTGAAGTCACCAAGCAAGATGACCTTATCTGCGCTAGAGAAAGACGACAGAGAGTCAGTGACCGCATCCAGGAAGACATTTACGTCGAGCCACGGCGGCCTGTATGCCGTACCTACGATCACGGATTGCGAGTTTATACTCAGTCTGAGCCACATCTGCTCGACCTGCGGCGCAGCCGGGTGCGGCACGGCGCACGCCCGCAGCCCGCGGCGCACGTAGAACCCCACGCCGCCCCCGCGGCCGCCGCGCACGCCGGCCGGGCGCGGCACGTGCCGCAGCCGGTAGCCCGGCACAGTCGGCGCACGACCCTCTTCTCCCTGTCTTAGCCAAGTCTCATTTATTGCCATGATGTCTACCGCAAGGGTATCCATGGCAACAAGGAACTCTTCGTGGCGCGAACCCAGTGACCCCGCATTAAATAACCCAACTGTAAAGTTTTTCCTATTTTTCATTTATAAAGTAATAGTGTAAACGATATATGTTTTGTAAAAAATTAGAAAGTAGTGTGTAATGTCGTTTAGTAAATTGTGTATATTCAGTAAAAACAAAAAACACGTGTAAATCGTGATAGTATAAAATAAGTTTTGTAAATATTGTAGAATTATAAATAACCTGCTGCAGTGTAAAATGTGTGACAAATGTCAATAATAATAAATATAAAATTGTGAATAGTGTAGAATTGTAAGTACTCAGACAGAGACGCAAGAAAATTAAACAAAGTACAAACATAGTCAATGGCAAAGCAGACAGGCCGCTATAAGAGACAGAATTGTACTGAGACAGGAGACAAACCAACCACGCACTAACCAAACTAAAAAATCTAAACATACAAAAAACAGATATAAAAGGGAGAGAATGAAAATCAACATAACCTAAACAATAGATTTTTAAAGAGGCCAGAAAGTTATGCGACTTTTCCAGAAGACACTTCCGTCGCAAAAACACGCTCGAGATCCTCCACCGAACGAATGCAGTGGGTAGGCTTACCGTCATTCTGCTTGGCCAGAATGCGGCCAAACTTCGTCCACGTATACCTCCAACCAAGGCGGCTGCCAGCTTCACGCACCAGGTAAAACAGTTGCCTGTTCGTTTTTGTAAGCCTCTCGTTAAGGTAAAAGCGACGTGGGGGCGCGGGAAAACCTAGTTCAGCTGTAGTGGCTCCCCGTCGTACGCGCGCGCTCTTGAGAAGATCATCGCGTAGTGCGCGCCGCGTGAGTCGCACCACAATGCGCCGCCCGCACGCCAACACTGCTGCACCCACCGGGCTCGCCCCGCCGGCCGGACTCGCCGCACCCGATGAAGTCGCCTGCATCTCGCGTCCAGCCCGCAAGCCGACTCGTTGAGCGAACACGATATCACGCTCATCAAGAGCCACTCCCAGCTTCGCCGCCACCTGACTGACCGTATGCACCACATTCTCGCCTGAGATCTCCGGTATGTTGGCTATCTCCAGGTCAGCACCTAGCAACTCCTGCTCTCGGTCGTTTAGCTCGGATCTTAACTGCGTCACTATGTTTTCGAGCTGGGATACTTTGGCATCCGGCAAAGCAGCAGTTTGTCTACTCTCAAGAGCCTCCATCCTTACCTCCAGGCTGTCTACCCGCTCGGTGCACAAGCCCAACGACGCATGAAGACTGCCCATCTCCTGACGGAATTCCCTCAGTTCGTCTCTAATCTCTCGAAGCTCTGATCTGAAGAGGTGTATCTCCTCACGGAGGGTAAGTTGAGTGTCTGGGGAAGGTTCTCCATCTGTTCCCTGTTCACTCGCAGCCCGAGACAGCACCAGCAGTAGGCGGAATAATAAGTAGTTCATCATCAACGGACTTCGAAAATTGTTCCCAATCAGCTTTCGAGTAATTGAAGCGGCGTTTAAATAGCGTAGCCACTGGGTGAACAACGGACTGGATATAACACATGATTGGTCTATGCTGAGTTCGAGGAATTGAAGGGCATACGGATTTTTTGCACTAGGAACTAATATTTGGACTAACGAATATCAGATTTGGATTGTAACCGCGCTTCCATCGTCCGCTATTGAATGACGCTGGTTGTTTTGGATCATGAATTAGGGTCAGATTATTAGCTTCTACCCATACTT
The DNA here is from genome assembly GCA_921972225.1 of Euplexia lucipara. Lineage (NCBI taxonomy): Eukaryota > Metazoa > Arthropoda > Insecta > Lepidoptera > Noctuidae > Euplexia > Euplexia lucipara. Next base: position 17,663,533 of record OV179161.1, on the reverse strand, counting down.
CGACAGCCTGTCCATCTGAGTTCGAGGAGCGATAGCCCCAGCTAGTGCTATGGCTGTTAAGGTCACCAACTACTATTTGTGTGCGCTGAACGTTAAAATCAGGAGTTTCAAGTTTAAATGCTGGGCGGTTAGTACACAGATGTAACAGTGCAGTTATCAAGATCTAGCTTACATTCATGACGGCTTTATCCGTTAAAGGGTAAAACAGAAGTAGCTATGATTCATCCACAATTGGTTATTTCATGCCCACACACCGGTGTGCGGTACTGCAGTTTTTAACTTTACACTGTAGAATCTTGATTTACATACAAAAACAGGGTTTATAACAGTCACCGCATTTTCGCGCGCGTGGCTGTACCGATTTCCTTGATAATCGCCTCATTTGAACATAAGGCGGTTACAATATTGCTGCCGTATCCATTTAAATAGTCCTGTGTGATAAATAGCGTATTTTTGCCACTCACTTGGCCCACATTCAGACTCCGGTCTGTCAATTTAAAAATAGAATAATCTAGTAACACTAAGTCCGACTCGGAAATCGAACACAAGGCCTCAGGCTAAGCATTATTACTTATAACCACTCGACTAATGAGGCAGTTATAACGCAAACAAAAATGTAAAAAAAAAACTTTCTTCATAATTTACTATCGTACACAAGCCTTTAATCCAGTTTTAACCCTATTGTTTCCTTATAAATCCCTGTTACACACAAAAATACAATAAACTAAATCCCGTCAAAAAATGTTAAAATTTTATCCCAATTTTATTGAAATACACGAAGTTGATAGAGTCCATTGAAATTGTAAATCTCGCAAACAATGTTGCCTGCGTCAATAAAACACTTTGCAAAATTAATTATACATGCAAATAATAAAGAAACAAAATAAACATCTCAACAAAAGATGTAATGTTATTCAGATTACTAAACATGCAAGTGAAATTATAATTTCCTATACAATATCATGCAAATTTTTATATAAAACGCCTGTAAAAGGTACTCTTTTAGAGTATAATTTAACACAAATTAAGCTTACATATTTACAATTCATGAGTGAATAAGGCATTGTACGAGGAACGTGAAATTTCCTCAGTTTAATGCTGGTATACATTTAAAAAGGATGGTCTTAAAACTGTTTTGTTTCTGACTTTGATCTTAGAGTTGCATTTGTAACATGATTAACGTAGAAACGGAGTATGTTGACGAAAGAATCCACAAAGAAACAGATTGTAGAAATATTTCTGCCGAGCATCCTAGAAATTATGCTTGACATGGTAGACTGAAGAATAGACACATATTTTGCATTGTCACACTCAAGATGGAGGACATGTTTCTACAATCTACCAATTTCGTCGGCTCGTGTGCAGACAAAATCCATGTCTATTATGGTAGAATGACTATGTACTAGATTATTTTAAATAATAATAATAATAAATATTCCACAACTTTTCACACAACGCCATCTAGTCCCAAGCTAAGCTAAAAGCTTGTGTTATGGGTACTGCACAGCTGATAAACATACTTATATATTTCTAAATACGTATTATTATAGATTAATTACACCCAGACACAGAACAAATGATCTTGATTATCACACAAATATGAATTGTCCTGTGTGGGAATTGAACCCACGACCTCCGGCATAAATGTCAGGGGCACTAACTACTAGACCAACAGACCTGTGAACTAAAATGTGAACTGATTGCTTATATAAACCAACAGACGTTTCGAAACTATGGCATCGCCTTGTAATAATGAATGTTATAAAATCTGCTTTATCTACGTCACAAGGTTTCACCTGCGTAGTTCCCATTTCCGTGGGAATACAGAAATACAAAGTAAAAACAGTGAAAGAATTTTTGAAATCGGTACAGAAGTTTTTGAGTTTATTTATTACGAACATACTCACAAACATTCAAATTTTTCCTCTTTATAATATTAGAGTAGTAGAAATGAAACAAAAAAAAATAAGGTTATCGGTACAACATAGGAGATATTTAGAAATCTTAATGACATAATGTTTAAACAGCAATACCCAAAGCAATTACTCTTTGTCTGTATATTAATACCGGTCTAGTAAAATCCTTAATCATCAATACTGTGAGGTTGGGACAACCGCCCTATGCATTAAAGTCAGTCCTACCATACACCGATAGCATAATGTACAGACGCCAGCACATCAAGTTACCCCAATGTGTCAAATTCCTTTGATCAATTTTCAACTTTATTTCTAACAGAATAAGGTTCACATTCAATTGGGAAAATTTGACACATTGGGGTAACTTGATGTGCTGGCGTCTGTACAGTCAGTGAGCTACGTTGCCTGACCTATCTTGGCCAAGATGGATCAGGTAACGCAGCTCACTGACTGTACTGTTATTTATTGCTATCTTAAATATCAAAGTCAAAGTCAAAGTCAAATCATTTATTTCAATTAGGCCTGAAAACAGGCACTTTTGAACGTTATACTTACAAATAAATTAAATTAATATGATTCTTTCTAGTTGCACATTCCAAAAGGTAGTTTTGTATGGAGAAGAATGTGCAAGAAACTCCATACTTACTCTTTTAAAATAGATTATACAATATTTGTACACATAATCAGATTATATGTGAGGACGATGTACCATGAGAAAAAAAAAAACAGCTATCCTGAGGTAGGTGATATATAATAAGCAACGCGGCTGGTAATTGTATGAGCGTATTGGGAGATACATGGTGCACACATATTTACCTACATAATATTTAATCCAAAGTTGATTATTAAAAAAAAAGTAATAATCATGAACCATTAACCATTTTATTTCACTTCTTTTTAATGCCATGATAACTGTATATTCTATTCACCATACAACAGGAATAAAGATACCAAAACAGACCCTTTTCGCGATATAACTCTCTATACCATACCGAAGGTAATCCCTTAAGATTTATTGTCCAGAATTAACGTTAAATAAAGAAGAGTGTATGATACATGGCTGTGGTAATAACACTACTTATATTATGAGTGGGTTAGGTAGAATGAAACATGGGATGTATATAATCTACATTTAGTTGCCATGTGGTACGGGATTGTTAATGTGCTCATTTGGGGATGTCCAGTACATTTGTGTTATTGTGTGGGCAATGCTTTTTGGGGTAGAGTTGATTACATACTGGATGAAAGAGACTGCCATGTACAGACGCCAGCACATAAACCTACCCCTAACTGTCAAATTTTCTCAATCGAACATGAACCTTATCTTGTTTAGAATAAAGTTGAAAACCTGGAAAATGGACTGTAAAACATGATTTCTAGCGAAATCAATTAGTTTTTAGACTTATTTTAATTAGTTATGAAAGCGAATTAGGTGTAAACTTCAAATTGTAAACAACCGAAGTAAAAACAATATTCAAATAAAGGATTATAACAATAAAATTGTTTTTTTTTTAGATTTTTAATCTTCAATTTCGTATAAATTTTAACTAAGTAGGTATGTCACATCTTACACTCCACCGCGAACGCAATATTATTTCGAAGTATTAACTTTAAGTATGTAATTTAAGGGTGAAAGAGTTCGTCACACACCCATGAGTTCTTTAAAGGTATCATTTTGGACCAGCGTTGAAATTTTTGGCGGTTAACCATAATTTCGAATTTTAACTCGATGATCACAATTTACTTTAAACTGTACTAAATCGCAGTGTGGAGATCTTCTGTAGCGCATAATATTATAGATACTATTTTTATACTCAATCTATTAAAAAGAAGAACTTGTTTTAACACTTTGAACGCCACGCCGGTCACCAATGACCGGCGAACAATAAAATTTCTATTGTGTCTGGAAGTCTGGCAACGAAAGGGTTAAAATAGAGTTCTTAACACAACCCTACCTAAGTAAGCAACGCATACCACATACAAAGGTGTCGTATTTATTAAACTTAACCCTATTATGTCTTACCCAACAAACGCTAACCCTTCGCGTGCCACGAAAATGTTAAACACTCGATTTGAAATTCAAAAACGTCTGGTTATTGCTCAGATCCAAGCTTAATGTGGTCCGCTATGAATTTTCCGCGGTCACTATAACTTCGTGGTGGTATGAAAGTATAGCAGTTTGTCAACTCTTTTGGTTTAAATAGCGGATCATAAAGAGTATTTTCATTTAGTTCTGTGAGTTAGTAAAAGAAGAAGTAATTTATGATGTTATGAGCGATTGCTTGCGATTTCATTCGCGTGAATTTCATTCTTTTAACACAACCGTCAAACTAAGAGGGGTCTGAAATAAAATATTGTCTTCGTTATTACTGATTGGCCTGTTGGTCTAGTAGTTAGTAACCCTGACTGCTATGCCGGAGGTCGTGGGTTCGATTCCCACCCAGGACAAATGTTTGTGTGATGAGCACGATCACTTGTTCTGTGTCTGGGTGTAATTTATCTACAATATGTATGTATTTAGAAATATATAAGTATGTTTATCAGCTGTTTAGTACCCATAACACAAGCTCTCAAGCTTAACTTGGGACTACATGGCGTTGTGCGAAAAGTTGTGGAATATTATTATTATTATTATTACTGATAAAATAGCTCTCTGATAATGAAATAATTTTCAAAATCGGTTATGTAGTTTTTGAGTTAAATTCTTACAAACACACAAAAAATTCAATCTTTCCCCTATTTAATACAAGTATAAGCATGGGTAAGCCTTGACATTTAAATCAGCGTACTTAATATTTACAATACTATGAGTATCCTAACGCCTTTTCCCATTAAGATAGACTAAAACTGCAGAGCATGCATCTGCTACGATTTCCTCAAAGTTCTTTAACTAATTCCCCTGTCCATTAAAATTATATGATACTCCTTGGTTAAACTAGTTGTTAGATTTTTTGGATTCTGACCACTCTTAACGACTGTTAAAGATTCACAAGTTACAGCCGGGACCAACGGTTTGATGTGCTTTCCGAGAAATGGAGGGGTCTTGATAATGTAATGAATGATTATCTGTGCAGAATAAGGTATTATATGTTTTTGTTTTTTTGGTTAATTATAAACTATCTTTTCACTCTTCTTAGATCAACAACAATTACTAATTTAATCTCCAGCGTTTGATGGTCTATCATAGTACCTACGTGTTATTGGCAAAATTGTAGTGTGTCTCCTCCACAAATGCCATAGAGAAGAGTTGAAGTTGAAGTAATGAATGATTACCCATTTACGGACCGATCTTGGCTCTCGTAGCTTAACCTTCGATCTGGCCACAAGCCCTTCAAAAACTAAACACAATTAAATAGCTAATACACATCAACCCAAAACTTCCATCTCTCTAGAACTCCCAACATTTCTTTTTAAACTCATTGTCTAACATCAATAGTTGTTCTGTTCCCATTATAAAAATGGAACTGAAATAGTAACCGAGCCGATTATACTAGGTACCGTTTAAATAAGTCCAAGTCAATGGCCACAACATTCATTTCTGCAGTGTCGGCATTGTACCGCCGGCTTTGTTCACTCGCTTTGTCCTTATCAACGCTATCTGAGCACAATGGACAGAAAAATTGGCTCTCTATGGCTTCTACAGCCAGTTATTAATATTTCATAATAGGCTCTTGTGGGAGGTTGTTTATGTGGTGGCGTGGAGAAACTAATTATAGTTGACGGTATTCATTTTGCTGGTAAGGAAATTCAATTTTCTACCCCTTGTTTTTAATTCTATGTTAAATTTATAAGTTCCTTCCTATGTTAGTTGTTTCTTTTACGATAGAATTGGATGAAGGGTTTTGAGCACTTCTTATTCAATTGAAATATTCAATAATCATACATTAATTAACTCACGCCTTCTTTGCATGAGAGTAAGCAATAACTACGAAATTCCGGCCGCCGCAATCCTTACACTTGACATTTGTTTTTTTATTTTTTGTTTTTGACATTGTTTATACGTGTACTCCAGGTGCGAGTACAACGCAACTGATCTTTTTGAAGAACAAAACCAATAAAATCAATTCCGTTCTTGCCAAATTAAACTTAATTTAGGCTATTTTAATCATTTTTTTGTTATCCAATAAGGAAAGGACAGACTTCTTTCTATACTGGATTTGACGATTTTTGTTGAACCTAAGTTATCATACTGTATTTTTGCCATAATCAGTATTATCACTTCTGCTAAAATAAGCACAAAATCACCAAGATTGTCTCCCATTACACTGAACAGATTTGACATAATCATCACCATAATCATTTCGAAATTAACGTTAGCACATTGCCGAAAATCAGCACACATTTTGCTGAGCGTTGCAATAACAGACGGTGTCACGTCGTCGCCTGACCGAAACAGGGAAAGGGCGTGACGCTCCCCAAAACTTTTGTCCCGCACCAACGCGCAACGTGACAAAATAGATAGCAGAAGACTTGCTCCGTAAACTACGTAAAAAGGCACGAGCACTTAGAGACATGAGGAATAGGAGGATGTAAAATTCTCTGATCAGATGTGATTGAGTTTATGTAAATTTTAAATGGTGCACAATAAAGAGTATTCTATTCTATTCTATTCTATTGTGTCTAATGGGCTACTACTAAGTAACTACCCGATTTTGTATTAATTGAATCGCGCGGATAACTTTACCATCGCGATGTAGAATTCAGTCGTTAGCTCGTATGTTGCGAGATAGATGTCACTGCATACGCATGCATGCATGCAATTTATGCATACGCGAATAGCATTTGTTTAAGATAGTTTGGAGGGTTTTAATGTAAGGCGAGGCTGCAGTCATATTTAACCTTTTTGAATTCCTATAATTTTAGCGAAAATGAAAACTTCCTTTTCCTTAGTTTGTCGATGACAAACATAGGCACTAAAATAGAGCTTGACTTTGCCATCGTGGTGAAAGTATTATCTAAAAGGCTGAAGTCGATTGCTCAGGATGCGTCGAACGTAACATAGGCCAAAGTGTACGTCGCTCTAGAACTTTAGGAAGAAAAAAATACAGTATTATGTATCTTAAACATGTCTACTTTTTAAAAACAAATTAACGTAGAAGACTATAATTTATATTTTATAATATAAGAACCCAACAGCGGTTCAACTGCAGCACAAAACAAGCGCGCTACGGCCGTGCGAAACTGTAAATTTTAAGAGCCTTTTGAGATCTCGAAATATATGTATTTATTCATTAAAACTGTATGCACAAGTAAAAAAAAACTGTACAAAGGCGGACTTAATGCCTTAGGCATTTTCTACCAGTCTACCTTAAGGTGGTGCAGAGACAGAACAAGATATGTGTAACAGGGTTAAAGACCTGACCTACTGTATATTCATCTCTTTTGTGCCAACGTGCTACAGCCCTCAAATTGTTTAGTGGTTACTATGAATTTTTCCAACAATATTACGCCTGGATTGAGTTGTGGCCTGTATGTGAATGTGTTCAGTTTTATTGGCTCGTGTAACATAGTTTTGGGAATGGAAACAATATTTAGTTCTGTTTTTTTTTAAATATTGGTTTGTTGAAGTTATGATCTATGAAGGCTTTTAGCAAGATTGGATAGTTCAGTGTTATGTTAATATATATACATAAATACATACATAAACTCATGCCTTTTTCCCATGGGGGTAGGCACAAATTACGGAGCGCCATATGCTACGATTCTTATATACTTCTTTTTTTTCTTTCTTTCTTTTTTTTCTTCTTCTTTTTCTTATTTTGTTAATATGAGACTTATAAATAAATTAATTGTTTATCTATCTACATTAGCTATATGCAACTTATTTAACGACTATATTTTAATTTGAATGCATCTGTTGTATTAGTGTGTCCAATGCCAATTTTGCTTATCAAGAAAACACCTAAACTGTATTGTAGTTAACTTCCGTAATCAAAAACGTTAAAAATCAAGATAATATAATCTCATCTCAGCAACAATCAATGTTAATAATTTTGTTACGTACCTTTGATAGATAGAGACTGAGATATGAATACGGACATTTAAAAAAATATGGGAACTTTCGTGGTTGTATCAAATTACCCATTAATAATCCTAATCCTAAATAATCCCATAACAAAATCCCCGAACCGCTAATGAGCGGATAAACCAACAACATTCATTTGTTTTAGTATTTGTTGGTTTTGGATCAATTGCGCTATTTAAAAATTAACCGGTCAGCAAGCTTAATTAAAAGCTGGTTCAAATGCACAAATTAAACTAAATACGTCCAATACGAACACAATTCACAATTGTATGAATATTCAATAATAATTCATTTATACTTTATTCAATTTACAATTAATTAGGAATAAAAAAGTAAAACAGCCCACTAAATGTTAGGTGAAGCCAGCATTAAGTTAACTGTCAACCTTTATTATTTTTAAATAATAATTATTTAATTTATTTTATAATCTAACACAAACGGCATCAAAATAATAAAACCACCTAAGGAAAAGAAATCTACTTTCAATTACTTTCAAGGCAAATGGCAGTACTTTCCTAGTTTAGGCATTTTACCAACTACGTTAGGGTCTGCATAAAGTATAACTAAAATTATAAGTATGTCATGTAACTTAGATTATACTTATTTCTGTAAGAACCTAGATCTTTCCAGAAGCTTTTACAAAATTAAGTCAATATTTATAAAAACTAAATGGCTTCGGCATTTCCTGAAAATCCAAAGTGATTGATCATTGAAACAAGAAATACAAAAAAAAACATACGATTGTATAAATATATTGCTATTCAAAGCAAAGTGTGAATTTTTGAACCCAGAAAGTAATAGTTTACTTTTTGATAACAGAGAAAGCAAAGTCATTGGTAAAGATTCAAGCCTCCGAAATCCAGTTGAAAGTAAGGCCTAAGCCACAGGGCCATTGTCACATAAAAAGCTTATACATTTATTAAGTGTCTTAACAAAACAGATTCGTTTTACTCCTTGGAAATATTCAGCAATAACATTCATATTAATGTCATAACACAGTAGGTACATGGAATAAAAACATTTACTGAATGTTCAAGTGAGATCCACAGTATAAAAATATCTTAAATATTTGCTATGAAGTAACAAAAGCAGAAGCTGTAATAAAATTTCTGAAATCAAATACTGAGAAATGGAGGAGAAAGGAAAATTGTTCCAAAACAAAGTAGATAAAATTAATTTTGTTTCTCTCTTTGGTTAAATACTTGATTCAAAACAATCTATAAAAATAAGATGTTGTGCGGTTGAATAGGTACAAAATGGAGCTAATATTACAGAGTTGGGCTAGAGAGACTTAATTTTAAATTAAAGGACCATGAGTCATTTCGGACCAGGCTCTTAACAGTGATGAAGCTAATTCTATGGCAGCTAAGTCAAAATCGAACGCGAACATGGACTTGTTTTTGACCATCTTAAAATATTATTTAAAAATACGAACATAGTTACAGTTCAAGGACCAAACTATCAACAGTGATGAAAGTAATTGGGGTGATTGAATTCATTTTAAGTCGTTGCATCACTATTGAGTGTGTAGTCCAGGTTCCATAAAAAATTGCCCATGGTCCCTTACTGCCTGCCTGCCAGTTTAACCAAGGTGTTTCTTTTATTTGTTTGACATTTTTACTATTTGACATAATTTGGACAATGAATGCATTTTAATGTTTTTTTTTTTATTTTTATTTATAATTTTTTATTTTACTTTTTTATTTGACTGCTATTTATTTGTTTCCTTTAACTGGTTTGACATCTTGGATTTGACATTTGTTTAATAATTTATGTAATGTATTTTTTAATTATTTTTTAATCTATATATGACTTCTTATATCCCTTATCAATAAAATACTATGACTAAAACACTGGTGGTCAGCTGCATCCGTTTGAAATAGAAACCCAAGCAAACATAATTTGGTAAAGGTCAGTAGATGGTAAATGTCTAATTTCTCAATTCAATTCAATCAAACTATTTACTCACTAGAAGATAACCATTCAATTGGGTTACCGTACTTGAATACACCCTCGACATTGACCTCTTTCCCACGGCACACAACACCATTGACACAGATTCTACTAGTAACTAACGCAAGTTTCTGTTTATTAAACATTTACCCGATTGAAATAATACTATTTAGTAAATGTTCCAATTATTAAGGTATACTATAATTAACATTTGAACTCGGCCTCTTCTTTGTAAGGTTATTTCGGAGTCCTTTGGAATAATGAGCATAGAACTTTGGTGTTTAGTTGCTGTATAAAACAAATATATTTACGATTATGAACAAGGTCTAGATATATTATGTTGGTTTTAAGTTTAGATGACAATTAGTTATAACAGGGGTTCCAAACATAGAAAACGAAGTTTGGTAAAAGCAAAATGTATGGAATTCAGCATTTTCAAAGCTAATTAAATATGCCATGCAGAGTTTTTAAATCTTCGATTTGGTTAATAAAAGTGTGACTTTGTTTAAATCTCCTGATTAGATCGGAAGTGGTGTATGTTGAATCAAAGCAAAATTCATTTAGTCAAATTACATTTGGAGTTAGCAGTTTTTGAATGTCATTTACCAGTTTTTTTAAGAGACCGCTTTCATTTTGTACCCAAACATCCCCTATGTTTGGGTACAAAATGAAAGCGGTCGCAGGCAAAGTGCTGATTCTAGATAAATTAAACCTGAACACTAAACAAATGATCCATTAATCCTTAAAAAAGACTATTGGTACACGGCTCGTAAGTTAAACCGTTGTGTACAATCATGGTTAAAAAATCGAAATAAAAATCAAAGGTCCATTCAACCTAGGCTGAGGATCAGCACTTTTTGAACGCCAAAATTACTTAAGATAGACCCCCAAAAAGCCCACCCTTCGCGACTTTCTAGGAAAGCATTGGTCAGCTAGACCCAGCGGTACTAAGTGCTAGATGACTAGAAAGCACGTGACATTTCAAATTGCAGTACGGTTTGGATTAACGCCTGCTCGGGGAGGGCCCCTTTCATGCATTAATAAATCTGATCTGTGCACAAAACACATGAACCTAACATCAGGCTTGACACACCAAAGGCTTGTTTTGACAAGATCCGTTTAAATCCATGTAGAGTGTAAGCCCGATTGATGGGAGTAGGCTCGCCCCATATTACATTGGACTTAAAACAAAACTGGTAAAATATGAGTGTACTACAGTACACTTCGGCCTAATGCTCCGGGAATTACAGATGTCATGTTATGTTGTGTTTCCTCGCAATGTGACTTTACCTTTGTCTGCAACTAAATACAGCTCACACCTCTGTTTAGTAACAACAGCTACTTACTAATTACCGTATCTAAACACGTTTATACTAAAGCTCAGTTCCCACTTCCACATAAAAGCAGTACACCATTCCCCACACAAAACCGTGTCGTTATTTAATTAAAAAATAATGAAACCTTTTGTCGCCAAAATTAAAGGACAATGTCGAAATAATTTCCACGTTTCATTCAATGCTACGCTACGCTCGACGCTCGACGCTCTGACACACTCGGTTGGGCCGATGTTCGGATACAATTCTAATTTTGTCAAGTAAAACAGCCTTAAAGCGTGTTGTGGTTTACCTGCGTCACGCTAAATCTTTGAGGTTTCTTTGCCAAGTAAGAAGAGTAATTAGGTGCGTATTTCGCGCTTGTTTTGTTTCGTTTATACACGGTCGATGTCTCTGGTAAGTTTCAAGTTTTGAGCGTAGTGATGTGATTATGGTTGCGAATGAAGTGTCGTAGAAGTGCCTGTTGGAGAAGTATTTTAGTTTAGTTATATGATAAGGAAATTATTGAGTTTTATTAGTTTAGTTTCGAAAAGTTAGTTTATATTAAAATTTACCTCCTTGTAGCACTTTGCTTCACTTATTCTTCTTTTTGTGTTGTTAGTGATTAAACTGGTGTCGAAGTTTTTACGCCTTCAAATGCTGCCAAAAGCATCCCTAAAGCATGCCGATTCCTCAGGCAAACAATATGCACTAGAATCGGAAAATTCAGAGGGTGCCTTATGTTCGATTTCGGGACTTTTCAGTCCGACGGTCAGACCTTTAAGCTTTTACTACAGACTGAAAACCGTTGAAAGCACTAGAAAGAATAACTGCGAAAGCATTAAAGGTGGCCTTTTCAATATCATTTATGTTGCATAAACGTTAATGTTGATTAGCCCAATTTGATAAAATATTTTTTATTTCAAAGCGCAATCTCGCGGCTCTAGGGATAATTTAAATCTTTCGAGATTTTAGTGTACCTATTTGTACGTAAGCATGAATCCTAGATATGTTAGAAAATGACTTATTATTAATGTTGTTTAAAACACTGATCTTTGCCCCATTGGAAGAAATCTTTTTTATTTCGAAGCGCAATGTCGCGGCTGTCGGGTCAATTTAAATCTTTCGCGATTGTATTTGTATTTCTGCATGAACCCTATAAATGTGCGACACTGACAAAAGTTGTTTTGGACTTTAAAATAGTTAAATACTAATCGCTATTTGAATAATTTATTCCTGATTATAATTCCATTTCAAAAAAGAATTTTCTAATTTGTTGAAACGTATTTTAGCACCGGTGTACAGTTCAGTCTCTCGAGATACGCCAAGATACAAATGACAACAAAAATCACTCCACAACAAAATGTTAGTAATATCGAGCTCTGTAGTTCACCAGCTAATATTGTCACCCCTAACGTTTAATGAAGAAGCTAGCTGTGCAAACAAAAGGGCGCAAATGAAACGCCTGGGGGCCCGATGTTTTTTACGCTCATTTTTAAAAAGTCTGCCTTTGTCCGCGTACTAAGCTTGTTTAGTTACGTTTGATTGAGAATTTACCTTTGTGTGCGGCTTATTTGTTGAGCAGCCTTTGAGTTTTAGTTATCTAGGGGATTGTACTCTGTTACAGTTGTAACGGGTTGGTTGATGCACTTGGAGATTAGAGTTCTTAGACATGAACATTGATTTGTTAAGTTTAAAATTTTAGTTGTATAGTAACGGTATTCCATCTACAGAGTGACCAATTCTTAGCAAAAAGCGTGTCCCTTATTAGATGGGATTTAAACATAACTGGCTTAAACTGTCAAAAGCATCAGAGAAAATATTAATATGCGTGATGTGTACCGTTAGAGTGTTTCAAGTTTATTCGCAATTTAGCATGTAAGTAGCTTGATTATCATACTTTATCTCAAATTTGAAGTTTTTATACTTTGCGATATATTTCTACTTTGTAATAAAAATAAAAAAAAATCAAAAAAATAAATTTAAAAAAAATCAAGTAATCAATAAATCATCTTTTCTCCTCCACTATCAAGTCCAAAGGTTGTCTGTAAGAGATCGCTTTTAGCGATAAGGCCGCCCATTGTAACACTCTATGTAGCCCTTAAAGTAATAATTTGTAAGTTTTAATGGTGTATACTAAAGAGTATTTTATTCTAATAGTTCAAACATATTTAAATAAAGTAAAACAAAACTTACAAAATATAATGACATCTGAATTGGAAAATGTCATGTTAACTTTTTTTTAATCTAATACAACCGTTAATCAAAGTGATTTAATCACAAGAATCACTCGCTATTAAATCGATAAATGGAATTTCGAGAGGAAACCAGTATCCCTGAGAGATATTTTTAACAACATCTGAAGCAAATTTAGTGCCCAATGGGCGGCGCGGCTCTAGCGGTACCTGGTGGACATATCACCGATACGTAGGTACTAAAAGTTTTGGGAACACAATTATTGTGCGGGGTGGAATTCCTTGCCGGAGTCTGTGTTTCCTAATACCTACAACCTAGGGGTACTTGACTGTGACAAAAGTGAATAGGTTACTTTTAGGCAACCGTGTATCATCTACGACCATATCATCGTTTACCATCAAGTGAGATAGCGGTCAAACGGGAACCTCTCAATATTTAAAAAAAACACTGGGTGGCATTGAAACTTGGACATCAGGTTAGTCGAAAACGAATAACAAGAAACAATCAGCAAAAAACTTAACGTTTCCGATAATTACACTACATCAACAACTTTCAGCCTTATTGGATACAAAGCTTAAATTAAAAACTTTCAACACGAGAAACAAACAAGAAAACTTAAGCTGTAAATACACTGTTGCGAATATAAACAGACGAAATATACAAGATGGTGCCGAGATTAAAGTACGCCAGGATGCCATCCGGAAATTAAAGCAAGCATCTTACCCTACCTTCGCGAAACACTTCAGTATATTTCGTATTAATAATTAAAATTTGTGTTTAGACATATGTGCACTAGGGTTAATTAGAGAGGTGGGATTAGTCATAAGTGTATGTTGAAATCTGATGTTTGAGTCAATATTTGATAAGGGTTTACATAAGCTACATTACATAACATAACATCCCGCCTCTAGTCCCTGAAGGGTAAGGTTGAGTTGTTTCTATATCATACACATTTAAGCTGTTATGTTCAAATGTCATGTTTTACCATACGCAAAATACGCGCTGTGACGTGGAGTTGCGGATACCAGCCCGGTATCTTTATCTTATGTCATGTTTTAAAAGGGGGGCAAAGCTATTGTACAAAACCAGACTTAGGGCTGCTACTGAAAAAATACTAGATGGAAAACCCAATTACGTTTTCCCCTACCCAGGGATCGAACCTCTCTTAGATCGACGATTGTAAATGTGATGTGTCTATTGGTCTATTATTCTAAAATGGTTTTATTGATTGTTTATAGGTACTAAACATTAACCTTTCAATTGAGTCAATCAGAGACACAATAGAAAGACAATGACAGGCGGACACCGGTCTCCTTCCGGGGTTTAACGAATTAGGAATAAAATTACCCATAGACACATCACATTTACAAAGGTCGATCTAAGAGAAGTTCAATCCCTGGGTAGGGCAAATCTCATCTCATGCTCAAAAATTTGCTCTGGCAATCAATAGGCTAAATCCTTTTTTACCAGTTTTAAATAACTATAGTTGCAGAACTTATCCTAAGAACTAGCTCAACAAAGACCTCTTCTTCTACTAGTATTAATATCATTCTAGTTACTCAAAAGCGACCTGACAAAGTAATTTAAACTTGTATAATAACCTCTTGTCAAGACTAAAACATAGAATAACAACTTCTCAGTTCTAAGTAGGTTCTACAATTCCCTAAGAGCTGGCGAACATACCTCAAAACTTATAACCATGACCAACCCTATTATGAATTCCCTTTGAACCCCTCAAGCAGTAAGTGGCATAAATAATAATATGATCTAGGATAGAATTAATTCTTGTTTCTGTTTGGTTAACATACATAGTGAAAGGAACATCGTCGTACATACTGTTCCTATAAGTTCTAGAAATGATTCTTAACCCTCTAGCGTCAAATTTTTCTATTGCTTCTGTCCTAGTTTTGTTTTCTAATGTTATTTTTACTCAAATCTGTAATAAGACATAAAAAAACAATCTAACCGAATGAAATTACCCCTTATAAGGTGAATTTGCCACTTATTTCATTTAAAATGTCATTGGATTAGACAGAAATCATAATCGTTGAAGAAATTAAAAGACCTGTGCAAAGCCAAAAAGGCCCCTACCTCTCACATACGTCACGAAAGAAAACAAATACGTTATCAACGTGGTCAACTATCCTTGAACCGAAATGTATAGCCATAGCTTAACCTTCGATCGACCCATACGGCTGACCTTCCTGATAGCGTCAATCTATAGAATGATAGTAAAAGTTTACATACTTAACGACAAAATAAGCTAACTGAACTATTAACCCTAACATTGTATAAACATCAGCGGAAACGTCAACAGAGACACCCAGTGGACATTGTGTCAGTACCTAATTGATAGATTGATAGTTTGCTTTTATCGTTTATGTTTACACTACCTTTACCTATGTGTACTATGTTTGGTGTTTACACATCAAATAATAATGGGTGGTTGACTTTGTCACAGTTTTTGTGTAAGTACATAAATATTTAAAACAAACAACCTTCGGCTATCAGGGAGTATTTATTGTTGGACAAACTTTAAAAGAAGGAAAAGGTACCTGAAAAACCTGGTACAGAACCTGTCAAGTCTAGCCTAATACGTCGATCCATAATAACAACAAACCGAAACACGCGTTTCATAATAAATACTTAATACGGTACTTTGTAGTCCTTCAATGTAACTTCCTGTATAATTTACCCACAATCACTCAAATAACACACAACCCTGATGTGTTGATGACATGTTTTGAACATATATTTTGAAGAATCCATAATTGAGGGTAGTCAAACAAAAGTAGATACTACTGTCCCATCTGGGCACCAATAAGGATCAATGGATTCGAGATTTGATCATTATTAACAGAACGATAAAAAATAACAAAACTTATTACTCGATCAATGCCCTGTAATTGAAAGGCACTCAATGTTTCGGTGCGGTAAAAACCGTCAAACTACCGTACATTATTACAGCGATCGATGTGAAGGTCAAAAGGGTATTATTACCGAAAGCTAACTTATAAATAATTGGTGTTTTAGTAAACTTTCAAGGATAACTGTGTTGGTGTCATTAGTGAGAATGTTTCTATATTATTTATTACATTTGGAACACCGGCTTTTCCTAATGTCAATTTGACTGACATCGATCCGTACCAGGAAATACAATATTTTTTCTTCGATTGGTCGGAGATATTAAGAAGTTTTTTGTGGCGCGGAAAATTGTTTCGGAAGTATTATTTGGAGGATTTTGCGGTAATTCAATATAAATGGTATAGATAGAAATGTTGGATACCTAAACCGAAATTGCTAACACATAATAATGTGTTAGCAATTTCGGTTATGAAAGACAGTCATCTATGAAGAAAAAGTTTTGTTGGACAGTTCACGGCGCTCATCAGTTAGCAATGATTGAAGAACTAGAACAATGAGATGATATTTTAAATTCGGATTGGTAACACAAAACAACAAATTTAAAGAACTCTAGTTGCTGTCTTCTTTATCTGATATCATCATGTCTTTATAAAACTAACCACTGAATTGGTTCGCATGCACTAGGCAAGAGTGTACCTTTCTGTTAGATTCTGTGATTTTTACCTCTTTATAATATTAGTAGGCACAGATGTATGATATTTTGTACACAAAAAACCCAGCTAAAGAAAATAAAGTGAAGAAGAAAAAGCACAAACATATTTTTAATGAAATAAATGAAAATGGTTAAAGCCAACAAAAGCATGTCTCAACTAACAATAACGAAACTTATGACCAGCAATTTTCCACCCCTAGCCCATAAACCCGCCAAGGCTTTCATTCTTTGGGGAAGCTTCTAAAACATTACGTACTATTAGGTTTAATTCAAAACTCAGCACCAACCCCTCCCCTACTGTTCAGGCCGATGCCAGCAATTAAACCACTATTTTGTAGTTACTCCTAAATTACGGCTACAAAAGCCTTTGAAACTCGTGCATTTGGATGCAATGACCCCAAATGAATTGGGTGGAATATGTTGGTCGTTTTTTATGCAAATTAATTGATAAATTGTTATTTTTGCTTTTTTATGATTAACTAGCTGCCCCGGCAAACTTCGTTGTGCCTTAGAGTCAATTTATTGCTCTTATCCATTTTTTTTTAATATAAGATAAACATATTACGTTTAATAAGACGACAACAAATAGATCCAACTACTACTACTTTTTATGTAGCGAGTCTCTACTGTGATCTTATTTAAACATTTTGTGTTCAATAGAATTAAAATTACAACATGTATATATAACCTAACCTAACTACCTAACCTAACTACCTTACTAAAATGCATTGATTTAAAATTACTAAATTCATAATTTTAAACTGAACTATTGCCTTTAATAATGTTACATACAATTTATAGCTATAGTTTTCCCGGTTTACTTTAATTAAAGTCCTAACAGTGAAATAATTTCTATTTGCATAGAATTATTAAAGTTCGTCTCTGTCATCATTGTTAATTATGTAAATTGATTTCTGAAATATAAGACTTTTTTATGCTACATAAAACCTCTAAGTTTAGTAACAATATAAATTTCAGAACGTAGTTACGTATAAATTGACAACCTTACCTTCTTAAGTTTAGCTTAAGACTTGTCAAAGTCAAATTGTCACCTGATGATGAACTGGGAAGTTTGACTCCTGTCATGTCATCCAAGATGGCGCTGCGTTTGAAAAATGTTTAAGACAACGAATATTCTTGATATTTATTTTTTCGAGGACTTTTCATGTTTTTTATTAATTATTATGCTATATGCTATTCCGGACAAAGACAAATCCAAAAAGACCAAAATCATTCAAATTGATCCAGCGGTTCTTGAGTTATAAATGGTGTAACTAACACGACTTTCTTTTATATATATAGATGTAAAACAAGATAAGAAAATTGGCAACTGACTAAGGCGACGTTTTTGTCATTTTTAACTTTTTTAAAGTCTGTAATAATACAGACTTTACATTTGGCTATTAAAAGTCAAATGTAAATAATACGCAAAAATATATTTTATCAAAATTAAGAACATGCGGTTAGGGGATTTTTGAAGTTAAAAGGTGATGTATTAAACTTTCTTTAAAATACGTTCAACAGTTACACTTATTAAAGACTAGCTTCTGCCCGCGACTTCGTACGCGGATCCTGTTGCTTATGCCAGCGACAACGGGGTCGTCAAAATCGAAGATCTGAAACGTCTGACGTCGAATTGTAAAAGCCCGGGGACGGCAAAACAATGGAATGCGCGAGACGATCCAAGACGTTCCAGATTTTTTATTTTTGTTGGTCAACAGGAAATACGATCAGACTTAACAACTTTTGCTAAGACGCCATTTTTATTTTGTATATGCTATATTGTCGCTGGGCTTTAGAGTTCCACTACAGGTGCTCCAGATCTTCAAATTTAACTTCACAGCAGAAAACACTCTTCACGTGGAATAGTTTTAGCAAAGGCACCAGTTTTATATCTCTTTTACTTTAGGTGTTCCATTTTCCAAAATAAATTATAGCCTTCCTATATGTTGCGTGACGTTCACGCTCAGCGGTCAGTCGCGCATCTCCTTCCCCCACTTATCTCTAGAGTAGATGCGTATTTACCATAGATATCCGGAGATATGCCTTCACTCAATATTTGTTCAAGTTCATGTGTCGCCACCGTGTCCCCCCTCCTAAAACTCACACTAAAACGAAACGAATAGATACGCCACACATGCTTCTTATCTTAATGCACACATGATCAAAAGGGGCGGGCACTAGTATAGGAGCCCAAACCACAAAAAATAAAATTACCGGTATTATTCAATTTAAGGTGATGATTGTGAACACTGATGAGTCCGGCAGTGATTAAAAGGATTTATTTTTGCGTTATCCCACAATAGGAAATTGTCCTGTATGATCGGTGCGTTCACAAACTTCAAAGAAATCAAACCCGAGACACGCGGACACGCCGCGCAGCAATCAATCGCTCATCCACGGCGCAAACCGTGGAAGTTTATAAATGACTTCTGAGGATTAGGAATATGCAAACTGTAATTACATTGATTAGCATTATACATAGATGTTAACCCCACGGTACGATTTTGTAATTATTTACCGTCATGACTAGATGGTACTACCTACGCTGAATAAGTCTAATATATTATTGTTTTCTTCACTATGGGCCACTTTTGTCATCATGTCAATATTTTCATGTTTTCAGGCGCTGTGATTCTGCATATCGGTTATTTTTTGAGACCACTGGTTTAATTTTTAATTTTCCCTAGGTGTGTGTGTTCACGTCGCGCGGTTGCAGGAATAGCAATGTTTTTTTTTTAAATTAGTGGTTTTGGAATGAGAAGAACCTAATTTATCTATTTACTTAATACGGTTTAGCCGTATAAAGATGTGGCGACGAAATTTGGCCACGGGCTCTCGTACTTATAGGAACGCCCACTCAATGCATGGGGCTTGGTATTTTGCTACAGCTATAAAAATATCGATGAAAACCGAATGTAAAAAAGAGGTTGTCTATGAGCGTAGTTTGTATCGTTTATTATGATTACTGATTATGGTATATTGTAATTAATATTAAAAAATAAGTGACGATAGTAGGTACACACGGCTGCACATCAAGCTATGTAAAGATAAACATAAAGATACCGGGCTGGTATCCGCAACTCCACGTCAAAGCGCGTATTTTGCGTATAATGGGCCATAATCCACCACGCACGTGGGCCCTGTGCGAATTGGTAGATGTCACATGTCTTCGAATTTTTGGTTCTAGGACATGCCGGTCGATGTTTTCCTTCACCGTTTTTGAGAGCAGTGGTGATGAAATAAATTGCACAAAGTAATGCGCCTGCCTCGGTTCGAACCCACGACTTACTGTTAACGTAAGTCGTGGGTTCCACCGAGGCAGGCCACCACTGGGTCACCTCAGTGGTGGCGGTCCCGACTTACGGCTGCTCTCATCAAGCTATGTGTTTCCAGTATAAGCTCATCTCGCATGATATATGATTTCCGTACAATGCGAGGTCAGTGTAAACTGTAATTGTATAGCTTGTTGTGTAGCAGTGTGTGTGTACGTGGTCTACTTTAATAAATCATTTTCTTTTATTTCTAGTTTCAAATTACCTCATATCATCGTCATTTTTGTTTCATTTTTGAGTGATCCCATACTCTTTATTTCCCATTCGAAATCGCTTTCGTAATTTGGTTTATCATCAAAATAACTGGAAAAACTAAATCATCTACATAAACAAAAACTAAAAATTTAAAAATAAAAAGTTCCCACTACCTAAACTACCATTCACATACAATAACATTAAAAAAATAAAATAGTTGTAGTGTCAGAAGCCAGTGGCAATATATAGAGCGAAGTCGGTTGTATTTTTGTAAAAAGTTTTTAATCAAATGATATGACTTGTAAAATATAAAAATTAATAATGAAATCATTTTATTAACAAAATAATATTAAATTGCAAATATTATTACCTATTATGAAATTATTTTGTAAGAATTTCTATAAATATATCGATATCTAGCGAAAAGCGCTACGCACCACTAATGTTTTGTTGTGACATGCGTCAGTCACGCAAAAATATTTCACAATGAGATATTTGTAAAATCTATTAATATTATAAATAGTGCAGTGATTTTTATTAACCGGTGGTAGGACACGCCACTTTTCTTAAGGTTTGTTGTAGTTACCCTATTTTTGCAAAATAGAACTGAAAAATTCGGCATTTCGTAAAAATACGAAATGACACGACTCATTCCGATGCTAATTTAGTACTAGACAATGTTCTCGGCTGTCACGTGTTACTTTGGCCAAACTGACCAGACTTAAGGCACACTTACCACGCCTACATGCCATATCCCTCGATATCCGTGGTATTTACGCTGAAAACTCAAGCGTCATGCTTTTTACGTGAATTCGCGAGACAGTGCATGATGTTCATGATCAGCGGTCAGTCATATATTCTTCACTGGTGTCTAGAGACCTGGATACCTGGTAGATGCGTAAATACGCTGAGAATGCAGGCGTGCTTCGCGATCCCAAGAAGTTTCCACGGAGCGAGTTGCAACCTCATGTTGTCGAACAGCATCAAGTCCCTCCTAACGCTCTTCGGTAGATTGTTGGGATCTTACGATCTTTAATCATTTAGCACTTTTGGAACATTGAGAAAGATTTGACCTCTTTCTAGGTATGGTTATAGTTTTATTATGATGATACCTGATCAATTAAAATCTAAGTGGCTGCTCCCCAGCGTTACCGGGTAGGCAACCATGTAACAAACATAAATAGAAAAGGAAATTAAACACTCAAATAACATAAGCCCGAAGGCATATTTATACGATAAAAAAAAATGGAAGTTTTGGCCAGAAGAGTCTAATTTTCAATGATATACCATCGTCATCGAAAATCAGCCCTGAACTGTTCCCGCCTTCACCGCGTGGAGGTACTTATGTTATTTTATAAATATGCAATGAAATTAGTGATAGCTTTAATTTCTATATCAAATGTATCTGATCTTCGATTTTTATAAGTCAACAGGAAATGCCTATCAGACCGAACAACTTTTGCTAAGATGTCATTCCTATGTGAGTTATGGTGTAGCTGGGCTCTTGGAGTTCCACAACAGGTGTTCCAGATCTTCGATATTTATACGTCAACAGTGAGTGCTTATAAGGCTGAACAACTCTTGCTAAGACGTCATTCCTATATAAGTTATAGTGTAGCTGGGCACTTGAAGTTCCACATCAGGTGTTCCGGATCTTCAAATTTATTGTCTCAGCAGAAAATGCTCATCACGTGGAACAATTTTTGCTACGGTACCATTTTTGTATCTCCTATAGTTTAGCTGGTCTGTTGCGGTTCTGCATCAGGTGTTCCGAAACTTCAAATTTATTCTCTCAGCAAAAAATGCTCATCACGTGGAACAATTTTTGCTATGGTACCATTTTTGTATCTCCTATAGGTTAGCTGGTCTGTTGCGGTTCTGCATCAGGTATTCCAGTTTCCAGGATAAATTATAGCCTATGTGTTGCCCAGACTTAATATCTATACAACAAAAAAAAAATCATTCAAATCCGTCCAGTAGTTCCGAAGATTAGCGTGTGCAAACAAACAGACAAACAGACAGACTTTTTTTTTTGGATTCGTGCTCTATTACTGTTTCTAAACCCCCCTCAATTATTATTTTTTAAATATATTCAATGTAGAGACACAGTTTTTTTACAGTCTTATTATATGTATAGATTTTACAGTCTTATTATATGTATACAGGGTGTAACGGAAAGGGTATATACATCCGAAGGGCACGGGTTCTCTTGGTGATAAGAAACGACATGGCAACGTTTTTATACATATACATACATAATTGTAAAGTTGAGCCCGCCCGCGCCGTCGCGCCTTCGTCGGTTAGGCAGAGACCGATAGGTCTTTACTAGGCGCGCAGAACCCGAGATAGATATACTTGAACCGTGCCGGACAGGATTATGACCCTCATAGTGCGGTGGCACGTTTGTTATGATTTTGCATTTAATAAACTGTCGATATTAAATAATATCGTGAAGTTTCAAAGTTACGTTATTAAATACTCTATTCACCCTGTTTGTATGTTTATACCCTTTCCGTTACACCCTGTAGATGTTGCCATAAAACTGAGCAAATATTTTTATGAAATTAAATAGGGCTTATTCTTTTACAGCCATTCTAGTAAAACACATTTAGTAATTTTGTTGTTATTTCACTGTGTTAAAAATATTTATAAAACTCGTACCTAGGTGCATAGGCTTTAACTAGGAACAGTTCTGTACCTAAAAGATTTCGTTGGAACCAAATCAAAGCACTAGGGCTTGCAAAACTTATCATCCGTGTCTACATCCAGGTCGTGGTAGATATTTTTTACTCAACGCAAAGGATGCTGCTCTGAAAATTTATAATTAAATATTTTACCGAGTAGAACAAGTGAACGACTTTGTATATCTGGGAAGTCTGTTTACAAGGGATGGAAAGATTGATGCGGATGTGGAAAGGAGAGTGAATGCAGGAAATAAAGTGAATGGCGCTATACATGGCGTTGTGACTAGCCAGTCTATGTCCGAAAAGGCACGACTGGCTGTTCACAATGGTGTGCTGGTGCCTACACTAACGTATGGAAGTGAATGTTGGGTGTGGCAAAAGAGACATGAAAGTAGAATAAATGCTGTAGAAATGCGTTCCTTGCGAAGTATGTGTGGTGTAACAATGAATGACAGATTGAGGAATGATGATATAAAGCAACGTTGTGGTTTAAAAGAAGATGTAGTAACAAAAATTGAAAAGAGTATGCTTAGATGGTTTGGTCACGTTGAAAGGATGGATGAAAGGCGACTAACGAAAGGTATTTACAAGGCAGATGTAAGTGGGAACGCCTGGAGGGGACGCCCTAGAAGGACATACATAGACCTTATTGGTGAGGTTCTTCAGAAAGGTCAGGTGCGTAGTCCTCGCAACCGGCGTGTGTGTATGACAACATGTATGAATGCAAACGAAGCAAAAGAAGTATGTAAGAATCGTAGCATATGGCGCTCTGTAGTTTCTGCCTACCCCCATGGGAAAAAGGCGTGAGTTTATGTATGTATGTATGTATGTATGTATGTTCAAAAAAGAGGACGTACACAATTCGACCGTTTTTTGTATGTTTGTTGCTCAGGGATACTTAAAACCGATTTAAATTATTATTAACATATATTTTTTGAACACTTTAAACGCCGCTTAGTTCTTCTTACTAAACAAGTGTGGCCCATGATGTCGTATTTTTTCCTAAAACCACACACATGGCCATTGTATAAGTCAAGGTTCTAATAGCCATACTTTCAATACCTACAGCCTTCAAATTTCCGTAAACACGACATATATTATTTATTTACAAGGAGATCATATTAACCAGATCCATTTCCAGGTACTTACGCCCAGTTATATTTAAGCCTAACATCTTCACAAAATGATAGACATTAAGCATCAATTTACTCAGAAGATAATGACAGCGGGAAGTGGAAACGATTATGCTTGGCCTCACAAAATAGCCCGCCATTGAGTGCTTCATCTTTTTCCAGTAATTATTTTGTGAAGGAAAAATGCGTCGGTGTATTGTTTTGTATTATTGTACTTACTTTAGTAAAACGATACTAGAGGTAACTGTTGTCAAAGACAGGAAACGTTTTTTGCGTTTTTCTGTAGCTCTAACTTAAATGCAAATACAATACAAATCATTTATTTGCATAACACAGGTTCAAAGGATGTTAAAAAAAGTTCTTATGGTACACTGTATTATTAACAAGGTAGGTGTGCAAATATGTTAGGAACATTATGAGATTATAATTTATTCATATTAGGAGTTTATTATGTTATAATGTCATACAGGCTATAGATGGTCAATATACGCACAATTAAACACACACAATTAATTTTGAAATAGTAATTTATAAGAAATAGTAATGTCATGCAAATTAATAATGTCATACTCATAGGTCATAGTAATTATATTATACAAAATAATTTCTTTAATTAAAATACAATATCTATATCTTCTAAATAGTCTTTAACATCATAATAACATTTTTAAATTAGTAAGGTGTATAATTTATTCTTAAATAGAGGAGTAGGTAACTTTTTAATCTCATCGGGTAATTTGTTGTAAATCCGTAATGCCATACAAATGCCTAATAGTCATTGTCAACTAAGCATTGATAGCCTCGTGTGTGTCCGGCGGATTTCCAAATCATAGGTCTCGAGTCCGAACCCAAGGCACCTCTGGGTTTTCGGATTCATGTGCGTATTGTATAAGTATCATTTGCTTCCAAAACGGTAAAGGAAAACATCGTGAGGAAATTGTGCATGTCTGAGAGATTTTTCTCGACGGCCAAATGTGATGCCAAATCAGAGGCCCGTGGGCAACACTATTACCACACTGGTCTTTTCCGAACTATAAGGGGTCAGCTCTCTCTAACCTGAAGCTGCTGGATACCAGTGTTCAACGTAGACAGGCTGCCTATTTACCATCCTCAACCTAAATGATTCGGTAACACACCCCCTGATTAAACTGGTTGTCAAATTTAAAGGGCCCCAACTACTGGCAATGACTCTCAAAGAACTAGAAATTTTCGTCAAGACCCATCACAGAACGGCTTAGCGTGTTTTTCGAGGCACACAATTTAGAAGAGTTATTATTTCCCATGGTTTAACATGTTTTTATTTCGGGACTTTTCCAATGAACCTTTGCAGAACTTTCAATTCTTTTTACCAATAATAACTGGGTATTGTAATAGAATACATAGAGTAAAATGTTTATCCTGTTATCAAAATAATAGGGGACTTTGTGTACCAAAATACACTGACCTTGTATTATTCCAGGTAACTATAGACTAATAGAATTCTAATCAACTAATTGATTTGAACTGTATTTAGCACAATGGTGATAACAGTGCACTGTTGGTTTGTTTGTTTTTTAAACTCAAGTTCTTCAACAAAAACACAAGCTCTGATTAGCTTGGGACAAGATGGCGTTGTGTGAAAGGTCTGGAATATTATTTTCATTATTAATATAATTAACTAAAAGCTACTCCTGTGGCGTAAACATACTAACTGCTTCGTGTTGGCTTTAAATGATACTCAATAATGGAAAATATCATACATACACGCTCCCGACTTCGATAATAAATGTGATAGATTAAAAGCGTCGCGGTAGTGAAGCGGTAGTGTTAATAGAGTGTGAATCAACACACACACACACACTCCATTTAGCACTCATCGTTAATATTCTATCACCCAATTAAACTTTGACTATATAAAACACAATACATCATTGCTCGTATCACTTGTTATTATTTGCTTTTCGCTAGTATTTTCCCTTCTTGTTCTTTCTTTATTTCGCGCTTGTATTATGGGTACCAGACAAATGATAAACATTCTTATGTATTTCTAAATACATACAAACGTTATAGATAAGTAACACCCAGACACAGAATATATGATCATGATCATCACACAAACATTTGTCTTGGGTTGGAATTGAACCCACGACCTCCTGCATAGCAAGCCAAGGTCACTAACTTCTAGGTAGTTAGTGGCGCGTAATTTTATTATATTTTAGATTCTGTAGTCCTATGTGATCAGATGGGGTTTGATACTGATTAAATACACCCTTTGAGTGTCATAATTTATATTCACCGTTTATACAATTGTCGTCAACGAACAATATTTCCAAGAATTAACAGAAAACTACAATTACTTACCAGTCATATTGAAAATCGTATTGATTGAACCCCCAATAACAATAACTACCATTTTAGTACTTTGTGTAGGTAATTTAGTTACTTATTTTTGTACTTTACATGTACAGACGCCAGCACATCAAGTTACCACAATGTGTTAAATTTTCCCAATTGAATATGAACCTTATTCTGGTAGGCATAAAGTTGAAAAACGATCAAAGAAATTTGACACATTGGGGTAACTTGATGTGCTGCTGGCGTCTGTACAAGTTTAAGTAACATTATAAAAAAAGTAAAATTGATGGCAAATCATTTACCTATATTTCATCCGATTAGCTTGTTAACAAAAGGTAAACAATTTGGACATGTATTTTTAGTTAATAACACAGTTTAAAAATAAAATGCAGCTGAAAACAAATTTAGATACAACAAAAACGATAACATGATCAATTAAACAATTTGTTTAAACAGTAGTTGTATTTCATTAATAAGCGTTTATGTAAAAAGACTTGTCAAGATTGTTTACCTTTAGTTAACTACCTACTCGGATGGAGTATAGAACATTGCTAAAACACACCACTACGAACTCTCATTTGTGCTATAAATGTGTTTTTTTACGAATCAATTATTTTTCCTTTTATCGTATTTCTAAGTAACGAAATAAATCGACAACATAAGAACCGCTCCTTATTTGAGTTGATTAAAAGTAAATTTCCTTTCTCCAAATCAAGTCAAAACAAACACTTAACTCCAATGACACAGCCTATATAATTTACAGCCAGCTTGAAAGTGGTTAATTTCCATTAACCCCTATATTAACCGTTGCCTTGTAACCTTATGAGTGAGTTTTACGGCGAATGCCTCAGCACGTAAACTACTGGTTGCAAAGTACAGTCGAGCGGTAAAGTGGACTGGGGATATAATATTTTGGAGGTACTACCAACCGATTGTAATTTCATCTGTATAACTTTATAAATCACACTAATATCACTGTCTAAAAACATACAGTCGTCTGACGAAGCCGTCTAGACAGAGCAATCGTGCAGGGTGTGAGGGGCGAGACGCGGGAAAGCCGCTCCCGCACTGCCAACAAAAAGATGATCGTAGTGCGGGAGGTATTGTTCAAATCTAACGCGTGTAGAAGTTGTCGGCATTTTTCCAAAGATCAAAGGCGTCGTCCTACTGTATTAATATTTATACGGTGCTAATATTGTAAAGGCGAAAGTGTGTGAGTGTGTATGTTTGTTACTTCTTCACGTCTAAGAGCTCATAAGCACAATGCGGCTACCCGCATGCGGGCAGCCGGACGGCTGGCCGCAAGCACAATTATGTACGTAATATTAATTTCAGGCAGCCGCATACGCAACCGTAACGTTTCGGCAGCCGTCCGGCTGCCCGCATGCGGGTAGCCGCATAGTGCGTATACAGCTTAAACGGTTAAAAAACGATGTTGATAAAATTTGGTATAAAGTTAGCTGACACCCTGGATTAACACATAGACTACTTTTTATCCCTGTATTTCCATGGAAACGTGACATACGCGGGTGAAACCACGTGATGTCTGCTGATTAACATTCTACAACTCTCACATTACGCCATCTAGTCCCAAACTAAGCAGAGTTTGTGCAATGAGTACTAGAAAACTGATAAATATGCTTATGTATTGCAAAATAAATACATATTGTAGATAAATTACACCCAGATACAGAACAAATGATCTACTGAACCGATGTGGTATTTTATTTTAAAAAAGTAATATGGGGTGGACGGGATGTTAAAGTATAAAATGCACGCAGACAAAGTGCTAGTTTTCAAGTATTTTTATACAGAACCCAGAAAACCGAAGAAAGACGAACCCTTACTTGCATGCCTACTGAGTAATGGCCATCCTGAGTCACGGTCTAATAATATATACTTATATTACTAAACCATGACTCGTTCTATCCACAGTAATTGAACGCAGGCTTCTATTCGAAAAGATGGAGATGTTTTTGTTAAAGAATACCTACTGCTATACTTACATAAACTCACGCCTTTTTCCCATGGAGGTAGGCAGACACTAAAGAGCGTCATCAGCTACGATTCTTATATACTTCCTTTGCTTCGGTTACGCTCAAACATGTTGTCATACACACGCCGGTTGCGAGTACTCCGCATCTGACATATTTGCTAGTATGTGGCGCATTAACTACTGTACAGATTTTGATAAAACTTAATACTTTTTTTTATATCACGACGGTGGCAAACAAGCTTACGGCCCGCCTGATGGTAAGCGGTTATCGTAGCCTATGGACACTTGCAACACCAGGGGCGGCACACACGCTTTGCCGACCCTTTAAAACCTATTTACTCCCCTTTTGAAGAACTCCATACTTAGCCCTCTGAGAAAACCTCGGCAGGGAGCTCATTCCACAATCCAAGTGTACGCGGGAGGAAATTCCTCTGAAACCGCACTGTACGGGACCATTTCGGCTCCGACTTACTAATACTACGAAAATTAAATTCTTAAAATATTTTTCTTTGTTTAATAAATGGTTTTAATCAATTAACAGTTTTGTTCTTGACTGTACGCACATAAACACAGTAACTTAGCCCCATAAACACTTTCGTTTTACACATTAATTAAAATGTTAATGTTTACACAAAACCCAGTTTACTTACATTTGTGTGTCAACAAAACGTTCTTCGGTGCCTAAATTTTCTTTATTAACTAACTCTAAGCATTCAACGAAAATAACAAAATTTGTAGAATTTTCTGAAATCCTTTGGTGGGTGAATGGAAGTTTACTAAAGAATCATTCAAACAAAAACAGAATAAATTTTATCAGTTTTGTTATTTCTGCAAAGTTTAAAGGTTAAAAGGGCGTGGGTGGGTTCGAGTGTCTTCAAATTTTGTTAGGTAAATTTATCACAATACAGAATATATTATAAGGAATCTCTAGATAGCGAGACAGCGCAGTAGTCTAGTGGACATCCAGGTCTCCAGTTAGAATTGAATTCACGCACCTCTTACTTTTTGGATTCATTAAATTATTATATTTATCACTAGATTAAAAAACGCGAAGGAAAATATCGTGATCATTATGTCACTCGGTCGGTTCATTATGTCGGCATGTTGTCACTTGGTTACCCAGGTCAGAGCCGCCGACACCAGCCCCCCTAGCCAAGTTACAAACGATTTGTATCCATTCTCTTTCTACAATCGAGAACGCCTCAAATCCCTTTTGGAACTACCAACTTACCAGTTTGTTAGGTGCCAAGTACTCTGAATCTGCGGGCGTGTATGATCGTACAAGAAACAAAAAAAGTGTTTAAGAATCTTAGTAGGTCTTATGTATTTTCTGCTTACCCCCCGGGGGAAAAAGGCGTGAGTTCGTGAGTATGAGTTTGAAAGCCTAATTCTCGACAAAGAGTACTCACTTAAAGTATGACGACCAAGAGGAGCAGGTCAAAGCACAGAGAACTGTTATTGCAATGCCATCGAAACTAGGAACCCTTGAAACAAAAATTACCGCCTTCAAATGTTAACATAATTAGACCTTACATTTTCCCAATTCTAAAAACACAACTCAATTAATTCCCCAAACGGAATCCCTAACTCAACAAAAGGGAAGGCAAAAAAAATGCTCGGAAAAAAAACTTAATACAGCAGTGCGTCTTCACAATAATTTATCATTCCAAGCCCGAGGTGCGAACACCCAAGGGTTACGACGTGAGAATGTTTAATTAAAATATACGTAAAATACGCAGCATTTATTAAAACGAAGTACGTACAAGGAAGGATTATCCTTACCTTAGAGATTCGCCCTTTTACTGTAATTAGTGTTGCGGTGGCCGGAATGAAGTCGGCCATTCGACCGGAATATTTTTTTTTTTACTTTTCCGCTTACGTACCCATGTTATGCTTGTAGCTAGGGACGTGGTTTAGGTTAGGTTAATATTTGTGCTTTATTTTTTAAAGTATTTAAAGATGTAAAGATGACAAAGAAAGCTTTATTTAGCATCATTAATTGGCTGCGTTCTAAACGCCATTATAAATATGATGAGTTATGATTTTAGATTTTGATTTACATTTGTTTTTACTGTGAAAGTGATAGCGTAATTTAAAAAAACTAACAAAATATAAAAAAAAACAACGGTAGTTTAAAAAACTAAAAAAGCCGACTGCTTTTCCGAGTATTCATGTAAAAGCTCTAAAACAAGAAAGTCGTTGTACCCGAAATTGTAGCAGTCGGGGCCCATTCTAGAAATTGAGGCTTAGTGAATTGAGAGCACATACCTATAAAACATTGCAGATTACTCCAATCTACTGACAAGACGGCTGACTTTCTAGAATGAGTCCCGACTGCTACAATTGCGGGTACAACGAATTTCTTGTTTTAAGGCTTTTTCATGAATACTCAAAAAAGCAGTCGGGTTTTTTAGTTTTTTTAAATTACGGTTTTTTTTATTACCAGTATTCAACCTTCACAACAGGTTTCGTCAGACTGATTGCCAGACGTTCGTGCTTAGAACTACGAGTATAAATATTCCGCGACTTTTTCACACAACGCCATCTAGTCCCAAGCTAAACTAAGAGCTTGTGTTATGGGTACTAAACAGCTGATAATCATACTTATATATTTCTAAATACATGCATATTATAGATAAATTACACCCAGACACAGAACAAATGATCGTACTCATCACACAAACATTTGTCCTGGGTAGGAATCGAACCCACGACCTCCGGCATAGCAGTCAGTGTCACTAACTACTAGACCAACAGGCCAGTCAAAAAGTATGTTCTCAGAATGACTGTCAAAGATCTACAAACGACAATAAAGACCAATGGCTTTTTCCAAGGCACGATTGAATCTTGATACGTCATAGATGGACCTCTCTCTACGATCACATAGCAAGTGTAGTTAAGCCTTTGGGTTTGAACTTATGGCTATTGTTCTTTAGACACGAGAACGAAGTACATCACCAATACAGTATTTTTTAGGATTTATTACTTTTAGGGCGTCCCCTCCGCCTTATGAAACACTTTGTTAGTCGTCTTTCATTTATCATCTCATCCCATCATCATCATCATTTATTCTCTGATTCAATTACTAGAAAACGTCCCTCGTTTTCACCCGCGTAGGTCTCGTTCCCGTGGGAATACAGGAATAAAAAGTAGCCTATGTGTTAATCCAGGGTGTCAACCATCTCTATACCAAATTTTATTATAATCCATTCAGTATTTTTTACGTGAAAGAGTAACAAACATCCATCCATCCATCCATCTATCCATACTCACAAACTTTCAGGTTTATAATATAAGTAGGATATTTTGTACGCTATATGAGGCTACGCGTTTATTAAGGTAAAATGTGACAGTGACTCAACTCAACTTTATCTTACATTTGTGTATACCTACTTATGTTTTAGCAAAATAAACAATCTTGTATCTTGTTACTTAAGCATCTGAGTATACTCTTTTAAGTGTTCATTACTTTGTGTTTAATACTCGTTGGCATATCATCATTTTGCGACATATCATTCATAATATTAACATCATACTAACTTCGCAAGGAACGCAAGTTCGGTCAAATATCGGTATTTACATTGCAGCGACGACCCACCCAATTACTGGGCCACACCAATATCCTTGCTTTAGATACACATAAGATGATCTCAATTCCGTCCAATCATTTATATCAACCCCCAAAACGAAAGAGACAGCAGCTAAATCCGACTTAGGAAACACGACTTTTGAAGATTAATTCCATTCCTTTTAATGAAAACTCCGGGATTGGATATCTCAGTTATTTTTAATTAAAACAGTTTTCTCTTCGATTAATCACTGGGCGTTATTCATTTATATCGCTTTGGTCATAGGCAGTCGTTTGTTTTTGCTGTGACAAACTGTTTGGTGTTGTGGTGGTATACGAAAAGACAATGGGATATGCTATTTAACAAAATTTTAGTTTTAAGTCTCTCATCTAGATTACAAGAAAATATTCGACACATGTTTTTTATCAATAAATACAGGGTGTAACGGAAAGGGTATATACATACAAACAGAGTGAATAGAGTATTTAATAACGAGTCTTTCCTCAAAATTTCAGCTCCCAACTAATAACTTTGAAACTTCACGATATTATTTAATATCGACAGTTTATTAAATGCAAAATCAAAACAAACGTGTCACCGCACTATGGGGATCGTAATCATGTCCGGCAAGGTTCAAGTATATCTATCTCGGGTTCTGCGCGCCTAGTACAGACCTATCGGGCTCTGCCTAACCGACGAAGGCGCGACGGCGCGGGCTGGCTCAACTTTACAATTATGTATGTATATGTATAAAAACGTTGCCATGTCGTTTCTTATCACCAAGAGAATCCGTGCCCTTCGGATGTATATACCCTTTCTGTTACACCCTGTATAAATAATAATAAATAACGGCAATAAATAATCAATAAATAACGGCGATAGGTACAGACGCCAGCACATCAAGTTACCCCAATGTGTCAAATTTCTTTAATTGATTTCAACTTTATGTCAAATGAAATAAGGTTCATATTCAATTGGAAAAATTTGACACATTGGGGTAACTTGATGTGCTGGCGTCTGTACATTGAGTTAAAATTTCGCATGACGTCATTGGCCAGTACAGTTCATACTAGATAATGACGTAACAAGCCCCCTCCTTAACTTTAATGCGCTTAATCTAAGCAGTTTTCCATCAATTTGAAAAATAAAAAAATAGGTAAACCTGTGTGACAAATAATTACTTGTAATCTAGATGAGGGACTAAAATCTAAATGTTTGTATAATACCCCATTATAATGTAGAAGAATTAGCTAAATGTCGTCTTTGACCAAGGCCATGGTAGACTACATTTCTATACCTAATATTTTTGTTTTAAATAGGTACGCTCCGAAACAACTTATCCAATTTTAACCATTCTCTTGCTAATAGGCCGCTAAATTACCAGGAGGCCCGTACGTAGACTACATTTTTTTTTTAATTTAAGAGGAGGAGAGGGAACGTTAAAGTTTAAAAGAGACCATGACTCCTAAGTTTTTTTCGGCATTTCTTCTCAGGGATCAGTAACTTTGGAAATGTCCTTTAGTTTAAAAAAAAATACATGTAAAAGTATCTGGGAAGATCTACTTACAGAAATAAAATATATCATTTACTTACTTTCATCATCATTTCATCTAATTTCATTTCAGGAAAGCACGTTATCCACATGGACAAAAACAAAGAAAAAAAATTAAATATCTATGAATACAAACTTCAATATTGCGATGTTATCGAAGATATCATTTGTTTATTTTAGGTGCTAAAGTGATTGCTTTACCTATGTATTGTTTTAAGGCACGACGTTTTAGGTACGTATACAGAACGTTTAGGGAACAATGGTTTACTTTAGACCTTTTAGACCTGGATTGAAAGAGCTGGCATAAATGTGGATGCCATTTTACTCAGCAGTAAATATTAAATAAGATACATAAATATTTCACAACTTTTTCACACAACACCATTTAGTCCCAAGTTAAACTTGAGAGCTTGTGTTATGGGTACTAAACAGCTGATAAACATACTTATATATTTCTAAATACAAATATATTATTATAGATAAATAACACCCAGACACAGAACAAATGATCGTGCTCATCACACAAACATTTGTTCTGGGTGGGAATCGAACCCACGACCTCCGGCATAGCAGTCAGGGTCACTAACTACTAAACCAACAGGCCAGTCAAGCAGTGGGATGATGCTCACAGTAACCAGTCATGGAGTTATTATAATTATTACTAGCCTGTATTTTCCCACTGCAGTGCAAAAGCTCCCCACTTTCTTTCCACGTTTCTTTGTCAAGAGCTTTTTGGCAAAAGTTCTTATCAAAAGAGTCCAGTTAGTCCCGCCATGTTCACGTGGGCCCACCGCAATGTCTTTTGCCAGGGAACCCATTGGGTCACGTGTTTGGCCCACCACGTGTCCAGCCCAGTTCCATTTTAGTTTGGCAGTTTTTGAGTAACGTCAGTAATCTTTATTATGGGAAAAAAATCCCGAAAAGAAATGAATAAATCCACTTCGCATGCAAAATTATAATAATATACTTACTCAACACAAGGCCAGGAAAATACTACAGAAATTCCAAGAATACAGCGCACATAGTAGGTATTAACATTATAATCCAAATACCGGAATCGAAGACCTAAAAGTAAGCAATTTAATAATGAAAGCTTGGACTTTTAATTAAAAAATCTAAAGTTCGCAAAAGCCTCTAACGATGTTACATTTGCGTGAGCGACTTTTATGGTCCCTCTCATTTTGTGTGATTAAAAAAGTTTATTTTTTCGGGTTATTTGATCCTATTTTTAGGTGTAATGAAGTCTGAATTGTGATGTTTTTACTGAACAGTGTATTCAAGGTTGTTCTTTAATAAGTGAGATTTATGTTTGACAATTACCAGCTGTATTTTAAAAGGTTTAAATCATGTTCACTGTTCTGCTGCGGGAAAGGGATGGTGATGTTTGTTGTCTTCTTATGTGGTAGGGAAGTTGTAAGATAATAATTGCTGTAATACGATATAACTAACCCCTGAATCAGTAAGTGACGCTCGATAAACGGTTCGAATATTTAACGCGTCTTTTTTGCATTTGGATCATGGAAAATTCAACCACAAAAGGGATGAACGAAAACCAGTTGCATGCAACGGAGTCTAGTATTCTGATTATGGAAGTACGGTGTTTGAGCATAAGAAATTAAAATTACGTCAGAGAAAGTCTGAATACCTTCAGACTTAAAAACCACATCTGATTTTAAAATGAGATGCAAACAAGCAACTCGTGCGTGTTTTTAAATGAAATGCCCCAAAAAACAGTATCTAATCTAAATACAGGTGTCGATTACGATCTCCTAATTATTTTAAATCAATATCATGAGTATGATATCAGATTCTATAGCAACCGATTTTCTTGTCAATAGACACAGTATTTTGCTAGACATGGTCTAATCGTATTTTTTAGATAGTCGCACGTGTAAGGATTTTAAAATGTATTTTGAAGAAAATAACATGGTGTGCTGACCCCAAATCAATGCCCGAAAAACATAAACAGGCGTAGGAATGGGCATTATTCTGTGTTATCTTTGAACTATCTTGATTGGGTTCTCACTTTGATTTAAACATTTTAATTTTCAGTTATTTTCACTAATATTCCCTTTGAACACCACGTACTCATGTTAATCAAACAACATTATGTCTGTATGCAAAATTTGTATGTTGACATAAATTTTGAATGAAATAATTTAAATTTGAAATTCAAAGGGTAATTAAAGCGTATGGATCGTGACGTACGAAGTTCAATAATAATGTTATATGGTATTTGAACTATCAATGTTGACATTTGGAGTCTAGTTATTGCAATACGAAATACGGACAAATTTAACATGGATTTAACCGGGAATTAAGTTTGTTATAATGAAATTCATTCTAGCTAGTATGGTAAAACACGGTCAAGTGAGTACCAAACTTAGACTCGGCTGCGTACCAAAAAATGCTGCAAAAGTTACTTAAAAAGGATTTTTTTCTCACATTTTGTATTATTTTCTATAATTTGTTATAATAGCGTAAATAAAAATACCCACGCTCTCTACCTCTAGATTATATGTAGAACTAAAGATACAGCTCTCTTAAATTCCAAATTTAACTTTCATTGTTTGTTGATTTAGCATCAATAGAAACAGACTGTACTCTTTTATTTCATGGGGTGGAGCTGCAAAGACTATTTTACAACCTCTGGAACGTGCTCAAAGAGCAATTCTACAGGTTGCAACCTTCCAACCTTATAGATTTCCCACACATGAGTAATACACAGCATGTAAAATACTAACAGTACGTCAACTATTTATAGTGCACGTCATACTGTATCAGCACTCTGAGCTTCCTTTAAGCCAGTACCTTCAGCCAGGAGGAGGAAAGATTTGATTTGCATTAAACCACTGATGAAACATGCATTTGCTCATAGATTTCACGTGTTTTTAGGACCTCTTTTGTACAATAAGCTAAACAAGTTACTAGATATACCTACTTATGTAACGTAAATTATATAATGTAGTAAATTGATATTGGAGTATTTATTAAAGCTCAATTACACAGGCACAGAGAAACTATTGGAAGTTCTAGTATGATTGTGAGGTTTAGTTCGTAAGTTGTTATTCTATAATAATTCTTGGTAGCATGCAACCGTAATAATTAGTCGTGTTAAGTGATGACCTGAAACACAGGTTGTTTAGGTTAGATAAAACGTAAAATATATTTGATTACATTTCGACCAATAGATGGCGCTGTGCTGATGACGCGTTTTATTGTAACTCGGTGTTAAGATTCTCCGTCGTGTAATGACCCTCAGGATACTTTACATGAATAAAAAACTTTTCGTTGACATACTTCTGAGTATCATTCAACCCTTTCGAATAGTAGCTAGATCATCCGTCCCGTGAACACAGGTTTTACTAACCTTGTTCAGGAAAGTCGCTAATAATAAATAATCTAGGTTTAAAATACATTTTCCATGAGTCCTGATTGTGAATTTAGATATACACATAATGTAGTTTTTTGTTGGGAACTATATAATTATTATCTATTTATGATTTATTCGTGGCCTTGACATATAACTAATATTAAGTGAATTATTTAATAAAGATTAGATTTGAGATAATGTACCAGTTTTAACTGTAAACCTATAAAGGTTCATGAGATACAGCCCGCTGACAACAAAACTAACGAACAGCGGAGGTTTACTTAAAGGGTAATGTGGGCACCCTTTAGGTACGGAACCCAAAAAATGTATGTGCCTGCAAACAATTTTCTGACATATTTACAACTATGTTAACTATTACCTTAAATGTGGTTTCAGTTACTATAAGAAACAAAATCTTTGAAAATGTTCACAGCATTTTGCTTTTAGAAGCTTTAGACATATTTGAAATAAACCTGAAATGGAGACTACTCCACATCTACGTGAAGCAAATTCTGGTTCATGCAATTACTTAAAAACATTGCCACTATCTCATGTACTCTATTTTGGGTAAGCAGAGGTGTACATTTAGCACAGACATATTTTGCCAGTTGTGTGTTGGTTCTGTTTATTAGAAGGCGAGGCTTATGCCAATTCATCATTTCAGCCATAGGAAGTCCACTGCTGGACATAGGCCTCCCCTATAGATATCCAATAAAACCGGTTGGAAGCGGCTCGCATCCAGCGCATTCCCTCGGCCTTAATGAGGTCGTCTGTCCACCTTGTGGCTGGACGTCCTACACTGCGCTTGCCGATACGTGGCCTCCACTCGAGAACCTTTCGACCCCATCGGTCATCAGACCTCCGTGCTATGTGCCCTGCCCACTGCCACTTCAACCTGCCAATCCGTTGGGCTATGTCGGTAACCTTGGTTCTTCTACGGATCTCCTCATTTCTGATTCAATCTCGCAGAGAGACTCCGAGCATAGCCCTCTCCATGATAGCTCGTTGGGCTACTTTGAGCTTACTACAAACGCGTGCCTATCAAATAAGTTGTAAGTTGGAAAAACCAAATAACATTCCCATAACCAGAAATCAAGACATTACGTTTAGCTGTAGTCATTATCATCAACAGCCTATTGTGGTTCACTGCTGGAGCGTCACAGCGCCCAGTCTTTAGATTGCCGCATCCAGCATCTGCCAGAAGTCTTTCGCAGGTCTTCATCCCACCTAGCTAGAGGGTTTACACTCCGTTTGCCAAGCCGAAACTTGGCAAATCCACTCAAGAACGCGTTTACCCCAGCGGTGGTCGGTTCTTCGAAATATGACTAATACCCAAGGAAGCTGCATACAGGGTGTTTATCTCAAGTCGGTTTTTTTTTTTGTTCAAAGATTTTATTTAGCGTTCAAAGTATATTCTCCATGGATGTGGCAGGTTTATCGCTGTTCCAATGCGGGTTAGGAAATTATGATTTAATTTTTATGGATTTGATTGTATGAATTTATAAACTGAATTGGATTCTTATTTTTATTTCAAAAATATTGACAATTTAATGCAGTTTTTGTTATTGTAATTTACTATTTAAATTTGATACCTATTTTATTTGTGACAAATATTTTCGTACTTATTATTTGTTTTTTTTAAACGTATGTTGAACGTTAGTTTCAATATAATTCCATATAATTGTGATAAATATATTAAACTATGGGCTTTGTCTGATGATAAATGATTTGGATTTTTAAAGTAAAAAAATCAGTAGAAGACTAAGAAGTTAAATTTCTAAAAAATATTAAAATAAACACTGCTGCCCCGATGATAATTATGTAAAGGGGAATAAAATCATGGTATTACGTTATGGCGTTTTCCCCTCCGCAACTATATAAGAACGTTATGACCTAGTGAATCAAGCCTGCAAAGTTCAGAAAGTAGTGTAATTAAAATACGGGTCAGAAGCTCATTACTGCCCCAATATCGCCGAGCGTTATTCGATCAGCAGCTGCCGACATTTGCCGATG
Source organism: Euplexia lucipara (assembly GCA_921972225.1). Classification (NCBI taxonomy): domain Eukaryota; kingdom Metazoa; phylum Arthropoda; class Insecta; order Lepidoptera; family Noctuidae; genus Euplexia; species Euplexia lucipara. Next base: position 17,624,369 of record OV179161.1, on the reverse strand, counting down.
ACTTGCCGACTATTTCCGAAGTGGTCCGATCTTTTCCGAAGCTTTACATGTGTATAATGTTAGTATCGCGTGACTATATTGAATGTAGTGCTCGTAATCTAAGAGATATCAATCTTGTGATTCATTCTTTTGCTATTGGCTATCTTTAGAGATGTTTTATTTCGTGTGAGGTACATGCATTTTTTAGTTATAATTAACATGTGGTGTATATGTCCAGTAAATAATATCGACAATCACTACATCGATGGTCGCTGTATCGAAAACGTTCCATCGACGGGCTAATGTATCGACAGTACCCCAAATCGATGGTACGCTACATCGAAAGTACCCTAAATCGTTGGTACGCTACATCGTTAGTACACTAAAACGACGGTATGCTACATCGACAGTAAACCAAATCGATAGTACGCTGCATCGACTACCCGACCCGAGCCAGATTGAAATAAAAAACACAATAGGTACTTTTAACCTACTTCAAAAAAAGGAGGAGGTTCTCAATTCGGTTGTTTTTTTTTGGGTTTGTTACCTCAGTACTCCGTCATTTATTTATGGACCGATTTTCAAAAATCGATGGAAAGTTTTCGATACAGCGACCATCGATGTAGTGATTGTCGATATTATGAACTAGACCCGCTGTATTTCATGTTGACATGAAAAACTTTGTTGATATGTATTTATTGTGTTGTGTGTATTCGATATGTTATTGTATTATTTTAGACATGATGTTGTATTTTTTATCATTAAACGAGCTGTGCCCCGCGGTGTTACCCGCGGTTTATTAGGGAATAAGATATTTTCCTGCAGTAGGTAAAACGTAGCCTAGGGTGTCAGCGTAATCGAGGGTGTCAGCTAACTCCATACCAAATTGAATTAAAATTGAAACAGCCGTTTAGACGTGAAAAAGTAACAAACATATACACCCACAAACTTTCGCCTTTACAATATTAGTGTGATTTTCTTAAAATAAAGTCTAAAATAAACCACGCACTTCTATCGGCATCCGTGCTCTTGAATTTATGGAAGTTTATTTATTTTCAACCCTATCTCAACAACGCAAGGTTCATAACATTTCTTACCAGTGAAGACTGTAAAATAACGACATCGTGGTTATCAGTTATTTCTACTTTAGATATAGTAAAGCTTTGTTTGAGGCAAGTTTTTAGGCTTTAATCACCACTTTATGACCCCTAAGACAACCAAAACCGTGGGGCACAGCAAGTTATGAATATAAAATCACTTAAAACAAAAAGTTAGCGTTTAATTAACTCAACTATTTTCCGCTGGTTTTCATCGAAAATTTTATAAGAAAATGCAAAATATATTCTTGCCTTTTCCTACTGGCTACAGCTTCAAAATAAGGCTTGGTGTGCATAAACGGTAATAACATTTCACCCGCAGTTTGGAGCGCGGCCTAATAGCTCGACGTTACCACGCCGTACCAATTATATTTTTATGTAGTTGCGGAAACTGGTGCAAGCTCTAGTCAGGTAATATTTAGCACTGGGGGAACTGATTAAACGTATTTCAAGACTATCTCCATATTCATCTATATCCATATCATATTAGCTTTAAACGATGGACTGGAACAACTTGCCTGCTGCGGTCTTCTCGTCCGATTATAATTTAGGTGTCTTCAAGGCTATAGTGAATAGGCTCTTAATAAACTAGTGCGCTTCACCATCACTGATTGCATCACTGCTTACTATCAGGTGGGATTGCAGTCAAGCACTGGTTTATAATATAAAAAAAAAAACAAAAGGATATTTTACGATCATAAAGCTTACACATGCAGTGGCTAACCAGGAATTTAAACAAGTTTCACTATGGGACCAATTCGGAAATACACGAAGGGCAGGCTTTTTTGGGGACTGGGGGACCGGGAGGAACGCCCAAGAAGGATATACATACCCTTATTGGTGAGAATCTTCAGAAAGTTCGGGTGTATAGTACTCACAATGTTTTTGACAACACGTATGAATTTGCACGCAGCAAAAAAGTATGTAGGAATCGTAGCAGATGGCGCTAATGGTAAAAGACATGAGTTTATGTATTTAAGAATAATGAGGTTATGTCATATGAACTCAACTGTGTTAATGTAGCAAGTATCGCAGAAATAGTGAGGCATACGGAGTAATCAAATTAGTTCAAACAATAAATAAATAAATAAATAATAAATAAATATTCCACAACTTTTCACACAACGCCATTTAGTCCGAAGTTAAGCTTGAGAGCTTATGTTATGGGTACTATACAGCTGATAAACATACATATATATTTCTAAATACATACACATTATAGATAAATTACACTCAGATACAGAACAAATTATCGTGCTTATCACACAAACATTTGTCCTGGGAATCGAACCCACGACCTCCGGCATAGCAGTCAGGGTCACTAACCACTAGACCAACAGGCCAGTCAAAAAACATGTTTGTACAAACAAAGAACATCCACTACAAAAAAAAACTAAAACATAATTCCTATAAGACCCCGAATCTGAATGATAACCTTAACAAAATTTAACATTCAGGAGTAAATCAAGTGTATTCTGATCAAAGGGAGTAAATGATACGAAAAGGCCCCAAAAAGGTCGAAAAGCTCAGATCGTGTGTGACACACACTTTTGTAAAGGTACATTATTAGATGCAGGTCGATGGAGTTATCTTTAGTTAAAATATCTTCCGCTTCTTAGCCTGGGCGTAAGAATGGGATGGAAATATCAAAATAAATTATAATAGGTGGGTCGATTTGAAAGTGATGTCGGTAATGGTTGAAGTTCGATGTGATTTTGACAGGCTTAATCGCTAAGGAGTAAAGCTTTTTCTGAGCTATGATTTTGTGGACAAAATGTACCTACTGCTATCCCAAACTAAGCAGAGCGGGTGCCATGACTGCTACACAACCGATAAAAATACCTACTGATATTTGGTATATACACACATCCAAAACAAAAATGATCGTGCTAATCACACAAACGTTATTTGAATAAACGCAAAAAGTATCTGAGAAAGGGTAATTCTACACATTACAATAAACCACTTTTACAAGAGCCAAACTTGAAGTCGCAAAAAAACAGCTGTTCCGAACATTTTGCTGATTTACGCTTACATCATTGTACTGAGACATTTTTTGCAGAAAGCTAAAATTATTCATTTTTTTGTATGCACTTGAGTCTGCAAATTCAAAGGCTTTGGTTTGAACTCAATACCTATGACCTGGGTGCTCATGGTAAGCAGTAGCACTTGCTGGGCTGGACCAACTATGCAATAAAACAAAAAATAGTCGAGATTAAAGTCTTTACGCTCTTAAAGGGTAAAGGGTACTTCTTGTGGAGTGTACTTCATTGAGCTTGTTGTCTATAGGCAACGCGTTAGGTACTCTACCCTAAAATTTACCACCTACGTTGCCCTCGTACATATTCGTTTTGTGAGATACAAAAAAAATGTTTGTAGTTCCTCCAACGTTCGAAAAAAGATGTGTTCCATATTTTTAACTGTTTTCTGAAAAGGAGGAGGTTATGTTCTACTGTTTGTATGTTTTTTTATTGATTAATAAGTTGTTATGCCCTTGAGATTGGTAAGTGTGCCGCACAGTATTTGATAGTCGACATATGCTGTCTGCAGTGCTTCACCGTATTAAGAAAGCATTGAAAATTTATGTCGTAATTTTTTGACAGTTGTGACACTTACTTTACACTTTAAGTTTGAATTAAAATTAAACCAAATTTATTGGTTTTTTAAGGCCCATAATAAGGTTAACATTTGTGATTATATACCTTATTAAATGCCTTGAAAAAGGACCACTAAATTAGTTTGAGAGAAAAACTACGGAAAATAATTTAAACTTAAGTCAAAAAAAAAGGTTAACACAAAAAAAAATCAAAGCGATACCTACTATATAAATTATGATATTCTTATTGTAGTGTAGTATTATATTCACTGAATAACATCACGATCCATATTGTAAGACCCTTATTTTGGAGATCTCTGCGCCAGGTGGTGACCTACCAACCCTTGCGGCCGCCATATTTCATTTGGTGTGAGTCTTTTAACGATAAAGTTAATCGGGTCAATATTGTTACAAGCTGTTTTAAAAAATTGATCAATTACTTTAATATATTTAATTAAGATCACGCCATTATTATGTGAAGTATTAACGATAGATGATCTTCTAGTTTCCTATTTCGCCATTTATGATAAAGTAAATGTTTGCAATCAAATAAGTCTGACAGTACATGAAGGGAAGGCAGGAAATCATTTACAAAAAATGAGTAAAAACTAAAGAAAACAAAAAATAAAAACCTGTGCGAGGCCAAAAAGGCTCCTATCTCAGCATTAACTGCTAAACATAAAGACATGGAGTCTGGTTTTAAGCAATAACCTGGCTCCCTATTGGTTTATTTATTCTTAACTTGCGTACACTATCATCACTGTATAACCTCAATACAACAGTGGTTTCCAAACACAATAAATTGAATCAACCTATGACTTTTATTTAAAATCTATAAAACACACATAACTTGTGATATGTGGGCGCATTGTATGTATACCTCTGCATAACCCTTTGGGCATGCTATGCCTAACACATGAATAAAAGTATAGCCACGCACAGTTAAATAAATAAACTAAAATTTCAAATCCTTTCTAATGAAATAAATATGGTTTACTCTTCCTACACCTTATGCCCTACATTTGAACCCTTGAAGAACAGTAATAAAACCACCATGCGTATCGACCATTTATATTACAAAATGCTATCAGAAGTCAGCGAAATAATTTTGTGGAAAAGGAATATCCTATAAAATCCTACACCATCTGAGAGCAGCCGTGCATTTTAGCATAAAATGATAATAAAATTATACTTTGGCACCATAGCTATGTTTCCTTAGCCCAAGGGACCGCAATACTGAAGCTAAATTAATTTTTTGCCCGTGTTTTCATATTTACATGCTTTTGTTTATATTCTTATACCTAGGTATAGCTTTCTGTTAGAGTTTTGAATTGTAAAATTTAAAACGAAATTTGTTTGTTTTATTGCTATAGGTATAGTAGACACAATGGTCTTACTAAGTTTTTTGTTTTTGGATTTACTTTTTCTTTTACAATAGAATAAAATAAAAAAAAAACTCTTCATTGTACTCGTAAACATCATTATCTAATGGCATCTTGAAGGCAATTTATACCGCCTTTTGGCCTGACCTTTTTGGTGCAATCTTGTTTAAACACTTCAACAATCTTTGGGTTTGACAAGACAAATAACATTACAGAAAGCTGTATAAAATACTCATATACGAATCAAATCAACATCATTTTTTGTTTAAGCAAGACCATGTTTCAGTATATATGCTTGACTTGATTGATTAAAGTGTCAAATAAACTACGATCAATTTATCAGACTAGTTTTTGAAAATACGCGTCCCTTAATCGCCTTCGACGGCCCACGCGACGCTCACTTGACTACGTAAAACAAACTTTTTACGGCTTCTAGACGCTCGATTCAGCAAAACCCAGGTTAAAAAAGTCACGTTTTATCCAGATCTATACCTAGACCATTATGTACACTACACAAACACACTAAAAAGCAATCTTTTAACACTATTTTACGATCGTTCGGTTTTTATCCTTTCGCGCCATTTAAGGGTAAACTCGTAAACTGGGATGACTTACCAATAACTATGTTTTCGCTTTAATATTTAACTTGTGTAGTCTGCTTATCTATTGTAAGAGGCTTAAAGGGATGAATGGTTTGGGTCGTAAGCAATGAGCTGGCAAGTAAGATTTAGGTCGAAAAACTTCTATGAAAATAATATAAAAAGGGTTTTGAAGATAATTATGCCTACTGAAAAGGCTAGGTCACGGCATCACGTAAAATGTTTAGACTTACTTTAATGTCACTAAATTCAATGTAATTCAAAAAGAAAAAGATTTTTCTCACAAAGTATGTGTGAATGAACAAACCAACAATTTAAATACAGGTATACAACCACAAAATACTCGACCACAGACAAAAAACGAACTTGAAAAAAATATTTGCAACACTGTTAAAAGTCAAACAAAAAACAGAATACCACCGTTACCGAAGCAGTCTATTCGAAATACGAACGAAATAAAAAGATAAAAAAAGGGGACAAGACTATCTCGTATTCCCGACGTTAATTTTAAAACCATTTTTCTTTAGCAAAAAGGTAACTTTTTCAAAGGAAATTCTATATTCTAGTACCGTCTACGAATCAAATTTCTAGAGGCGACCTCGGTGGAGAAAAAACTAACAAAAATATTTGTGTTCCATTTACTGGGTGGTATGCATTCGTAGGTATCTATTTGCCGTGGAACATTGCCCCTCTGCGGCTTGGAATATAGCTGCACTTGAATTTTTAGTTTTTGTAGCCTAGCCTGGCCTTTTGTAATATGAAAGGGTTGCCAGAAATATTTTTGTAATATCAGGTAGTATTGGAGCCTTTATGGCTGTGAGTGATCAAGTAACAGGGGGTCGAGTCTGCTATTGCAATCGTGTCTCAATGATCGATTTTTGACGTACAACGTCAAACTTATGACACATTTCCCATTCAAAAACTGTCAAAGTTGTCAAATATTCGATCAATGACCGGTCATTGAGACACGATTGCAATAGCAGACTCGAGCCCCTGCTGTTTCTACGAAAACAATAATTGGGTTTTTTTTAAATAGCTGGTCAATTTCCATTATTAAAAAAAGCAAAATCTAGTCGCTATGTCATTTCCGCCATAACGATAGTAATTGTCAAAAACTTGTCAAAATCGTGCTGAAATTTGAAGTATTTTTGACAGATTGATACTGAGGTGGTTAAAATACGACCATTTTTATAAATACGAAAATTGCCCCTCAGGTGTCAAACGTAGGTAAATACAGACGCCAACGCATCAAGCTATACCAAACGGTCAAATTATCGCAATTGAATATTAACTTAATGCTTCTGTAATATGTTTTCCGTATACCATCTCTTACGTACATTTTTATTTTATCACTCCGAGTCGATTATATCGTTACCAAAATAGCAATATCTTCGTCATCAAACATTTACTCACCCAAGCTGTGACGTAGGCGTTCATATTCCTAGCGTCAACTTAATATTGTCGCGTCTGCGGGTAGAATACCGGTTTGATCCAGTTTATACCGGCACAAAACCAGTTTACGGCGGTTCCAAGTGAGCGTTTTATGACTGGATTTAAGTCTGAGCGCAGTGAGATGCTTGTATGATTTGCGAACGTAATTAGAGTTTTAAGTAGTATTCATTTCTGTGTTAATCTTGGTCTTGATAAACTTATGGGCATTTTAGAACTACTTCTTTAGTATTTAACATGATTTAATTTAGATATTCATTTGTTTTTATTATTTTATGGGTCAATTTGCACCGTTGCTTTTGGCAAGCGCTACTGCTGAGTATGAGCTCCTGGGTTCGATTCTTGAGTCAGACAAATTTTAATTGAGCCATTCGTAAATTTCAATATGCTAATTACTTTGTATGTACAGACGCCAGCACATCAAGTTACCCCAATGTGTCAAATTTCTTTGGTCGTTTTTCAACTTTATGTTAAAACAGAATAAGGTTCATATTCAATTGGGAAAATTTGACACATTGGGGTAACTTGATGTGCTGGCGTCTGTACACATGATAGGCACGTGATAGGGGATATGTATATGTAAATAAATGTAGCTGTAGCTTCACAAAAGGCATGAGACGACAACTCGCCGATAGATCTTCTAACAGTCCGACTGCAACACTTCTTCACAAGCAGCTCACATGCCACCCAGGATGATAACAAAAAGACGCAACCAAAGTTGAAGCTGAATCAGGATGAACGTTGTTTATTTTTTTTTGCATTCGGCAGATTAGACCAGTTTAGAACTTTGTTCAAAACTCAACTGTAAAAAAACAACTCTGCATTCTAATTCCGTCCGAATTACTTAAAAGTCGGAATAAAGATAAAAACAAATTTTCCGTGACGGTATAAACGTTTTCTGTAATTGGCTCTTGACACTCCTGACATTTGGGCCGGTCCTCACTTCAGACCCTTGAGTTGACTTCAGTCCACATTAATCGGAATGAGGTGACTGGAATTTGGGCAAAATGGAAAGTTTGCAGCTAAAGAAATGGCTGCTCGTTGGTGTCTAGTGGATGCAAGTGCTACTCAAAATCAAAAATCATTTACCTTTCAATCGTGGCAATTAGAGACACAATAGAAAGACAATGACAGCGCGGACACCGGGGACACACAACCTCTTGGGGTTTAATGAATTAAATTTACCTATCAATTAAGAAGGGACATCTTTTATTCTGGCTTCCTTGGTGGAAGATAATTTTATTTTAGGTTATTGTTTACTGTTTATTTTATTTATAAAATGTAATGTCATGTTTGTAATTAAATAAATAAATAATATATATGGGTGCAATGCCTGAAATAATCGATTATTATCGAAATAAACTGGGGATCAGCACTTTTTGAACTTCAAGATAAAAGTAGTGACAGGCGGTGGACTGTCTGTTGTAAAACAGACAGTAAAACAAACAGTCTGCTGGAAAGAGGTGTCTGTCAGAGTGCGTCTACATGGTGCATGTAGCTGGAGCAAGTAAAGATGCGGATTGCGGTTGCGCGGTTATACGCGTGAGTAATATGCGCAAGCTACTTGTTCAAGTTACTCGCTTGTATTTGTACATTATGCAAATAACTGGAGCATATAAAGACCAGCCCCCCTAGCCAAGTTACCATCGATTCGTTTCTATTCTCTTTCTACAATCGAGAATGCCTCAAATCCCTTTGTTTTGACCACGTGACTTATCACATTTCACTAAGTCACGTGGTCAAAACAAAGGGATTTGAGGCGTTCTCGATTGTAGAAAGAGAATAGATACGAATCGTTTGTAAATTGGCTAGGGGGGCAGGGCTATACGCGGGTTAGTTTGCGGGTGGCTTGCTTTTTAAACGGTAAAATTTACGATGCATACAACCTGAGCAAGTGCTTCAATATGCGCAAGTTATATGCACCGTGTTAGAAATAAATAAACATTATAAATTAATCATTTCAATTAAATCATTTGCTAGCTAAATAGCTAGCACACATCAATATAATGATAGTAGTAATAATAATAGGTACCGACATTGACAACTAAATTTAAGCAAAATCCCAAAACAGATTGAATAAATCTGAAGCTTAGCTTAGCTCGGGACTAGATGACGTTGTGTGAAAGTATTTTAAATATGTAGAAGCCTCCAAGTAACACACAAACTACACAAACTTATTTATACTATGAGCTCCAGTAGACCATTTCTAAAACTCAAAAAAGTCAACTTAAGTTCCTTGAATACGAATATTAATGATCCTCTTTTAAAGTCTAAAGTAACTGCAACGCAAAATGATCCCATAACACAGCGACGTCAAAAAAAGTTAATTACTAACACAGATGTCAGACATCTTGTAATTAAAAATCCTTTTAGATATTCATGAGAAATAAAACCCGAAGAAAACCGAGCGGGGCCGAAGTTTGACGAATTAACAGGAATGCTAACCCTTGCAGAATTCACTTAAGGATATGTGCAAAGTGAATAACAAAAATAGAATAAGTTTCGGTACATACACAAAGTCTATTTATAAAAACAAATATTTTTTAAAAAGAGTTACTAAAAATCTTATCAACATTAAATACAACCGATTTGAGAGCAGCGGTAGCCCCGTGGTGGCGGCCCGGACTTACGAACAGTAAGTCGTGGGTTCGAACGCAGGCAGGCGCACTACTTTGTGTAAATTATTCTATCACCACTGCTCTCAAAAACGGTGAAGGAAAAGATCGTGAGGAAACCGGCATGTCCTAGAACCAAAAATTCAAAGGCATGAGACATCTACCAATTTGCACTGGGCCCGCGTGGTAAATTATAGCTCATACGAAAAATACTACTTTAATTTTTTTTTTAATCTTTACCAACCGATTTCATAAAAAAATACTAACAGGTATAAAATATCTCTAGTGTCAGAAGTCAATGGTATTTTTTTGTAAAAAAAAGTCAATCATAGTTTAAAAGTTACTGTTAGCTTGCATCATCCAAGTACTGGGAAAAAGCCTGTCCTTATGGTTTCGAGTTTTTTAGCTCCAAGGCTAAAGTGGGCTACTGGTTATTCATTTTGTCCAGGTCGTCTAACCATCTTCTTCGGGGTCGGCTACGACGCCTTTTAGTAGTGTCAGAGCTCCACTTGGTCGTCCATATGGCCCACAGCTCATTGGGCATACGGCGGACGTGGCCAGCCCAGTTCTATTTAAGCTTCGCAGCTTTTCCAGCAACATCAGTGATCTGTGTTCAATAGCATAGTTTGATGTTGCAATTCTGGTAATACAGAATAATTAAATCATAATTGTGTCGATTGTTATAATTTTATAATTATTACTGTAATTACAATATATTGTTTAAGGGTTATTCAAGTTGATAACGTTCTTCTGTTTCTATTTTCATAGGTCTGTTCTGTCTTTTGCTTGATATAAAGCAAAGAAGAAGTCATGTATTTTCTAGCACCTCCATTGTTCTTTCCTGATGTATTTAGTTCCCAGATCCGAGACAGTTGAATAGTTTCTGCTAAACTCGTCGCTTTTCTGGTAGTCATCACTGTTGTTTCTGCTTTTCAGAAGATTCAGCTGTTTGAGAATAGTGTGGTGAGCATGTCTCAAAAATTTTAAAAAGAAAGTCCAGTAGATAGAAAAGTAATACTCATAAATTTGTACGCTAAAAGATTTTCCCAGAGACACTCAAGTAAATAAACAAACTTATTTCAATTGTATTGACAAACCGTTTAAACACTGCAGACGACATAAAAGAGAAATTTGAATACTATTTCATAGAAATGGTCGTACGTAAACAGATATTTTCCGAACGGCTGAATATTTGCGTTTCTTTTCATTCTGAGTTATAATGCGGTGCATTTGCCGACAATGCACAGTTGTGAATGTTTTTATCCACTTTCCTTGATATTCTCTGAGATAAGTGAAGTGTATTGAAGCGAGGACTAGTTATTGTCAATTTATTTGTGAGTAGATTTTAACGTTTTGGTGAGGAGTAACAGTTAGACATATAGGAATCGCATTTCTTATAACTTGTTATCATCATTCTAATCTAAGTGACAATTAATAGCCAAGCTAAGCGTCATTCATCATTAGTTAAATCTCACTATTGATGTGAACTCGCTTCAGAAAGAAGCATATTCTCTCTAATATCCTCTTCACCTTCACCGTCTTTGTTTCGTTTTCCTCTTATCCTATAACTATCGACATTCATACTCAAAAGATTTCTTTCTAAAATTGTTTTAAAATTTTGTCTAGAAATATCCTCTTCAACGTATTAATTACGTTGGTTTACCTATCAAACTAAAAATCACAATAAATTGAATCAGAAATAATATTGTTTGAGAAAGAAAAATTCGCTGATCATATAGTCGTAGTCATAATTATTATGATAATAAGCAAACTTAAACATGGCTAACAAAGTCTGCAATGCGCAGCTACGAAACTTGCTACGAGGCTACGAAACTTGCTACGGGACTACGAAACTTGCTACGACACTCAGGCTATGATTGTTGTGTCCTTTACTTCGAGCCGTAACAAACTAACAACATATCGTAATGTTGGACTTATTTATAGATTGGCTCATCTTTTAACGAAAACATTATAAATAAATATTTTAATCATACAAACGAACAAGGCAGTGCATTCTTGCCTTTGAGAAAACAACGCTTCCTTGGTTCTTGGATACATTTAGAATTCCGTTACGAAATTCGAAACGTTTAAATTATTTGCGTTCCCTTTCCATGAACGAAATTATACAAAAAGACTGACTGGCGAGAATTTTATTTTTGAATTCCGAATTTAGTCCACCATTTTCATTCTCACAAGTAACGGCAATAAGCAGACGTTTATAACGTTCCATTCGCTCCACTTTTTTAAAGGAATTCTAGATGAATAAAGGTGGGTCCCGTAAGGAGTTTTAATAAAATCCTGGCCTCCGCCTTAAGTGTCACTCACGATATGAGCTTGCCTTTATTACGGTCTGTAAAAACTACGACCGTAAGATTAATATTAAAGCACATTTTTTGTCTAAATTATGGAAGGTATCTTGTTTCGGGTATGCATCATAAAAAATTGTAATTTCCCACATTTACCGCAGTATATTTCGGTGAAATTGAATTTTAGAGATATATACTCGGTAATAAATAGTACGAGAGATGGGTGAGAGATGTGAAAAAAGTTTGGTTTCGTATTTCGCGGGAGGACAATCCAATCGGCGTAAAACTGGTGGGGTCCCCAGAGGGGTTGTCATGGCAACGGGCGGGGGAGGGGCGGTGGAAAGGGGTCACAAAATCCAAACTTATCTCATAAATTTACGCGGCAGGTCGATCTCGTACCGACACGCGAAGCATTTTGCCAAATTTCATTTCGTACGGAACCCCGGGCCTGTTTAATTGGTATGAAAATTTAAGTATTATGTGTTTTAAGTGTTGACTCGTGAAATTATAAAAGCGTTTGCACTCTTCTCATTTTGTAAATAACTCGTCTGTTTGTTTTCAGCGGTTTTCAGATGGCGTGTATGTTTTTGTTCATGTGTGCCTATATGTTATCCAGGTTTGTGTGTTTTTATTACGAAGCTGCAGTCGGTTTTTCTTACAAATTAAATCCCTTTTCAGGCTTTAATCTGCATCTTTAGGTTTAAACGGTACCTATATTTTGGTAGAATCTATCAGATAGAAATACATATGGTTAATTATTTAGTGTTTAAAATATAATGTTAGAAATATATTAATTATCTTTTGATTTAATCTTGATAACCGATCAAATGGTCAAAATAAGTAAAAGGTCCGGAGAGATTATCTATATAGTAATATTATAAAGAGTTTTGGTTTTTGTTTGTTTGCTTGATAGGATTTCACACAAAAACTACTGATTTAATAAAGTCTTTTACTATTAGAAACCTTTATTTCCCAGGGTGACATACGTTATATACTTTATTATAAAAACTACAGGCATTTTATTAATAGCGAATGGGTACTTACCCAGTTAAGCGATGCTTAGCGTTCGATCTAATCTTACTGCTGTTATTTACATTTAAATACTTGTACCATTCTATTACCCGACACCAAATAGTCACTCTCGTTTTATAATATAGTTTTACTAACAAACAATAGCATTCATTCAATAGTATGTAAAAATAAACCTTTTAAAATGCCATTTAATTTCAATCGGATGTAGCCAGTTAATTTTGTTCATTTTATTTTTATTTTCGAGCCCCGATGCGATTTGAACGGTATCGAATAAACGATCGAGTTGGAACTGTCCGATTAAAATATCGGATTGTTCAATAGATTTGGGAAATCGAACCCACTCGTGCAAAGCCTTTTTGTATAAAAATTCTGAATTTCCTGATGTCGATTCGGTGTAAAATGTATTTACGTCTTCGCATGATTCTGGATTATTGTTATTTTAATTTAAACGCGGTTCAGCTTTTGCGAAATTTTAATTCTAAAGCCACGTAAAACTCAATGTGACTTTTAAAGAGAGACTTTTTGAACGGCTTTTACAACTAAATTTATTTTCTTTTTTTTTATTTAACTTATAAGTCTTACGTTCGAAAGTGTATTTGAAATAAATGATTTGACTTTGATTTGGAGTACTAATTATTTTAAATGATATTAACACCTGTTTTATTGCTTTAAAGAATAAGGCAATCGTACAAAATATTTTTTAGTTTTTTAGTGGACGATTGGTGTTTCGCTTTCTGACAACTCTGAGATGAAACACTGAAAAATATGTATGTATATTACGATAACCAATATACCTTTGTTCACGATTACGTGACGAAATATTTCTTGAACAAAAGTTTGATTATGAAACTTAGTTAGACAAAATTGAGATTACTAACTTAAGCTGTAATAGATCTTTAACTTAACTCAAACATATCGGAGTTCGTTACCGTTAATTACCGCTTACAATTCGTGAGACTAATTAGGTAAGATATAACTTGGAATCTTAGAATTGATTGTTAAATTCATGAAGTATTTAATTTATGAGTTGTATATTACATAACATTACACTTGTAATCCCCAAAGGATTAGGCAGAAGTGAATCATTTGACTGTGAATCTGTATAGTCTTCCCACATTTCACCAGTTAAGTTCCAAATAATTTCTGGCGAGTTTATTGCCATCAATAGGCCAAGAATCCAGAATCCAAGCTAATGAGAAATTCAACATGGAAAAACGCAAAGACGTTTTGCCGAACTCTGGGATCAATTCATTGAACACGCTCGTGCTTAACAGTAGCACTGGTTAATACTAGACAAGCCTCCCCCACATTAGTGTACGTTCCTCGGGCGTGTGAGTGACGCAGGCGCCGAATGCGCGACGCGAGCGCGCTGCGTGTTTCCGCCGTGTGACGTGAGTGCAAAAGCACGTTGCGCTCACGCGGCGCTTAACCCTCTTCAACCAAATTAGTTACAACTTGGATAGTGCTGTGTTATCTCTCGTCGTTGCGTTGCTGTTTTACAATTACTAATAAAATGGACTCTGACGAGGAGACACTACTGTTAGCTTTGCTACTGAAACGAAATAAGGCACGTAATATGGCCGCGTGCGCGCCGCGTGCGCGCCGCGTGCACGCTCTACACATGCCCGAGGATCGTGGACACCTTATGTGGGGTCATAATAAACTTTGATTTATTACTTCTAACACTTTGCTTGTGATTTCTTCCGCGTGCACAACATGTGTACTTTAACAGTCTCTCCACCCCACTCCCTCTCAGTTTTGGAAATAGAACATAGCCTATTAAATATGACTTTCATAAGATCTTGTTAAGCGTAGCTCAACTTCCATCGATCTATCCGTTTTTTATGTATCAAAATTCTAGTACGTAACATACACATACACTCAGGTCTTCTTGCTATGGGGGTAGGCAGAAATTACAGTGCGCCGTATGCTACGATTCCTACATACTTCTTTTGCTTCGTTTACATTCAAACATATTTTGTCATATACACACGTCGCGTCGGTGGCAAGTTCTACGCACCTGACCTTTGTGAAGAACCTCACAAATAAGGTCTAAATATGTCCTTCTTGGGCGTCCCCTTTAAAAGTTTTCACTTACATCAGTCTTATAAATATCTTTCGTGAGTCGTCTTTCATTTATCCTTTCAACGCAATCAACTTAAGAATTTAATTTTTTTGACCCCAGTGGTTCTATTTACCCCATTTGACGTCACACCATCGATCCCCTTATGACATAGGCATTAAAACAAAATTGTTTTTGACTTATCCGAGCTGTCTGAGCACAGGTGCGGTTAAGGTGGGATTAGGCGAGTGACAAACGAGCCGGAGTAATGCGTTAATAATTATGTAAACGCGCGACGTACCGAGGCTGTGTATGTAGCCAGCCTGCTGACGAGAATTAATTCTGTTGTGCCTTATTTTGCTACATTAATTTATTTCATACATAAACGTACCAAAATATGTAGTGATGAAAATCGAAAAGATTGTGCTTAGATCACGGCAAATGTAACTGGTAAGGAATGGCCTAGAAGAATATACATCGAGCTTATTGGTGAGGTTTTTAATAATGGTCAGGTGCCTAGTACACGAAACCGGCGTGTGTGTGTAAAAAACCAGTCTTCCTCTAAAAGTAAATGCGTCATAATTTCACAAAACTATTGTACAGACGCCAGCACATCAAGTTACCCCAATGTGTCAAATTTCTTTGACCGGTTTTCAACTTTATATCTAACAGAATAAGGTTCATATCCAATTGGGAAAATTTGACACATTGGGGTAACTTGATGTGCTGGCGTCTGTACTATTTGCGTTATTGTTTGCAATATTAAAAAAATAATTTAATTAATTAATCGAACCATACATTACAAGCTTTGAGTGATAAAAAAAAACTGTTCATAAAACAAACAGTGATTCACGACCCCCAGAAGTTCAAATTATTAGTCGGCTTTAAATTATAATTATATGTATAAACATAATTCCTTTATATTATTATGCTAATTATATTTGTAATTAGGGAAGTGTTTACATTTAGTTTTTAAAATTCGAGAAAATAGAAACGAACAGACTCAAAAGAAACTTATGGTATTAAATTGTGTCGATGTCCTTCGTCTTGTGTATAAAATATAAACTTCAAAGAAAAACTTAAACAGTAACATAAACTTATTTCTACATCGGCACACAATGTCTTTACAATTTTGCTAGTAGACTATTTCAGAATATCGACAGACCTATATTGAGCATAGAATATATATAAGCTAGAGATGATAAACAATACATAAAGGTGAAAGGGTAGGTTACATATTGACCCTGTGTTCTAGGCAAACCTCTAGAGTACCTAAAGCGAGAAATTCAATTGAAACTGAATAATGTAGGTCTAAAAGACAAATGGCTAACGATTTGTTACTTGATACCCTGTGTATAGACTTGGATCTTGAATCATTTCTTGCTAAGTGTAGGCTTTCGTGATGTAGGAATTTATAGGTACCTATAGCTGTGTCTGAAATGATACTTAGACGGGTCAATTTAATGATACCAGGTTTATGAATAATTGAGCAACGTGCCTAGCTCTAACGTTCTGCGTAAACGTAACGTCAATTGGAATCTAAACTACAACTAACTTGAAGCCATTAGGTTTAAATTCACGAGACGAGCACGATTGTGTATCACATATAGAGATAAATGATGTCTTAAAATTAAATAATATTGTACCTATTTCTAACAAGTATTTTAAATTTTGAAATCGTCTGAATTGACGTTAACGACAAATATTTGGGATAGACACACTGATGTTCTTAATGCTTAAATGTTTTAAGTATTTTTATTTAATTCCCTGATGAGCGTTTGTTGAGTGTTTGTTTGTATTTCGTGTTTGTTTGTTGACATGACACGAATGGTGAGTTTGGCTAGAAAGCACTGTCAATAAACTCTTTACTAATACTAAATTTTATAAGAACTAGTGGCAACATCGTTAAGATGGAATTCTTTTTCTAAATATTCCTAACTAATAATACAATATTTATACAATAAAAAATATATATAGCACAAAAGTTTTATTTTTAAAGAGTTTTCATAAAATTAGCGTTGAACAAAATCTCCGTACAAAAACTTACCCTCAAGGAGTCTGCAAAAAAGAAAGCAAACATTCAAAGAAATCTAACATAAAATGGAGATAGCAAGAAATTCTAGATAAAACATCAAAACAAAATTTACATACCCCGGGTAATATAAAATAGGGTCAGAGAACACAGGATCGATGTTCTACGAACTGCCTCAGGCTTATGATAGCAAAGGACGTGTTATAAACAGTAGAACAAGTGAGTTTAATCATCCAAATCGACGAACACGGAGAAATACAAGCGGCAGTTGGACGTTTTAGGGGACTAAAGTGTTGATTCTCAGCCTAAATTTAATGTTTTTTTTTATTATTACTGATAGGCTCGCGTTTGATCACTACCTCACCTGGTGGTTAGCTATGATGTGGTAAACGATGAAGCACGCTTGCCTAGAAGTTCGATCCACTCTTGACTTAAAGTCCTATAGGGTGTGGCTATTAGGAAACACCGACCTGGCAGGGAATGAATAACTTTTGTTAAATGAAAGACTTTGAATGAATGACTTTTGGTTTATTTTTTTTCTATTTTATAAACAGACAGAGCCTAGACTGTTTATGGCTATATACTTAAAGCAAAAATATTAAAATACACATAAATAAAATTAATATATTTTTGCACAAAAGGTTTTTTGTTTTCAGAGATCTTTTATAGAATGACTAGTTGTTCATAGAGGTATTATTTACCTTTGAAAGTAATTGCGTTGTGATAAAGAACCATCCTTAAGGATAAAGCTTTTTTATAGTTTTTCTCGCTCAAGGGATTATAATTCATAGTGTGGTTAACCAAAAACAAATAAACTCTTCAGATTTATTACACGTATGAGTAAGAACAGATGAAATGTTGGTTATCAGCAAATAGTAAGCCTACTTGAATTACTGTTTTACATTTTGACTGTAGCCTAAGGGTTACTTAAGCTATGTGTTCACTTGAGAGATACATTTCGTGATGAGATATGATTCTGTGGTATCACAAAGAGGTCTCTTCACCTGAGGCAGATAAACACTGAATATACGATGTGGGATAATAATTAGGTTCTGAGCTGTGTTCATATACCAACATTGAAAATAATGTTGGGTAAGTCACTATGATATTTTTTTCATTGGGATGCTAGGTTACGTATGTATGCAGATCACAAAATCAATGCTCATTTTGTTTTGTATTTTAAAAGAGTTTTGCTACTTGTACGGAACAAATTAATTGTCTAAACATTCAAAAATAAATTCCCGCCTAGTTTGCATGGGGACAGGCAGAAACTGCAGAAAACTATCTGTGACAATTTTTACATAGGTACCTACCTGTTTTACTTTGTTTGCGTTTGTACAGACGCCAGCACATCAACCTACCTCAAACTGTCAAATTTTCCCAATTGAACATGAACTTTATTGTGTTTAAAATAAAGTTGAAAACTTATCACGTAAAGGTAAGTTGCCCAAAACATGTTTTTTCTGCGGAAAGGATTAAAAAAACATTGGCTTTAATTTGTTTTTGTTTGAGTACCTACTTAATTAGTTCCTCATACGCAATGAACAGGCTTTATGTTGTTACAATCTTGGTACCTACATATTGTTGCAGATTTTTTGTCGAATGCTTTTTACAAGAATTCACGGTTGGGGTACTGGTGTGGAATTGAAAGTGAAAAGCAATGCCTAGCATTCTGTTAAATTTGATTATCAATAATGAAGAAAATTCTTTGATAACCCAGCATTTGGTTATCCATCTACTTCTTTACTTGTAGTTATTGACTAAACTGCTATCTGAGTTTTGATACCACCCATGGGTTTCTGACTTAGCTTCACATCCTGATGAAAAATATATAATGCATTTTTTCTCAAAATTTTTTCGTTCGCCATTTTTGAAACAAGTTATTATTATGAAATACGCAGATGAATCCGAGAAATAAGAGATGCGTGGCTTGGTTTTGAACTAGAGATTTATTACTTGGCAGTCCTCATATCCACATAATTGCTTTGTTTCGCTGATGATATGAAGATTTTTTCTGCAATATCATCTGACGACGACAGAGAGGCTTTACAAAGTGACCTTGCGCGTTTGGATGAATATTGTTTCATCAACAAACTTGATTTAAATCCTGCTAAATGTTCAGTTATATCTTTTAGCAGGAAACGCATCCCTCTCCCTACATCATATTTACTAAAAGGGCAGCTGGTACAGAGATCTGACGGTGTACGTGACCTTGGCGTTTTTCATGATTCGAAACTTTTATTTAACGTGCACATTGAGAAAGTAGTAGCAAAAGCTTCTAAGGCACTGGGTTTTGTCATGAGACTCGCTGGGTGTTTTAAGAAAGCCAAAACCCTTAAGATTCTGTATTGTTCGTTTGTCAGAAGTCATCTTGAATATGCTTCACAAATTTGGAACCCGGCTTATGGCAAATACATAAATCGTATTGAGGGTATCCAAAAACGATTTATTCGCTTTCTCTGCTTTAGGCTGCGTATTCCATACCATTCTGATGATTACTTAAGTCTTTGCAAAAAATTTCATTTACAGCCGCTGAAGGATCGTCGTCGTTTAGCTGACTGCACTTTTCTTTTAAAGATTTTAAATAATGAGCTTGACTGTCCTGACCTATTGCAGAAACTGCATTTTAATGTCCCGCAGAGGTCAGTTAGATTTAACCCACCTATCTCCGTTCCTTTTTCCTCAACAAATTACCGGCAAAACTCATACTTGGTGCGAGCGAGTAGAGACTTTAATATTCTCTGTAAAGAGTTCTCATTGGACCCATTTGTCACCAAAACCAACTCAGCTCGCACTCGGCTGAATGCCAATTTCTTTAGAAGTGCGTAGTGTTTTTGGTAATCTAACATTTTTTGTATTACTTTTTACTTCATGTTGTAAGTGCCTTAGCCTTAAGTGTATTTAGTGCATTTGAATCCTTATTTCTATTATTTCTGTTATTTATCGTGCTTGTTAGTGATCTTAAGATTTCTGTATACTATTATGTTTTTTTCTCGTGAGAACCTGTAATTAGCTTTGTGTTGCTTATTTAATTGTTAACCATCTGTTACAGCTGTTGGTTCTCCTATCAATAAATAAATAAATAAATAAATAATAGTTCATTCTTCTAACTTACTTACACTTCAAACATAATTTTGTTTCCTAACTATCTCAGTTCAGAAGTTATGGCAAGTTATCACACAAGTAAGAACACTAAAACTGAGAACTTGCTTCGATATTCGTTGTAAATATGTTTGGTACGTGACTTAGTATATTTTGTGGTCGATTTGTTTGGATTGCGGTAAAATATTATTGAAAATATAGAAAGATTTAACGGAACATTCTGTTTGCTTTGTTCTTAGTATATGTACTCTGAAAGTTAGACGTGGGTATGGTCAGGACTTGGGCATTTTTTTTGCAAGAAATAAATGCTGGATAATCGCTACTTTTTTCTTTATTACTGATAGGCACGCGTTTGACTACTATCTCACCTGATGGTAAGCGATGATGTGGTCGACGATGAAGCACGCTTGCCTAGAAGCAACCTGTTCACTCTTGACTTGAAGACCCCTAGGTTGTAGCTATCAGGAAACACCGACACCGGCAGGGAATTCCACTCTTTCGCTGTTCGCACAATGAATGTGTTTCCATAGCGTTTAGTACGTATGGTTTAGTCTACCATGTACCGGTGGCGCAGTGCTGTACTTCTGGTGGTCCGATGATGAAAAGGGCTTGGTGGAATTAAATCGTGCAATTCCGATGCACACTCTCCGAAATATAACCGATAGAAAACCGACAGGCTAGCAACTCGGCGTCGATGCTCAAGACTTTGAAGTTATGACTCAACGAGTGCATCAACAGACTAGAAGAATCAATATCGTTGAGCTCCTTGAAAAGAGTTGAGCTAAATAAACATATTACTCAACCGATGAAAGTGAGCCTTCTATAGGATAAGTCAACCCAAAGCTGCAATAGTCCGTTTTAATTACGTTTTTCTTTCAAGAAATCGTTGCTGTTCACTTAGAATTGCTTCTGTATTGTAGGTGCGTTAACATTACAGACACAGCCAGTCTTAAAGCATCTATCTGCTATGCATTCTTTAAGAGAAAAAAAACTACAAGTTTATTTATTAATTTACTATAACATTATACCAAATAATATTAGTAACTATTTTGTACACACCTAAAAACTAAACAAACAAAAAAAAACAAACCAGTTTCGGAAGTCGGTGGCCAACAATGAACAAAACAAAACCACCAAAGCCACAGACTTCCAAAACTGGAGTTATTTTTAACCTGTTAGTTTTTTCTTAAGAAGTCGGTTCTTTTTTTTGTTAATTGTTTTTATTTTGTAATTTTTAGTTTCTTTGTATGTAAAGAAAGTCTTTCAAAACTTGAAAGAATCATTGAAATTAGATAACAATTGCTAAAGAAGTTCTATCTCTAAACATTAATCTGTACATCTCTGCCGGCCTCTTTTAAAATAGAATGGCGTAATGTTATGTTGTGGAAATACAAAAGCTCAGCATAAACATCTGTCTATAGCAATCGCGAATAATTTGCTGTTATGCGTTGAAGAGTTCCGTTGCCTGTCTTCTTCATCAGTTTTTCTTCACCAGATGATACTTTCTAAATGAAAATGCTTGATTTGTTACTAAAAATGTTGAAATCGGTGCATGTGTGCCTATATTTTTTGAGGAGTTCCCTCAATTCCTCGAAGATCCCTCATCAGGTAGTAGTTTTGATACAAATGGGACCAATCTGTTAGTATACCCTATCAAACAAAAAAAGAATTTTGAAAATCGGTCCATAAATGACGGAGTACCTACTGAGGTAACAAACCCTAAAAAAAAAAAAACAACCGAATTGAGAACCTCCTCCTTTTTTTGAAGTCGGTTAAAAAGAACAGTTAAACATATATATGGCATCAAAAAATTAATCCGCATCACTGTCAACGGGTAAAGTACTCAAAAGTACTCAGAAGACTGGCCGCATTGCCACGTTGTATGGCAATACTGATTTTCTGACCGAAATAAAGGCCATTTACTATAAATTATTATAAAGTGTTAAGTCCAGTACGACGCCAACTAGTTAACATATCGGTAACTGACGTTTGGAAGTAACTTTAATAAAGATCTACTACAAAAATTGATATCATTATCCCCTATTACAAAATTATGAAGACTTCAGAATATATCACTCGTTTTACTAAGACTACACACTAGTCTAGGCATTTATTATTGGATTTTTAACTCTTGGATCTAAGCAGTAAGTTGAAATTCCGCAGTGAAATAATTTGTGGACATTTATTATATAAATCGCCTACTTTGAGAGAGAACAAGAACAACAATCCTTCAGTACCTTATGTTGGGTTCAAAAACACTTATTCGAAATTTAAAAAAAGTTATAGGGTCATACACATCTATTATACTGCATAACCAAATCACCAAAGCCAAGATTTAAGCCATATACACAATATAACGTAAAACCTTTCTTTATAATACTTACCCAGTGTATTCAATTCCCTACGGATTGTCGTTAGAGA
This sequence comes from Euplexia lucipara, assembly GCA_921972225.1. Classification (NCBI taxonomy): domain Eukaryota; kingdom Metazoa; phylum Arthropoda; class Insecta; order Lepidoptera; family Noctuidae; genus Euplexia; species Euplexia lucipara. Next base: position 17,601,697 of record OV179161.1, on the reverse strand, counting down.
GCCATGTCTTGTCATTGTTGATGCGCCTTGGGGCACCATCAGAAATATGAATATATGTTCCTGTGATGTACGTTGAAATAGTTGTTTGTGAATCCTTATTCAGAGTGAAAGCTTTACAGTCTTGTATAAAGTAGTAAAACTATGTTTAAAAGTTATATATAACAATTCTTGATAGATATAGAGCTCGATATCCGTGATTTATGTTTGTAAAACTCGAAGCGAAAGTGCCTTATTCATAGTGAATTTAAGATCAAATGTAGTGTTTTTCACGCTAAATAGAATAATAGGAGAAAAATTATCTAAATACCATAATTAATATAATTTGTGATTCGTATTTGTACAGACACCAGCACGTCAAGTTACCCCAATGTGTCAAATTTCTTTGGTCGTTTTTCAACTTTATGTCAAAGAGTATTAGGTTCATATTCAATTGGGAAAATTTGACACATTGGGGTAACTTGATGTGCTGGCGTCTGTACTTAATTGAAGTAAAGACGAATTGAGGTGTCATTGCATACATATGCTAAGCATGAGTGAATTGAACTGACAGTTCACTGCACTCAAGTTTTTACTCCGAGACTTTTACTGAAACGACCGACTAGACCGCTTCTAATGAAATTTTGTGTGCTTTTGAGTAGATCGCTGTATGATTTACATTCACAAGGGGCTATTTGACAGTTTTACAGTTTATACTATACTCCATCCGAGTAGGTAGTTAACTAAAGGTAAACAATCTTGACAAGTCTTTTTACATTAACGCTTATTAATTAAATACAACTACTGTTTATACAAATTGTTTAATTGATCATGTTATCGTTTTTGTTGGATCTAAATTTGTTTTCAGCTGCATTTTATTTTTAAACTGTGTTATTAACTAAAAATACATGTCAAAATTGTTTACCTTTTAAAATTGTTAACTACCTAATCGGATGGAGTATAGATAACGACGTTACAACCCCTTCTCCTTAACTTTAATGAATTATTTACTTAGTAGTTATCTATCAGTTTGACAAAGAAAAAAATATATGTCGAATATTTTCTTGTAATCTAGATGAGGGACTTGAAACTAAAACTTTGTCAAAAAGCCATTGGACACTACAGGCACAGAAACGACTGCCAAGTCCGCTAGTTTCCTTATAAAATTCCATTGATATTTTCCCAGACCATGGCGCACTATTTTAGCGTTGTCAGATAAAATACTTTCGAACAAAAACGCACCATTCTTACTCCACTTAGTGTCGGGCACACGACCACAAACTTGACACTTTATGTGTTGGTCCCTCACGTTCGCTTCTATTATATTCACATTACTAAAAAGCAATGCTGAAGGTAGGTACAGGCGGCAGCACATCAACCTACCCCACACTGTCAATTTTTGCCAATTGAACATGACCCTTATTGTGTTTAGAATAAAGTTGAAAACCTATCAAAGGAATTTGACACATCTGAGTAAGTTGATGCGCTGGCGTCTGTACATCAGCAAGAAAGTTAGTATCTCTACTATATGAGGGTTTATTTATAGTGAACCTTGTTGTAAATATAACGTTACGGCAGAAGGTCAAAAACTTATTCAAAGTGTACTGAAAGTAGACATATTTGTGGCAAATTAAGTAATTGTTGCACTTATAAATGCACTATTATGCAAGTTTAATTTTAAAGCCTCTGTGTAAACCATTGTTGGCTAACCTTAATAAAAAAAAAATGAGATTGAGATTACCATCTATATATCTATATACATATAATAAGACTGTAAAAAAACTGTGTCTGTACATTGAATATATTTAAAAAATAATAATTGAGGGGGTTTTAGAAACAGTAATAGAGCACGAATCCAAAAAAAAAGTCTGTCTGTTTGTCTGTTTGTCTGTTTGTCTGTTTGTCTGTTTGTTTGCACGCGCTAATCTTCGGAACTACTGGACGGATTTGAATGATTTTTTTTTTGTTGTATAGATATTAAGTCTGGGCAACACATAGGCTATAATTTATCCTGGAAACTGGAACACCTGATGCAGAACCGCAACAGACCAGCTAAACTATAGGAGATACAAAAATGGTACCATAGCAAAAATTGTTCCACGTGATGAGCATTTTTTGCTGAAAGAATAAATTTGAAGATCCGGAACACCTGATGCAGAACCGCAACAGACCAGCTAAACTATAGGAGATACAAAAATGGTACCATAGCAAAAATTGTTCCACGTGATGAGCATTTTCTGCTGAGAGAATAAATTTGAAGATCCGGAACACCTGATGCAGAACCGCCACAGATCAGCTAAACTATAGGAGATACAAAAATGGTACCATAGCAAAAATTGTTTCACGTGATGAGCATTTTCTGCTGAGACAATAAATTTGAAGATCCGGAACACCTGATGTGGAACTTCAAGTGCCCAGCTACACTATAACATATATAGGAATGACGTCTTAGCAAGAGTTGTTCAGCCTTATGAGCACTCGCTGTTGACGTATAAATATCGAAGATCTGGAACACCTGTTGTGGAACTCCAAGAGCCCAGCTACACCATAACTCACATAGGAATGACATCTTAGCAAAAGTTGTTAGGTCTGATAGGCATTTCCTGTTGACTTATAAAAATCGAAGATCAGATACATTTGATATAGAAATTAAAGCTATCACTTATTTCATTGCATATTTATAAAATAATATAAGTACCTCGACGCGGTGAAGGCGGGAACAGTTCAGGGCTGATTTTCGATGACGATGGTACATTGAAAATTAGACTCTACTGGCCAAAACTTCCATTTTTTTTATCGTATAAATATGCCTTCGGGCTTATGTTATTTGAGTGTTTAATTTCCTTTTCTATTTATCTTTGTTACATGGTTGCCTACCCGGTAACGCTGGGGAGCAGCCACTTAGATTTTAATTGATCAGGTATCATCACAATAAAACTATAACCATACCTAGAAAGAGGTCAAATCTTTCTCAATGTTCCAAAAGTGCTAAATGATTGAAGATCATAGGATCCCAACAATCTACCGAAGAGCGTTAGGAGGGACTTGATGCTGTTCGACAACATGAGGTTGCAACTCGCTCCGTGGAAACTTCTTGGGATCGCGAAGCACGCCTGCATTCTCAGCGTATTTACGCATCTACCAGGTATCCAGGTCTCTAGACACCAGTGAAGAATATATGACTGACCGCTGATCATGAACATCATGCACTGTCTCGCGAGTTGGAGACATTCACGGAAAAAGCATGACGCTTGAGTTTTCAGCGTAAATACGCATCTACTCTAGAGATAAGTGGGGGAAGGAGATGCGCGACTGACCGCTGAGCGTGAACGTCACGCAACATATAGGCTATAATTTATTTTGGAAAATGGAACACCTAAAGTAAAAGAGATATAAAAATGGTGCCATTGCTAAAACTATTTCACGTGAAGAGTGTTTTCGGCTGTGAAACTAAATTTGAAGATCTGGAGCACCTGTAGTGGAACTCTAAAGCCCAGCGACAATATAGCATATACATAATAAAAATGGCGTCTTAGCAAAAGTTGTTAAGTTGTAACGTAACAGTACCTACCTACCTAGGAGGAGAGCACTGTTGTATGAAAAGATTAGAGGGAATAAATAAGAATTTATTAATATCAAGCCTACCTAGTGGAGCTAGGGTAAAGAAGAGAGGAAAACTGATGAATGAAAGAATGAAATATGAAATGAAGAAAAGGTGGCCCTCTCTCAGCAGTAGATGTGGCTGAGGGGCATCAGGCTTCGGTCTTCAGTAGAGGAGGTGGAGGCCGTCAAAGGTGTCACTCTCTGCTGTAGGGTAGACGAGGGACGTCAGGCTTCAGTCTTCAGCAGCTCAGGAGGAGGCCGTCAGGAGAAGGAGTCCGTCAGAGGAGGTCCTCTCGGCTCTAGGAATGGCCGAGGGACGTCAGGCTTGAGTCTTCAGCAGCGGAGGAGGAGGCCGTCAGAGGTGGTCCTCTCGGCTCTAGTAGTGGCCGAGGGACGTTAGGCTACAGACTTCTGCAGAGGAGGCGGAGGACGTCAGTTTAGAGGGCCGGAGGACAGAATGGCCATAAATATTAGACTCGCAGCTAATATGACTTGCTAAGCCTTTCAGATCCAAACGAAGACTGCCAAATTCCACCTGGCTCCAAGGTAAATGGACAGAATGACAGATGATTGAATTTTGAAAGGTTTTAGAACACAATACAAAGCAAAGTAAAAGAAAAATAATGAGGTCGATGTGGTTTACATATACGACCTACAACTAGCTCCAGACAAATTAAAAATAAAACTAGACCTGTCACTAGCTGACATAATATTACGAATGTAAACAAACATAATTTATAGAAAAACTTAAATAATAAATATGATAATATAAGACAAAAAGGTATGCTTTGCCTCCAAGTAATGCATGTAGCTACCTAGGGAGGGTGAATGCTTTAAAATTTCAGGTTAAACAATGTACAAAAATGTAAGTAAAATCACAATGTAAAGACAACATTACAATACCCCGAAAACCCCGGAAAATTTTTGAATACAATGAAAAAATTTTCTTTTAGAGTAAAAGAACAATAAATCATTAAAAAAAAAGTAAGTTAAATGAGTATTTACAGTGGTACAAGTAAGTTAAAGAAATTAATACTAAGATTCCCCATAACCCAGAAAATTACGAACATGAAAAATTTAGAGGTTTTAAATAAGACCTTGCTCTTTCATACAACTTACATCAACCTTCTATTCATACTTCCTCAATCATACATCACCAGCATACTTTAGGGGATATGGTTCACAATCGATGACGCATACTCCACAAGGAATTATTTTTTAAATTTTACGAAGGCTTATTTATTTAATTTAGGTGTCGTAACCCGCACCTGTTCTAAGACCCGAAAAAATAAAATAAATTATTTACAGGTTTTTCTGCTTAAGAAAAGCAGCCAAGGATTAAAAGCATAAGTGCTTAAGAGAAAGCTTTAAGCTTTAAAGTGTTTAAGAGAAGTAACGAGTAGTTCAAGCTCGAAGTCAAGGAAAGAGAAGTTCAAGGATAAAGATATTTACAAGTTAAAAGAAAAAGGTAGACAAAGGGCTTATTTTTCGAGTTGTCAGACCGCTCGACACAATGGCTTATTTAGAGAGTTGTGTACCGCTCTGTAAAAAAAAAATAAAGAAATAAAAAGAGGGAAATAACTTAAGCCAAGAGTTTTTGGGAGGGTTTAACCTTGTGAAGTATGAAATAAATCTAAAATCTAAATGGTTTTTACAAGTTATTAGTAAAAATATTTATAACAAATTAAGCTTTTTACTAGGAGTGAGCAGATAACTATACTTTGAAATCTTTGACGTGCCATTTTCCTCTAACACCGCTCTGATCCTCCAAAATGAAAACAAGTGGTGACAGTTTTTCTACAACTGTGCTTTTTATATATTTAGGAGCTAACTTGGCACTAAAATAGTTGCCAGCGTTACTCAGGACGTAATTTTTACGCCAGACGGTATCACCGATATTAAATTCCTTAAAACTGTGCTTTGTGTTATAATGAGAGGCGTTTTTTGTATGAGCCATGTATAGAGCAATCTGTACCTTATCGAAAATGACAGATAATAACCCTATGTTAGCGGCATAAATATCCCGAGGAAGGAAGATTATTTCGTTTAGATTCGGGCAATTAGTATAAAGTGAACCACAGGTTACGATTTCACGGCCAAAGACCAGAAAAGATGGGGAGAAACCTGTCGCAGTATTTACTGTGCTATTTAATGCCAATTGAATTTTTTGTAACGGTATGTCCCATGAACGGTGATCATCTCCGACTAATTGTGATAACGCCGTGATAATTGTTCTATTATAACGTTCTGTTGGATTTACTTGTGGGCAATATTTAGGCGAATAAAATATAAAAGGAACTTTATATTTATTTAAAAAAATTTGGAACTCATTAGATTGAAATTGTGAGCCGTTATCCATAATAATGGTTTGTGGTACTCCATGAACTAAAAATACAGAGTTTTCAAGATATTGTATAATATTAGTAGCTGTAGCACGTTTAATAGGAAAAATAAGGCAGTATTTTGTAAATGAACACGTAATCACGAGAATATATTGATTACGCTGTCTCGTCATAGGCAAAGGACCCATAAGGTCTAATGATATATTTTGGAAAGGCCTCGAGCAAATTTTTGGATTACCCATAAGACCAAAAGGTGAATGATTAGAATGTTTATAGGCAAGACATGATTCGCAAGTAGAACACACTTTTGCCACTTCTCTAAACATACCAGACCAATAGTATCTTAAGGAAAGTTTCTTGTAAGTTTTAAAGATGCCAATGTGGGGATTATTATTTACCAAGCCATGGCAAGATTTTATAAGATCCAGCCTCTCAGAGGGAGGAGGAATTTCCTTCCAAGAAAAATCTTCATTAAGATCATTGATTGAGTTAGAATAACGATATAACTTATTATCGCAGATTTTATAGTTAGGATAATCATCAGGGTTGTCGCGACATTTAGTAAAAAGTTTATTGAAATGTTCTAATTGAGACGCGTTGTCCCTAGACACAGGTGCAACACCATCAATAATTACTGCATCATCAGATCTCTTAGGACGAGAAAGTAAGTCCGGGACTACATTATCCTTTCCTTTCTTATGTTTCAGAACAAAATCAAAACATGATAGACGAAGAGACCAACGAGCTAACCTCCCAGAGGGATTAGACAAATTCAAAAACCATTTCAGTGCAGCATGATCTGTGTAAACTGTAAATGGTTTACCATTATCAAGATAACAACGCCAATGTTCAAGTGCAGCGATAACAGCTAATGTTTCGCGTTCAGTAGTTGAATAATTTTGTTCATGTTTACTAAGAGTTCTGCTCATATAAGCAATGACCACTTCAACATTGTTTTGATTTTGAGTCAACATAGCTCCTATACCATAATTAGAAGCGTCACAATGAACAGAGTAAGGAAGGTCAAAGTCAGGACAAGATAAAATCGGGGTCGAAGTCAAACATTCTTTCAGTTTTGCAAAACTGAAATCTGCGTCCTGATTCCAAATGAATTTTTTTGGAGAATTCTTACCAGCAGCGGTTAATTTGCAGAGAGGGGAAGCAATAGAACTAAAATTGGGAATAAAACGGCGAAACCAACTACATGTACCCAGGAATTGCCTAACTTCTTTTTTAGACGTAGGAATAGGATAAGCTAGAATAGCTTCAATTTTACCAGGATCAGCTCTTAGTCCTTGCTCATCAACTACATAACCAAGGTATTTGAGTTCTTTACGAAAAAACTTACTTTTCTCAAAGTTAATCGTAAGACCAGCATAAGAAAGCTTTTGATGAACTTTAAGTAACAAAGAGATATGTTCCTCAAATGTAGAACTGATAATTATAATATCGTCTAAGTAACAGAATACTTTATTATCGAATTCTGGAGTAAATAAGTTATCCATGAGTCTTTGCTGAGTCGCAGGACTGTTAGTTAAGCCGAAGGGCATAACCGTAAACCTAAATGAACCTCTGCCAGGCACATAGAATCCAGTTTTATCCCTATCATCAGGATGTAAAGGAATTTCCCAAAAAGCTTTGGCAATATCAATGCTAGACAAATACTTACAGCCTTTAAGGTTATCAAGTATTTCAGAAATAAAAGGAAGGCTATAAGCGTCCTTACGAGTGATTGAATTTAATTTCCTACTATCAACGCAGAAACGCCATTCACCATTCGACTTAGGCGTAATAAGAACAGGAGATAACCAAGGACTTTCGCATTTTTCGATGACTTTTAATTCGAGCATTTTATCGACTTCGTTGACCAGAATCTTTTGTTTTTCAGGAGAGAGACGATAACAACGTTGCTTAATAAGCAAAGCATTACCGGTATTAATCCGATGACAAATTAGATTAGTAAGACCTAATTTTCCTTTCTTTTCAAAAGAAATGTCTTTAAAACGTTCGATCATATCCTTAGCAATATTTATTTGATTATCGGAAAGGTGATCTAATGACATGATTCTATTCTCAATAGCACAGTTCGTAAAATCTCTACTATCAAGATTAAGTTCGAGCGAAAGTATCTTAGGACACAACTCAAATTTTTTCCAGAAGTCCCAGCCAAGAATCAAAGATGGATGAATCTCCGGAAAAACATAAGCTTTAATAACACGAGTCCGATTATTATATCTTAACGGTAAATTAAAATAACCGGAAGATGACGATTTTTGTTTATTAGCAACCATAACTTGAGCTGACGACTTGAATAGTTTAAACCCTAGCTTTTGAATATCTTTATGAGAATTATTTCCTAAAATAGTAAAACAGCTTCCGCTATCTAAGAGACCCGAAAAACTTACGTTATTAATAGATACGTTAATAAAAGGTCTATTACAGTCCCTTTCTTTGTCATAGATCGCAGAAGTTGTCTTATAACAAATCATGAAATTTCGGACAGTGTTCAACCACTGATTCCAATCGCTACGATTAAATTTTTCAGTTGTAGAACTATTCAAGTCGCTATTTAGTTTTTTGATTCAGAAACCGGGGTACATTTAGGACAATTTGAAATTTTAACGCCTTTTAGACCACACTTGAAACAGATCAAGTATCTTGGTTGAGTACACGTTATTAAAGAATGACCCTTAACCCGGCAACGCATACAATAATCTACTTTAGGTTTATCCCGAGTTTGAGAGGAAGGAATTTGCGGAGAAGAAAAAGATTGTTTATTTTTAATCGCGTTAGTGTGACTTAAGTTAGAATTATTATTAGAAGTCGCCGGACGATAAGCGAACTCGGCAGCGCAAGATGGGATATCAGAATATCTTGGTTCATGAAAGTTCTTATCTCTTTCAGAAATTTTTTCGTAGCTCTGACAAGTTGAGATTAAAGAGTCAATTGATTCTATATCTTTTAGTGCGACGAAAACGGAATAACATGGTTTTATGTTATGTAGTAAAATTTCTAATTGTTCGCTTTCTGATAGTTTTTTAGAAAGACGATTAAACATGCCGAACATAATTGACACATAAACAATAATAGTCTCCGTTGTTCCTTGAGTCCGATTCCTAATAGCCTCTAACAATTTGTAGTCATAGTCCTGTATTCCAAAATCTTTAATGAGCATAATATGAATCTGACCCCAAGTCAACGAAGGATTCCGACTATGCTGAAACCTAAACCAATGTAGCGCATCTCCGACAAAAATCTCAAAAGCATATTTAACTAAAGTTACTTCCGAGATATTTCTAGAAATTTGAAATTCCTCTAATTTCTGTAGAAAAGACCTAGGACAAGTTTTACCATCGTAAGAAAACCGTTTAAAATCTTTCGCGAAATTATATGGTGAGTAACAATTTTGACTCGTCGAGGAAGACTGTGGCATACCCCAAGCTGCAGCAGGATATGGAACCGGTTGAGAAGTAAGAACCTCAGAAGGTTCGGAAATTCGAGAGTCGGAAATAGGAAAAGTTAGATTTTGAGTAGGAGGGTCAGATTGGTTCTGAGTAGGAGGATTGTGAATTTCTACCAACGTTTCTTCCTCAGTTTGAATATGGTCTAAATTAAAAACTTCGAAGCGTTTTTGCAGTAAGAAAAACCGAGATCTTAAATTTGAGCATAGCTCGATTAACGGTGGAACGGCTATTATACGTTCCAAACGATAATATAGATGATTCATAAACGACAAAGTTTTGTTATAACTACTACGATCCCCTGATGATTCCATATTTGAGATTTTACTGTCGATATAGTTAATAGTATTCTCCGCTTGAGAAAGATCAAGATTGAGAGGAATAGGGGAGGATTTTATGTCATCCGATAGGACATGACTAAGTTTAGATATTTGATCTTTAAGATCTTTTAAATTATCCGCTGGTTTTTCAGCTCTAATAGTCACCTCATATTCCAATTCCGGTTTGTTTAGTAAAGAATATTTTATTAGTTTATCCATGATTGGTAAGTTTTAAGAAATTAAGAGTCAAAATTTAGTACCGGTTTTCGCCACCACAAAGTTAGATAGGTATGAAACTTTTTTCTAATACAAGAAGATTAGATCTCCATGGGACATAACCGTTACTTGGCAACGCGTGACAAGTAAATATCAAGTAAAACCAAAATTAAATTTTACTCAATTAGTACAGTGAGAATATAATAAATAAGTAAATGCAAATAATAACATCCACAGGATATTGTCCTGTGTCTGTTGTGAAGTGTCCCAACAACCAACTTGGGAGTGTCCACGAATGGATTAGCACATCAAGCGGTTATTGGGTGTGAATACCACTGGGGTAAACTTGTGGTGTGCAAGTGTGTGGGGATGTAGTGTAGTGATGTATAGTAAAACGACTACGTGATATTCTCCAATAGCCGTTCGTAGAGTGACCTATCTCCAACCTTGGTAGTGCCCCACGTTGGGCGCCAAACTGTAACGTAACAGTACCTACCTACCTAGGAGGAGAGCACTGTTGTATGAAAAGATTAGAGGGAATAAATAAGAATTTATTAATATCAAGCCTACCTAGTGGAGCTAGGGTAAAGAAGAGAGGAAAACTGATGAATGAAAGAATGAAATATGAAATGAAGAAAAGGTGGCCCTCTCTCAGCAGTAGATGTGGCTGAGGGGCATCAGGCTTCGGTCTTCAGTAGAGGAGGTGGAGGCCGTCAAAGGTGTCACTCTCTGCTGTAGGGTAGACGAGGGACGTCAGGCTTCAGTCTTCAGCAGCTCAGGAGGAGGCCGTCAGGAGAAGGAGTCCGTCAGAGGAGGTCCTCTCGGCTCTAGGAATGGCCGAGGGACGTCAGGCTTGAGTCTTCAGCAGCGGAGGAGGAGGCCGTCAGAGGTGGTCCTCTCGGCTCTAGTAGTGGCCGAGGGACGTTAGGCTACAGACTTCTGCAGAGGAGGCGGAGGACGTCAGTTTAGAGGGCCGGAGGACAGAATGGCCATAAATATTAGACTCGCAGCTAATATGACTTGCTAAGCCTTTCAGATCCAAACGAAGACTGCCAAATTCCACCTGGCTCCAAGGTAAATGGACAGAATGACAGATGATTGAATTTTGAAAGGTTTTAGAACACAATACAAAGCAAAGTAAAAGAAAAATAATGAGGTCGATGTGGTTTACATATACGACCTACAACTAGCTCCAGACAAATTAAAAATAAAACTAGACCTGTCACTAGCTGACATAATATTACGAATGTAAACAAACATAATTTATAGAAAAACTTAAATAATAAATATAATAATATAAGACAAAAAGGTATGCTTTGCCTCCAAGTAATGCATGTAGCTACCTAGGGAGGGTGAATGCTTTAAAATTTCAGGTTAAACAATGTACAAAAATGTAAGTAAAATCACAATGTAAAGACAACATTACAAAGTCTGATGGCATTTCCTGTTGACCAACAAAAATAAAAAATCTGGAACGTCTTGGATCGTCTCGCGCATTCCATTGTTTTGCCGTCCCCGGGCTTTTACAATTCGACGTCAGACGTTTCAGATCTTCGATTTTGACGTCCCCGTTGTCGCTGGCATAAGCAACAGGATCCGCGTACGAAGTCGCGGGCAGAAGCTAGTAATAAATAAATAAATAAATATTCCACAACTTTTCACGCAACGCCATTTAGTCCTCAATTAAGCTTGAGAGCTTGTGTTATGGGTACTAAACAGCTGATAAACTTACTTATATATTTCTAAATACATACATATTATACATCAAATTACGAGAATGATGATCATTTTTGATTTGAACCAAATTTGTTGAAACTGAAACGGTTTACCAACAGTGGATTGGCCCATGAACCGTTGGTCAACATTATTTTTAAACCATCAACTTTTCATCCCAGGAACTTTTGATCCACGAACGTTTCGTCAACATAACTCTACGTCAGTGAACGCTTAACCAACAGAATGATTTGACCAATAACTTTTCTCCCAAAGAACAATTGGCCCATGGACTGTTCCCCAACAGAAGGGTACGTGTCGGTGAGTGTTTAGTTAACCTCTAGAAGCAATAATAGCCTATGAGAATTACAGATGCGATTTTTTATCACGGCCTTTATGAGTGCACCAACTGCTACCTCTAGATCCTACCAGCAGCGCAGTCACTCCAAGCCATTTTTAGTTTATTATTTTCCATTAAATAAAATATTGCCTTACGCTAAGAATTTCTCCAATATTATTTATTTATTTATTTATTTATTTAATACTTCAAGCACAAAAAAAAAATGTACAAAGGCGGACTTAATGCCATAGGCATTTTCTACCAGTCAACCTTCAGGTGATGCAGAGAAAAGCAGTGGTAGGTGCAATTTAAAATGAAAAAACAAAAAAAAAACAAAATAAAGCAAGCAATACTAATATATGTTTAGTATATATACATAAATATGTACACTATAGTTATAATATACATAATTATAATACACAAATATATTCAGTATAAATACATAAATATGTAAACTAAAGATATAATATTATATATACTACATAATACACAAGGAGTTGCGAAAACATTAGCGCTGTGAAGATACTACTGCCAACTTCTTTCGAATATGCTCGCGAACTTTAACCTTGAATGAAAATCGGTTGTTTGCCATCCTGATTTCCTGGGGGAGTGCGTTCCACAAAGAAATAGACTGCACAAAAAAAGAGCTATGAATAAAGTCAGAACGGTGAGTGGGACATAGAAGAAGACGGTTATGTGATGAGCGAAGGTTTTTAGTGTGGTTGGCACAGATGTATTGAAAGTGAGGGGTTAGATAACTAGGGGAATTAGGACCGTAAAGAAATGAAAACAGGGTGGTTAGCGCTCTTTGCTCTCTACGAAGGCGAATGGGTAACCACTTTAGCAGCGACCGCTGTTCGGAGACATGATCATATTTACGCAGATTGAAAACAAATCGAATGCAGTTATTAAGAAGACGGTCAAGTTTATTGAGGAGATCTGCATTCAGGTCATAGTAGCACACATCACCATAATCGATGATAGGAAAAATTAAGGTCTGCACAAGCATTGCTTTTGTCTTTGATGGTAAAATATTTTTCAGTCGATACAGAGCCCGCAGCGTTCCAGTGACCTTACGGCTGACACTAGTAACCTGTGTACGCCAGCTTAGAGTTCTATCAATGTGCAAGCCTAGATCCTTTACATCAGAGCTAAAATAATAATAATAATAATAATAAATTGTTTATTTATCCCAATAATGCACACAGACACAGTTTAAAAAGAAAATGACAGAAGTACAATGTACATAATAATATAGCTTTGAGCATAAACTGTTTGAGTTCACAATAATAGTCTATGTTTACAATAATAATGAACCCTGCCTCTTAAACTAGGAGACCTGTATTTTAAGAGACAGTGATCGGCCAAAATTTGTATTTAATAAAAATGAGCTTTATAAGAGTGAAGGTGTGTCGATCCACCATTTAAATGTATTTATATTAATATTAGTTTTAGTATTAATCAATATGGGTTTGTGTGTGTGTGTGGGTGAGGGTGTGTATGTGTGTGTGTGTATGTGTGTGTATGTGTGGTGTTTTTTTTTTTTTTTGAGATGTTAGATGTCAAGCGATGTTTGTTAGTAACAACTCTGTTTTCATATAATCCTGCAGTAAGAGCCAGTCTGAAGTTTTTGATTTGACATTAAATTTATTTAGGTCAATTATGTCTAGTTCTTTTTGAACTTTTTTGAAAAGTTGATGGCTTAGGACATAGTATTGCCGTCTTGCAAATGAGGTCTTGTGCTGTACGCCTGGAGGTACATATGTGCGCTTCTTTGGGTCAGATGGAGGTAAGCGAGCGTGAGTCCTCAGGACAGCTTGCAGAATAAATAGCTGCCGAACCGATAGGACCTTGGAATCATCGTAAAGCTGTGTTGTGGGATATCTGTAAGGTTTCCTTAGCATAACTTTAAGAACAGCCCTTTGAGACCTTTCTGCTCTCAGAAGATAAGTCTTCGCTGCTCCACCCCATACAGTTATACAGTACCCAATGATCGATTGACATAAAGTGAAGTACACCATTTTGAGAATGTCAATACCGGCGGAATCTCGGAGAGATTTGAAGATGTGAATAAGACGAAGTGTTCGGGTTGTAAGTGTCTCGAGTTGCTTATCCCATTTTAGCCCATCGTCAATATGAACACCCAAGTATTTGACACAGTTGGCTCTGGCAATGGAGGGGCATGAGCACGATATTGACTGATCCCGGCATGAATGAGCCGCTATCGTGAAGCTACTTGTTGGTTTGGTGTTTGACCGGATTGCAAAGGGTACAAAATAAGTTTTCTTTAGGTTTAGTGTAAGCAAGTTTAGGTCAAGCCAGTGCATCACTGAGGACAGTCCAAACTCCGCCTTTCGTTTCACGTCTTCCCACGAGGGCCCATCAACCAAGATCGCTGTGTCATCCGCGTATGCATAGATCTTACAAGCTGGTATTGACATTCTGCAAAGGTCATCAATATATATTTGAAAAAGGAACAATCGTATTGTCGAAAAGGATCGGTGGCAAAGTTGTACCATCCACTCTACTGATGATACGAGGACTCCCAGTGATAATAGCCTGACATTTATTCGGGTTTACTGCTACACCAAATCTATCTGACCAGTTTTGAATGGCTATCAGATCTTTGTTTAATTTGTTGATGGTGTCGGCTATTTCATCTACCTTGCCTTGACAGTATAACTGCAGGTCATCTGCATACAGATGATACGCACACTGAAGTTCGGAAGTAATCAGGTTGATAAAAATTAAGAAAAGAAGAGGAGAGAGAATGCCGCCTTGAGGAACGCCAGTTTCCAAACTACACCAACGAGATGCAGAATCTCCAAAGCGAACGGACTGTTGACGTTCCTGAAGATAAGAGCAGAACCATTTCAGTGCTTCGGGAGAGACCATAACATAGGACAGGATGGCTAACAGGATATCGTGACTGACGGTATTGAAGGCATTTGAAAAATCAACCAATACTAGTACTGTGACTTTGGTGTCTTCCATACCTGTCCTCATATCGCCAGTCACTTTAAGAAGGGCAGAAACAGTGCTGTGGCCTGGCCTAAACCCAGATTGTAGAGGGCTAATGAGTGAATTTCGATTCACCAAATTAGAGAATTGTTTATGGACGCAGGCTTCCAGCACTTTGGATAGAAAAGGAAGTATAGAAATTGGACGAAAGTGATTAGAGAGAGTGGGATTTGGAACTTTCGGTAGCGGGCGAACGTACGCTTTACGCCATAAAGAAGGAAATACTCCGGAAAATAAGGAAAAGTTAACAATATGGGTAATTGCAGGAAGTAGATGATCCAGGATAGTGATTATCATGCCACGAGTGATATTGTCACAGCCTACTGCTTTGGATTTGATGGAGAGAATGATTTTCCTGATCTCTCCCGGTTCAACTGAAACGAAATGAAAATGATCTATGTGAGAACGCGGTAGACCAGAAATCAGCGAAAGAGTTTGTTGCTTGGTTAGATGATCCATGGTAGGCACAGTGGAGAAATGATAGTTAAGATCATCTAAGTTAATCGAAGATGGAAGGTCTAAATGCCGCGGTTTGCCGATACCAAGTGTTCCAAGGAATTTCCAAATATCGGCAGAAGATGAAGAAGAGATATTATCCAAAATATGGCGGCGTTTAGCGTTGCGTATCATCTGATTACACCTGTTTCTAGAAACCTTGAATAATGCCCAATTTTCATCAGTACGATCCCTCCTATACTTACGAAACGCGCGGTCCCTGCGTCGCATGGCCATCTGTATGCCTTTAGTCATCCATGGTGCAGGAGGACGCTTTAGCTTAACCTTTTTGACCGGAGCATGGATGTCATAGAGGTTAACAACAACACGGTTAAATAATGCAACCTTTTCGTCGACCGAAGTAGCATCCGCCAAAGTTTCCCAATCAACCGCGGAAGCGTCCCTCTCGAGTTTTTCAACATCCATCCTAGCAAAACAACGCCTGTACAGAACCTTTGGTTTAGGTTTGGGAGGTTTCAGGATGTACGAAAGGAATATCATGTCGTGATGAGAGAAGCCAGGAGCGTCATGTTGACCATGGGAAGAAACAAGGGAAGGATTTGAGGTGAGAATCAGATCAAGCCAGGTGTCATCACCGATAGTGCTATGATGAGTAGGTTGGAGCGGCAATACATGCAGACCAGCTGACTCGATGAGATGGAGGAGCTTACGGGATCGAGGGGAGTTCTGGGCAAGGAGGTTTGTGTTGAAATCACCCATAATGATGTGGTGTGCATACTCAGAACCCAATGATTCCAGAACTGATTCGAATTCAGTGAAGTAATCAACAGTGGGAGGACAGTAGACAACACCAATAATGGTTTTGACTCCTTTAACGCACACTTCAAGAAAAATGAATTCAGCAGATGCAGAATATTGCGAAGAAGAAGAAGCAAATACTTTGTAGGGAAAATCACTACGAAGATATATAGCCACACCACCCCCTCCCTTACCGGTGCGGTCATTCCGTATAAGGACGAAGTCAGTCAGAGGGTAAGTGGTGGACAGAAGGTGCGGTTTGAGCCAAGTTTCGGAGATCAGGATGGCGTGAACGTTGCTATTATTGAACGCATCGTACAGCTCGCTATAATGACTGGCAATACTCTGAGCGTTGATGTGGCAGACATTCATTAACGGACTAGGTTGATCATGATCATTAAAGGTTTGCAGCAAGAAGTCACCTAGAGTGTCAGTGAAAGAACAAAAGCTCATGCTGTTAGAAGAGGCAGTAGATTCAAAAGCGGAAATAAATGACTCATTGTCGGACATAAAAAAAAAAATAGAACCCAATATATATAAAAAATACAAAATATATAACTAAAATAAAATTACTAGACGGTACAAAACGTGCAACTCTGCAATTATTCTGTACCACCCGCCAGCTAACACCAACAGAAAAAGCATAACAGAAAAATACTTAGTACTACGTACTAACACAAAAAATTAACCCGAAAACATTTATGACCATACAGACACAAGTAAAAAAAAGCAAATCAATCAGAGAAATGGCAAAAAAAAAAAAAAAATAATAATAACAAATAAAAATAAAAACAACAGCAAAAAGTGACATACCATTCACCAGTTGAAGTAATTTAAACGAAAAGTAATTCGTTTCTGAACGTAGGTTTTGACTACAAAAATTATTTGACAGTTTGACAATGACAAGTTGAGATCACTATTGGAGGTACGCGTTTAAAAAAAAACTAATTAAAAATTTAAAAATACAATAACACCGCCTTAGCCGAGAGGTCACCAATTGGGTCTCAAAACAAATAAAAAACAAAGATGCTATGGGACGGAAAAACTGCACTACGGTGAGTAAACATCGAAATTGTTATTGAATTTGTGATAAATTGTACTGAGACGAACAAGACATCAAATATTAATTGTTATTTATGTTAATTACGTGCTATATTTTTCAGGCTTCCGGCCATCCCAGCAGCGTCCACACTTCTGCTAGTGGACGATGACGACGCGCTTGGTGCCTTGGGGTACTTGACTATCAAGGGCTTCAGTTCATCTTTAGAAGTAACCTTGTATCTACTTCCGTCAGAGGCCTTTATGAAGATGACGCCGTCTTGAGTCCAGCACGAGCGCATACTAAAGTGCTCGCGCGCTAACCCGAACACAGCTTGCCTGGCTCTAGTTAAGAACTCCTTAACTGATAGTTTGGAGCCTTTCAAACCTGTCTTTGTCTTCCAAACTGACGCCTTAATGCCCACACTGGTGAACCTGACAAGAATGGGTCTGTGATGGTCCTTACTAGGGGCACCGAGCCTGTGACAGGCTTTGATAGAAGTACCTGAGAGACTCTTGAGGGAAAGCTTGTTGTGAAGGACATCAAGAATGACTGATGTGCTGTCCTCGTTCTCAGCTTCAGGAAGGCCTTGAAAAATCAACACCTTACGCCGGTGCCTTGTCTCCAAGTCATCTATTTGATTAGCACACTCGCTGATTTGGCTTCTGAGCAGCCCAAGCATAGAGAACATGAGTTCCCGGAAGGTACGGAACTCATCAGCTATCTTGGCCACTGTGTCCTTGGCTGGCCCGGCACTCTGGATTTGTGCCTCAAGTTCACTCATCTTCTTGATAAAGTTTTCCTCTAGTGTTCTTTGTGCAGCAAGTACTTCAGCAAATTGAGACATAGTATCTAGTGTAAAGTGCAATTGGTGAGCTGGCAGGTAGTGTTTGTGAAGTGTATATGTCACATAAATGTGCACAAACATGAGTACAAGTTCTTTAGCTAATGTAGATCAAGTACTGTAGTAAACTTAATCAATATATCGTCGTATCCTACGAATAGGGGCGTAACTGCATAATAGCTACTTTTCAGGAGAGACATTTTTGTGATTATTTAAATTACATATATGTATATATGTGTTTGTGGTTTCATATAATGTGTATGGGTATCATATGGTTCGGCTTGCATTATTAAATTATCTTTATATTTTATACGCATTTTGTCCCTTATATCCTTATTCTCTGTTGTATTTAGGCGAAGTAGGGTTGGACTTGAGCAATAAGTTACATTATGCCTTTTATCTGCGGAAATGTCAAGGTCACAGTGGCCTTTATGCCATTTTTATATTGCTCTAATGCGCCGCTATACATTTTTATGTTATAGAAATTTGTGTATTAGAACTATTTTACCATTACTGGGAAAAAGAGAATGTAATAAAAGAAAATAATTATAAGTAGAGTCATAATATTTAACTCGAACAAAATCTGAATTTTAGTACCTAACATATTTGCTTGGTAAATATTTAATACCATATGAATGTATACCAAGTGAATGTCGATTAACAAGAAAAAATGATTACATTCATAAAAAAAATATCTATGGGAATAAATATATTTTCTAATCTTGTATACTTAATAAAAACCCATAAAAAATAAAAATAAAAGAACCCGTAACTCTACAAACCAAATAATTGTATTTTCTTAAATCATTTATTTATTTATTATTAATTTAATACTTCAAGCACAATCATTCTGTTACTTTTAATATTTGGAAACAAATCTCGTTTGTTTTTAAACAATCAGAGCTTAATATTAAATTACACATAATTAAAATCAGTGTTCCAAATAAAATTGCACAGAATCATAATCAGTCCTTAAAATCAAACTACACAATATAATCAAAATCAGACTGGACTGAATTAGACTGGCCTGTTGGTCTAGTAGTTAGTGACCCTGACTGCTATGCCGGAGGTCGTGGGTTCGATTCCTACCCAGGACAAATGTTTGTGTGATGAGCACGATCATTTGTTCTGTGTCTGGGTGTAATTTATCTACAATATGTATTTAGAAATATATAAATAATTATGTTTATCAGCTGTTTAGTACCCATAACACAAGCTGTCAAGCTTAACTTGGGATTAATGGCGTTGTGTGAAAAGTTGTGGAATATTTATTTATTTATAAAATTAGTGTTTCAAATAAAATTGTACAGAATCATAATCAGTCCTTAAAATAAAATTGTAAATTATCAAAATTAGTTCTTAATATCAAATTACATGTTATCAAAATCAGTCTTTAAAATTAAATTTGTAATTTTATTGATAACATGATCATAACTTAAAATAGAATAACTCATAACGTTGATTCGATTCTAACTGGCAAATATGTAGTTCTTTGGTCGGACTCTTCAAAATAATTTGGGATTCGGACGGGGGTTCTAAAGGGTCGCACACTCGCACTTCTTTAGTTCCGGATTTTGTAGATTTTGTATTTCGGACAAGATTACAATTTCACTTGCACTATCATTTTGGTTAGGTTTGTTCATGTCGTTTTCAGCATCTTGAAAGAAGGAAATGAGACTTTAAAAATCATACAATTATCATACTAAACTAGTTTCGCATTATTTTTAATAAAAATGTATTTAAATTATTAGTATTTTAACTAAAATTATGAACTAAACTTACTTACTGGAATACGGATCAAGGGCGGAAACGAAATCAAGCGGAATAAAATTATTATAAAACGAATTACGCTGTTAAGCTCAGAGTTAATATTTTCTTGGATTAATATTCTATCTCTTTTTCACAATCTCGTGGCACCGGAGCCTCTACGTGGTTCCTTCCATCATAGCAACTTTCAAGAGTGCTTACTGAAAAAAAAATGTTGTTGACAAAGAAAACGGAATTTCGTAAGTACCTATAATAAGAATTAGATCGTACAAATTTGCACGTTTTCTAACTATCATTAAATAGCCGTTACATTTAAAACAGAATTGTTCTAAAACTTTGGGAAAAAGGCAAAATAATAAAAAGCGTAATTATAATTTTCGTGCGGAATGCTAATAATGCGGCCACAAATGCTTTTATATCAATTTTAAAGCAATAGAAAAAAAACCTAAGTGCATTTATGCCCCAAACCAGAAAAAACAAGTATATGCATAATATTTTCAATGTATAAATTTGTACAAAAGGGTTAAAATCATGTGCGCGTACAAAAAAATGTACATAAAATAACAATATGAATATTTCAAAAGCATCAAGGAGATAATAAAAGACAAAAACATAATTTGAACGTAGAAAAAAGACACAAACTTAATTAGGTCTTAGTCTCTTCTATACATATCCAATTTAGCCATTCCATAGAACACGGCCACAACCACCATAACAATATCCGCGTTCCGCCGAATAGTGCCCGAGCGGCGCTTGCACCTTCTCCCCGCGCCCGCGCACCTCCACTACTCGCGAAGAAAGAGGGCGCGACGGCTATTTGTGGCTTTATTCTTCGTTGAAAACGTAGTGCTTATAATTGTGGCTTTTTAGAAAACCTAATTATTTGATAACTTGTACCGTTTTTAATTGTTTTGTTGAACTGATTACATGTGGTATGATGAGCAGAATTGATTAATGCAATAAAAAAAGAAAGCCCTTATGTTCGTTAGGGCACTATTCGTAGGATACGACGATATCACTTTATTATATTTAAAATAAAATCCGAAAAAATATTAACGTCTGTACTTTTATTACACCTACCCGCGTTTCTATTGTGGATGCTTTTACAAACATCGAAACTCACATACACAAACAACTAGACCTAGAGAAACTTGTAAGCGATATAAATATTAAACTCCAATATCAATTAACAAAAAAGTAGACATTATTCTAGTGTCGGGCAACGTATGAAAAGAAAAAGATAAAACTAAAAGATTATTTAAAAAATATTGATAAAGCAACGTTGTGGTTTGAAAGAAGATGTAGTAACAAAAATTGATAAGAGTATGCTTAGATGGTTTGGCCACGTTGAAAGGATGGATGGAAGGCGACCAACGAAAGGTATTTACAAGGCAGATGTAAGTGGGAACGCCGGGAGGGGACGCCCTAGAAGGACATACATAGACCTTATTGGTGAGGTTCTTCAGAAAGGTCAGGTGCGTAGTACTCGCAACCGGCGTGTGTGTATGACAACATGTATGAATGTAAAAGAAGTATGTAAGAATCGTAGCATATGGCGCTCCATGGGAAAAAGGCGTGAGTTTATGTATGTACATACATACATACATACATAAACTCACGCCTTTTTCCCATGGGGGTAGGCAGAAACTGAGTTGAGTTTATGTATGTATGTAACAGATTATTAATATAATCGTTTAGTATTAATTAAAATCTACGATCACATATCAGTCGGACAAAGGCTAGAAAATAATAGCTAATGACTTTTCCACAAACCTATACAAACAAAATTAACCCTACAGATGAAGCAACTATCATCGAAAACAACAACCCTGCAAAGCCTATAATAATAGCGATTATAACGAACTAAAACCACATGAAACTGATCACGAGCGACACCTCTCTATAAATATTTATAAAGTTACATAAATATGTATGTAATCGTTAAGCGCAGACCTCGCGTATAATACAGTGTGTTCCCTGAAAATTAATACAGGGCGGATACCACCGTTACGAGATATAATATGATATGTGAATTTCAAATTAAATAGCCAATTTATACGGTAGTGTAAAAAATTACTGGATTATGGTTTAATTTTCATTTTGAGGTGATGGAGAGTTGACTGTAAATGTGGGGAAGGTTTTTGAGAGTTGGATATTTGATGAGCTAGACTCTTTTGATATAGACTGGTTTCAAATAACTGTAGATAAAAAAGAGGAAAAAGAGAAGGTAAGCCTTTGCTTAACAGTAGTATTTGAGTGGTAATTGATAATTTTAATGTGATTAAATAATACATTTGTTTAAATAAAAAATAAATTTTGATTTGTAACCGCATTTCCTACTGTTAGATTTAATGCATCCTTTTACATACATACATACATAAACTCACGTCTTTTTCCCACGGGGGTAGGCAGAAACTACAGAGCGCCATATGCTACGATTCTTACATAGTTTTTTTGCTTCGTTTACATTCATACATGTTGTCATACACACACGCCGGTTGCGAGTCCTGCGCACCTGACCTTTCTGAAGAACCTCACCAATAAGGTCTATGTATGTTCTTCTAGGGCGTCCCCTCCCAGCGTTCCCACTTACATCTGCCTTGATTTAAGCAATTTAAAGAGATGTATTGAGAACTTCAATAATAGTATGTTTTTTTGGTATATACTTGATTGTTTGTTCTTATATGAATAACTAAATCAATTTTATAATGCAAGATGAGCCCCTCTCGTTAAGCATTTTAAGGGGTTGTTCGAAATCTGTTTTTGGTAGTCAAAGATTAGGGTTTAAGGCTACTTCCATAAAAAGAAACGCATGTGTCTACCAAAGGTTAAGCTATGTATGCCAAAAGGGGTCTGTAGATGAGACAGTTTATTACATAGGTATACCATGATTTTGATATCCAGGTCGGCAGACGTTAAAAGGCTAAAGGTTAAATTTTCTCAGTTGTGCTCAGTTTGGAGGCAGTAAGCTTGCCTCATATTAAATGGTTTTTTTTTGGCCTTACCCTTTGGGGAATTGAGGCACATAGTTACATTGTTTTCTACCATAATAACTATATTTTTAGTAGCCCATGTTTCTAGTTTTAATAATTATAAGTTTAATAAGCTATTCTGTTTAAAAAACTTAAAAAACTTGGTACCTACAGCTAAGGATTTAGTATTTTTGACTGGCCTGTTGGTCTTGTACAAATGTTTGTGTAATGAGAACGAGCATTTGTTCTGTGTCCGGGTGCAATTTATCTTTAGTGTGTATGTATTTAGAAATATAAAGTATGTTTATCAGCTGTATAGTAGGTAACACAAGCTCTCAAGCTTAACTTGTGACGAAATGGCGTTGTGTGAAAAGCTGTGGAATATTTATTTATTGTGGAGTATTTATTAAATAGTCTGTATAAATGGGACCTAATCTTCATTTTCTTAACGGTTCAGCTAAAGTCAGCCGTCACGGCACTTATTCACAACTAACAAACGCCTTCAAAACTATTATTCCCTACTTCAAACGTTGCGTTTGAAAAACTGATAGTCTTCAATAAGTATCTCTGAAACCAAACGAATACAATTTTACAGACAGACGACTATGTAGGCAAACTTGAATTGCAAAGTAATATCAGAGTAATGGGAACATCTACTTTAACGCCAGTGTAGTGCGAAACTGACCAATGATTCGGAAAATGAATCCCGGTTGCACTAGGAATGGAGATATTGAAGAATCGAGGAACTGAAGAACGAAAGTATGAAGGAAGTGTCGCTACAAGACTGTCGATGTCTTCAAAAGAAATTTGTTTCATTTCTATTTATTTTGTTTGCTTTTGTTTTCTTTTCCGGCGTGTGTGTACCACTACAGTACAGAGGCAGCAAATGTATGAAATTTCTTTGACTTTTTCAACTTTATTTCAAATTGAATAAGGTTCATGTTCATTGAGAAAAAATGACATAAGCATGTCAATAGAATTGTAAAAGATGGCGCTCTGTAGTTTCTGCCAACCTCTTTAGCAAAGAGGTGTGAGTTTATGTTACATTGTGTTTATTTTGGTTGTCTTACTTTTTCCTAATTGGTTTGTGGTATTGAGGAATAGATTTCTTTGCTAGCTTTTTGGCGATTGGGGAATTAAGGCTATATATTTTTAATTTACGACGATGTTATTTTAGTAGTGAGGTCCAACAAAGTGCTACCATCTTTTACAAAATAAATTCGCTGGTATTTCTCAATAGCAACCTGGAGTCTAGATATGTGTCTGGTTTATGGCAATAGGCCTATTACATGAGTCTCTGCTTTACCCTTCGGGAATTACAGGCGTGACCTTATGCCAATCCACTAATTGATAAAAAATAACACCAACCACCCTAACGTTCAGAGAATACAATTCCAAAATGGCCGCCAAAATTCTCGGAGCCTAAAACTTTTTAATACCAAATACACGCCCATATAAATTACAGTAAAACACAAAATTCACTTAATATCCCTCTAGGGAGATATGAAGGTCTAAACAAAACATAACTCTTAACTAGTGTGGTTTTAGCTAGCCTACGTTCGGCAATGAATTCATTATAATATGACTGTGTGGAACATGGTATAGCTAGAAAGGAGGTGTCTATTTAGATGAAGGTTCATTTGTTGTACCCTGTGCTGCTACCGAGGTTTACCAGATGAAAAAAAACAATAACACTTGACTGAGCCAAAATAGAAATGGAAATGATTTACCTTAGCTAAAAATGTAGGTATTCGTTCTATGATTATTTTGTGGGAAGTTCCAATACATTTTTACCATCGGCATAATAAATTGTATTACTTATATAAATTAATTGATATGGTAGTAAAAAAAAAAAATGTAATTTGTTTTTTTTTTTAATATAAATATAGGGTCTACTCTCGACCTCAGTCTGTCTTGTCCTGTGGTCAGAGATGAGTTCGACGATGGAACAAGTTTAACACAATAAGCCTATTAACATATGAACTCGGGAACACCGATGCAAGCAGGGAATTCCACTCCTTGGCTGTGCGCATAATGAAGGAACAGGCAAATCACTTCGTGCGAATGTGTGGAACATCTAAAAGGAATTGGTGATAACCCGCAGTACGTCTGGATTCCCGATAGAAGAAAGGAGATGGTGGAATGAGCTCGTGGAGCTCTAGAGTACAGACGCCAGCACATCAAGTTACCCCAATGTGGCAAATTTTCCCAATTGAATATGAACCTTATTCTGTTTGACATTAAGTTGAAAAATGATCAAAGAAATTTGACACATTGGGGTAACTTGATGTGCTGGCGTCTGTACACTCACTGAAATAGAGTCTGTAAAAGACCGACAGACATGCAACTTTGCGGCGGTGGGCCAGGGTATGAATACCCAACAACTTTTCGTCACCAATGAGCCTCTTGGCTCTGCGCTCTACTGAGTCGAGTGTGGCTAGTTGGTATATGGCTGAGTCATCCCAAAGGTGATAACAATACTCCATTCTACACCGGACTTGAGCTTTATAAAAAACTAAAAGCTGGGCAGTTTTGAAGTACCGCCTAACCTTATTTAGGATACCCAGCTTTTTTGCCGCAGTTTTAGCTTTCTACTCAAAGTTTAACAAATAACAAAATTATTAATTTATTATTATAATAATTTTTAATTCATATACTTTCTAAGTTTATCGTAGACATCATTGGGTGAAAGAAAAACATCGTAAAGAAAATTGGACTTATACAAGTATAGTTGATTTACGCTTGAAATCGCCAATCCGCCTTGAGCAATCATGGTAATCAATGCTCTGTACGAGAAGAGGCCTTTGGCCTTCAGTGGGACAGTAATAGTTACTTACAATGTTAAACACGATTAACTGAGACTCGTACCCAACACCTCATGCGCAGCAATAGCGCTTGAACACAAGTCCAATGAGGCATTCAGTTAAAAAAAAACATAGCGTTTTATTTTGTAGTACACAAAATTTTACGATACAAAATATCTAGTCCACTACGCCCCGCATACCAGTCAATCGTAAAAAAATAGACAATTTACCATGTTCTGTCATTTTCATCTCTTTTCGGTTATTTTGTGCAGACCCTTTGTTCTATAAACGTGTTATAAAGGCTCGTCCACACTGCGATACGTTCCGGCGATGCGCGGGCAATTCGATGCGACGCAGAATGCGCGGCAATTGCTTTTTCTGCCTGATCCAGTTTTATTATTTTTTGTAAGCGCTCCGTTAAAAGGAAGCTAAAAGTAATTTTGATAGTATCGTTACACAAAGCCACTATGTTTATTAATATTTCAATGAGTTTCCGAATTTTCGTTTAAATTTAAAGGTGTGTATATAGCGAGCGAAATTTGGTAAAGTTATTAATTTGATTACAAAGATTCTACGTAGAACATAACAAAATAATATTGGAAATTTAATGAACTACCTACCTCTTATTATACTTTAATAGAAATGTTTATAAGGTATAAATCTTAAATAAATGTCAAGTTTTGAAAGTTTTGTAATAATGTACAGAAGCCAGTACATTAAGCTAGTTTTTCAACTTTATTCCGAATCAAATAAGGTTCATATTCTATTAAATTGAGTGGCATGTTGGCCTAGTGGATAGTGGCCCTGACTGCTATGCTAAAGTTCGTGGGTTTGATTCATACCGAAGACAAATGTTTGTTTGATGACCACGATCATTTGAGATTTGTTTTTGTTTTGTTTGTATGTGTGTGTGTAATTTAACTATTATGTACGTAATTAGAAAAATAAATAAATAAGTATGTTTATTAGTTACAGTACTCATAGCACAAGCTTTGCTTAGTTTGGGAATAAGCCGAGCTAGCTATCGCTGTAGCTTTGTGTGATAGTTGTGGAATATGTATATATTTAAATGGGAAAATTTTACAGTTCGGGTGGTTTGATGTTTGTAATAATTGAATTCCGTAATGCTCTTTAACACTAAACATATAACACTAAAACATTTTTGCACGACTAAACGATACAATATCCATTACTTTTTTATTATTATTATATATTTGATTTCACCTCAACGAAAGTCGATATAAAAAGGGTGTCTACGCGAAAAATACAATTTCATGGCTTATTATGTTTTTATTTATTTAATTGTGTAATTAATTTAATAACACTTTTAAATAATTGAGATTTAAAAACTATGAGATTTAAAATAACAAAATCCACTCCAAAATCGTCCGATTCTTCTTCTTATCGTGTGGTTAGTAACTAACCTGGTGTCAGAGTTTTAATGCCGCCCATGGGCCTCTGACTTGGCATCACATGCCCTCGAGAAATATCTCTCAGGCGTGCCGGTTTCCTCACGATGTTTTCCTTCACCGTTTTTAAAGCAAGTGATAATTATACAATACGCACATAAATCCGAAAAGTCAGAGGTGCGTGCCTTGGGTTCGAACTCGAGACCTATGATTTGGCAATCTGCCGGTCACACCACTAGGCTATCACTGCTCGTCCGATTAACTCAGGTGTCGACGAACGAATGACTCGAATGGTGGCACCGATGGCGGGGCGCGCTGCATGAGTAGTCCGTGACGTTCCGTCGCACGTGCGCTCAGCACGTTGTATGGATAAATATTCCACAGACCACTTAATGCCGACAGATATAGTAGTTGAAACTATGTTTACTATGTCAGATGTAGGTATCTATGTGTATTTTGGCATACTTATAAATTACTTATTTTCATTTATTACAACGCTGAGTAAAATGTTCATTCAATTCATTTTTTTACGCTTTTCGTAATAAGGGCGCAAAAGTTCGTAGATTATACATAATATCAACTTAGTTGCCAAACCATCTCTCCGTCTGAACAAAACACAACCCCTCAGATATTAAGGCCACTGAATAAATGAATAAAATTTTACGTGTATACGAGCTGATATTATGTGCCATGATAGGGCACAATTCAATTCCGTTATGACTGGCAGACGGAAAGGGTACTGATATCAAATTAGGACGTGTTCCGATTTCTTCTTGAATGTGTTGGGCAGTGTGGCCTTACCTTTAGTTAGCTTTTATACAAGGTGTTTTAGCCATAGCACTGTAGTACCAGATGTAGTGCAAGTGGTTAGGTTGCTGTTTTTTTTGTTGAATTTGTGGCTAAATAATTACAGCTGTAATAAGTTAATTTGAAGGAATTAGGTCACGCATGACCAGGGGGTCGAGTCTGCTATTGCAATCGTGTCTCAGTAACCGGTCAATGATCGATTTTAGACGTATAACGTCAAACTTATGACACATTTCCCATACAAAAACTGTCAAAGTTGTCAAATATTCGATCAATGACCGGTCATTGAGACACGATTGCAATAGCAGACTCGAACCCCAGGTCGGTCTATAGATGGGTGAACATTAGTTTCATCCCAAGATCTCACCATTTCTTGGAAAGCACACCCAGCTGTCATTCGTTGATTTTTTACAGTTTGTCAACCGTTTAGCTCAGGCAGTTGCTACATGACGTACCTACCGGTTATACTGTATGCCGATTTCAACATTGCTGGGAAAATGCTAGGCCTAACCAAATATTATAATAAAATATATTTTCAAGAGTTTTAATTATCTACTTTTATCAAACATTACAAAGAAAATTACATTTTACAGCCAATGTAATAATCGAAGACCATGGACAAGGTAAACATTCTTAAAAGCGAACTAACACAATTCATTAATTTATGTTAAAACGGTTTTGAGAAACCAATTACATTAGCATATAAGAACATAGGAGTAACAATAATATTATATAACATACACATACAAGAATCTGAATTTAAACAAATCGTAATTATTCACTCTATTAAACAAATAGAAGTGTATACAAACAAAATAAAAACTATAAGATTGAATAGATATTCAGGCCGTCTTGTTTTCGCAGAAGCTTAAGCTATTTGTATAGAATTTCTAGATAGGTACGTATTTTATGAAGTCATAACTGTTCTTTTCCTATGATATTTTTTTTCAAATAGCTGGACTATTACTTATTACATATAAATGTAGTAAAGTTAAAGAAAGCATTAGAATAAAAAGTTAAAACTAGGAAAGACCTAGGAAAGATTTAATGATTTCAAGGTTCTACGTCCACATCCGTTCCACCATGTATTATCAAATTTTCTTCAGGTACCTACTTTTACCAGACAAAAATTTTGTCCTTGTACTTCGTTCATTCATACATTCATAAGATTTATAATCAAATCAGCATGAAAATGTTATTGACCTAGGTAAGTACTTCTGCGTCATAGGAACATACACAAACAATATTGGAACAAAACAGTCTGGTCGTTTTATTTTTAAACGTTCTTATGTAACATTGTACTCAACCGTAAATCTGTCGGGAAGCAAAACGAATGGTTTTGACATCGACGAGTAAATTATGTAACATTATATTTATAATAAAATCGAAATGAAATGATATTTATTTTTGTAAGCAGATCTTTTCGAGACAGTATAACGCGTCAATATTTTTAACAGTAATCGGCAATTCCAAGTGGTCTGATCCCTGACAAGAAATGTGAAAAGAAAAGGTGTTAACTTATTAAGACATTATGCGAGTCTAATAAGGCAGGGCAACATTTTAAATAGCCTTCTAAAGAAAGAAATGTTAAATGTTTTGTGTAGTAACATTTTATTTTCAAGCGTCTATTTACTATTTATTTGTTGATCAATACAAGTTTTCTCTACTTGACGTAACTAATAGTTAAAAGCCCAAAAGACTGACAACCTGTTTAACCAAGTTACCCAGTAACTGGGTTTTGGACGTCCGACAGGTAGTCGCTCCATGTTAAACACTGGGATTCAGCTTCATCTGGTTAAACTGGAAGCCGACCACAACATAGTTGGGAAAGGCTAGGCACATCACGATGATGATGAAGTTTTTCGCTTTATTACTGTCGAGTTCCAAACGCGGTGGTGATCCACTTTGGTTGCACTATGGACTTACTGTTTATAAACGTAGGGTCGAGTATCGAATGAAACAACCAAATACCATAAACTGATCTATATTTTGAACTGGGACCTTTCGGTCTTACTTCTATGTTTGAACAATTTTTATATTGAACTATTTCTTTGAACTATGTTTTTAATCTGCTTTTTTGAACTTAATTTGAACTTTGTTGACATGCCTCTTATATTATCAGCGGCGAATCTTAACACCGACTTAATTCGACGCCAACGCCATCTAGTTATAAATTTGACAACTTTTACATTTTATTAGAACTAAGAACTATTTGGTGAGCGGGTTTTCAGCCAGCATGGTTCTTAACAATTACTGTACAATTAGATCTCTGGGGGTCTGTCTCACTCAGCATAAATGTAACCTGAGAGTTGATCAACGTGCCATTACACAGTATTTAGTCATAATGATTGTGATGTGTTTGCGGATGAATGGATTAAACTAATGCGTGTATGCCTGGTGTTCTGTGAGAGTAAGTATGCCAAGGAGTCCACTGTTCCATGTTAGTTTTAAGACTTATCGTAATTGTAATTGTCTCTATGTTACTTAGTGTAATTGGTGTTGTGCCGTATTAAGTAACTATAAATAAATAAATAAATAAAATATTACGATCGAGTTTAGGTAGTATTTTTTATAGTTTAATAAGTCTTTTATAATATCTTAAGGCACCTATTTGGTTTAATAAACTGAAAGAACGCGTTGCAACTGCCATAGAAGTACTGGTAGTAGAATAATTTTCTTGCCCGATACTGCCTCATTGCTGAGCAAAGGCCCTGTTCCTTCCATACGACGCAATTTAGAATAAGACAGAGGTAGTCTGTTTTATTATGAAGTGGTTGTCCGCATTGTTTCTTTATTTATTTATACAACTAGCAAAAATAATTTAAATAAGTATACAAAGACAGACTTCATGCCTAAAGAATTTGCTACCAGTATACCGTAAGGTGATTAAGAGATATTTCCGTCAGTTAACTAGCAAAGGTAATATAAAGACAAGTAAAAGCACTTTCCTTAACAAAACTCACGCCCCTTGAACGCTGTCTATAATTAAACAATTTTCAAGTCTAGAAGAAACGAAAAGCCCGTTAATAAAAAGTAGGAACATAAATAAAGCTTAGTTTCCACCAGCGACTAGTGCCTCGGCGCACGGTGACAAGGCAAAGCCTGCTTAATACCACACCCTTCGTAGTTAAAAGCTCCTTTCGATACAAAGATGTAGTTCAAAGTGTTTTAAAAGATAATGTTATGTATTTTATGCTGGGGCTGTTTTAATTTTGCGAAAAGGTTTTGGTATTAAATTTTCAATGGAAAATGCAGTTGGAATTTGTCGTTAAAAGAGAAGGATATTTCTAAGATGTTGCTTAAAATGTAATATTAGGTGTAAAATATTGTCAAAAATAATAAGTATAGAGTTTTCGTAAAATATACCTAGTTTATTAGAAAAGTATTCGGAATTAAATAATTGTATCTGAGGGATAGCACGTAGTTAACCACCCTCAAAACATAGAACTGGGAAGATAGGTAACACGGCTTAATAACATCGGATGCCCACCAGAAAGTCTAACTAAAGTCCTCATACAAATAACATCGACAGAAAGAATGTGAGCTAAACAATAAACATCTTACCAAACTCAGACTCTGGCAATCTAATTTTCTTATTATTTATACAGTTATAGTGTTTAAAAAAAGGTATAGTGCAGTACTATCAGGTTCCTTTCTTATCAACCTGGCACTTGTGGTCTCAGACCCGGGTTCTGGATCCACCCTTGCATGAAAGTAATTTAGTTACATAACAAAATTTGCGAATGGCAATACTAAAATACAAACACCTGCACAAATTCTAATTAAATCACATAAAGGCAAACAAAGTTACACGAACAAATATATCTATGAACATGTTAACATTACAAAATAGGTCGTCACAGCACATATTTCACAAACACAGAATACTACCAATAATGCGCTATTTGCGGTTGGCTGGCCACAGCAAATCCCTTGCGAGGCACGCAAATTTATACGTCATCAAAGCACCTACACGCTGTAGACGAGGCGAGGCACGCTCGTATACTCCTAGCTTTATGTTTGAGAACTAAAATGGTTGACATTATGTTGCTCATTTTATTATTTCGTTACACTCGACGTCCTTTTTTTCTTTCAGTGGCCTTCGGTCTTAATGGAAAGTTAAAAATTAACAATGCAAAATAAAATTGTTTGCTAATGTTCTTAGCTAATCAGAGCCTTACTAAAAGGCCGTTAGGAAGACTGTCTTTGCCAGCCCGGTTAGGTTTACCTCGTGGGTGTAGTACACGTTACCACCTAAACGACAAAAAATACAATAAAGTAATGTTGTAGAAATGCGTTCCTTATGAAGTATGTGAAGTGTAACTATGAATGATGATTTAGGAATGATGAGGTGATACAACCAAGTTGTGGTCTTAAAGAAGATTCATTGTCAAAAATTCAAAAGAGTAGGTATTCTTAGATAGTTTGGCGTGACCTAACCATATGAGAAGATGTAAGAGAAAGTGCCGGAAATAAAAGCCCTAGCTGGACGTACCACAAAACTTTTTGGACATGTTCTTGAGAAAATTCAGGTGCGTAGCGACCAAATAAGTAGCAAAAAGAGTACATAAGTAAAAAAAAAAAAACCTTTTCACCAAATCAAAATAACAACCTTGCACAATTCAAGTACCTAGTTTACAAATAAGTATTAGAGATGTTAAAGTTTTCGTTTCTCATGTATCGGTACTTATTATGGTTGTTAAACACGGAACAGATTCACTCTGGTCCCCGTACTAGTATAAACTGTATTTCGGTGGAACAGTTATAAGTATTGTAGCTGGTGCCATTCTGTAGCTTCTGCCTACTCCCAAGGGAAAATGGCGTGCGTTTAAGTGTGTGTACCTTAACGGCCACGCCCAATCATCACATTCATCACGACCTTAACGAAACAGCAACAAAAACAAATATAACACATCACACATTTGCATAATACCATCTATCAACCGACATTGACCGCTTACCCGAATCGGGAACGGTAATAAATACCGCGAAAGGTTCCGTATATCACAATATACGGCCGTTTTAGATCGATGGCCCAACGCAAGGGATTTTTCATTTTGCTACCGTTGACTGACGCGAAAAAAGGTTTGACAACTTTTTTGTTGACGGTGTTGCGTTGGTCAATGAACAGGGTTGGGGGATATCGATGTCTCCTAATGCCAGGAGATTGGTACATGATTCTGGACTTTTTAGCGTTGACATTTTCGTCAGCTGTTTTCTAAGCAGTTTACCTACCTTCCTTCTGATTAAAAAAGCTGGTTAATTACAGTTTATTACTTCAACAACATTTGATCTTCGAAAACGGTACACTAACGCACGCACGCGTCCGTTGGGCCGCGACACCACTCTGAGGTGAAGTGTGTTTTTGTAACATTTTAACGTGTCTGAGCGCGTATAACCTATCTACACCTTTTTACTTATAATATCATTGGTTGACACCCTTTGGCCACAGTACCCTAAAAAGCACATTAACCTAATTCCCACGACATTTAGGTAGTAGAGAAGAAACTTTTACATTTCTTACCCCATCAAACAAACTTTGACACTTTGACACCAGCAAAAATTACCACTTCTCTCCCAGTTTCGTCAGTTCCCATACATGAGCCATATATTAATGACAAAGTAAACCATATTATCGGGTCAAGGAGGCCGTAAAAATGTGACCGTTTTGGCTCCACACGACCAGAGTGTTTGCCAACAACGTGAGTGTATGGCCATCAATCCCTGTTAGGTCACTGGCCTGTTTTATTTAATAAGTGGAACGGAATTTAGCTTTGTATATTGTATGGCCAGGTTTTGGGGTTGGGCCAAATGTTGGCGCAAATATTTTTTGTTTGTTCTGCCAGCGGGTGGGTGAAATGTATTGATACAGATGGTGGAATAGATTCAATTGGAAGTGCATTGACATGTTTGGGCACTGTACTGTGAATAATACTATTCTTTTACACAGATTTTACTTTATTTTTGAAATAATACTTTAGTATTTACCACCATTTTTATCTAATTTTTGGAAGGGGCAACTAGAATCATTTTTTAATGTTAATTTTTGTCCTACGTTCAAAAGGGCCTTATAGGGGCCTAATTGAAATAAATGGTTTGACTTTAACTTTGACTTTGATTTTAGACATTGATACTTTTAAATATAAAGTAATGTAATAAAGCTGTTTAATTGTTTACCTATTTAATTGCGCCTAAAATAATGTCTAAAAACAAAACCGTGTTTCGTCAAATTATTGCATTTCGATTGTTTGATGATACGTTCATACGCCAGCACATCAACCTACCCCAATATATCAAAGTTCTTTGATAGGTTTTCAACTTTATTCTAAACACAATAAGGTTCATGTTCAATTGGAAAAATTTGACAGTTTGGGGTAGGTTGATGTGCTGGCGTCTGTACATAAGGAGGGGTGACGTAGTAGCCGCATAGTTCGATTGATGATAAGCTACCATTGTTGAGGTCAGTACATGAATGGGTGCTCTTTCAATACATATCAAGATCGTCGGAAAGTATGTTAAGCCGTTGGTTCAAGCTGTCATTTGTAGATTTTTGACAGTCGTTACTTGTAGTATCTGCCTAGCCTTTTCCCAACTATGGGAATTCTATTGGGGCAGGCTTCCAGTGTAACCGGATGCAGCTCTAAATACCAGTGTTTTACATGAAGCAACTGGCTGTAAGACCTCCACAACCCAGTAACTGGGTAACATGATACCCCTTGGTTCAACTGGTTGCCATACTTTCGGGCTTCTAACTACAAGTAACGACTGTCAAAGATTTACAAATGACAGCCGGGACCAACGGCTTAACGTGCTTTCCGAGGCACGGAGGAGTCTTGGTATGTAATAAATGGTCACCCATCCACGGACCGACCTCGTCAAGCATAGCTTAACCTTCGATCAACCCATGTGGCTGTTATAATTTAGTTCACAAGCTCCTCACAGTCGTTACTTGTAATCAGAATCATTGTTAGTAAAAACGAGTAAGATTCAAAGTCTCTATAAAGCATATTTCTCCACTTCTGTCCCTGCCCTACAGATTATTCGTCACTACACATTTGCATACGGCTCTAAAAATGGAGGAAAAACATAAAATTTATCAACTTGCTGCCCCAGTGAGTCGTAAATGTAGATTGGGGGGAGAGTGTAACTGTACTTTTATATCTCTTGTCATTATATTTTTGTCTTACATCCATGAAAAGGCTGTTCGTTGTTACAGCGATTTTCTAGACTATTTACTACTGGAACTTCGCTCGAGACTTCTTCTACATCTAACAGAAAGCGACAGTGGCATATAGGCGTATCCAAATCCCCAGTATGGGGCTGTCCCACCTGTCAGTAAATGTTTTCAGGATACTGTAGGGGCTGGCGCGCACCCTGCGCATAATGGAAGCAAAACGCTTTCGCTTTATGCCATGAAAGCCATCTATTCGTGCCTCTGCGAACATGAAGCACTGCTGTAGCGCGGCAACCCCAACAACACCCTGAACGTATTGTTGTATTGAACGCGCAGAGCGCCGTAAGCCCTGTGTGTGTACTTGACTCACAGACTGCATGTATAGAACGACTGACAGTACGATGTACATAGTGTAGCCTTTACTTCAGTCGCGCACGTCGCAACTCTGTGGACCAACATATTGCAGCGGACAGCCAACGCCGATCTAACACGATACTTCTTGGTTTGACTGGGTTTGAAGTTTTTGGGAATCTGCCGACTTGGAACAACAGTATTTTCTTCAAGAAAGTTTTGCCAACCTGTTTTATTGCATTTTAATGACCGACAATCATTCTTCAATCTATCACTAACTCCACATTTTGACCATAACATCACCATTCCGATTCACTGGCTCATTGGCGACTCAATTTTGGACCAACGCCCACATCGCTTCATACATCTCGACGCACAATAGTTTGCCAGCTCGATGTACTAGCTATAAAGCTAATGGGGGGTGAAGCACTACGTTTTCTATTTTGTTCCTACATAAGATATATTGGAGCATTCGTTACTGTTTCCGGCCAAAATACCTTTAAATTTTTATGGCTATCGGTGATATAGGATCGAAGTTCGTTGGTTATTTATTTAGGAACATACGGATATTTGTTTTGGATTCAGAATTATGTATGGAGAAAAGATAAAGTAGTAAAATGTATGACAATACAGCCGCAAACTCAATAATTTTGTACACTTTACAGTTATTACCATAAACCCGAAACACTGTGATATAAATAAATTGATATTTCATACAATAGTCAATAGTTTTATTTGTCGACGTTGTTGTTTGATGTAATAGTAATGCGAAATTAAACGAAAATACTTGTTTTACATGCTTATCATTCTTAGGATTTTATTCTTATGTATGAGTAAAGCGCACTACACACCAAACCCGCCGACCCACGGACATAGCCCACCGACGTGCTACTATTTTTGTTTTTGCGACATGACCGCCGACATGCCGCCAGCAAAGTTCTACGACTTGCAATGACTGAAGCCGCCAACCGAGCCCGCCGGCAAAATGTTGCCAACATAATGCCGCCGGGCATTTTCGGGCTTTGGTGCCGTTTTAAGTGGAACAGTGATAATAAAATGACGCCTGTGTATCTTCGTATCTAGGACCCAAAACTCGTAAGTCACCGCCGCTACCTCTGACCGCCACTGCACTCTTACATTAATCAAAAGTTTCACATCATAAATAAACCTTTTATTCAAATAAAAATAAATATAAATGACAGTGACATCGTTAGTTCTTGCACCAAAATAAAACTCAATAATATTTTCCAATCTATCAGAATCAATAACGAAGCCGCCTTGAACCCAAAAACACGGTGGATATAAATTCCAGTTCCTTATTCGACCCAACTTAACCTTACCCGACTCTAATCCCGAGCCAGTCAATCACATTCCTCCACCCAAATCCAACTTTAAACCTATCACACGTATCAAAGTGAACACCCAAACTGAAAGTACTTATACCCTAAAACTGATTATAACTATTATTCCAAACCTTTCTACTCAAAAAAACCTTTTGGAGCCTAAAAATTTCTGTCGATAGGCCCTATCGGAGCTCACATCCGATGGGAGTAACAATTCTGAAGTCGATTTAACTTCGGGTCTTTTGCGAACAATCCACGCTACTCGCGGCCTCCGGGCGTAATATTACTTCGCATATCTTCAAAACAAAATGCTCAAGACTTGGTCCCCGATTGGGAAATCTGTGAGCAACTGCGCCCAAAAACTTCCTATTGTATTGAATTAAGTGAATTTGTTAGCTGCTCGGCTGCTTTTTAGGGTTCTGTGGCTAAAAAGTGCCAACAGAACTCTATCAGTCCGTCTATCTATCTAAATATTTGACATCGGGGTCTTTATACCACAATATATGGCCAGTTGAAATTTTCCCAAATTTCTACTAAAACAACCTAATTAAATAATCCATACAATTAACGGGTTAGCGGTTTGCTTTTGCAATGTACAGAACCCTTACTGTGCGTGTGCAAGTCTGACTCGCCAATTTTTATTTTATTGCCTGATTCGCTTTAAACGCAGTATTTCTCTTTTTGCGAAAGTTGTCTGCGGATTGCGTATTGGCAAATAAAGGAGTTAACCCAATTTTCGTAGATGTAATAAATCAACTCTGAGGCGACCTTGAATGTCAAGAAAACAAAAGTGGTTGAAACAGTGGGTATACAATTTACAAAGGAATAATACTAGAACTTTGACAATGAGAACGGACAAAATATAAGTAACTTTAATAGTAATGATGAACAATGAGAACACTAAAAGTGTTTTTGAATATTTATCTGAATGCAGATATCACAAATGTTTAATACAAATAATTACTAAGTAGATAACAGTGACAAAAGAAGAAATACATTTTTACTGCAAGGTAAGCAGTGATAGCCTAGTGGTGTAACTGGCGTTTTGCCAAATCATAGGTCTCAAGTTTAAACCCAAAGCCTCTGACTTCTCGGATTCATGTGCGTATTGTAAAATCATCACTTAGTTACTTTCAAAAACGGTGAAGGAAACCGTCTTCCTGAGAGATAGTTCTGGAGAGTGAGCAAGTGATGCCAAGTCAGAGGCCTAAAACCCTGACCAGGTTAGTCACTAACTACACGATAAGAAGGTGTAGATTGCAAGATACAGAAGCATTCTTTCTTTCTTTTCTTTCTTTTTTTCGAAGCTCTTTGAATCAATTGAGAGTCATCACAAGAGTTCTAAAATAATTCCGAAGCAAACCTTTAATAATCCAATTCCATGAATAACGTCTAGTCACCCATTCGTTGTTTTAATTTAATCTAGCAAATCTATCTCTGAGGTATATAATTACAGCAAATTTTATTGAAGTAATTGTAAGAATATCACCTCTAGTATAATAATTATCGCTCTCCAATCTAGAAACTGGTCGCGCCACTTCACCGCACCAATTAAGCACGTCCTTTAATGCATTCCCCTTTATCACTATAATATATTCAGTCCTGTAATTTACTAATGGACTAGTTAGGACATCCTACACATGATTGGTTCGACGGTATAATCAATGATTAGATTGTAATACATCTATTGTGTCTAATCTTATTATGCTAATCACTGCAATTGTCTGGAGTGCTTTGAATTAGTCGAATTAAATAAGTTACATATAAACATCAAAGTAGTAGCTCAGGTCAAATTTATGTAAAACAATAAAAAAAACTCACCAAATGAACTTTAAAAGAATTTTTGTTCCGAGTGTTCCCATAAAAATCTATTCCAGTATCACTACTCGGACTGAGTATTTTACTATTACACAAAGTTGTTACAAAAAACTATGAGATAGACAGACAGATAGATAGATAAAACATTTATTTAGTACACACAAAAGACACAGACAAACACACAATACAAAATCAAAAGTGATAAAACAATGAACGATGAATGATACAGTGTGCGTCTCAAGCCCGCACCAAATGGGAGTCCAGCATAATATGACGACTAGACTTGTCCAAGAATAAGTAATATCTAACCTTACCTATTCAAATTACTTCTAAAATCCCCTGCCAAATATAAGCCTGCTACATTCTTAGTAGCTCCACCAACACACTGGGGAAAAGACCAGACTTACTTAAATTCTACCAACGCTTATATTTGACATCAATCAACCGCCATAATTTCGTCCGGAGCGACCGCATAAAAATTTCAAAAACACAAAGTGACAAGCAGATAAGGACAGAGACAGATCCAACTAAGATATAGCTGGCAATTTCCTTAGTAAACAGGCTAATATTAAAACAGAAACACAAGAATCTTTACACAAAGATTCGAGAGACGTTGAATAATACAGGACGAGCGGGTCCATCTATAATGGAATTACACAGGGGACGGCCGTGTTTGCCCGGCAGGATAAATGGTAGAAAAATATTTGCTGTACCCATAGTATGTACTCTGGATTTTATGTGATGTCCTGTTGATTAGGATAGGAGCTGTTATTTATGTTTGTGAGCTGATGAATGGGAAGGATTCGGAGGGTTGCAAGGTGTTGGAGGATATGTGAGTCGATAATTTGATTATAGAAATATGTGGGGCGAATAAAAGTGCGGAAGATTTAGGTGGGATTTCGGACGCGCCAGACAAATTGCATGTTTGGCTAAACAGTAAAAATGTAGTTGATGATATTATGAAAGAGGGTGCACTTAAGAAGAAATCCTAACATTTATTAAAATTAACGTATAACGTTGGATTTCTTACCATATAATAATATGTAATAAAGAACGATTATAACACTCCATTCTATTCACAATATTATGATTCCTAAATGTTCTCCGGAATCCGGGAAAAATATCCCAACTACGTCCTGTATTAGTTTCCTTGCTTTCTTGTCTCGTTATTCCTGTCATGGCTCCTTGGCAGCAACTGCTCGAATCCTCGAAAGCCTACATTTATTATTACCGACTGTAATTCTGCCTCTGACGTAACAGTACCGTTGTTTTTCAATGTCTGCCTGCGTGTGGGTCGCAGTAAACATGAGTAGCTCCTAACTTATTTACGGATGCCAACTGGTACGCTTCTGATTGATACATCTCCGGATCTAAAGTGCTTGGACGTGTATTTTTTAAATATATTAAGCACAATTTTGTATTGTGATTTGGAAATTGTTATTTTGTTTAATTTGGGTGAGTAGATAAATTTACTTACAAACTTCGTGAACGTATTCATAACAATGTTATTTATAACTCAATGACAGTGTTCATATTTTCTACTGTAAAGTGAACTTAGTTAAAACTCAGCTTCTTGGTATTTAATCACCAACTACCAAAACATAAAACTTGAAATCATTTACATATAATAGTGTTGTATCTATTCATCTATCTATACTTATGCCTATATCAAAACGCAATAAATATTTAGTCACACATGAGGAGGTTAATTCCTATTCAACTACTCTAATAAGATAATTCAGAAACCACTGTCAGACCATCCTTCCGGCCCGTAGTGTTGAATTTGCAAAATGTTGAATTCCCAAAATCGATAGCAACTGCCTTTTTGTGTCAATAAAAACATGTATATATCTTTAACAAACCCTTCCTTAGTTCTAAGATATCCTTAAACGTCTACACATATTCAAAGCCAAGTTAAGCGTGCTCTTACAAACTCGCACTCACAATAATAACACGTCTGGCTTAATCTGGGAAATCCTTAGCCTCATCTAGGCAAAACCAGCATTACTCACAGTCAGCCTTTCATATCTCAGGCGTGACAAGCCGGGACATGGGGAGATTTCCCCGAGGACACCACAAGGTCATTTATGGAAGTTTTGGATAAGATTATGATCAGGTGGCTTTTGTTATGCTCTGAGACGGATTGTGGTGGATATTTTTAGGAAAAAGTTCGCTATGTGGAGTATATAGAAAAGTTTATTGTGAGCAAATCTTGGAATAAAAATCCATTGAGTGTAAAATTTCGGGACGTAAAATATAAATGTTCATTTGTCTTGTGTGTTTGTGGTCAAGTATAGTTTGAAGATTTGGTCGGCCATTTCATAACACTGCAAGAGTCTTCCACCAGTTGTCTTTTTACAATTTCTAGTTTTCCACCAAAGGAAATCCTACATAAACATAAACACGAACAAACAGCAAATTCTTAACTAACCGATCACCAATCATCAAACACGGCCAATGTCCAAGCTGTACCGTTTGCAGTACATGTTCAAACGAAGTGTTTGCGAACCAATGTTTGTGGTACGTGCACCCGTTTTATATTCCACCCGCAACTGTAACACGAACGAGATACTTAGGCTATCTTAGTCTTGGCCACGCGTTGTTACAAGTTGTGATCATCTTGAATTGTTGACGAGATTTTTAAATGTGGAATACGCAATTGAAATTGTGGCTGGCTGGCTGTTGAAGGTTTTTTAGCTAGTCTCTTTTTTTTCACTAGTGCTTATTGAATGCAACATAGTATGTTATGTAATAAGTCATAGTATACTTTTAATATTTTTAATGTTAGTTAATCATATTAGCCCTGTGAAACCCACCTGACCAGAGAAAACTTTAGGTTTACCCAAAAACATTTTTCGTTCTCAAATACAGCGGAATCTATCCTGACGGCTGCAAGAGTGGACTCTTGTCAAAAGCCCTCTAGAAAAAAGCAGCGCTGTAGCGTACTAAAGCACCCTCAAATTTGCCCATAGATTGGACTGCATCTCAACAACTTTTGGGAGAAACTGAATAAATAGATAAAGCCGCTTTTTAATTATTCAAATGATGTCCCACTACCGACCTCGAATCTCAACTTTGGCTAATAAATGTCGAAGCAAATTGGACTTTATAATACAATAGTCGAAGTTCATTTTGGGTTAGCAACGTTTATGAATAGAAGTGGAGCCATTTCCTTTTGCGATATCGGTACTTTATTAAGCTTTTTGCCAGTTTGTGCTTGCAGTTTAGGAGTAATATCGTTTTTGAGCAATTTGGTACGACGACAAAAAGATTGGATTAGGTGTGTTGATTACTTCATTTACATAGTGTCGTTAGTAAAATTGGCGAAGTAAGAGGTGGTGCTACAGAATTTAAGAGCTATTTTGGAAACTGTTCTATCGTTTCTAGAATGTTCCTTTATAATAGAGAGCAATTCGAGAGGTTGGCGTAATTTTAGGGTACAGTTAGATGTTATCTTTCGGCCATTACTCCATTAATTTCAAATGAATAGAACTTTGAATGGTATTAAATTCAGAACGGATATCGATCGATATTAGTTATGCCACTCGAGTGCGTCATGCTCGTAAAATCTTTGATAGTGACATGAAATTTGGTTCTCAAAGTCTTGTTTTAGAAAACATGCAATGGGCATGTGAAGCACAGGTAAGAGAAAAGTGTTAATGTAGAGGTTACAGGAGCAGAGAACTAAACGATGGATGGATTATGTGCTACAAAAATCCTTAGAAATGTAAATTCTAACTTTGACGAAAACAAACCTACTGTAAAGTAGTAAATACCCCTCAAGCACTACCCAATGTGCCCAATTTTCAATTAATATGTATTTACTATCAGGAAAGAAAAAGCAAATAAGAATTGTAGTAGATGGCGCACAACAGTTTCTGCCTATTCCCATAAGAAAAAGGCGTGAGTTTATGTTTGTGTGTTTGTTTATTTGTGTGTGTTTGTGTTATCTTAGTTCATTTTAGACATCACGGACATTGTTGAAGTAAAACATCATAAGGCAACGTGGACTTCTTTCTACTTAGAACAGTTGTGAAATCGCCGATCCGTTGTGAGAAATAGTAGCGATTTCAGAAAAGAGGTTTGACCTTGAAGTAGGAGTGTGAATAACGTTAATTAAGAACGTCATTTCAATATCAAGGGGTAATCAACGAAAGTAGGGCATAGATTTCTGGACGTATACCTAATTGCTGAATGATAATTTTCGTCTAACAACGTCCAATGTCCTGAGAGGTCCTCATTCAAAATAACATAGACTCGGACGATGTCTAAACATCAAAGCCGAATTAGAACAGCCTAACTCGATTTCCTGTACCTACGTCGACACTGAATAGTCAAATTATGGGTATTTTCAGGGATGCCAACGTCACAGCAACGAAATAGGATTTATTCGAACACGTTCCTACTAAAAAGGTTTCGAAACGAGATTATAGGATTCAACTGAACTGACTCTGTGACTGTTAAGGTTAACGTGATGATTTTGTTTTTAGAATTTAAATAGAAAGTACTCTTTAAAGTTACTTTAGCCCTAGTATGGTACACCAAGAGC
Organism: Euplexia lucipara; assembly: GCA_921972225.1. Classification (NCBI taxonomy): domain Eukaryota; kingdom Metazoa; phylum Arthropoda; class Insecta; order Lepidoptera; family Noctuidae; genus Euplexia; species Euplexia lucipara. Next base: position 17,558,574 of record OV179161.1, on the reverse strand, counting down.
TATCGAAAGGTCTAGTTCATAATATCGACAGTCACTACATCAATGGTCGGTGCTCTAGGTGGACTACCACACAATGAATACTTACAAAACTTTTTGAGAGCTTCACGGAATGTTACAATGGGCGGCGTTATCGCTAATCAATGGCGATCTCTTACAGATAACTTTTAAATGGGATTAACAGAGAAGGATGAAAGTGTGTTGGTAGTTGATAGTGAACCGTAAAGTGGTTTTCGTAACTGGTGACCATTTTTACATCGGTTTAACATACCGGGTGCGAGCACCATGCGTCTAACTGTTCTGAAGAACGTCACCAATAGCTTTAGTATGAATCCTTACTCAGTATCAAAAAACTCCATTAACACTCATAACAAAATACAAGAACTAGAACTAGAACTACCTCCTACGTCAAAATAACAATACCAGTTTCAACAAACAAAAGCGAATCTCAAACATTTATTAGCCCCACAAATCTCAAACCTTATATTATTATCGCCGGATTTGTAGCTAGCTTGAAATCGAACATCCATATTATTCGATGTTCTAAATATAGCCAAAACCGTCTCGTACCGTACGCAGAGCCGACACGAATCGACATTCGGAAATTAATAGCGTTTCCGCGACGCATCGCTTCGAGAAGCGATTTCCATTGCAACCATAACCAATACTGAGGATATTCAATAATGGCGGCTTATAGACTTTAGTTGCATGCATGTTTCATGATTCCCGACGGGAATGGAGGAAATATTGTGAAAAGTGTATTGTGTGTGTCTTTTATTTTTTTTGAGACCATTTGAGTCAGTTGACTTGCGGCTAAATAATAATAGCCGCACAGGTCGATCGAAGGTTAAGCTACCCGTACCGAGGTCATTCTGTAGATGGCAACTAATTAGGGCCAGCCACATTTCGTTTATAATTATAATAATAATCAATTTATATCTGTATTAAAAACCTTACATTGTTAGTAAGTAAGTAGAAATATTGTTAAGCTGTTGTTCCCGGCTTGCTTTAAGCTAACAGCGGCATGGATCAATTATTGATGGTAAGCCATGCTTGCCGAGGCTGACGTTAGCAAGCGTAGCGTGACCATACGCTACGCTTGCTAACGTTAGCCTCCAAATTAGTCCCGATGGGCGCAGCCGCAAGGCACCTAAACATATTATATTTTACACTATTTTCTATTGTCTTTTTTAACTTCACTTAATTGTGTTTTTTTTTTCTATTTTAGTTTTGCTTAAGCCTTGTGCCAGACAATTTATAAATTTTAAAAAATATTTTAACCAAAAATCTTTTTTTTTTCTTTCTTTCCTTATTACTAAGAGGTGCTATGTGTAACACTGTTTCAGTGTCAATAGAAGTCAAGCCTCGAGGGTTCTGTCTAAGAGCTGTGCCCGCGGCTTCACAAGTGACACGCTCTATAAATTTCCAATGCTAAATTGAAGGACAAACTTAACTTTGCAGTTGTAGAAAAACTTTTGATAGAGTGAAGCCTTTTGAGAGAGTGGATCCACTCTCAACTTTATCAAAACTTATGCTGCTTTGTTTCTTATATTCATTTCAACAGACCTGCAATTATTATTAACTTATTTTTCAATTTGGTTTTTCTTTATTTCTTTTTACTTCTTGTGCGGCTGATCAATCGGCTTCTGAGTTGCATGCATCGGTTTTTATTTCCGACTGAACAGATATTTGTATAGCCTACAAGTAGTTTATTCGGGGCTGGCCATTTGAGGGGCAACGACTTTTTATAGAAAGTATACAATTTTCAAGGCCCGGCTTTATAAAAAAAACAATGGCTGCAACTTACCAGTGAGACGGGCGGGCCTTTATCGGAAACAGTAGTGCTATTCAGTAAAAATTATTCCGTGAATATGTAGATCAAGTGCAGGTGACTATTGACCTTTCATTCCATACTTTTGCTAGGCATTGACAGTTCACTTCAGTCAAGTCTTCAGAATCAGAATAAGAACTTTATAGTAACTAGCGGACGTCACGCGGTTTTGCCCGCGAAGTTCCCGTTCCCGTGGGAATACGGGGATAAAAAGTAGCTTTTGTTACTAAGGGTGAATTTGGCTTTCGAATAGTGAAAGTGTTTTTAAAATCGGCACAGTTGTTTTTGAGTTTATTCATTGCAAACACACACAATTTTTATCTGTTTATAATATTAGTGTAGATAGATGAATGTAGGTGCAGGTATAAGATGTTGTACAGACGCCAGCACATCAAGTTACCCCAATGTGTCAAATTTTCCCAATTGAATGTGAACCTTATCCTGTTTGAAATAAAGTTGAAAAACGATCAAAGAAATTTGACTCATTGGGGTAACTTGATGTGCTGGTGAGGCGTCTGTACATAAATTAATGAGATAAACTACAGTCTACCTTTCACGAGGTGACTTACACTGCATCGACTGAAAGAACTGGTAAAATGACATGGTATGTGTATTTACTTTTTTCTACCCAACCCTCCCCCCTCTCTCCTCCCCTTCGGGGCTAACAGGCGTGACGTTAACTCAAACTCAAACTGTTTATTACATTCATGTGATGCACATAGCTGTTACATGAATTAAATAATATAATATATAGTTTCAACATGGTCACGGCAACGTAATAATAAATTATGTCAAAATTAAAAATGTCAACAATATAAGTAATTTATAAAAAAACCAAACCTAAAATCTAAAGATAATTCACATTTTTTAAATAATTTCTTGTTTTTTATATAGGGCAGATCACCACTTTTGTACGTTAATATATCTAAAATGTAAATTATGAAATGACATTTTCAGAAATTCAATTCACTTTACTGTCTCAGATTAATTAGACGCTCCTGAACGTACAGTTTCTTAAAACAAAAAGCGAGCTTTGCTATATTTTATTCAGACTCTAAAGCACATTTTAAATCACTTAAAAGAACAGGGTCTTGTTAGAGAAGTACGGATAAACTGTGTCCGGACTAACACAAATACAGTACGCTTTTCTCAGTACATTGTCTCATTGCATCCGGAGTTCCGGACAGGGTAAGAATGCCCGGACGCACGGATGTCCGGGTAGCGAAGACGTCACTTATCCTCGCCGTTACATCGCCCGATTTATTGTTTGAACTTCTTGCGATGTATTTTAGCGTTTTTCAGTCGCGAGGTTCTTTTGTTTTTGATGTTTTAGATTTATAAATGCGTATTGGGAGCAGAATCAACTTGTATGCCGTGTGAGTATGTGGGCTCTTTTGGCGTCAAACTACGTCAAAAATATCTTCAGATGATTGAAGAACTTACTTTCTCATTGGTCGTCTAGTAGTCGAAGTGGTCTAGTGCTACTGCTCAGCATGAGGTTATTGGAGTTTGATTCCCGGGTCGGGTTAAGTGTTGTTGAGTTTTACATTGGAATAGAATAGAAGAATACTATTTATTGTACACCATAAAAACTTACAAATTATAACTTTAAAGGCTACATAGGGTGTTACAATGGGGCTTTATCGCTAAAAGCGATCTCTTACAGACAACCTTTGTATGGACTTGATAGTGGAGGAGAAAAGATGAGTAGGCAGTTTGTGGTGTACTATTTACATAAATATATAATGTACATGACTTTATCAATAGATACAATCCGAAATTTCTCAGTAGCAGCCCGGAGTCTACTCGTATCTCGCTCTTTCGATACTCTCGTACGCTCACTATGCATGGGCAGTGCCGGTGCCGTGCCGGTATAATGTGCCATAACCTTATGACGGCACCGCAACTGCACAGCAGCCGCACGGCGTCGCCTCGATCTAGGCTACGGCAAGCTGCCAGTGCGCTATCTACGCATCGTCGGCAAGGTGCCAGCTTGCAGTCCGCACGCAGCTTGCGGGGTGCAAGCTCGCAGCCCACGTGCTTGCCACGAGGCGCAAGCCAGCTGTCACCGCGAACACAATCGTTATAATGTGGCATTTATTTATGATTGAACTCGCCTAGGACTTGCACGTTTTCATAATGCAGCATGGTCTAAAATATAATCCTACGAAAAGTGAGATATTGGTGTTTAGAGGAAGAAATAAAAGTCCCTCATACGTCCCACCCATAGAACTGAACGGTTTACCTTTAAACAGAGTGTCACAATTTAAATATTTAGGCCATATTGCAACGGAGGATCTTAGAGATGACTTAGACATGGAGAGAGAGCGCAGGGCGCTGGCTGTGAGGGGAAACATGCTGGCACGCAGGTTTGCTGGTTGTTCAGCACAGGTTAAAATAACACTCTTTAAGGCTTTTTGTCAAATTTTTTACACCAGCAGTCTGTGGGCTAATCATACCCAAAAAGCAGACAGCACTCTGCGCATTCAATATAAAAACGCCTTCAGGGCGCTGTTGGGGCTTCCACCTTACTGTAGTGCGTCGGGGATGTTTGCGGATGCGCACACTGACGATTATTTTGCAATCATGCGCAAAAAAGTGGCATCAGTGATACGCAGAGTGAGGGGAAGCAGCAATAGCGTTCTGAAGGTGTTTTCAGAAAGATTGGAAGGGCCTACGATGGATAGGTTTATCAAGCTGCATGTCAGACATGGGTCTTGATAAATCTTCCGCGAGCTGTTTATTTTTTTTTTGTGTATTTGTGTTCTTGTGTGCGTCTAGATGTTACTACTAACATAGTTGTTAAGTTATTTTTGTACTGAATACTAACACGCTCTGGGCCATCGATGCCTGAAAATAAAGAATTTTTTTTTATTTTTTTATAATGTCTCTCTTTTACTGGCGACTCGGAGTCGGCGTGCTGTAAGCGTGAGGTCTACGCGCTGTAAGCACATGGTACTCTCGCTATCGGCACGCGGGCTACGAGTCGAGTTGTATGGTATTGGCAAGCGCGCTGACTGCTCGCAGTTGGTTTTTTCATATAGACATTGTGAAATATACTGTATTACACATAATTTAATGCTCTAAATTGAATGACAAGTCAATTGCTGGTTTGGAGCGGTGCCGGTGCTGTGCCGGTATAATGTGTAATGACTTTTATACGAAACGACAGCGGCTGGAAGTGTGACTGACCAATTGATAGCAAGAGACCCCCCGATTACATGAAACACAACGTCCTGGCAAAATGTGTGTGAACTAGGTACACCTCTGCCTAACCCTTTGAGAATTACAGGCGTGATGTTATAAGTTACGATCGAAGAGATCCGAGCAGATGCAAAACAAAAACAGGGATAAATCTACTTTCAGAAAATTCTGTCGGTCGGGCCTAAAAATACAAGCTTCAAAACATAAGGAAATTGAGCTCTTCACTATGTTTTTATTGGAAAAAAGAAGTTTAGTGATTACTTTGATTTATTTTTAGACGAAAAAGTGCGTGTACCGCCTACACTGGTCTTGTTTCAAAGGTATATTAGTATAGGTATAAGGATGTATATTGTCGTCTCTAATGTTTCTTTTGAGTATTTTGATATCGAAAAAGGTGTATCGTGTGGAAAATAGATTTTATTTATGTATCGATGAGGAACGTTTGAAGTGGCAGTTTTATTCAAAGTGATAATAAATAGTAGGTATAGTATAAATGCTGTGACTGCACCACCTTAAGGTAGACTGGTAGAAAATGCCTAAGGCATTAAGTCCGCCGTTGTACTTGTGCATAAAGCTTTAATAAATAAATCAAAGACATTGAATATATACTATGTACAGACAGGACATCAAAGAAAAAGAAAGAAAAGAAAGAAAATATTTTATTTGGACGCACAGAACATAAAACAAAAGAACAACAATACAGATAATGAAAAAGAAACAAGAAAAGTTAAAAAAACTAAAGACAAAAAAAAAACGACATCAACATCATCATCATCAAAAATTTTACCCGATGCTTGTGTCCTAGCTGGACACATGTCGACGACTCTAGTTTAGTAGGTATTCTATGCTACCGCTCCAATATTGGTGTATTATTCCAGATGGCGCTACTGAGACTTGAGATCACAGTTTTTCTTTGACATTTATTCGGATCTCCTCTCTTATAGTTTACTAGCAGACATCACGCGGTTTCACCCGCGTAGTTCCTGTTCCCGTGGGACTACATGGATAAAAAGTAGCCTATGTCATCCGGGAATAGTGTACCTTTAGGTTAGGTTTAACGGGCAGGTGTCCGCAACTCCACGACCAAGCGCGAATTTTGCGTACGGGTGAGAATATGCCCTATTCCATCCATCCTAGCTCCTCGAGGAAGGCCAGCAGCGGTTTAACGCTACTGGCGATCTCTCGGAGGGTACCTGGGTTTCCGAAGAACTTAGCCCTGTATGCGGCAACCACTGGGCAGTTGAGAAGCACGTGCGATGCCGTCTCGTCCACCTCGACACAAGCTCAATAGTGTACCTTTCCACCAGTGCAATAATTTTTAATAATAATAATAATAAATTCATTTATTTCAGGTAAGTAGGTACACCCATTGACAAAAAAGTTACCTATAATACACAAAGCAACATAAAACCAGCTAAAAAAAAAAAAATATAAATAAAATCAAAATTACAATTCAATTAAATTAAACTTAAACACGAACATATTAAATCAAATTAAATTCAAACGCCATGTCAATCAATTAATCAATATTAATACATAAATAAATGCAATTAAAATTTAATTCTATTTAATCCAATATACCCATTCTGATTATTTATTATAATGATCTAAATAATTTATACTGTTATTACTGTTAATATTGGATCATACGTTCCAAAGATTACCCCTACATACAAACTTACAAACAAACAAAAAAATTTTACATCTTTATAATATTATTAAGTATAGAATAAATCTCTTTGCAGTAAATGGAGTAAATGAAGTTAGGTTCATGACATTACAATACGTAAGAGTTGTGGTTTCGCAGTGGTTAAAATCGTGTGCCTATAGGAAAGTCTTTGGGACTTTTTATGTAATATTGACGTTCAAAAGTGCTTATCCAAAGCCTAATTTTAATGAATGACTTTTGATTTTGATTTAACCTTGATTTTATATTATACCTACTAGTTTTCCCGACAAACGAGTTACTATCTCAATATTATATTTTTATATTGACTGCCTCGTTGGTGTAGTGGTCGCAAGCGCTACTGCTGAGCATGAGGTCCCGGGTTCGATCCCCGGGTCGGACAAAGTGTTATTGAGTGTTTCTATCTGGAATTTCTCAGTAGCAGCTCGTAGTCTGGATTTGTGCCCGATTGATAGCAATAGGCTCGCCTCCTATTACATTGGACTTAAACATAACTGGCGAAATGTGGGTGTACTACCAAGTTCACCACTGCCTAGCCCCTTAGGGGTTACAGGCGTGACGTTATTATTATTATTATACAAACGCCAGCACATACCTAAAGCTATCCGAAACTGTCAAGTTTCCACGAACCTTATTCTTTAGTAATGAAGATGAAAAACTATCAAAGATTTTTTACAGATTGAGATAACTTGTTGGTGCTGGCCTCTGTATACTCTCTGTGGCAGATGAACATCGTCTCTTTTATAAAAATCATCTTCAAAGTTTAAAAAGTAAAAAAAATGTAACGATGGAAGTGCCTATGTGTAGTTGTAAGTTCCTACATTGTAAAATAATCCTTAGCCTTTCAATCGTGTCAATTAGAGACACAATAGAAAGACAATGACAGCGCGGACACCGGTGACCTCTTGGGGTTTAATTTATAAAATGTGCACATAAGTGTTGGATATACAAACTTATTTGTGTTTCGTATATCATGATTAAGTTTAAAAATGAAAGGTTTGATTGGAATACGTTTTTTTGATTTATGTACAGACGCCAGCACATCAAGTTACCCCAATGTGTCAAATTTTCCCAATTGAATATGAACCTTATTTTGTTTAACATAAAGTTGAAAAACAATCAAAGAAATTTGACACATAGGGGTAACTTGATGTGCTGGCGTCTGTATTTATTTATTTATTTATTTATTTATTTAAGGACAACCAACAAAGCATACACCATAATACATGACAAGTTTACATTATATTTTTAAATTTACTAGTGTTGCCTTAATTAAAGGCTGCCACGACATGCGTTAAATACAAAATTAGGAAAACAGTTTTACAAATCAAAACTAAACAAAAACAAAAGACACCTTCTTAGGTACACAAAACAGTTATAAACAGTTCATTGATGCATTAATGCAATATACCATTGGTTAGTTCACACATTTTTTTCGACGACAGCCAGTTAATAAAAGAAAAAAAAACGCAAAAAATTGTCCAAATCTATATGTGAGCAAGTCACAAAGATTAAAAGATAAGAATTAAAAAAAAAACACATACACTTTTATGATATTGCCCTATGCAGGACAGACTTAAATTTACGCAAGGAGAGGGACATATCAATATCGACACTAGGTGAGCATGACAGGCGACTAAATTGAACCTGCATTCTATTAATAGAAGAAAAATGACCCAGGTTGGTTTTAAAGCCCTTAGCGCGAAGCAACCGATATCTAGACCTACGAGCAAGTTTGTAAGGCACATGTATATTAATTTGACTCAGCAAATGCGGACAATCAAAGTGAGCGTTTATTAATTTGTATAAGAACAGATGATCTAGAATCATACGGCGATTATCCAGACTCAAAAGTTTGAAATGTTTCAAGCGTGAACTGTAGCTCGTTAAAGTGCTAGTCATGTTACAGTGATATGACAAGTGCCAAAGAAATCTTTTCTGCACTGATTCTAAACGACGTTTATGTATTTCGTAAAATGGAGTCCAAGCTATGCTGCAATATTCCAAGCCTGATCTGACCATTGAGTTAAAGATTGCAATTTTAGTTGAGGCGAGCTTAAAGTCTTTACAGTTACGCAGAATGAATCCCAACATTTTAAACCCCTTAGTAGCTATTTTATCAACGTGAGTATTAAACCGAAGTTTATTATCAATATAAACACCCAAATCACGAATTACTTCTTTCTCATTAATGATTTGGTCATTAATTTTATAATTACTAAAATATGGTCCTTTTTTCCTAGAAAAATGTACGTGGTTACATTTGCCAGCATTAAGTAGCATATTATTGTCGGTACACCACTGGGAGAAACGGTCCAAGTCTTCTTGGAGTTGATGTGGATCCAGATTGCAATCTATTCGTTTTATGATTTTTAGATCATCCGCGTATAAGTATATCTTTGAATGTACGAAGCAAGACGCTACGTCGTTTATAAATATGTTGAAAAACAACGGACCCAAATGGGAACCTTGGGGTACGCCGGAGGGCGAAAAAAACAAGTTTGACGAGTAACCGTTGACCACCACTTTGGATGTCCGTTTAGCAAGGTAAGACTCACACCACTGCAATAAATTTCCTGCAATTCCGATAGTGTGTAATTTGTTAACTAACAGTTTGTGTTCAATTTTGTCGAATGCCTTGCTAAAATCCGTGTAGATAACATCCACAGTTGATCCGCGATCAACAGCGTCGACTAAATCAGATATAAAGCACGCAAGATTAGTTGCAGTTGATCGGCCCATCATGAAGCCGTGTTGTTCTGGCATCAAGGTTTGCCTTACATGCCACGCAAGTCTAGGGTGAACCAAAGCTTCGAACACCTTGCCAAAAATAGACAAAATAGATACTGGTCTGTAGTTATTAGCGGCGGACTTGTCACCAGATTTGAAAATCGGTACTACTCGCGCTTCTTTCCAAGTCATCGGAAAACAACCTGTGCTTAATGATCTATTATAAATCATAGAGAGAGGCTTACCTAAAAAGTTACAACATTTTATTGCAAAAATGGAAGGCAGCCCGTCAGGCCCTGGCCCCTTATTAGGGTCAAGTGCCTTTAAAGCTTTAGTAACAGAATTCGTGGTTAATGTTAATTGGGTCAGAGAATCAGAGTGCTGATATTGCGCAGTCTCTAAGTAATTCGTATTGTTAATATTATTACTATTATAACGGTTATAAACAGATGAAAAACATGAGGCAAATATATTGCAATTATCAATTCCGTTACTACCTTTGGCATCACCGAAATGTATTGATGAAGGATACGTACTGTTACCGTTACGTTTATGCTTTAAAAATGACCAAAAAAGTTTAGGGTTACAAGTAATCGAAGATTCCATTGACTTTATATATTGCCTATAATTAACATGTGTTAATTTTGAAACTCTGTCCTTTAAGAGACGATATGAAATTTTATCTAGGGGGTTTTTATATTTGGTGTAATGTGCATGGTACTTATTTTTTTCTTGCAGCATACGAATAAGATCCCTGCTAAACCAAACTGGATATTTAAACGTTTTTGGCTTGGACTTGGGTACGCAAGTCTCAATAACATTATAGATGACTTTGTAAAATGAATCTACCATTGCGTCAACATCGCAACACTGTGAAAACAAGTCTTCCCATGATATTCTACTTAATTCCTGAAAAATTTTGCTATAATCAGCTTTATAGAAAATAAATTTTGGTTCCCGGTTAGGGCGTAAAGCTTCCTCATGCAGGTTACAAAGCAGTTCAAATTGAAGGGGGGGATGGTATGCATCTATATTGCATAAGGGGCTCTCGGACGTAGTTAAGCTTTTCACCGAGGTATCTGTCAAAACAAGATCGAGTATCTTATTCTTATGGTTATAAACACAATTGTATTGAGCCAAGTTATTTAATGAAATAAAGTCTAATAGTCTCTGCTCGTAAATTCCATTTTTACTTAAAGAAGATGTAAGCGGTCCGTCAGGTAAACCCATCCATTCAATGCTGCTCAGGTTAAAATCACCCAATATCAACGTGGCATTAAAGTTATCCAAGGCATTATTAGCATTATCTATAAAATGTTCTAAAATATGCTTTTGTACTGGGGGAGGAATGTACACCGCACAGATCAATAGTTTAGCCGGTTGTTTGTTTAAGCAAATGTCAACACACACCCATACGTCTTCGCATTTACTCTCCCATTTAGTCACTCGATATGATCTTAACCTTTTAGACACAGCCACTAACACACCGCCACCGGATTTTTTACTATGAAAACCACTAGACTCGCGATCACGTCTATAAACCAGATATCGGTTGCAGAACAATTCAGAGTCCAATATATCGCCCGCCAACCATGTCTCACTCAGCACAATTATATCATAGTTGCATGTTAACACATTCAGGTAAAAATCGATAGTTTTAGTCCTCAAACCTCTTACGTTTTGATAGTAACATTTAATTAAATTAGTGAATGCAAAAAAGTTGAGTATCGTTTCAAGAATTTAATTTAAAGATACTTATTATACCAAAAGAATAGAAAAATAAGAATAGATTAAGTTAATTTACTTAATAAGTCCATATTACGGATAAATATCTTTTCAGATTCACCTGATTTGCGCACATAAACTCGTCCACCGCGTACCCACACAAATTTATAATTTAGTTCTTTAGCTCGAAGTCGGGCTGCGGCGTGTAGGTTTTTATTTTCCATTGTAAGATTCTCGGTAACAAATATAGCAATCTTCTTATCATCCAGGCCAAGTACGCCGGTATTCAGCTTCTCATTTGGGTGATCCTTGTTGTATTGTATTGTAGCTGCCAGCAGGGAATCCCGGGTTCGTGGGGTGTTGAACTTCACCAGGATTGTACGTGGGCGAGAAGATTCAGGGTTCGACTTGGCAACACGTGAACAATAAGATATGTCACCGTCGTTTATGGGAAACCTGACAACTTGGCCGAGTTGTCTGACAATGCTTACTACATTCTCTGCCTTGTGCTCGGGTACACACTGAATTTCCAAGTTAGTAGACCTGGACAACTGGTCCATCTGCCTGACCCTATTAGACAAAACGTTGACCTCCGACCGAAGCTGCTCGTTCTCAGCTTTTAATTGCTTCATTGTGGAGTTATGACCGACCACGTCGCTATTTAAACTGTCAAATTGCCCACTTAAAAATTTAAGGGAATCCTCAAACCCAGTTACTTGATTTCTCAGTTCTCGCAACTCAGCACTCAGGGTATGCTTCATTTCACTCATAAATTCATTCATAACAGAACGCATCTCGTCGCGTATAACCTGTATATCGGGGCGCGAAACACTGTCGGGCAATCTAGTAACAAATTCCGGCTTGTTTAGCATCTTACGACGCGTTACATTAAAAGTTATATCAGCCAAGCCCGTCGGAGTCGAAGGGCGAACGGGATCATCGCCTTTGGGCTGTTTATTGCCGCAATTCAGGCATATCCACTTCAGGCTTGTATCGAGAAACTTCTTTCCTTCCTCCGGTGAGACATCGAGACACGACCAATGATATTTTTCTTTACAACGCTGGCATTCTAAGTAATCCTTTTCTGTTAAATCATTACAAACAGCACATACACTCATGCTTATTCGGTGCACGCGCACTTCCGTGGCGATGACAAGGACGAAGAATTGCAACTGTCTCTTATCGCAGGGGAGGTGCGGCAAGTCCCCGCGCACGCTATTAGCACTCGCGCCTAAGTTTTTTTCCACAAAATGTAATTTCTGTGACACTGGACTATGTGACTTATTAGTTTACGCAACGGTACTAATTAGCGTAATAGAAAAAAGGTTTTTAGTTAGTGATGATAATAAAATAACGACACGTCTCCTTCCTTTAGCGAATTGGACTGTACTGTTGTCTGTACACCATGACATGGCTTGATACCGTAAACTGCTTATAATATACTATATATTTTTATCAACTAACATCTGGTTTATTTTCTTCTTGCATAACTCTCCTACAATAAGTAGTTTGTAAATAAAACCTTGACTGTATGTGAATACTTGAAGTTCTCATTTATATTTTCCTGCCAAGGTACGGACGGAACCCTTAGCGGGGCTAGCCGTTGCTGGAGTCCAACTCGTTCTTTGACGGATTTTTTTTTTATTTTCAAGCGCTGGATCCTTTTCTCAGAAACTCCAAAGGACTTGTAAGTTTCTTGACATGTGCTTGTGCTAGTTGCAACTCTTTTGCTCAGTTGAGCGCAAAAACCACTCGTGTCCACTCCGACGACGAGGCGACGTGAGGGCGAGAGGCGGCCAACGATTCTCATTCGCAGAAATGTATTATACGATGTTTCCGCTCCATGACTTCGGGTTCTTTGCTTAGTATTGTAGTGTACGGGCATCTTTTATGGTAAATTCTATAAGTATCTTTGCAACAGATTTAAAGATAAAAGATAAAGATAGTTTATTTGGCAAAACATGAGTATGAAGTACAAAAACTGGGTTGCAAAGCATGGTGTTTTAGATAAATTAAAGACGTCCTAACATTGTTTTGCTTAAAATAGGCGTACAATTTTTTTTAATTGTGACTCATTTTATTCCAGTTATAGTTGTTAGATATAGTTACATAGTTTCAAGATACTACCTATAAATAAATAAATATTCCACAATTTTCACACAACGCCATTTAGTCCCAAACTAAGTGGAGCTTGTGCTATGAGTACCAGATAACTTATTAACATACTTTTATCGACTTTATGAGTGTAAAATGTTGACTATCTTACTTTTCATAAGGATTTCACATCACATTGACTGGCTTGTTGGTCTAGTAGTTAGTGACCCTGACTGCTATGCCGGAGGTCGTGGGTTCGATTCCCACCCAGGACAAATGTTTGTGTGATGAGCATGATCATTTGTTCTGTGTCTGGGTGTAATTTATCTATAATATGTATGTATTTAGAAATATATAAGTAAGTATGTTTATCAGCTGTTTAGTACCCATAACACAAGCTCTCAAGCTTAACTATGGACTAAATGGCGTTGTGTGAAAAGTTGTGGAATATTTATTTATTTATTTATTTACATTACATAAGTTCTGTAATCTCCGAAGGTTTAGCAGAGGTGTGGTACACCCATTTTTTTATGTTTCATGTAACAGGGGGCAAGCCTATTGCCATCATATTGGGCGAAAATCTAGCCACTGTCGTTTGTAGATTTTTGAAAATCGTTACGGGTAGTCAGAGTCTGAATAATAACCGTCTAACAGTCTTAGCAAAGAGATCAATCACCGAAATCAAGTTTCCAAAATTATTTTTAGTAATATTGCGAAATTATGTAAGTAGTTCTAAACTAAAACTAAATGTAAGCGCATTATATCCTTTGCACTCCTTTTACGGGCAGTAAAACCTCGGGTACTGTAGTTATATTGTAAAAATTATAGTTTACTACAAAACGACATTTTAATAGTCTATAGTTGACGAAGAACTCCCCTTGCAACGAAACTTCTTACAGTTTGTGAGGCGACTTTTACAACTGCTCCACAAGATTCTAAGAAATAAAGTGTTGAACGTATTTCTATAAAAACTGTAGGTATAGTAACTTTAGTTTTTTTTTTTTTATTTTTTTTTTTTTATTGAAACAAGACAAATACCTAGTTTAAACAATAGAAACAGTCGTGGCTTGCAGATTTTTAATGTCCCGTATTCCATTTACAAATTAAAGATCCATAGATAATAATAAATGTTGCTAAACACGCGTAAACACAATAATAAAAAAAATGAATATTTTATTAGGCTTACTGACAGAATACCATGAACATGCTTACAGCGTTCCAAATTCAAATTCTAAAAAATGCATAATAAAAAAAGTCGGCATTATTTTGAACTACATAGTTCTAAATTCAAAATACGCGGCTGAATGGTACGGTACTGTGTGGTGTGTGGTAAGAAAAAAATTTGATTTGACATCTTCGATAGTTTGGCATTCATTAGTTTTATTGAACAAACGCGAAAAAAAGGCGGGAAACTGTTGAATGGGAAAGGCGCGCTTTTGAAATAATTTTCGGAAAATAATAGTTTTCAGGGTTTATTGTACTATAATTTTGTAAATATTTGTGTTATAAGTCGTTACTAGGTGTAAATAAGTATTTAGGTTATTGGTTTCTGAAAATGTCGAAGAAAAAAAGGAAAAGGGATGAGGTGGTCCCACCGGACAAAAAGCTGCTGCCGGAATCGACCGACTCCGACTCTGCCGAGTCTACGGTTTCGGCGACCCCAAATACTAAATACAGGGACGCTACTGATAAGTATGCCGTGTACAAGGTAAAAGGGTACACCCGTAAGTATGCTGAGGACTCGAAACAGACGGAGCTCATTGTTTTTTTAACTCATTTTGACGATCGAAACATATTCTCTGATAAAGATCGCACGTCTCTGTCGAAGGGTATCAGAGAGCACGGAGTTTCAGGTGTGATGCACCTGCGTACAATAAATAAGTACAAGGTTGGTGTGACATTTGACTTGCCCAACAATGCTAACATGTTTTTAAAAAATAAGAAATTGTTTGAACAATTAAACTTAAAAGCAACAATACCTGCTGGCGACACAGAGGTCACTGGGGTTCTTACCTCGGTCCCTATTGATATGTCTAACAAAGATATATTTTCGTTGATAGGAAGTTCCAAAAATGTTATTCAAGTTAGGCGTTTCATGCGCAGAGTCAGGAGTGATGAAGGCTTGTCTTTTGTCCCCACACAGGCTGTTGCTGTGACCTTTGCTTCGACCATCTTACCTGACTATGTCTACTTGGACTCTTGGCGCCATGAGGTCAAAAGGTATATCCCACCTGTTAAGCAGTGCCTTAAGTGCATGCAGTATGGGCATATTGCAAAATTTTGTCGGAATTCTGAAGTATGTTCTATTTGCACTGAAAATCACAGTTATAAAGTGTGTCAGGTTAATCCAAAGAACGCCAAATGTATAAACTGCAATGGTAATCATTTAGCTATCTCTGCAATATGTAATATAAAAAAACAAAAAGTAGAAGAAAATAAAATAAAAAGTAGAAATGCAACATACTCTGATCTCTTCAACGCTAACGCATTTCCAGCGCTATCTGCGCGTAATTTAGATACACAAGTAAGTAATCTTATGAAATCAGACAAATTTTTGAATAGTTTAGTTGAAACAATTACTAGAATAGTTACCAATAAGGATACTCCTATCAATTCAGCATCGATTAAAGAAGCATTAAAAACTACTCTAAGTAATAAATTTCCTTCAACCTCGTAATGGATTTTTCTGATTTAAATGTAGTACAATGGAATGCTCAAAGTTTAAACAGTAATAAACACATATTAATCGATTTTTTATACAATTACAAAATACACATAGCAATTATCAGTGAAACATGGCTTAAACCTCAACAAAATTTTAAAATCAATCATTATAATATTGAAAGAAATGACACTGGTAACAAACATAATGGAGTAGCAATAATTATTCACAAAAGTATTTCATACACTAAAATTAATACCTTTTTTGATAACTCATTACAAAATATCTGTGTAAAAATTAAAGTTAACAACAAAGAGTTAAGTATAGTAAGTATTTATAGTCCTTTGAATTGTAGTCCAGTATTCAAAAAAGAAAATTTTGACTTATTAGTGAAGTCTATTCCTGAACCTTTTATAATTGCTGGTGACTTTAATGCTCATCATACTTCTTGGGGCTGTAGCTCTGACTCTGAACGTGGACGAAACGTTTTGGATGTAATTGATAATAATAATTTAGTTCTGCTCAATAATGGTCAGGCGACAACAATTGGTTCTTTAACTTGGCGTCCTAATGCATTGGATTTGACGTTAGTTTCTTCGTCTTTAGCAATCAATTGTGAATGGAATGTACATGATTGTCCTCTTGGTGGTAGTTATCACATTCCTGTAATGATAAAATTATTTATTAGCAAAAGTAATAATATTGATAGCAATTGTACTAATGCTGAACATTTGCCTATTTACCCTAATTACAAATTGGTAAATTGGGAAAAGTACAGTAATTGTGTTGATGAATTGTTACTTGATTTTAAAGTTGATGAAACAAGTCTTCCTGATTCATATTCCAAATTTTGTACCATTTTGCGCACAGCCGCTGCGAATTCTATGCCAAACTTGAATCATTCTAATTCCAGTCATTTTGTCAATCCCTCATGTCATAGAAATAATCCTAAAGGGCCTTCACTTCCTTGGTGGAATCAAAAATGCACAGAAGCTGTATTGAATTTTAAAACTGCATATTTACTGTTTAAGGATAATTCATCTGAAGAAAATTATATAGAATTTAAAAGGCTTCGCGCAGTTAAAAAACTTACATTAAAAACAGAAAGGCAAAAAAGTTGGTTTTCTCTTTGTGAAACATTTAACAGGTGCACACCATTGTCTGTTATATGGAAATTCATGCGCAAGTATAATAAAACATATAATTTTAGTACTCAGGAGGATGATAATTGGGTTTTGGATTTTCTTAAAAAATACACACCAGACAATGTATCAAATGACTTAAAGTCTTCTTCCAATGCTAGCATTAATTCCAGCAATAGTTTTCTACTTAATCCTTTTTCCTTACAAGAATTAATATCGGCCATATCGTCCAGAAGAGATACTACCCATGGTCTGGATGGAATACCATATATACTGTTAAAAAAACTTAACCTTACTAGTTTGAATATTCTTTTAAAACTTTTGAATTTATTATGGGAAAATGATATTTTACCTGATAGTTGGAAGGTGGATTGTCTTGTACCTGTTTTAAAACCTGATAAGCCAAAAATGTGTCCTGATTCGTATCGTCCTATAGCTCTGACTTCTTGCGTTGGCAAGTTATTTGAACAATTATTAAAACAACGCTTAGAGTTCTATATTGAAAAAAATTCAATCTTACCATCAAATCAATTTGGTTTTCGTAGGAATCATTCTGCTAGGGAAAGTGTTTGTCAATTACAGCTTGATATATGCAATTCTTTATCCGCAAACCACAATTTGGTTGGAGTTTTCTTCGACGTTGCAGGTGCTTTTAACAGCGTAAATATAGATATCTTATGTAATGAGTTATCACAGATTGGGATACCTGTAAAAATTATAAATTGGGTTAAAAATTTTCTTCTTAATAGGCAAGTTTTTGTAAAATTTAACAGACACCTCTATGGACCTAGACTATCTTCAAAAGGAGTTTGTCAAGGTGGTATATTATCGCCTTTAATATTCATATTGTATATACGTAAATTAAATTTAATTTTAGGATCTCATGTTAAAAACCTCCAATTTGCAGATGATTTAGTTGTATATGCATCTGGGAAAAATATAACACATGTAGTTGAAATAGTTAATGTTGCATTAGCGAATTTGTATAAATATTTTTCTTACCTTGATCTTAGTGTTAATCCATTGAAATCCAAAGTTGTTGTATTTGGTAAACAAATTCTTAATATGCCTGATGTGGTGTATAACAATTGTGCTCTACCCATTTCACTTGAGGTAAAATTCTTGGGTGTTATTTTTTCATATAATTTATCCTGGAACAATTATATAAAACATTTAATTAGTAAAGCAAATAAAGCTCATAACATATTAAAATCCTTAAGTGGTACATATTGGGGTGCAGACCCTAAAATTTTATTATTATTATACAAATCTTTAGTACGTAGTCACTTTGAATATGGTTTCTATTGCTTTGGTGCAGATTCCAAACATGTAAATAGTTTAAATATTTTGCAAAACAAGTGTTTGCGTGTAATAACTGGTGCATTCAGAAGTACTCCTGTGGTTGCAATGCAAATTGAATGCAATGTTCCCCCATTATCTATTCGTTTTGATTACTTAAAAGAAAGATTTTTGTTAAAACTTTATAGTGTATCTGGTAATAGACTACTTCTTAATTTGTTACATTCACCTACTCATACTTCTTTAAAATCTTTTTATATGGTACAAGGTCTCCAAAGTTTTATGAATTTTATTCAAAATGTTAACATTTATCAATCAAAACATATTTTACCTTGTTATGAGGGTACTTTCAATGGTAAATTTCCAGCAATTGAAGTAATTATAAATAATAGAAAAAATTTGCCTTCAAAAGAAGAAGTTTATGCTATGCTGTCACAGTGGTCTGATCATAAATTAGTGTATACTGATGGTTCCAAGAGTGATAGAGCAGTGTCTTTCGCTATTTATGACCCCTCTTCAAATATTGCTATTGGACGGAGAATTGATACGAATGCTAGTATTTTTACAGCTGAAGCAGTTGCTATTTTGAGCGCTATGAAACATATTAAAAAATGTAATCTAGAACATGGTAAATGGCTTATAGTTAGTGATAGCATGAGTGTTTTGAAAAATCTGGACAATAATAAATTACTTGCTAACACCAACTACATAATTCTTTTGATAAAGCAACTATGGTTTGAATTGTCACAGTTGGATATTGTTGTTCGTTTTGTTTGGGTACCATCACATATTGGTGTTGCGGGGAATGAAAAAGCAGATTATCTTGCAAAAAAATCGTTGAATTTGAAGAATTAATCTGTGACACTGATGCGAGTGTTTTCCTGCCACATACAGACGTAATTAGCCTTCTACGGCGCCGCATGTGTGAGGCATGGGGGAGACATTCATACCATTGTACACATGTTGAAAACACGGGGTCTTGGTTTAATAGTCTTGATGTTCAAATTAACTCTGTACCTTGGTTTTGTAAAAATAGTAGTACATACATGAATAGAAAATTTTATTCGATTATCTGTCGTATGCGCTTTGGTCATTGTCGTTTAAATTTTCATCTTCATCGTCTTAAAATGGTCAGCTCGCCGCACTGTGATTATTGTCAATCTCAAAAAGTTCAGTCACTGTATCATATCTTCTTCGAGTGTTCGTCTTTCAACATTCAGCGCCTTGTGTTGTCGGATGAGCTTCTAAAAATTTATAAAACGCCTGATAAGGTCCCGTCGTCCATACAGGAGTTACTTGTGAATGCTACCACTTATATATATTTGTACAAATTCATACTGGAGACTGTAAATGATATATAATCGTTTGTGTTAGCTATATGTATGTACATATCAAAATAATTATTACCTAAGTACTTTTATCTTGGTTATTTTTAAATAGATTTAAGATGGTTAGAAATAGCTTGTAGGTTATGTGCCTATCTAAACATAATTATGCAGAGATAGCTAAAAAAAAAAAAAAATTTTGACATGACATTACCCAGGATTTGACTGTACTTCGTACAAACTTGGATTTGACTAAAAAACGAAAAATTGACTATTAAAAATATCGAATTATGACTACATACGAAAGACTTAAAATAAAACATTATAATTACAAGGGAAATTACGAAAGACATTATATAAAAACTTAACACGACAGAAAAAAACATACGAAAGACTAGGCGGTATGGTCGAAAGACTTTAGCCTGCCCACTGGGCAAATAAAAAAAAAAAAAAATTGAACAAACGCGAAAGAATACTCTAATCTCCAAAAATAAAGATTGTAATTAAGTAGTCATTCAAATATAAATGACGGATTTCGAAACGCGAAAAACTAATGGAAAACGTAAGTAGTTATTTGATGTTTATTAATATTAGTAGGTAGCAAAATACTGAAATGATTTATTATTGGACTTGTAGGTAAATATTTCAACATCAATAGTAAATTATCGCTCCATTATTTTTTTAAATTAGAATTAATTACTGATCTGTGTTTAAGTGAATGTGTTTTTGGGGTAAATTGTAAATTGGAATCCTGTAGGTAGAGGAATTTGTAAATAATAGAATTGGATTTATCTATCGTCAAAGTGTTTAATAAGTAGGTAGGTATGGTCATGGTGCAGAATAAATTATGTGAGCCAGACTATAATGCGAGTCGATATCGCTTGGTTGGGACAACATGGCGTCGTGTAAAAGTTGTGGAATATTACTATACTATTTTTATTTACTATGCAAAGAAAAAATATTCACCCAACCCACAAGGCGTGAATATTTTTTCAGTTGTGAGTGATGACTGAGAAATGATTTTTAAAAATTAAGGTAAATGGAAAATCAAAGTTGAAATTGTAGGTAGGTACTTTGTCACATGATTATAAGTTAGTTGTTAAATAGGTTACTCCTCGCCTAACGAAGTTAAATAGAGGTCGACATTTTGTGTAAACCGTTAACGTTGGTGCAGTAAGTACTGCTATCATTTTTAGGCGACTCATTCCCTACAGTTCTTTTGTACTTAGTTGTTTAGTGGAAAACCATCCGATCTTTTCGGCTAGCTTTCTTGTTAAAAAAGCGTTACCCCACACTAGAAATTTCTCCTGTAACGTGGTAGATGCCTTTACATGTAGGTACAGACATTTCAACTCACATGACACAAACAGCCAGACCTTTGCAATTCATCATCTGCCTAGCCTTTTCCCAACTATTTTGGGGTCGGCTTTGTAACGTAACAGTACCTACCTACCTAGGAGGAGAGCACTGTTGTATGAAAAGATTAGAGGGAATAAATAAGAATTTATTAATACCAAGCCTACCTAGTGGAGCTAGGGTAAAGAAGAGAGGAAAACTGATGAATGAAAGATGAAGGATGAAATTAATGAAGAAAAGGTGGCCCTCTCTCAGCAGTAGATGTGGCTGAGGGGCATCAGGCTACGGTCTTCAGTAGAGGAGGCGGAGGCCGTCAAAGGTGTCTCTCTCTGCTGTAGAATAGTCGAGGGACGTCAGGCTTCAGTCTTCAGCAGCGCAGGAGGAGGCCGTCAGGAGAAGGAGTCCGTCAGAGGAGGTCCTCTCGGCTCTAGTAATGGCCGAGGGACGTCAGGCTTGAGTCTTCAGCAGCGGAGGAGGAGGCCGTCAGAGGTGGTCCTCTCGGCTCTAGTAATGGCCGAGGGACGTTAGGCTTCAGACTTCTGCAGAGGAGGCGGAGGACGTCAGTTTAGAGGGCCGGAGGACAGAGAGGCCATAAGTATTGGACTCGCAGCTAATATGACTTGCTAAGCCTTTCAGATCCAGACCAAGACTGCCAAATTCCACCTGGCTCCAAGGTAAATGGACAGAATGACAGATGATTGAATTTTGAAAGGTTTTAGAACACAATACAAAGCAAAGTAAAAGAAAAATAATGAGGTCGATGTGGTTTACATATACGACCTACAACTAGCTCCAGACAAATTAAAAATAAAACTAGACCTGTCACTAGCAGACATTACGAATGTAAACAAACATAATTTATAGAAAAACTTAAATAATAAATATGATAATATAAGACAAAAGGTATGCTTTGCCTCCAAGTAATGAGCATGTAACTACCTAGGGAGGGTGAATGCTTTAAAATTTCAGGTTAAACAATGTACAAAAATGTAAGTAAAATCACAATGTAAAGACAACATTACAGCTTCCAGTTTAGCCCGATGCAGCTGAATACCAGTGTTATAATTGGAGAGGTTGCCTGTCAACCTAGTTGCTAGGTAACTCGATACCCCATGGTTAAGCTTGTTGTCAGACATTTGGGCTTCTGGCTATCAATAACGACTGTGATAAATCTACAAATGACAGCATGGACCAACGGCTTCACGTGCTTTCGAGGCACAGAGAAGTCTTAGGCCCGGCGCACATTGGCGGCACGGCAGGGGATTTTAGTAAGCGCAAATGATTTGAGATCTTATTTTATCAGGCTTAGCGTCTACATTTCAAGATGACAAGGCATGCCAGACCGTCCCGAAGGATGCCGAAGCAGGCTGTAGTAGCGTACCAATGAAATGTGAGTCTTGTCAGTTTTAAATAGGATTCGAAATCGTTTGTATTATAAAAATCCTTTGCCGTGCAGTGCCGCCAGTGGGCGTTACTCATCCACGGATCAACCTCTAGCTTTACTTAACCTTCGATCGATCCGTGAGGCTATTACCATTTAGCCACAAGCTCCTGTAATCTTCTAATTACACCCTACTGATGCAAATCGGGCCTCTGACTACACGCAATGCCTGTGAAAAATCTACAAATGATTGCCAAACTTTTGCGATTGCTTTTAACTATCTAATGGTTTTTTTTTCTTTGTCCTCAGTGCCGATGACACAAGTGGTAGCCGTGGGAGGTGAGCCGGTGTACCTACCATGCGACATCGCGACGCAGGACGAAGATGACGCAGTCTTGCTTGTACTGTGGTACAGGGAGGATCTTGGCACGCCTATCTACAGGTATGGATAAATTGATTCCAATAAGATAGAAGGAACAACGTCGTACTTGATACCACGTACGGCTTGATACCAAAGCGAACAAAGCGTTTCGCCTCGTCGTTTATTCCGCGTACGTCGAAAGACTGAAACAACCTGCCTGCTGCGGTCTTCCCGTCCGAGTATAATTTAGGTGTCTTCAAGGCTAGAGTGAATAGGCTCTTAATAAAATAGAGCGCTTCACCATCATTGATTGCCTCACTGCTTACCATCAGATGGGATTGCAGTCAAGCACTATAATAATAGTATATGTATAATATTAGGTATTTAAAAAAAAACAGGTCACAAAATTTTAGTATTTAGCCCCTCATCTAGATGACAAGAAAGGATTCGTCACATATTTTTTTCTTTTTCAAATTGATGGAAAACTGCTAAGATTAAGCGCATTAAAGTTGAGGAGAGGGGGCTTGTAACGTCATTATCCAGTATAAACTGTACTGGCTAGTGACGTCGTGCGACATTTTGACTCGATCTATGGCTGTTTTTCAGCAGAGCTGTTCTGTAAAAAGAAAGAGATTTTAGATACTATACACCGCTATTTTTTAATTAGTAAAAAAAAAAGGGCTGTATCCGTACCTGTTACTGATCATATTAATTATCATATTTGCGTAATAAAAAGTAAAAAAAAGATGTTCAATTTTTAAATATGCCACTATTTAGTTAAACTTAAATAACGAAAACAGCTGTTGGACGCGGGGTATGCTTGAGCGAGATCACGCGAACGTGAACGAGAGATGACGATTAATGAATACTACTATGTCATGAATAGCCTGTGCAATATTTCCATAAATTGGGTGATTTTTTGGGATATAAACAAACGTAATAACTTTGATGTTTATGAATATTATTAATTGATACTTTGCAAATATAATGAGAAGACTGTCTAGAATAGACCCATTAAGTAATTGTACTAATTAAAAATTAGTGGTGTATAGAGAACATCCGAAGAAATGTTTTAGAGAAATTGTGATCCCATATCTCAGTCACGCCAGCATAATAAAGCAATATTATCATCTATTATTCTCATCTTTTAATTTTTCATATTATTATCTTGAATCTTGAATCTTGGAGCGGCTAGCTAGACAAAATAAAAAATTTGTTCGTATTGTCCCGTCTAAAGTTAATTTTGAATGTTGTCTTTGTGTAAAAACTACCCCGTGAGAATCTAGGTGAAGTGAAGACGAATTGTGCTGTTATTCCATACTAATGCTAGTGATTAGTATGGTTCATATTAGAGCAGCGGTGGCCCAGTGGTGGCGGCCCCGACTTACGAACAGTAAGTCGTGGGTTCAAACCCAGGCAGGCGCATTACTTTGTGTAATTTATTTCATCACCACTGCTCTCAAAAACGGTGAAGGAAAACATCGTGAGGAAAACGGCATGTCCTAGAACCAAAAAGTTCGAAGATATTGTGTCATCTACCAATTCGCTCTGGGCCCGCGTGGTAGATTATAGCCCATACGCAAAATACGCGCTTTGACGTGGAGTTGCAGGTACCAGCCCGGTATCTTTAATCTTTAATCTTTTTTTTAGTATGGTCCACTTCCCTGATTCTGAACCCTCAGCGTAGAAATGTTTACAAGTACTATTTTCTAAGATTCAGGTCCTTAAAGCTAGTTTAAAAGTCGGACTTTTAATTATTGTCTACCTATTAACCTTTTACTGTTGGAGTTGGTGTACAAAATCATTTCCAATCAACTAGTCCATTTCCTAATTTTTAACCCCTAAACTGTGGAATACCCATCATGATTTCTATCTAATCAAATGGAATGTTTTTCCTATTTAACGTCACAACATAAATTATTTGATTTTATAACTTTTATAGCCAATTTGCTTTCACTTTACCTGCCATTTTACGGGGTGAATTTTACAAAATAGCACAGCTGTGTAGGTAGGTAGCTGTGTGGTCCAACACGGGTTTGGTTTTAGCCATACATAAATATGCCACCTCCTAGCACCTTGAAAAGGACATAACCGCGTTATGAACTCTATTAATTCCTGAACAACAAACTTTAGTTTAATATTATTAGAAACCAATCTTTATGTACGCCATAATATTTTAACAAAATCTAACTTTGGAGCAGTTTGCTGAATATCTAAATTTTAATACTAATTTTGTATGAACCCAGTGAAGAGGGCCCAAAGTTGCCAAAGTTCATCTTAAAGTCAGTTCAAAGTAATTTCAATAACCATTTTAATTTTGCAAACACTCGTTTTGCTTAAACTTTTGCAATCGCAGTCCGATAGACTATAATTTTTAATAATATCTTAGTTTTTTTCATACTCTGGAATATTCCATTAACTCGTCAAATACCGGAATTTCAGACACAATTTAATCAGCTATTGTTCGCGGAAGCCGGCTTCCGCTCGGGTACTGATCAATTAATCATTACCGAATCCTGGTAAGATTGATTCCTTAATATTATAATTGCATAAATCAGAGCATAAAATGTACTAATCCTTCTCTATAAGAACTATAACGTAAATACCAAATGTTATAGTCCTTTGTAGCTATATAGTAGGTAAGGTAAATAGCGAGAGATATACTTACGCTAAACAACTATTATGAGTATGAAAAAATAGTTTATAATTGGGTATAAATAAACTTTACTTACACAGATACTAAGGTACTGTTGCAAGACACACATAGTGATACATAGACATACAAATATTTTAAGTTATGTAATAAGTAATTATGATAAACATGTTTTTGGATATGAAAGAGCGGAGTCTTGTTAGCCAAAAATGGCTTATGACATTATTTTGATTAGCGCCCGCAATATTTGGAGGAAAAATAGGTCAAAGAATTGCGTGATTTTTCACGAAACATCATTAAGAACTTCCCAATCCTATACAAAATAATGAAAAAACCCACCCTTCAAAACATGAAATATGTAATCACATATTTCCGAACTGCTGCTGATAAAAAGCTCTGAGAAAGTATTTTTATCCTTTGAGTTTTGCTTTGCTCCGTGTATACGAAAAAGTTTTGAGTGCATCGACTGTATTGCTGCAAAAAGTATTAAATGTTGCCTTTGACGTTCGAAGCAAACGGGTTAAAGTGAAGTAAAGTTGCATGCTCAAGGTTGGCACATGTTTACTCAGATTCAGCGCTGTGCAAACAAAGACGCTTCAAATAATTTCTCAATCGAGTTATCAGGAATGAGATCCAAAATCTGCCTGTCTAAGTGAACACGAAGGTAGCTGCCATCCCATAGGTATTGACAGTTCACTTCACGCTTGCTTCATTAAACTTTTTGCTGGGTAAAGATTAGAAGTATCTGTCTCTCATCATTGTTACATTAAGAACAACTCACCTGTATTTCCCAAATGTTAATTCATTAGTGTACCTTTAGTTTGTCACATATCGCTAGTTATTTTAAAGTCTCATGTAATATGTTTAATAGTGAATGTTTTGACTGGACTGCTGGTCTAGTGATTCAATAACCACTAGACCTACAGGCCATGTCCAAAACTTTCACACAATGCAGCATCACACCTCAAACTAAGCAGAGCTTGTGCCATGACTCAAAATCAAAATCAAAATCAAAAGTCATTTATATTTATATATATTAAATTAGGCTGAGGATTAATATTTTTTGAACATCAAAATTTACATAAGACAGTCCCCCAAAACGCCCGCCTTTCACCACTTCCTAGTGTTTCTGCTGGGAAGAAGAAGACGCGGAACAAACTCCCCAGCAACACGTCTGTCTGATATGTTAGATGAACAGTTTAAACAGCATTGGTAATAAATAAACATAATCATTCAAATGAAATAATTTGCTACATGTTAGCTCAAGCAAAAAAATTACAACTAACTGATTATATAGAAGCCTAGTAGTCTACTTATTTAAATACTTATATTCCTAAATCACACACAATTACTTCATACTTACTTCATCTATCTTTTTGCGGGGCGGTTTCTAATGAATAGTTCTTCAGCGTGTGTTGTGTTCATTATGGGCGTGTTGAAATGTGACAGTATAAAATATCACATAATATCATTTACACCTTTAGTCCCCAGAAGATGGGGCAGAGGTGTACCTAAGTACACCCACATTTCGCATTTAGATTGAAATCCAGGACAGGTTATTAACAAGCTAAGCGGCCGCTACCTGCTGTTAAGTTATACTTAATGTCAATTTTAATTATAATACTTCGGTAATAACGCATCGAAAACCGTCATCGGTCAGTCAACGAATATATTTAAAAAAAAAATGATATTTATAAATCTGTCGCACCCTCCTTAAAGCCATGCTGATAAAGCATTGATGCGACAAAATCCCTCAAAAATCTCAGACCGTCTTTCAATATGAAATACAAGATCGACTTAGCTTGCACTACATCTTGAGAGAAAATTCCAAGCAGTCCTTGTTTCCACTATGGGTGCCTTAAAAGGGTCGTGACTCAAACACGCTTCGTTGAACCCTATTTGTAGATTAAAGGTACCTTTTGAGTAAATGGAACAGACATAGTTTTGGTATATCATTGCTTTTTGACTGCCGTAACGTAAATTGTGCTTGTTAGTAGAATGAAACATTTGTTTCAGTTTAGTTATTTTATCATTTTCTTGATTCCCTAGTTGGCCTGGTGTTCGTCAGCTAGGTATATGAATGACTAGCAGACGTGCCGCGGTTTCACCCACGTAAGTCCTATTCCCGTGGGAGTACAGGGATAAAAAGTAGCCTATGTGTTAATCCAGGGTGTAAGCTAACTCCTTACCAAATTTTATTAAAATCCATTTAGTAGTTTTTACGTGAAATAGTAACAAACATCCTCACAAACTTTCGCGTTTATAATATTAGTAAGATGAACATTAAGGGTATTTTAGGCAAGTTTTCGAATCGAGAAAAGTGTTCAAATCAAAATTGCAACTCATTCATTCATTTTGATTGACCCGTTGGATAGTGGCTCTGACTGGCCAGAGGTCGTGGATTTCATTTCCACCCATAATTTCTTCAGTGTCTTGGTGTAATTTATCTAATAAATGTATGTTTTTAGAAATATAAGTATGTACAGACGCCAGCACATCAAGTTACCCCAATGTGTCAAATTTCTTTGATCGTTTTTCAACTTTATGTCAAACAGAATAAGGTTCATATTCAATTGGGGAAATTTGACACGTTGGGGTAACTTGATGTGCAGCTGGCGTCTGTACCTATATCGGTTGACTAGTAGGTACCTACATACTCATAGCACGCTCTGATTAGTGCGGGACTAGATGTCGTTGTATGAAAGTTGTGGACTGTTTTTATTCATTGATTATATATAGGCACCCCCCCCCCCCCTCCTATTTGCACCTTTTAAGTTCGGGACCCTATAAATTTTTGATACTATTAATTTATTTTGTAAATATAATCAAACTACTAAACCAATTTCGCTAAGCTGTAAATGTGACCACACAGAAAGTGTACCTTCTCAAACAACTTTTTTTCTAAATCGTTCTTCTATGAACGGAATTTAGAAGTTACAAACATAAAAAAGTACATTTGAATTGAGAACCTCCTCCTGTTTTGTAAGTCGGTAAAAAAGAAAAACAATAAAAGTTCCACTTAGACAAAAGTAGTATATAATTGGGGCATCTGGATCAAAGGAGATCCAGACACCCCAATTATGTCTATTCAAATAGATAAAAAACATATATTCAAATAGAAGAAATCTTGTTTGTTGAAATGATGGTCTATTAGAATATACTGTTTAATTCATTGGAACATATCTACTCAAATAGATGAAATTTTGTTTATTGAATAGATTGTCTAACCAAATACACTATTAAAATCAAATTGAAATGATATAAACTTTTCTATTCAAAATGATAAGAGAGTGGCAAATTTATGAATTTAATAATTCATTAGCTTTAAGTAATCTTGTTTGTTGAAATGATGGTCTATTAGAATATACTGTTTAATTCATTGGAACATAATTATCTACTCAAATAGATGAAATTTTGTTTATTGAATAGATTGTCTAATCAAATACACTATTGAAACTATATAAACTTTTCTATTCAAATAGGCAAATGTTTAGTTATTAAATAGTTGTTCTTTTTGAGTCTATAAGATTAGAGGGTGGCAAATTGGTGGATAGCTATAAGAAAATTATAATTTATTAAATAATAATATATTATTAATCTATTCAAATAGGCAAATCTTTATTTATTAAATAGTTGTTCTTCTTGAGTTTAAATGATTAGAGGGTGGCAAATTGGTGGATAGCTATAAGAAAATTATAATGTGCTATTCAAATTGCTGGAATCTTCTACTGACATCATTATTATTTTTGACAACCACTTGGTGTTCTTTGCAAAGCAAAAGTCAGACTAGGGCTAGAACACAAATTCTACTTAGCTTTAGCATCGTGATATCACTGTCTGACAGATGGAAAGCGAAACGATATATTATGATGCTTATGTGACGATTATAACTGAATTACCTATTGAAACATGGGTTTCAAAAAACATGCGTTTTAATACATGTCTGATTTGAACCCGCAAACTCAATCGGACTAGAAATTACTTGACTTAGTAACGTCGTCGGATAAGCGAAACTATTTAATTCATTACCATATCTGTCAAGCTATCTGACACCTGCGACTGCATGGCGCCCGGCATGCATTGTTTACTATAGTTATTATTACCCGACTACGGCGAAGCCAAAGGAAGGGTTATGGTTTTAGCAGTCTATGTACCTATGTATCTATTTACGTATGTTCCTCCGTAGTGCCTAAACACTGTTCATCCGATTTTTATGAATAAGTCGTCAATCGATTTGTTATTATGACCCGGGTAACATAGGCTACATTTTATTCAGTAGTCGGGTTTTTTAGTTGTAGTATACCACACAAATTTTTATTTTAACAGTTTAACTGTCTCTTTGATAAAACTCATTCACACTTTACAAGTGAAAATGCCAAACATGAGGTTCTGGGTTCGATTCCATCCTGGTCAGGCAAAGCGTTATTAATACTTATAATAACAGGATGTGTTCTTTTTCCATATTTGAATTAAAAAGCAAAATATTATTTACTTGGCTATTAACAATAAAACAAATTGTTATTTATATATTTTTTTATTCTAACATAGTCTAGTTATCTAATTTGACAAACAAGTTATAGGTATTTATTAATAAAAGTAGTATCTACAGTTAACATATAAAAGTAAGTACCTTATTATTATTATTATAACATAAATTTTGTCTGTTATAGTAACAATATAAATTCTAGTAAATGGATAGTAGATTTTTATGATTTATTTTACTTATCATTTCTTTAGAACTGGTATACATGTTATCTTAGATCATATTACATTAGACTTAATAGGTTAACAATATTATTTAATTTACATATTGTGTTCCTTTCACTTATCTTTTACAACGATTGATAGAAAGTATTATTTAAATATGGTAGCAAGTCTTTGACACGTAAGTATATGCCATCATTGTTAATGTCCTTCACAATATGTTGGACACATATTTCCGCACTGCACTGACACATAGAATTATTTTCAAATTGGTTTGCGTCGTAGATTTCGATCCGTATAACTTTAGCACCACCGATGGAAATTGTTTTGTAAAAACTTATTAACTCTTTCTTGCTATTATAAGTTGTATTTAGAGTAGGCTGGGTTCGGCATGGTTCTTCCATCTCCAAATAATTTATGGCTCTCTCAACCACATCAGGATCCAATGATGGAGGTGAAATTGGTGAATAAACCCAGTCTGGTACCTGAAACAGGACATATTATTGTTGTACTACTACTACTGGTATCATTAAAGCTATAACATAATTAAAAGTACTTATTTTTTTTTTAATTGGGCACTTACCGACATTGTAGATTTAATATAAAACAGTAGCACACTAAAAGAAATAAAGAACTAAAGTGAAGTTGTATCTTTTTTATACCCGATTTATATATGAAATTTAGTGTAGTTGATAGAGTTCAAAATAATGCAATAATAATTATGTAGAATATTCTTATGACTAGTGGTTGCCTGCGGTTTTACTCACGGCTTTGTTTTCGTAGTAAAGTTAACCGACATTTTTCTCTAAACAAAATAAAACAATAATATTAGTATATATTGCAGAACAAAACCATAGGATATTATTAGTATGTTACACTTAAATTGCGTTTACACTAGCATCCGAAATGATTCTACGCTTAATTTAATACAATAACACAATCATGATTAAAATAAAATATTGTTGGCAGTGTACCACAACCTTAATTTTGTTTATTACATTTGGATAAAATGCTGTCGGAATTTTATTATTACTTGATGCTTAATTAACAAGCAAACCCGCGATATTTCCATTGTATGTGCAATTGCATCTCTTGTTAGGAAGTTTAGCTGAATAAACAGTTTTAAAATCGTGAGCTCTCTCCATATTTGGGATTGTGACGTATAGTTATGAAAAGTATTTAAGTCGTTGGGCTGGAAGCTGGATCAACATTAGCTCTCCTGAAGGTGGTGACCTCACATCTTCTAATTAATTAACTAAATAATCTAGTGAAAAGTGAACAACGGCTTAAAATGTAAGTACCTATCTTTAATTATTATTTTATTGTCTATTTTAAATGTATCATCAACTCTTTATTGTTACGTGAGGCTTTATTATTATGAATAGAACAGCAAGTGTGTTGCTGAGCGTTAGACCCGGGTTCGATTCCTGGTCGATACTAGATAGTGTCCATTATATATTTGATGTCTATATTTGTGAGGTGAATATGTTGTGATCAGACTAGCAAGTGTGACTGCTGAGCGTTAGACCCCGGGTTCGATTCCTTAGGTCAACGTTTTTTTTCGTACTAAATAATGTCTATTATATACTTGGTGTCTATTTTAAAGCAAGAAATTGGGTAGTTCTTTGATATGTATCTGCTCGGAGATAGTTTCTTATCGCAGTTATTGAATCGAATCGAATAGAATGAAAATTAAATATGCTATGAATAGAATACTTAACTACTTGGCAAGTGCGACTGCTGAGCGTTACACCCTGGGTTCAATTCCCTAGATCAGTAAACAGTTTATTATCATACTATTTAATGTCTGTTAAATTAGACGGTTCTTTTATATGTATCTGCTCATAAACGGAATCTAATCGCAGTTATTTATATTATTTCAGGTCCAGACTTGCTGAGGACCTCTTTCTGTCAGATGACGATACGAGTTCTGTGCAAGATGTGGCGATCAGCGAAAAAAACAAGAAACGATCGAAACCGTCAAGTTCGGATTCGAGATCAACCCATCGGCCACCAAAAACTACTCCGTCTACATCGTCATCTTCAAAAAAGGTGAAAATTAATCCAGTCAGCAAGCCTCATCTCACCGCAACAGATTTATTCGGCACCGACAGCGATGAACAAGACGGGGACACGCATGAAACCACTGGTAAAAAACCCAATACTGTTCTTAGTTCGTCGATAACTCGAAGGCTGGCAACGGGCCACGCTCGCCAAACCTTACTTACCAAAGCGGGTACGCATTACATCGAACTAAAGGTTTATCGGTGTGATGAAATCGAAAATGTAGCACCGATGAATCGGTGGCGTCAGGCCGTTGTAGCTGTTAAAAACCGGACGGATGAGGGGACTGAGGCTTGGGGTCATCTAACTAAAGGACATGGCTAAATTGAAGTATGGACGACTGCCCCCGCAATGAAAACGCATGTATAAACATTGTACCTAGCAATATATAATGCTAAATAGCTGAAATTAGTTTTTTGTAATTTAAAAAGGTTCAGGAACTTTTAATATTTGCACAATCCTAAAAACAAAATCGCGCAACTCCTACGACAAAGGTACAAAAACTTCAAACAATGACATTGCTATAAACTTTTATCTAGGCGTTTTGATGTGTCTGCGACGATTTTTATTGATAATTGTGTCCAATAAACAAGCGAGGGTCAATGAAAATCCAAAATAAAAAGCACAACGAACAAGTAAACGGCAGAGCGTTCAAACGACGTCTGACGTTTTTTTTTTTCATAGAGTAGAGATGGAATCTGATTTAAAATGTAACGAAATCGATAAAATAATCGAATGGACTGAAAGAAAAAAGAAATTGTTTTTGACGACCTCGGCGGACAGAAAATATATATTAAGATTGTGCGCCTGAAGTGTTAGTAATATGCTTATCCAGATACAATTAATCAATTAAGTAGTTTCAGAAAATAAATCGTTTTGATAACTGTTATTAAATATCGATTGAAGTTCAACTTATTCGATTTGGCATTTTGGTAATGCAATATGTCTCTTCCCTAGCTGTCAGTATTCCTTGACCTTGTCATGTCAAACCAAAACAAAGCATAAATACAATTAAGAAACTTTTTTATGTTTATTCGTTCACGAAAGTTATAAGAAATTATTAAACACTAAATAATTCATGAATTAATATTTAAATATTACTGGTTAGTGTGAGGTTCCTATTCGTGCTAGTCATGTTGGGGGCAGTCGTTTAGCCATCTCTTTTATATGCGCAACGCGCAAAGAATTTAAATCTAGCCCTCAGACCTTTTTGAGTTCTTATTTTTAGATAGGTTCACTTAAATATTTGGGCACACTCATCGTATACCTCGCGATGTTATTTTGTATGTTATTATGCAGTATTTACTAAACATGTTAATCAAGTAAAATATATGAGTATTACTTAGGTATAGGTTCTACCTACATTTATAATCCCAATAGGTAGTTACTAGTTAAGCTATTCATGTAATCAAGTTTGTTATTCTTATAATTATAATTAAACTTTATTAAACATTCATCATACTTATACAATTTGTTTTTTTTTTCCAGTTACACCAACCACCAACACAATTATAAAAGATATTTTAATTAAATGTGATAAATGTCAAATCGAATTACCGAAACAGCAATATAAATATCATGTGAGAACTAATTTGCATAAATCAAACTGTTTACTTAAAACTGAATTGAGAAACATTGAAATAATTGCAACTGCTTTTCGAAACAGAATAAACACGTATCGCTTAAATCCGGCACCAGATGCCGAGTATTTAACACCAGAGGCTTTTCTGATTGGGAATCAAAGCGATATTCTGAAACTAATTAAAATACTTTTATTGAAACATAATTGTATAAAAGTAAATTTTGAGCTATTTGCTTACTTCTTATTACCAAAAACCGGTGAGCAGCAGCTAAAATCTTTTAATACAAAGTATGCTAATGTTTACCTAAATACTGATTTAAATGAATTATACATGAATGCTAAAGAGACTTTTCAGGGAAAAATGTCTGAATTTAACCAACGTGATTCCGGTTGGTCTTTTATCTCTATTAGTCACTTAGAAATTAATATAAACAAATATTGTCCAATGAAAGGTGGTACGTATATCGAGCTTCCTCCAGCTATAAGGAATACGAAAAGTTGTTTAAACATACAGAACAATGACAACCATTGCTTTTTATGGAGTATTATTGCTTCCCTATTTCCATCAAAGGATAATGTTTGTAGAACAAAATCATATCCTCACTATACCGATGTTTTTAATATTGAAGGAATAACATTTCCACCTACCTCGGTTGATATAAAAATGTTTGAAAAAAATAACCCTAATATCAGTGTTAATATATATGGTTTAGATAAAAAATGCCATGTGACCGGACCTCTATACATGACAAGCTCAAAGAAAAACAAACATGTAAATTTGTTGTATTTCGAGCGTAATGGTTCAGGACACTACTGTCTAATTAAAGACCTAGCTAAACTTATCCGCCGTCAAGTTACTCATCACAAAGGCAATTTTATACTTTGCGATGCTTGTTTGCAATTTTTTTCTAGTGAATCAAAATATAGCTCACACGATTGTTCTAAAGTGTTAACTGTATTACCGGAAAAAAATAGTATTATACAATTTAAAAATTATGAGAGACAACAAAGAATACATTTTATTATCTATGCTGATTTTGAAAGTATATTGCAAAACTGTTCTGAAAATGGATCTAAAAATACTCAGAACTTAAAAGTGCATGAACCATCCTGTTTTGCATATTACGTTTGTTGTTCACACGATCCAGATTTGAATAAATTTGTTACCTATAGAGGTTTGGATTGTGTAGAAGTGTTTATAAAACGTTTAATTGAAGATGTCACTTACATAAATTCTATACTGTCTAAAAATCGACCCATGAGACCTTTGTCAGTCAAACAACAAATAGAGTACGAAGAGGCTACTCGTTGCCATATTTGTAAACATTTGTTATTGGGTGACAAAGTTCGAGATCACGATCATGTTACATCGGAATACAGAGGAGCTGCACACTCTCGCTGCAATTTAACGTTTAAAATATGTCCGTTTATACCTGTTGTTTTCCATAATTTATCTGGATATGATTCTCATTTATTTATTAAAGAACTGGTTAAGTACGATGGTCCTATTAAAATAATTCCTAAATCAAAAGAAAAATACACTTGTATTATGAAAAACCTCTCATCTAAGAATAAGTCTTGTTCTGTTCAAATAAAGTTTATAGACTCTTATCAATTTTTAAGTTCGAGTTTATATGAATTATCTAAGAATTTACATGTAGAAGATTTCATAAATCTTTCAAGAGAATTTGACGATGAAACCGATGTATGCTTATTGAGGCAAAAGGGTATATATCCATACGAATATATTGATGCATGGTCTAAGTATGACGAAACTTGTTTGCCACCTAGAGAGTATTTTTATAACACAATGAAGCTGGAGCATATTTCTGACGATGAATATACACATGCACAAAAAGTTTGGTATACTTTCAAAATCAATTCTCTTGGTGAATATACTGATCTTTACTTAAAATGTGATGTATTACTATTATGCGACATATTTGAACATTTTAGAAACACAAGTTTAGAATATTATAATCTCGATCCAGCATATTATGTTTCTGCGCCAAGTTTAAGCTGGGACGCAATGCTTTTGTGTACTGGCGTTAAATTAGAGTTGATTCATGACTTGGAAATGTATAACCTACTTGAAAAAGGAATACGCGGAGGATTAGCACAGTGTTCCCTACGACATGTCAAAGCGAATAATAAATTTCTTCCTTATTTCAATGATGATAAGCCATCATCTTTTTTAATATATCTTGATTGTAACAATCTTTACGGATATGCTATGAGAAAAAGAATGCCTGTATCGGAATTTCAATTCTTATCAGAAAATGAAAGTGCTAACTTTGATGTTTTGAATATATCTGATGATTCTGAATACGGATATATTCTAGAAGTCGATTTGGCCTATCCAGAAATATTGCATAGTTCACATAGTGACTTACCATTTGCACCAGAAAGGTTTGTACCTCCTGGTGGGAAAACTACAAAATTAATTGCGAATTTGTATGACAAATATAATTACATCATTCACTACGTACATTTAAAACAATGCTTGAACAATGGGTTGATTTTAAGCCGAATACATCGCATTCTCAGATTTAGACAAGACCATTTTTTACAAAAGTACATAGATTTAAATACTCGTTTGCGTCAAGCTTCTACATCAGCCTTCGATAAAGATTTTTTCAAACTTTTGAATAATGCTGTGTTTGGAAAAACAATAGAAAATAAACGCAAGCAAGTAAATGTAAAGTTAGTAACAAAGTGGGAAGATTCTAATAATAAAACAAATAAATATATAGGTGCTGAAAAACTTATTGTACAACCCAACCTGAAAAGTATTTCAATCTTTTCAGAAAACTTTGTGGCTGTTCAGTTAAGCCCTGAAAAAATAATTTTGGATAGACCCATTTACATTGGTTTTACTGTATTGGAGTATGCCAAACAACACTTATATAAATTCCACTATGGTTATATCAAAAACAGATATGGTACAAAAGCTAAACTATGTTACACTGACACTGATAGCCTACTTTACTTGGTAGAAACGGATAATTTTTATAAGGATATGGTTGATAATATATCGGTATTTGACACCAGTAATTTTGCTGAGGATAATCCATATGGAATACCTAAAATAAATGAAAAAATACCAGGCCTGTTTAAAGATGAACTCGGAGGCTCGGTAATTTCTGAATTCATTGGCCTAAGGGCTAAACTTTATTGTTTGAAAAGTGTAAAGACAACATTAAAGAAGGCAAAAGGTATAACGAAACCCGTAACAAATCAATTAAAGCTTTCTGATTATAATGCTGCTCTACACAATAACACAATTATCAAACGTAAAATGAATGTAATAAAATCAATTAAACATGTTCTCTATTCACAACAACTGAATAAAATTGCATTAAATAGGAGTGACGACAAACGACAAATACTTCCAAATCAAATTGAAACCTTACCATGGGGTCATTGTGATACAATTTCTTAAAATGTATTATTTAGCTATACTGTACTCGTATATTTATAAATACATCTACCAAAGTGTTAAATTATAGATGTGTATTCTCCTGTTTATATTATTCGTCAAAGTAGAAATATGATTATATTGAAATTGTGTCTATCTATAAACAAATTGGGTATGATTTTATTTAATAAAATAGTTTATTAAATGCATTTTTTTTGTTTTATTTATCCATAAGCTTCCAAAACCTTCAGGAAACAAGGTGTGATGTTATGTTATGCTGTCCAAGCATTTCGTTAAAGTTGTAAAAATAGTATAGGTAATCTTCACCTCAAATATTGCTTCGATCAATAACTCTGATAAGAATTATAAATACTAGAGCCCGAATTGTTTTCTTATTAGATACAAACATGAAGTGGGTCAAGCAACAAGTATCATTGGATGTTAAAAATATTGATGTAAAGGAAAATTCACTACGCCCGAAACACAGCATACTTCTCCCAAATAATATTCGGTGCATAATATGTGGACCCTCGAATTGTGGGAAAACGAATGTTATGATTAGTTTATTAATTCATACAAACGGATTAAAGTTTAACAATGTTTATCTGTATTCCAAGACCAGTTTTCAGCCGAAATACAGTTTTATAAAACAAGTTTTGCAAAGAGTTCCAGATGTAAAACTTTTTGTTTTTAATTTTGATGACGATGTTATTCATCCTAACGATGCCTTGTTGAACTCTGTTATCATATTCGATGACGTAGTTTGTGAAAAACAAATAAACATACGAAATTATTTTACAATGGGTAGACATAGAGGTATAGATTGCTTTTATTTATCTCAGACTTATTCTAAAATACCAAAGCAGCTATTACGTGATAATGTTAACTTTTTGATCATTTTCAAGCAAGATGAAGTTAACATGAAACATATATATGATGAACATGTTAGTTCTGATATGGAGTGGTCTGGGTTTAAAGATATGTGTACTAAAATCTGGATACATCCTTATGATTTTTTAACAATTAATAAGGATTGTGAGTTAAACAAAGGAAGATATAGACAGTCCTTCGACAACTTTATTTATTTTGATTAATGGTTATATAAATAATGAATAAAAACAAAAAAAATCATTTGAGTATAAATACTTCTGCGTACAAGTCGTATAATGGACCACAGCATTACAAATCAGTTAATACAGTCTGCGGACGCTATAAAGCAAAAGGTGAAACAAATGAAAGATCATGAATTTAATACCGACACTCATCTGAAGTATTTTTTTAAGCCTCTTGCTGACCCTCTCAATGCTATAGCGGCTAACAAGCAAATTTCTATAATAAAAAATGAAGATACTTATGTTGACCAAACTAAGAACACTGGTTTAGGTTCAAAAATGTTTTTGCATGATAAATCACTTGATATGTGCATACATGAATCATCTGAATCAGAAACATTTTATTCAGAAGACGAAGAAGGTAACACATCTGAATCAGGAAAAGATAATAATGTGTCGCTGACAAAAGAAGATGTCTTTGAAATATACGATGATATGAATATACCATTTGGCGTACGTAGTGAAAATGATAAGCATATGATTGGAAATACAATAGTTAATTTCTCTACAGTTTCCAAGAACTCGGATAAAGTGTATTTAATTCGTGTAGCTAATAAACAGTATAAAATAACACCTGGTCTAAAAGAATTATTGCTTCGCAAGAAGCCTGATTTAAGTTTGGTCAATTTAAAGGATAAATTAGTTTACAAAGAAATACTTATTACAACTAATGCTCATAAAAGAGACTTTGATCCTGCAGGCCAAGTTAAAGGTGATAAGGGTTTAAAATATTCTCAAGTGATCAAACCGTTATTTCCCGAGTCTAGTAAACGCTTACAAGAACCTGCAGAAGTTAAATCTAAACTTAAACGAGGTGCCGGTCTGCCGTATCTTAAAAAGTACAAAAAAAACACCGAACTTGTTTATTGGGATGATCCTAATGAATTAGTGGACAGGCTTAAACTTTTGATCGCATCTAAAACTGCGGGTAATACCAATCTTGACAACGAAATCTTGTCAATTATTGAAGAGTTAAAAGAAGCGGGTATTATAAAAGAATAAAAAGACTCGTCATATAAACTGAATACCATTATAATTTTGTAATTCAGAAGTGACAGTTGAAAGAATGAGCAAAGTGAAAAGAACTATTATAAATGAAATTCATAGAAGTGCAAGAATAAATTTTCCTCGAAGGCATGTAATATTAAAAGATATTGATGATCTGTGGCAAGCTGATTTAATGGATATGCAAAGTTTCTCCAAATTCAACAACAACAACAAATTCATTTTAGCTGTCATTGATGGATTCTCTAAGTACGCTTGGGCTATTCCACTTAAACAAAAAAACAAAGAAGCTGTATCTGAAGCTTTTATTACATTATTGAGTAAAGTAAAACGCATTCCTAGAAACTTGCAAACAGATCTTGGAAAAGAATTTTACAATAAAAAATTTCAAAAAATGTTAGTAAAGAATTCTATCAACCACTACTGCACTTATTCAACGAAAAAGGCTTCAATTGTAGAACGATTAATAAGGACGATAAAGAATAAGCTTTTCAAGGAATTTAGTTTCAAGGGGAATTATAAATGGACTGACGGGACACTTGCGAAAATCATGAATAGATATAATAATACAATACATAGAACAATTGGTTTACCACCTGCTCAAGTTAATCATAGCAATAAAACTAAAGTACTTCAGAGATTTTACAATCAAAATCGAACGAAAACAAAATATCCTAAGTTTAATACGGGTGATTTTGTTCGAATAAGTAAATATAAAGGTTGTTTTGAAAAAGGTTACACTCCTAATTGGTCAACAGAGATATTCAAGATCAGTAAAGTTCAAAACACAAATCCTGTTACATATTTATTACAAGATGTTAAACAGCAACCTATTTTAGGAGCATTTTACGATCAAGAATTACAAAAAACTAAACATCCTGACATTTACCTTGTTGAAAAAGTTTTAAAACGAAAAGGCAGAAAAGTTTTCGTGAAATGGTTGGGGTTATCATCCTGCGAAAATAGTTGGATTGATGATACCAACGTTTTATGAGTGGTTTAACGATATAACATCATGGTGTATGATGGTGTTCTCATTCTGTTTATATACATGAAAGGAGAAGGACTTATCAATAATTTAATTAATAATTTACCATTTGAGCTCCATTTGCCAGGATATAATTATTGCGGTCCAGGAACTAAATTACGTGAAAGATTAGCTCGAGGCGATAAAGGTGTAAACAAATTAGACGACTATTGTAAACATCACGATATTGCATATAGGGATTACAAAAGTTTGAAAGATCGCCACAAAGCAGATTTAATTTTATTAAAAATGGCAAAAAAGCGTGCTTTGTCTTCCGATGCAAGCACAGGAGAAAAACTTGCTGCCAATTTAG
Organism: Euplexia lucipara; assembly: GCA_921972225.1. NCBI lineage: Eukaryota > Metazoa > Arthropoda > Insecta > Lepidoptera > Noctuidae > Euplexia > Euplexia lucipara. The sequence goes on along the minus strand of OV179161.1, from coordinate 17,517,902 downwards.
TTAATAATATAATGTTAACCAAAGTAAGTTCTGGAGCTGGGCTCAAAAAAACCTTTAAAAATTTAGTAACCAATACTAAAAAATGCATTAAAAAAGTTTAACCGAAGTGTAGGAAAAAACTTATAGAAATGGCCTACGCTGCTGCTAGAGAATTGAATCGTGATTCATCTCCCAGGATTCCACGTGTAATACCAATTCCTAAGTCTGGAGGGGTTCTACCTTTAATACCAATATTCGCTGGTTTGTCTGCTGCTGGCAGTATTGCAAGCGGAATTGCTGGAATCGTCAAAACCATAAATGAATATAGAGTTGCAAAAAAGCGTTTAGAAGAAATGAAAAGACATAACAAGAATGTGGAAGGTGTATGTATTGGAAACGGACTGCGGTTAAACCGTTACAAGGATGGACTTGGAATATATACAAATTTAAAGAAAAAAAACTAAGTCATAGGCTACCTAATCATGCACTTACTAATATAGATATCATACATTTTACTAAAAACGTTCCATATTTTCGCGGAGTGTATATGAGAGATACCTTACCGAAGTCTCCGTTTTCTAAAGAGTGCGGAATCATAAATTTAGATCATTCAAAAAATTCAGGTACACATTGGGTAGCCTATATAATTTTTAATGAATACGTTGAGTACTTTGACAGTTACGGCAACTTGAAACCTCCAATAGAATTTGTTCGCTATGTAGGTTCTAATAATATTAATTATAATTACATTAATTTGCAAAATAATAACTTATTCAATTGCGGACATTTATGCATAAAATTCCTTAAAGAGTTTTGGAAAAAGCAAGGTTTTATCAAATCTTCAGTTAAAAAAGGTTTAAATGTTAGATGTCGTCTACATTAAACAACACTTTGACATTATCCGTCACAAGAGTTGAATGTGGATAAGATTAGAGAGAAAATAAAATGATAGTTTACAATATAAAATCACCTGACAAAGTTAATAGTTTTACTCGTTCTCGTACCTTCAAAAGACGAAGACATATTACACAAACTTTAAAAAAAATAACTAAAGAAAATAAATTATTTCTTCGAGCTTTGGGATTTAAATTATGAGTATTCTTCAAGTGAATGATTTACCACAATTCGATAACTCTATAGTGAGTTATGAAATTCATACCTATAATCCATATAGCACCTCTTTTAATGAAAATGATGAAATACGTATACCCATAAATCAACAAGATTTGTACGTATTACCTTCAGCCAGCTACATTTACGTGGAAGGCCGAGCCACCACGGTTTCGAAAGATGGAGCAGGAAAACTAACAAGAAAGGTGGTTAATTTTACCAATAATCACATATCCTTTCTATTTCAAGACATTCGATATGAAATTAATGGTGTAGAGATAGATCGAATAAAAAATGCAGGTGTTTCTGCAACCCTAAAATCATATGTGTCAATGAGCGAGGGAGAAAGTAGGGCTGCTGCTATTTGGGGTTGGAATTTAAATGGGGTTAAAGATAACGATGGTATTTTTAGTGCCCTTATACCTTTGAATAAAGTTTTAGGATTTGCGGAAGATTATAATAAAATTGTCATTAACTGTAAACATGAACTTATACTTAAAAGGAGCAGTTCGAATCTTAATAGTGTTATACTTGATAATAATGACTCTATTGAAGTAAATATAGAGAGACTGCAATGGCGTATGCCTCATATAAAAGTTTCAGATCGGGAAAGATTAACTTTACTTAAACATTTAGAAAAGGATCGTCCTATTCAAATAGCTTTCAGAAATTGGGACTTGTACGAATACCCTTTATTACCTAAAACTACAAAACATTCCTGGGTTGTTAAAACTGCTTCACAACTCGAAAAACCAAGGTATGTGATCTTTGGTTTGCAGACAAATAGAAAAAATATGAAAAGTAAAGACTGCTCAATATTTGACCATTGCAAATTAACTAATGTTACTCTTTATTTAAATTCTCAATATTATCCATACGAATCGGTGAATGCAAAATTTTCTGAAGATAAGTATTATATATTATATGAAATGTTCACCAAATTTCGCCAGTCTTATTATAACACTCGGTCTGAACCAATGCTTAGTTTGAGCGAATTTAAAGAAAAGGCTCCTTTATTTGTAATTGATTGCTCAAGACAGAACGAAGCCTTGAAAACTGGGGTTGTAGATGTGAGGCTGGAAATTGAAAGTTCTGAAGACATACCAGAAAATACATCTGCCTATTGTCTAATCATCAACGATCGTCTATTCGAATATAAACCATTAAGTGGTATTGTAAAGAAATTATTATGAACGCTATAGTCGATGTGCAAGGGTTTAAGACGGAAAGTAACGAGTTTATCGTTAAAGAAATGGCAATAACATGTGGAAATCAAATTATGGTATTACTAATCAAACCACCGTTCCCATTTTACAATCTTACAAACAAAGAAAGATTGCAAGTAAGTTGGATAGAGAGAAACAGAAAAATTTTTTGGAGAGAGGGTTTTATACCATACTTGAACTTACATCGATATATTGTACCTTATCTGGAAGATAAAATCATTTATGTTAAAGGAAGTGAAAAAGTGTCTTGGTTGAAAAACATTGTAAAACATGATAAAATATATAATTTAGAAGATAAGAATTGTCCTCGTTTACAAAAATTATTTGATGATTATAGAACGTCTAATGAAATATTTAATTGTGTGTATCATTCGAATGTATGTGCTTTAAAAACTGTAATGTGTTTGAGAAAATGGTGTACAGATGAGAATAAACTTTTTTGATTGTTTTTTTCTTGTTTTATTTCATTACAAAATAAAATACATAAGATATACATTACTTACATAGCACCAGCTATAATTTTAAAATATTAAAAAATAAAACTAAAGGTCAGTCCTATCCATAATGACACGCAGAACCACATCTTTTTATATGAACAACACTAGATATAATACTGCATTATGCTTACACACATACCCGTATCAAGACCTTTAAAAAATGATTCAAAATTACTTTGGCCCACGATATGAAATATATAACGAATTTCAAATTCGATTATGTTCATTCAGACATTATTGGGCTACAGTAGATTCAAAACGAAGATTGGTGAGGCAAATGGCTGATGCAGGTTTTTTTTACTGCGGAAGTGGTTTAAACGATAAAGTTATGTGTTTTTCGTGCGGAGGTGATATCAAAGATTGGGAGTATTACGATGACCCTTGGATGCAGCATGCTATACTTTTTCCTGCTTGCTTTTATTTAAATGCTGTAAAAGGAACAGATTATGTTGATAAACTCAAACGACAATTTATTAAAGAAACAGAAGTATAAAATGGTTCTGAAGTGGAGGAGGAACATTATAATTATGATATCAGATTCTGCCTGAAGATGAAATTGCTTGACTTGAAATCGTTTTTATCCCATCCATTCAGAATATAAAAATGTGAATTAAAATGTTTAAATTATCATTATTTTTAGTTTTATTTAATAAAAGACTTGTGACACCTCTAAGACCAATCATACAGATCTGTTCCTTGGATCAATTTAGAATGTTATGCAGAATCTATTTGAATTTTTATTTTCCGATGAAATAGTAGGTAGACCACGAATGCAACGAACATGATTTCATCTATTTGAAAATACATTTTTTTTTTCATCTCAATTTGCCACCCACTAGTCATTTTGAATAGAAAAGTTTATATCATTTCAATTTCATTTCAATAGTGTATTTGATTAGACAATCTAGTCAATAAATAAAATTTCATCTATTTGAGTAGATATGTTCCAATGAATTAAACAGTATATTCTAATAGACCATCATTTCAACAAACAAGATTTCTTCTATTTGAATATATGTTTTTTATCTATTTGAATAGACATAATTGGGGTGTCTGGATCTCCTTTGATCCAGATGCCCCAATTATATACTACTGACAAAGAGCACGCAGAACTTAAAGATTAAAGAATTCAAAATAAATAACGCCTTTTAAACTCTCCTGAGGAAACGGTAAGAATGTTCAGGGTGGAGATTTTTAAACATTCACGTTATGCACTTTTGTTACAAAGCAGAACTGTTGTAAGCACTGTTGTTGCTTTTGTTGCAGTATGCGGTTTTGATATTATGTTCGTTAAAGGGAACTTGGAATATTATTTTGTAATTCTTACTTTTCACATCTTGCTCACATTAACTTCTACAGTGGTGCGACCTTCAAAGAAGACAAACAGACTTTCAAACTTCCAAGTCATAGATCTCGAGGTCAAACCAAAACGTACATTTGTGACGGTTCGGATTTATGAGCATATTGTATAATTATCACTTGCTTCAAAAATAGTGAAGGAACACAACCTAAATCGCTGTCAGTACTTGCTACGTTCCATATTCTAAGAGGAATTCATTTTGTTTCGCATGTTGCGTGATTATTTTTTAATGCCTTTTTTGGGGATTTTGAAAACAGTTTACTATTTTTAACCCCCGACGCAAAAAGAGGGGTTTTATAAGTTTGACCGATATGTGTGTGTGTCTGTCTGTCTGTCTGTGGCACCGTAGCACCTAACTAAAAAGTTGTGAAGTAGGCGTGGCGTGCTGTTTCATGTAATCTCATGAGATTATGTCAAATATTATTATTAGCTGATCTATGAGATTACATGAAACAAAACGCCACGCGGGCGCCCGCGCCGTGCGCACGCCTAACGCAGCGGACGGCCTAAAGGTGTCGAATATTTTCTTGTAATCTAAAAAAACTTTTTGTCAAATTGCCCATTGATTAATTTCATAAGAGACTAAAAACTAAAATTTTGTCAAATAGCTCATTAGGTCTGTTATTAATGGACATGAAAAATAAAATCTAGAAAAATACGTAACCTTTTTATGATTATGGGGCGTGTGTGTAAAGTGTCAATGAAATTAATATTGTTTATTAAAAGAAATGTTCAGTACATAACTGTTTACAATATAAGAGCCTTAAACTTGAGGGTATATAACAATTGGATTCCAACTTAACTAAGGTGAACCTGTATCTCAAGAATCTCAGTCAAGGTAAACGTGAAAATTACCTAAAATCCCGATAAACGCTAGTAAATAACTTACTAACTCTAAATTATTCTAATAAAAACAGTTTGTTCAGTTAACAAATGTGTAGGTTACGACGTGCAGTAATCTCGCCCCGTGAAGAATTAAAGAAGTTCAATATTTGGATGTTTGATCACTATTCCAACATCTCAGTTTAAGATTGTATGAATGAATATGGATCCATGTTCTTTAATCAATGAAATATTAGGGTTTTTGTAACTCAAACTGTAGTAATAGATACGCGTTCTAAGTTAAACCAGATAGGCTTCCTTCTCAAACTCTTGAACAAGAACAACTTGAAACTTAGTAAGGGCTTGAATTTAATCAGATAATTTGATTTTCTGCTATAAGTAAATATTATTATAGGAGTTTTGATTGCGACTAATTTTCACAGGCTGAACGACTATGACCAACTTCTATGAACACGTATGCCATCATAGAACCAACTCGAAAATAATGAAAAATGTAATCAGCTGTCATATATCATTTTTCTGTATCAAAATGTGTAAATTTGTTTTATTTTTCTTTTTCTCTTCTAAAAAGAAATGTTTTTTTTTGTTTGTACTCTTGTAGGGATTTATCTCTAAAACTATTAAACTAGTTTCAGTCATTGTATTACTACTAGAAAGTTAAATTATCACCGAGTAACAAAGGTTATATTTTAGTTACAAAACCAAGGGGGTGGGAAAGGTGTTACAATTATTCGACGGGAAAAGTACAAAATTAACGTGGATGAAGTCAAGAAAAAAATACTAGTCGAATATTTATAAGTTTCTAGATAGATAAAATTGTATCTTGTTGCTAAGATTTTTGGCTTAAGGCCAATGAAAGCAAAGCTTTTTTGATAATTGGAACAATTAGTTTATTAGGTCGTTTGTTAGATTAACGAACCTAAAAGTTAGATGGTAGCAATCCATTGTGGAAAAATCACAGCTTTGTGCCTATATAATACTACAATACTGCTAGTTAATTTGTAACACCATTGAATCATTTCCCCGAACTTCTATAGTACTTTCAGTCTTATGGTGTCGGTCTACTGACGCTAGTTTACTAGCGTACGACTGGCCTGTTGGTCTAGTACCTAGTTAGTGACTCTGACTGCTATGCTGGAGGTTGTCGGTTCGATTCTCACCCAGGACAAATGTTTGTGCACAGTATAAATATTAATACAATAGGACAACGCCTTTGATCTCTGGAAAAATGTTGACAACGCCTACACGCTTTAGCCCTAAATCACCCTACCCGCCCCGCGTTCTGCCTCACGAACTACGAACATCGTTTTGTTTGCAGTTCGGGAGCAGCTTTCCCGCGTCTCGCCCCTCACACCCCTCACGATTGCCCTGTCTAGACGGCTTCGTCGGACGACTGTGGTTTGTGTGATGAGTACGATCATTTGTTCTGTGTTTGGGTGTAATTTAACTATTACATGTATGTATTTAGAAATGTATTGTTGTTTATTAGCTGTTTAATACCCATAACACAAGCTTTGCTTAGCTTGGGACTAGATGGCGTTGTGTGAAAGCCAAATCATAGGTTTCGATTTTGAACCCAAGGCACACATCTGACTTTTCAGACTCATGTGTGTATTGTATAATTAAAAAAAAAGATAACGAAACCGGGCTGGAACCCGCAACTCCACGTCAAAGCGCGTATTTTGCGTATGGGCCATAATCTACCACGCGGGCCCAGTGCGAATTAGTAGATGTCATATGTCTTCGAATTTTTGGTTCTAGGACATGCCCGTTTCCTCACGATGTTTTCCTTTACCATTTTTGAGAGCAGTGGTGATGAAATAAATTAGACAAAGTAATGCGACTGCTAGGGTTCGAACGCCACGACTTACTGTTCGTAAGTCGGGGCCGCCACCACTGGGCCTCCGCTGCTCTCATTGTATAATTAGCACTTAATTTAAAAACTGCCATGCTTTAGAGATTTCTCGACGCCACGTGAAGGCAAGTCAGAAACCCATAGGCTGCATAAAAATACTGACACTAAGTTAGACACTAACTACACAAAAAGTAACTAGGGCTCATAGCTTAATGGTACAACCGCACAGATTTAAGGTAAACAATTTCTAACAATAAAATTCTTTTGTTTTGAGTATGAAAATGTTAAAAGTGAAGAGTAGAAATGTGTCGAGTCTTCAGTCGACAATGGTCTACAATATCAAGCATTTTTTCTATTCGGCAGCAATGTTTCAACCATCTGACACTTTAAGGATTCTTCCGCCAGCATATCCTTTTCTACGGTGATCATGCTACGCAAGCAGATGTCTTTGTCAAAAACGAACAGCCATCTTGTAAAACGAGCAGTTGTCATCAAATGGCGGTGAAGGGCGCATGCAACCACGTGCTCGGTGGACGTTATATTTTGGTGATATCCCTCTTAATATTGGAACGAAGTTCCTTATCGTGCGTTCGAAAGGGGGCTAGACGGAAAAAATTAAGACCAAAAGTTGTAACGACACTGTTTGCAATAGTTGTAAGCCGTGCGGCGTGCGCGTGTTTCTCTGTCTGTCTTTCTCTCTCGCTCTCATAGAAAGAAAGCCAGTTATTGGAACAAAGTCCCTTCACTAATCAATCGAAGGAACTTCGTTTTATCCGGGTGTCCCTTAACACGTCTCAAGTTCTTTTAGCGGTCTATAATTAGCTTCACTTTTTTATATTAAATATCTACGGTGTTCTCTTTTGTTGATATATTCTCTCGAAGCTAGACCAACCTAACATACAAATTTTATTTCTTCCAGCGTCGACGCCAGAGAAAGAGACTTCGGCGTCGCAGAACGATGGTCAGACGAGAGTGTCTTCGCGTCAAGAGCGTACTTCTTACCCGAGAGAAGGCCAGCCGAACTTGGAGTAGACCGTGTGAAAGCATCCGACCAGGGAGTCTACAGATGTAGGGTAGACTTCAAACAAGCGCAGACGAGAAACTCAAGAGTCAATTTGACAGTTATTGGTAAGTTATTTTAATAATAAGTAGGTAGATCACAAAAACTACTGGCTCTTTGACAGTCGTTACGAGGAGTCCAAAGTCAAAAAGTCTTACACCCAGTTTAAAGGCGTATCGTGTTCCCCAACCACTGGGTTAAGGTGGTCAAATAGGCAGTTGCTTTATGTAAAACATGTGTACAGTCAGCGAGCTGCGTTGCCTGAGCCATCTTTCCCTTAGATTTTTGTCACAAAAATCGAAACCGAAATTCAAATTTTCTTGTGTTTTTTTGCAACTTACCGTTCAGTGCCAGGTTGTGTGTTGTGTTGATTAAAATATAATTTGCTACCGTAAGAAATATTGCTCATCTAGGTTTTAATAATTAAAATCCCAATACAATCCTTAAAGTTAATTTAATCCCATTATATGACATAATTCATGAAATGATCACTCAATGAGATTATATGAACTTAAAAGATTATCTTAATGATTTAAAAGTCCTTTCACAAAGTAGTTCATTTACAAACTTATAAATACTTAGTAAGTAGCACTAAGTTTTTTTAACATAGCTTAAATACTCATAATTATAATAAAAACTAGTTCAATTTACACATATTTCTAAATATCTAAAAACGGTGCGGTAGAACTGACATTTTAACTTGTGGCGATCAACCTGACTAGGTTAACAAATACCTACCTAGAGGCAAAAGTACTCGCGTCACTGTACCGGTGGCGCAAGGAAATGCAGGCGCGCGGCGAGCGACCGATGCAGCGACATGGAGTTGCGTCGGTCGCAGCTGCGCGAGGTCCTGGTGGCGGAATGGCGGGACAGGCTTTCGCGCCTCGTCAAGCGCTGGCTCGGGAGGAGGCACGGCTCCTTGTCGTTTCGGGTGACGCAGATGCTTTCCGGGCACGGTTGCTTCGGAAAGTACCTGGGACGCGGTGGTGTCCTTCTGCGAAATGTTCATCTCGCAGGAGGCTGCGGAAAGGGAGAGGGAGATTACCTCCACTCACCCTGCCCGCAGCAGGCGCACCGGGCGCAGGCGGAGCTGGCGGGCTGAATGGGTCCAGGGTGATGCAAAGTCTACTGGGTCTGTACCGGGTCATTTGGACTAAACTTCCACCAATCCTGCAACCAATTCCTATATAGTACTCGCTGGCGGTTTGTTGACGCGGCACCGTTTCATTTGCTCGCTCGGCTCGCGCGTGGTTGGACACAACACTGCTCTACCCAACAACATGTCCTATTAATACACGCATAGTAAAAATAATTGTTTTTAAGTATGTTTCAAATTAAACACATAATACAGAATAATGAAATGTTATTGTAGACTCAAAAAAGATGTGTCTGTGTTTGTTTGCTTATTTTTATTCCAAAATTTTCTATTAACTTCTAAATACGTCCAAATTGGACATTTTCGTCACAACATTTTCAAAGATATAAATAAGAAAAGGCTCTTTGAAACCTTTAAACAAACTTGTAGAAACAAACTAATTATTATCGCTATGTAATCGGTAATACATAAATACTTACATAATGTTTAAAACTAGTTCTTAACTCTTAAAACATAAGTTTGTAAATAGAATGAAGAATAATTAATGGATACTTACTGGTTTCTAGAAATTCCATTAGTAAGTATAATATTTAATTAACATGAGCCTTGGGAAAAACATTCCAAAGAATATTTACTTTGAGGGAATAACGTTAGAAGTCTTATTTCTAAAATTAGTTGTGTTAAACGACGTTGTTTTATAGCATAACAATAAAAACTATTTCAAAATGGCCTCTTTACTTTTCTTTAAGGTTCATCTATGCCATAAATATCGTAGAAACTGTCGAAAGCTACTAGATCTTCTTATTTATCGAAAATGCATCGCACACTAGGAACTTCTTCTATATAGTGGGTAAGTTAAAAAACCATTAAAACTCACTTATACAGACAACCAGACCTAAAACAATGTAGGAATCGAACCCAAAACACGCGGTTTAACTACCAATGACTCTGCCATCAACAGTCTCTACACAAATAAATATTAAAGTTAATAAGTGGGTTCCAACCAACTATTAAATATATAGGTAAAATAATTTGGTCATATTCCTAGTAGTTTAAGTGACGACTATACACCAACCTTCTTGCCGCAAAACTGAAATTGAGAATAAATCTTAAAAATATATATAAACGTACTCTCAAGCTAATGTTTATTGATTAATCAATGTGTGTTTAAAAAGTAGATAAACTAGGTACCAACTTAAGTAATTTTATTAGCCTATAAGATTCCTACTGCCGTAATCTATCACGCGGCTTTACGGCACGCGGGTTTGCGGATCTGACATGCCAGTTTTCTCACTGCTTGTACAGTCAACAGCAAAAGTAGATGATCAAAATCAGAAATTCAATACTAATGAACGGAGTTCGCGCCAGAACTGTGTGGCGTCGAAGTGATTCAAAAGTATGTGATTGTAAATTATACCAAACATTTACTACCAGTACAGCTGCCATATGTTTGTGATCAGTTTTGACTCCAAAAGTTATAAACTCAATTCGCATCAGAACTAAGAAGTGAAAAAAAAATTCAAAACTAGTGAACAGCTAAAATCAAAAATTAAATGATGAAACTGAGGCCACGTGAAGCAAATAATTCATCCATACGTATTTTTTTATTAACCCAGTAATTTAATTAGTTATGTTTAAAACAGCTGAATTTGATAAAAAAAATGCATCTTAAATATATTTAATATATTTCATCCAATTGAACCCCTAAAAAAAGCACTTGTTTCACTTTGAAATGTTTTTTTGGAAGTAGGTTGTTTTTTTTTTGTAAAAGTGTTTTAATTTTTCACTTTTAGTGGGTCAGTTTGTAATTTATCTAAGTTACAATAGCCCAATGACAACTGCTCATCACCTCTTACAACATATTGCTTTTCTCGATACAAGGACGTTAATTGTTGAGGAGTTCTCCTAGTAAGATCCAGGAGATCTGGAGCTCCATGGTGAAGGCATCATCACCACTATGCATTTTGACAAGCTTAAATTACTTAGCAACTATATTAAAGTACCTAATCGAATCGCAACCCGTGAAATACTTAGGTATAATTGAGTAGTTCCGATGCCCATCTGTGGTCTTCATCATCAGTTCCACTTTAGCAAACGGTGCTTTCCGAGAGCGAATGCACGAGTTACTATACAAAATACCCAAATCACTATAGGTGCTCCTATAAAATTTGAGGTTTTCCCTCGATTTCCATAGGATCCCTTCATCAGATTCTGACTTGGTGACAATGAGACCACAGCGAGAGTATACCCTTTCATACAAAAAAAATAATTTTGCAAATCCGTCTATACAGGGTGGCAGGGACATCGACGCACAAACGTCGTGAAAAGGTTGCACCTGATGCCATAAATGAAATTACGAAGGTCATTCATCTCGGAAATGGCTGGTTAAAAAAATATCGTACAGACTAGACCGCGCGCCGCCCGGTGCGGTGGCGTCCTTTGTGGCCGACAATAGAATGTTGGCATTAGGTAGAAAGCGAAAAGCGAAGGCACCTACTATGCTAGTGTTGACCTCGCATTTGAACTTTAGAAAAACAGCTGATCAGGTAGCCCTTTCCTGTTTTACTTTCATTGCTGGTTTAAGTGAAACAAGTGAATTTACAAAATCTCATTGGAATAGGTAAAAATAATGTTTATATACAGTTTACAGTAAAAAAAAATGCAAAAAAAAAACGTAAAATTTAAGGAAAAGCCGACGAAAAATTTCAACGCAGGGGGGTCCAGAATCATGTACTGAATCCATGGTAAGCGGATGTGCGTCGATGTCCCTGCCACCCTGTATATGACGAAGTTATGCCCAAACATACATAAAAAATATACATATAAACATCCGAATTGATAACCTCCTCCTTTTTCAGAAGTCGGTCAAAAATAATATAATTCAAAAACTTTAGTATTTAAACTGGTTTTTTTTTGTAACTTCTGGCAATGTTCAAAAGTAGCTGATGTGATACAAAACGATAATTCAATGAATATTAATATCTTTGCATGTTTTTGAATTTTGTGTCAATGTTCAAAAGTAACTGATGTGATACAAAACGATAATTCGATAAATATTATTATCTTTGCATGTTTCGAATTTATGTCAATGTTCAAAAGTAGCTGATGTGATACAAAACGATAATTCAATAAATATTAATATCTTTGCATGTTTTTGAACTTTGTGTCAATGTTCAAAAGTAACTGATGTGATACAAAACGATAATTCGATAAATATTATTATCTTTGCATTGCATTTAGTAATCAATAAATTTTCAATAATATTATTAATGATTATAATAATAATAATAATAATAGCAATATTTTTTCATACTCATTAATGTAAAATATCAATCTACCTTCCGGTTTTAATATATTGTAGCCGACTGGGCAAAAGCAATCATTGAGTTATGATTTTTATCGCATCAGCTACTTTTGAACATTGACATAAATTCGAAACATGCAAAGATAATAATATTTATCGAATTATCGTTTTATATCACATCAGTTACTTTTGAACATTGACACAAAGTTCAAAAACATGCAAAGATATTAATATTTATTGAATTATCGTTTTGTATCACATCAGCTACTTTTGAACATTGACATAAATTCGAAACATGCAAAGATAATAATATTTATCGAATTATCGTTTTGTGTCACATCAGTTACTTTTGAACATTGACACAAAGTTCAAAAACATGCAAAGATATTAATATTTATTGAATTATCGTTTTGTATCACATCAGCTACTTTTGAACATTGACATAAATTCGAAACATGCAAAGATAATAATATTTATCGAATTATCGTTTTGTATCACATCAGTTACTTTTGAACATCGACACAAAATTCAAAAACATGCAAAGATATTAATATTCATTGAATTATCGTTTTGTATCACATCAGCTACTTTTGAACATTGACATAAATTCACAAACATGCAAAGATGATAATATTTATATAATTATCGTTTTGTATCACATCAGCTACTTTTAAACATTGCCAGAAGTTACAAAAAAAAACCAGTTTAAATACTAAAGTTTTTGAATTATATTATTTTTGACCGACTTCTGAAAAAAGAGGAGTTTATCAATTCGGATGTTTATATGTATATTTTTTATGTATGTTTGGGCATAACTTCGTCATATATAGACGGATTTGCAAAATTATTTTTTTGTATGAAAGGGTTATACTCTCGCTTGTCACCAAGTCAGAATCTGATGAAGGGATCCTATGGAAATCGAGGGAAAACCTCAAATTTTATAGGAGCACCTATAGTGATTTGGGTATTTTGTATAGTAACTCGTGCATTCGCTCTCGGAAAGCACCGTTTGCTAAAGTGGAACTGATGATGAAGACCACAGATGGGCATCGGAACTACTCAATTATATCTAAGTATTTCACGGGTTGCGATTCGATTAGGTAGATATAGTTGCTAAGTAATTTAAGCTTGTCAAAATGCATAGTGGTGATGATGCCTTCACCATGGAGCTCCAGATCTCCTGGATCTTACTAGGAGAACTCCTCAACAATTAACGTCCTTGTATCGAGAAAAGCAATATGTTGTAAGAGGTGATGAGCAGTTGTCATTGGGCTATTGTAACTTAGATAAATTACAAACTGACCCACTAAAAGTGAAAAATTAAAACACTTTTACAAAAAAAAAACAACCTACTTCCAAAAAAACATTTCAAAGTGAAACAAGTGTTTTTTTTAGGGGTTCAATTGGATGAAATATATTAAATATATTTAATATGCATTTTTTTTTATCAAATTCAGCTGTTTTAAACATAACTAATTAAATTACTGGGTTAATAAAAAAATACGTATGGATGAATTATTTGCTTCACGTGGCCTCAGTTTCATCATTTAATTTTTGATTTTAGCTGTTCACTAGTTTTGAATTTTTTTTTCACTTCCTAGTTCTGATGCGAATTGAGTTTATAACTTTTGGAGTCAAAACTGATCACAAACATATGGCAGCTGTACTGGTAGTAAATGTTTGGTATAATTTACAATCACATACTTTTGAATCACTTCGACGCCACACAGTTCTGGCGCGAACTCCGTTCATTAGTATTGAATTTCTGATTTTGATCATCTACTTTTGCTGTTGACTGTACAATGCTTTCCTTTACCGTTTTGAAAACAGTGGTGGTGAAATAATTTACTTACTAGGCCACCAGTACTTACCATCGTCCCTACCACGTGGGCGTACTCGTAGACATAGCTAGTTGCTACACAAATATGACATATCATTCTCAAAGCGAAGGCTACATAACTCCATGTCTTAACAATACCTACAAAGACTCATTGCTTCATCCATATTTATGAAGAAACTACGGAACGACAGTTACGATAATATTTGCTACCTACATGGCATGACACTGTTAAGGAACTACTCGTAAGAAAGAATTTTTACTCGCTACGCAGCAATTAATTATTGACGTCACAGACTATGTCTTAGAGATGACAATGTGTCTTACTCGTAAACATAAATAATTTTTAAGATTTTATTAAAATCATTTAAATATCTGAAGACCAATGTTCCTACCTTTTCAGACCTTCTAAGACTTCTCAGTCACCTATGGCATGAAAATACGATCAAAACTAAAACATACATGTGAACTAAATTAATGTTTAATTTTAATTTATTAGGTTTAATTGCGTTTTAATTGTGTCAGGAATTCCTAAAAGTCCGGACTGCAAATAAGCCACCGTTACCATAGCAACGTCTCACCTCTCAAAAGTCAAGCTCAGCTTTACAGAACAAGATTATTCGTAAGTTGTTGCTCAAAGTACGACTCTTGGACCTAACACAAAGACGCACATTACGCGCCATTATACAGGCTGTTTTGGGGATGAGTGTAGGCATTTTGCAGATGGATAGGGTCGGTCCATACGATTATCTTATAGTATGGGAACTATGGTCCGATATCCTTTAGTTTTTAAGTTATGGGCAAAAATTGTTTTTTATGAATACTTTACACTTTTTGGGTTATGAAGCTAAAAATAAACACAATTTCATATTAAATACAGTTTTTTTATTATTTGTCGATTTAAACACATAACACACGATAAATTAAAAGTCTTACAACTATTCCGGTAGCAAAAACAATCAAATAGTGAAGAAAAGAAAATAGGCATAAAACAAATCTTAGTGACTTTCATAGATATCAATGTGTAAAAAACTAAAGGATATCGGACCATAGTCTGTTCCCATACTATAAAATAATCGTATGGACCGACCCTATCCATCTGCAAAATGCCTACACTCATCCCCAAAACACCCTGTATAGCCACGTTATAGCAATATACCTAGAACAATACAAATAGAGCGTAAGTATAGTATGCAAATTAATATTATCAAAGTTGTCTCTAAGGTGCTCATTTTGAATTAGGAGCTGAATTTTGGGGAAGGCACTCTGTGGTGTACTACATTTTGGTGTGTAAAATACACACCTTTACAATATATTTTTTTTATATACAATTTCTCCGCAATTAGGTATTTATTCTCAGTTATAGTATACGTTTAGGTACTTCCTGTACACACATGAACTTTAACAATTGTGTATTCAAACTTAACTAATCCAAGATCAGTGCATTACTTGCTGTGTAGTTATTGTATTAGTTCAAATCTGTGGTAAAGGTCTTCACAATCATACCACCAACACTATCATTACAAATTACGTGAATTAAGTTCCTTTTTTATTGCATCATTTTAAATTTAGAGTCACAGCCTTATGAATATAAGCCAGCATTGCACATATAAGCGGGTACGCCTTTAATACCCGGATGCTGTTATTTTTCAGTTTTGTAGTTGTTTTGCTTGAGTTTAGATTTCAATGTTAATAAGAATTTACTTATTTTTTTCTTCATCTCGGTATATTGGAGTGTGCTAGCTAACACGTGACAATCATTCTGAAATGTAATATTTTACAATGTGTATAAACATTAGTGCTATTTATTGAGCATTTCATTGTATAGATTCTTTGTATACCTAGTTCTTCAAACGAATCAGACAGATGTGTTGCTGGGGAGTTTGTTCCGCCACTTCTTCTTCCCAGCAAAAACACTAGGAAGTGGCGAAGGGTGGGCCGTTTTTGGGGGACTGTCTTTATGTATTTTTTGACGTTCAAAAAGTGCTGATTCTCAGCCTAGTTTGAATAAAGACTTTTGATTTTGATTTTGAATGATGTAAACTAATACCTGATTGCGATCCCACCTGATGGTAAGCAGTGATGCAATCTTCGTTGGTGAAGCGAACTAGTTTATTAGGAGGCACTCCAGCCTCGAAGAAAACTAAATAATAATCCGACGGGAAGACCGCAGCAGGCAAGTCGTTTCAGTTCTTTGTGGCAAACTTTACATTTTTACTTTCTTTCTTGAAACATGCTTGTCGTTGTCTCACACTGTTGTGGGCGGTTTCCAGTCTACCCAGATTCAACTGAATAAAGTTTACTTAGTATGGATACTCTCTACCAAAACTGCTACACAAAAATACTAAAATGCAAATTGGCAATTTAAATGATACTAAAAACTATATGTTACTTTGCAAACTGCAGGCGGAACACAAAGAAAACACGCTTATATTTATGGCAAGTGCCACGTTGTCTTTTATTAAAGATTTTATCTTCAGAAGGTCCATTTTACAGTACATGACATTTATACAGTTCCCTGTAGAAACAAAACGGTATGAGGTTTGCAATTTGCAACTGTACCTAGTGTTTTGGGACTTAGATTTTTGATAGTTCAAAGTGTAGTTTTAAAGTTAATTTTTGTTCGACGTTCAGAAGTGCCTTAGAGGAGCCTAATTGAAATAAATGGTTTGACTTTGACTTTGCCTTCATGTTATTGGGGCTAATCTCTTTATTAAAACAATAAAACTAATTAAATTAAACTAAATATTTAGACTAAAACTAACTACAAATAAAATTATTTTAAGAAAAAAAAACCCTAAAGAAAAGCAAAGCCTCAAAGTACTTCTCATCTTATTATAGTAGGTATCACTTTCATTACTCATCATCATCATCATCATTTCAGCCATTGGAAGTCCACTGCTGGGCATAGTCCTCCCCTACAGATCCCCAATAAGACCGGTTGGAAGCGGCTCGCATTCAGCGCGTTCCGGCGGCCTTAATGAGGTCGTCTGTCCACCTTGTGGGTGGACGTCCTACGCTGCGCTTGCCGATACGTGGCCTCCACTCGAGAACCTTTCGACCCCATCGGTCATCAGTCCTCCGTGCTATGTGCCCTGCCCACTGCCACTTCAACCTGCTAATCCGCTGGGCTATTAATGTCGGTAACCTTGGTTCTTCTACGGATCTCCTCATTTTTGATTCGATCTCGCAGAGAGACTCCGACCATAGCCCTCTCCTTAGCTCGCTCGGTCGAAACCGCTTACCATCAGGCGGGCCGTAAGCTTGTTTACCACCGCCGTGGTATAAAAAAAAAAAAAAACAGTGTGACGTATGCTAATTATAATACGTGGGTGTTAAGAATAATTATCGTAGGGTTCACTTATAAACCATGTCAAGCATAGCATATTTTGTATTAAGTATTCGTAACTAATTAGGAAATACTAGACCGCGTGTGTGTCCAGTAGCCCTATTAATTTCTGTTAAGCGTAACTCCAATTCGAACTATTTTGACATTTCTTATAATACTAAAAAAAGTACTCTGAAGCGATTTAGGTTGAAATTAATAAGGCGAGCATAATTATTAGATAATTATAGTCTTAAAACTAATGCATCACACTTTTATTTGCGGTGAGGGGCTGCAATTCGATAATGTAAAGTAAAAATTAACCTTCGCTGATTCCAAAACCATTTTAGGGTCGTAGCCTTATTTTCCTTTTTTAGCTCTCTATATCACAAGATTGTGATTATTTTCACAATTAATACTTGTAACCAAGTTTTATTTGACCTCTATATGACGTCATAATATAGCCTGAACAGACTACTTCCTTCGTGTTTTTCAAGATAAATCAAAAAAACTGTTGTTAGTCTAAAAATCGTATCTGTCAAGTGTTAACTGTTGACAATATCAAGTTTGAGGTTATCTATTAGTGTTTTTTGTATGTACTGAAAACGTGGCAAAGACTTAAAGCTATTCAGTCTACGAAATGACGTCATCACGAATAATCCTTTAAAATATAATTAAAAAAAAAAACTGTTACTTGGATTTAAAAAAAAGCTTAAAATTAGTGGTTTAAAATTCAATGTTTTACAAAATAAAAACATAAAAAAAATACCTGAAGAAAGTTTACATACCGAATTGATATTATAATAAAATTAATGTAAGATTTCACGATCTTTTTTTATTTTAAAAATCATGTATCCCATGTTAGAGTGAGGAAGGTTTGTTGGAAGAAGTTTTTCTGTACTTTCTGCCATTGCTCTTTTACATGTCTCGTTTTATTTCGAAGTCATGTATTCCCCGTAACAGCTAGTAAATCCACTTGTATATTTTGTTGTATTGGAAGAACACTACAAAGTCTCATTAGTTTGAATTAATTTTTGATCTCATTTTAAGCTCAATTTATGTTTTTACTGACTTTGCCATTACTGAAGTACAGGTATTAATATTGGGGTCTTAGTTTAAAATTTTATTAAGTTTATTTTTGCAGTAAGTACAGACGCCAGCACATCAAATTTCTCTAATCAATTTTGAACCTTATAAAAAATAAGGTGCAAAATGGATTGGGGCAGTATTGAATCTTAAATTTTGAATCTGTCAAATTTCTGTAATACATTTTTATAAAATGTATTAAAGAAATTTGACAGATTGTAGTAGATTGAAGTGCTGGCGTCTATACATTACATACTATAATACATTAATTACTTTAGCAGAGAGGCGTATTCATGAGGAAAAAAAACATTTTTAATCAATTAAAAAAAACCTACTTTAGCTTTGTTTATAAAACGTATTGTTCTTAGAGATGTAAAAACACTTTTTCTGTCTGTACTCCAGACTTTATAGGGTATCGTTTTTACGATTCAATTTTAGAAACACGTGTTTGAGTCATCAAATAAGTGTAAATCAAGATGCAATAAATGGTTGCAAATAGCTATAAAACGAGTCTTCCCCGTCTTCCAAGAAAACGTCTAAATCCATTTTAAATATAACTTCACTATAACTGTCGGCTTCATTCTTTAAAAAAAAGAACAATTTTAAACAACTTTGCGAACCGCCATCTTGATCCATTTCCTCCAATCATAAGTCGTCGAATAAACAGTTCTGTTTTTATTTCATTTCGCCTTCCGCTTCGATATAAACGAATATCTAGGAGCCGATCGTCTTTGATCTCGAAATTTCATTGATCCTATCCCTGCCTTTATCAAATACATCTTACAATCTTAGAAGTTTAGCAAATTAATAATATAGGGAATATTCCGAAGTATCTTTATGTTGTACGATTTAATTTTCGAATATTTCGAGATAAATATTTTGTAAATATTCTCTCGTTAAATTAATTTTTGTTAGTGTGCCAAGTAATGGTGGATCCTTGTGAAAATAGAATTAATTACTATTTTCTTAGCGTCAATCAATATTTTGGGAAATTATCGAGAAACTTTCGTTGTGAACAGGTTGTTATTAATTCCGAAATAAATGTTGTTTAAAACTAATGTCCGCTGCCGCCGTTGTTTTTAATAAATACTCAATGTCATACTATTATTATCATAATTATTCATACCTATATTTATTCTTCTTCTTACACACATTGGTTATTGGTTGGTAGTTAGTTACCCTGACTGCTAGCAGTCGGCCAGAGGTCGTGGGTTTGATTCCCACCCAGGACAAATGTTCGTGTCACGAGCACGACCATTTGTTCTATGTCTGGGTGTAACTTATCTATAACATGTATGTATTTAGAAATATATAAGTATGGTTAGTACCCATAACACAAGTTTTCAAGCTTAAACTGGGACTAAATTGCGTTGTGTGAAAAAGTTGTGGAATGTTTATTTTATTTATTTATTTATTTTTTAGGTACACATCCATACATAAACTCATGCCTTTTTCCCCTGGGCGTAGACAGAAACTACTGAGCGCCATATGGTACGACTCTTACATACTTCTTTTGCTTTGTTTACATTCATACATATTGTCATACACACATGCCGGTTGCGAGTACTACGCACCTGACCTTCCTGAAGAACTTATAATATCTTATTTTTTTAAGATTCACCTTGTCAAATGTTTAGTGACTAACTTGGTATCAGAGAGTGGTATCGGCTCCTGACTTGATATCACATGTCCTGGAAAGATATGTCTCAGACATACCGGATTCCTCACGATGTTTTCCTTCACCGTTTTTAGGCAAGTGATAATAAAACAATACGTACATGAATCCGAAAAGTTAGAGGCAAGTTCGAACTCAAGGCACGCAGCCTTGAGTTCGAACTTGAGACCTATGATTTGGCGATCCACCGGTCACACCACTAGGCTATCACTTCTGCTTATACATTTATTATTAAGCTAGTATACTAGAAGCTAAAACATTGTACAGACGCCAGCACATCAACCTACCCCAAACTGTCAAATTTTCCCAATTGAACATGAACCTTTTTGGGTTTAGAATAAAGTTGAAAACCTATCAAGAAAATTCGACACATTTGGGTAGGTTGATGTGCTGGCGTCTGTATATTATTTAGTAAAGATCATTGGTCTTAAAAACAAAATCTTACTTTCATAAGAATTACTTATTAAAAACAAAACAGGTTTAAATCGAATAAATCTAATAAGTAAAAAACCGGTTCGTTAAAACATCACAAAAAGCAAAATGTTTGCAAAAAAATAATTCAAACTAAAGTTTACTAAGACTACGCAAAGGTCTTTTAACCTTTGGGAAGGAACCAATGAAGAC
This sequence comes from Euplexia lucipara, assembly GCA_921972225.1. Lineage (NCBI taxonomy): Eukaryota > Metazoa > Arthropoda > Insecta > Lepidoptera > Noctuidae > Euplexia > Euplexia lucipara. Next base: position 17,497,025 of record OV179161.1, on the reverse strand, counting down.
AATTATAATAGCGGAGGTGAAGTTAAGAATGAATAGATTAGCAGGGTAGTTTTTCATTGCGTTCGTTTTACAGACGCCACAAAGACATTCAATACCTATAGACCGGACATCACGAACAAAATTTTCATCCGAAACTTGTGTCCTTAATGAGTTTTTTTAGTACGCTCCGCTGCCGCTCCAATATTCATATATTATTCTAGATGGCGCCACTGAGACATGGGATCAAAGTTTTTCTATGACATTTCCTCGCATGTCATCTCTTTATTATTTTAAATCTCTTTGAGTTACCTCAATGTGTCAAATTTCTTTGATCGTTTTTCAACTTTATGTTAAACAGAATAGGGTTCATGTTAAATTGCGAAAATTTGACACATTGGGGTATCTTGATGTGCAGGCGTCTGTACAATGAACCTTACATCCCAAATAAAAGCGAATATCTCTTAATGTTACTTCAAGCAAGAAAGCATACAACTATATATATTCAAAATATGAGCCCACGCTTTTCAATTTTCCTTTCTGAAAATTAATGAAATTCACTTAAACAAATCAACGGGAAGCATTAAAAAATAATTGAACATAAAAGTTGTCCAATAAAAATGGAATTAATGCTAAATGAATAATAAAAAGTAAAGGAATAGGGCTATGAAAATTATATTAAGGCTATTATCGATATTCTTAGTCGAGATTTTATGCTTTGCGACCGATCAGCAGAATGTTGGCTGAGTAAAAGCCGAACAGTTTTAGGCCATTTAATTTTATTTTTTTGCTTGAAAACCAATATTTTTTTGCCTTGTGCTTGCTTGTTTGGTAAAACTTTGAACGAGTTTCGATAAAAAATCGAGGTGGCCGTGTTAAACTAACTTGAATTTGAGTAGAGAGAATACCCTGCTGCGCAGAGTAGATTCTTCTGTTAATCAAATTGTTTAATTTTAAGGGTCTGCTTTTTTGTCACAAGAACGGTAAAGATATTATCAAATTGTTACCAAGTCTACAGTACATATATGAATGATTATGGTAGGTACAGTAATGTAAAATAAACAAAGGTATAGGAAAACCGTGTTATAACTTTCAATTCAATTCGTGTATTGCCTTCCATAATGTACATGAATAGGTGGTAGTACAAAATTTAGTTTACATAATTGTGGACATAATAGGGCTTAGCAAAATACATTATTTTATAGGATAAAAATGACTTACAGACTAACTTATCCTAATCATACAATTTCATTAAACATTCATTATATTACTTTAAATATACATTACATTAAATTAAACATACATGACATAAAATTAAATACATAAGGGCTTTTACACGTTCTGCATACCAGTCCCATTATTTTTGTATTTATAAGTCTTCTATAATATCAATAAGGTCGTGTTGACAATCGATCGAATATTTTCTTTTCAAAATGAAACGTTAAATTCGTCTTTCAATTCAACTTAGGTTTTTATAAGAGAAAATATTTGGTGTCTGAAAGTAGGCGACAAGGATGGTAACCTTGAATCGGGGAAAACTAGGTACTAGGCAATACAGCTGTCATCAGTAATGTTTACCTACTGTATAGTATAACAGTTGAGCATTATATTAATATATACTAGATAAGGTCGTATACGTTAAACGTTAAAATAGAGTGTGTGTCCCTCTATTTTAATGTAGGTAAATATTCACAGACTCCAAACCAAACAGAAAAACATAATAGACCGAAATCTAATCAAGATTTCTTATCCACTTCCTACGTTTAATAAACTGCAAAAGATAACCAAAAACGTTAATTTAAAGTAGGTAATGCAATAAACTGTGACAGAGAACAGACTGAATTTCATTCTGTTAACTTGGTCCAATGTAACGAACAATGGATACCAATTACTCTGGCCCCAATTGACAGCAATTAATGAACTTTGTAATCATAATTACGGCTAGATTTGTACACTGGTTTTATGACGTCAACTTAATTATGTTTTATTCAGCGTTTTCATCGAGCTTTGAAATGATTATTCATGATGATAATAATTGTCGAAATACCTTTTTTGGTATAAACGTACGTATCTACAGTTTTGAATTCTCTAATTCTTAAGCTCGATGTATCATTTTTTTTGGATTGCGTCTGGTAACATCCAGCATGGTTAAAAATGACCTCTTAACATGTGGAGCGTAAAAAAAAATTGCGTACACGGTCTACAATGATTATGTAAAATGTGTAAACAGTGTCCTAATTGTTTATTGAATTCATAATATTAGGTATATTGAAACAAATCGTGAAGCGTTTGTTTGACGCATCCCGTGACCCAAGGGTTGGCTTCTACATCAGAGGCTTAAATCATTGAGAACGTGACGATGTCAACAACTTTATAGGATCTTTACCTATTAGTCGATGCAGGAATTTTTCAATGCCATATAAGTAGCCATATTATTGTGACATATAAATATAATGTGATTGACAGTTAAGTTTAGTTCGTAAAGATATTTTATTGTTTTTTAATAAAAGAGAAAATAATATCGTGGTAATATACAAAAAAATATTAGGCATTATAGCTGGTTATATTTGCCGCATATCGAATGGTGAATGGACTAAACGCATGACCCAATGGGTTCCTTTTGGTACATGAAGTGACATAGTGGCAGCCGCTTATGGTATGAGCTGTACTCATTCAATAAGGACTGGTCCCAAAAAGCCTTATACTCCATTTATAATTACATTAGAAAAAGAGGCTCGTGGGAGCAGGAATGCGTTTTATTTATTTCAAACAAAAGTGAAAACAATTTTTATTCAAATTTATAGCGTGAGGCCGTTGGTACATGGTAGTGGTGTGTAGTGGCCACCCTGGTAGTTGTTTCCCCTGCCGCCGCTAGAGTGCGCGGCAGCGATCAACCGCGCGGATGCGCGCGCCAACTTCAGTGCTCTACAAACTACGAGACGCGCTGCGCGGTGCCACATTATTATTCCCCGCGCTTGCGCCAGTTATTTTAGTGACCGTTGTTCATTTTGTTCGGCTAGCATTAGCCTGGTTTCGTGTTACATGACTGTTGTAAACAATAAACTAAGTTAAAACCAGACATGCAGTGTTTCAGACCACCCCAATAGCCTACCCAACGCTATAAGTGGCTGCCCAACGTGCGTAGTAGGTATAAAACTAGTGACTATTTGGGACTTATATCGAACCCTGTGTTGTGTTTCTTCGGTGTTATACGAAAAGCGTGTGTCCTATCGTATCGAAAATGCCGCAAACACGGTCTGAAGATCGCTCGAAGTCGAACAATGATGGCGGCACGGCCGCCGCCACCAACGTTACAATGTCTCAAGAGATGCTCACAAGTCTGCTCAGTACCATGCAGCAAAGCCAACAAGAGTTCTGCCAGCAATTATTCCGCGAAGTGCGATCGTCAACGCCGCATAGCAACGTTTCTGAGGTCCAAGCATCGGGCTTTGCTTTTGGCGCGAACGGAAATTTCGCGAAGTGCACGACACGTTATGGCGGACGCGCGGACGAATCTTTGGAAAACTTTTTAGATGCCGTAGTTACCTATAAAGATTGCGTCGCCGTATCTGACGAAAACGCTCTACGTGGTTTTTCGATGTTGTTGGAGGGGCCTGCTGCAGTATGGTGGCAAGGTGTAAAGCGGTCCACCGTGTCGTGGTCGGAAGCCCTAGAGCGAATAAAGAGTGCTTTCGGCGATCGTGACCCGCCACACCGACTTTACATTAAAATGTTTTCGTTGACTCAAGGAGAGGAGCATACCGACTTATTCATCGCCAAGGTACGTGCTCTGTTGGCCAAGTTCCCAAAAGACGACCTATCGGAAAAGGTACAACTGGATATGGCGTATGGGTTGCTCAGTCAACGCATTAGAAAACGTGTATGCAGAGAAAATATCAACAGTTTCGAAGAATTACTACACAAGTGCCGTAACGTGGAGGATTCCCTGAAGGAGGCTAGTCCCGGTCAGGCTAGTAGCTCGTCTCTCGCGAGATCACGTACGCAGACGAGTACGCGCGTAGTGTCGTCGTCATCGTCATCGTCGCCGCGGAATGTACCGGCCGCCGACACTGTGGCCGCCGCCGCCGGGTCCGCAGAGACAGCCACCGCCGCCGTCGTCAAGGACAAGAAGCAGTTCTGTACATACTGCAAACGTTCAGGCCACGTAAAGGATGTGTGTGAGAAACTTAGCGTAATAGTGATAACAGTGATAAGACACAACTAAAAAGTGAAATAAAGTGTTACGGCTGTGGTGCCGCGAATGTAATTAAATCTAAGTGTAAAAACTGTTCGGGTCAGCAAGCGTTTTATTCAGTTGACAATACATCGCATAGCGGAGCGCTGAGTCGCAGCAACAACGGTTTTTATAAAGCGCGCGAACCCGCCGCCGCCGCCGCCGCCGCGCCGCTTCGATCGGGGCCGCCTCTGCTGCCGCGCATCGGAGGCCCCCGGCTGCATGGCTGCTCGGCCGCCGCAGACGTTCCCATCGTTCACGCTTCGCAGCGAGTTAACCCGCCAACTCAATTGTTTGTACAAGGTAACCCGGCGCGTGCCGTGGGTGACTTAAGTCATTGTAATAATCATGTGATAAATAATTGTAATGTATATAATAAGTCTTATGTATCGTTGGAAGTTAACCCTGCGTGTGCCTTGAATGAATTAAGTCATTGTAATAATCATGTGATAAATGATTGTAATGTTTATATTAAGCCTTGTGTATCTTTAAAAGTTAACCCTACGCGTCCCGTGGGTAATTTATTTAATTGTAACCATAATGTTGATAAAAATGTTTCGTGTATTAATAATAATGCTTGTGTATCTAGTTTAGATGATGGTTATAGTTGTAATATGCCTTTTCGTCGCCCCGTGTTAGTTATAAACATTCTGGGAAATTGTGGTACTGCGCTCGTGGACTCTGCAGCTACTAGCTGTATTGCCGGTCACACGCTCTACGCTCTCCTACTCAGGTTAGGACACCCGTTAGTGCCGTCAACGCAAAATGTTAGGTTGGCGGATGGTGTTAGCAGGGAGATGAATGTACTCACCACGGAGGTAAAGGTAACACTACACCATAAAACTAGAGTCGTAAAGTTTTTAATTTTTCCTGAAACAAATAATAATGAAAGCTTGTTAGGTATAAATTTCCTTACCTTATTTAACCTAGTGTTTAATTTCGGTGAAAGTAAATGGTACTTTGCGGAAAATATTAAACAGAAATTCGAAATACAGTTTGAAAAGGTTTCGTCACCTGTATCTTCGTGTGCCGCTTTAGAGGTGCTCCGGGACGATGAGGCGACTACGCTTACTTCCGATCAACGTCAAGTTCTTGCCAATCTCCTTGTAGAATATGAGGATATCTTTGAGCCAGGGGGAGACGCGACTCCGTATGCCGAGCATATTATTGATACCGGTGATAACTCTCCCATTGCTGTCCCGCCCTATAGGTTGACGCCTGCCAAGAAAGAGGTCATGCGGGCAGAGCTCGACAAGATGTTGGCTGAGGATATAGTCGAGGAGTGCGAGTCCGCTTGGGGATCTCCCGCGCTCTTAGTGCCGAAAGCTAATGGTAAGGTACGTTTTTGTGTTGACTATAGAAAGCTCAATGCGGTTACAAAAACCGACGTCTATCCGATGCCGTTGATAGACGAGCTTGTTCAGTCTACAAAGAAGCATTGTTTCATGAGTACCCTTGATATGCGCAGTGGATTTTGGCAAGTTTCCGTCCGTGAACAGGACAGAGATAAAACAGCTTTCCTGACGCCGTTTGGTTCGTTTCGATTTAAGCGTATGCCGTTTGGTTTGAAAAACGCCCCGTCAACCTTCCAACGGCTCATAGACAGGCTTCGTGCAGGTGCCTCCCTGAAGGACGTGACCCTGTTAGCGTACCAAGATGATCTTTTATTGATTTCAGATGGTAGCTTCGAGAAGCATGTCTCAGATCTGCGCGCAGTATTTGAGAGGTTGCGTTTGTTCAAGTTACGTGCGCATAGAGAAAAGTGCGTCTTTGCACGAGACAAGGTAAGATATCTCGGTCATGTGATAACACAGGATGGTGTATCAGCAGACGAAGATAAAGTTCGTGCAGTCCTGGACATGAAAGCACCCTCATCGTTGCGTCATCTTAGGACCTTTTTACAGACGTGCTCGTGGTTTAGGAAATTTGTTCCCAGTTTCTCTGCTGTCGCTGAGCCGCTGACACGCTTACTGAAGAAGAATCAGCCATGGTCTTGGGGATCAGACCAGGCTCGTGCCTTTCAAGAGTTGAAGACGCGGTTGTCTTCGGCACCGATTCTTGTTCAAGCGGACTACAGTAAGCCATTTGTGTTAAGGACAGATGCTAGCAGTTACGCCATAGGTGCTGTGTTGTTGCAGGGCGAGGGTAAAGACGAACGCCCAATAGAGTATGCTAGCCGTCTGCTCATCCCAGCCGAGAGGAATTACAGCACTACGGAGCGAGAGGCGTTAGCTGTTGTGTGGGCTGTCGAACGTTTCAGAGGATATATCGAAGGTCATGAGGTCGTTATAGGTAGCGACCATCAGCCGTTAAAGTGGCTCCTTACTCTGAAGTCGCCATCGGGTAGGCTCGTTCGATGGGCTCTTAAACTACAATGTTTTAACATTCAGTTACAGTATACGCCTGGAAAAGCCAATGTGATTGCAGATACACTCAGCCGTCCGCCCTGTAAAGAAGAAGAGAAAGGTCAGTGTGGAATTTGTTCGGTCGTCGTAGACTTACCTGCTAGAAGACCAGCTGATCTCCGGCGTACGCAGCTCGATGACCTGGAACTCAAGAAAATTATTAGTGATCTGGAAGATACGTCTGATGCTGAGTCTATAGGAGTTAAGCGTTGGTCAGAAAGAGGCTATTTCTTGCAGCAAGGCGTTTTATATAGGTATAATCCTGATGTAGATAATGAAGAGCCGCAGCTGGTAGTCCCGGTTTCCCTCCGATCAGAAATTTTAAAGGAATGTCACGACTCCGATATAGGCGGTCATCATGGAGTCGATAGAACGTACAGTAGGGTCGCTCAAGGTTTTTATTTCCCAGGTATGCGTAGGGTCATCACAGACTACATCAAGACCTGCACCACCTGTCAACGGTATAAGTCCTCAAACACGAAGCCGTCGGGACTCTTGCAGACTCCTGTTTTGAACCAAAGGGGAGAAGTACTGGCCATAGATCTGTTCGGCCCTCTTCCTAAAGGAGACAACAATGAGAAATGGATATTGTTAGTAGAGGACACAGCGACCCGTTGGACCGAGTTGTACGCCTTGAAGGAAGCAACCTCAGAGGTATGCGCCCGTACGTTAATTGAAGAATATTTTCTTCGTTACGGTTTTCCTCGACGCATTGTATCAGACAATGGCGTCCAATTTGTTTCAGCTGTTATGCAGCAGTGTATGTTTGTTTTAGGTATAAGTCAAGAGTTGTTACCTTTATACCATCCGTCAGCCAATCCAGCTGAACGTAAAAATAGGGATTTGAAATTTCAGTTGTCACGTCTAGTTGATACCAACCACTCGTCATGGCCACAGCACCTTGCCGCAGTAAGGTTTACCATGAACTCGTCGGTGTGTCAAACTACTGGTTCGTCTCCAGCTTACCTCATGTTTGCTAGGGAGCTTCGTTCGCCACTCGACGTGCAGCACGACATAAGGTCGATTCTTAACAAGGATAATTTTGTTCCTCAGAGTACACCCTATTTGGAAAAGTTTATTAATGGTCTAGTTTCTGTTAGAGAAAGGGTCGAAGCTCAGCAGGACCGACGCAAGGAATGTGCGGATAAGTCCAGGAAGCCTGCCGAAGTTTTCGAGATCGGGGATCAGGTGCTCTTAAAGTCTAATGTCCTTAGCAATGCAGCTAAGAACTTATCTGCTAAGTTCATTCCGAAAAGAGATGGTCCGTATGTCATTGCAAAAAGGGTTAGTCCCACAGCTTACTGCATCGCAGAATTAGATAACCCGGAGAGTATTTTAGGCAAGTTTCACGTATCCGAGCTCACACGTTTTCATTCCCGCGGTGACTCGCCTCCTCGTCCCGTGGTCCCGAAAAGACACAGAGGACGTCCACGGAAGCACGTTTGTCCCGTTTGTTAATTTGTGTATTGTGCGAGTTCGTGAGCGAGGGCGTTCTCACGACTCGAGGGGAGTGTATAGCGTGAGGCCGTTGGTACATGGTAGTGGTGTGTAGTGGCCACCCTGGTAGTTGTTTCCCCTGCCGCCGCTAGAGTGCGCGGCAGCGATCAACCGCGCGGATGCGCGCGCCAACTTCAGTGCTCTACAAACTACGAGACGCGCTGCGCGGTGCCACATTATTATTCCCCGCGCTTGCGCCAGTTATTTTAGTGACCGTTGTTCATTTTGTTCGGCTAGCATTAGCCTGGTTTCGTGTTACATGACTGTTGTAAACAATAAACTAAGTTAAAACCAGACATGCAGTGTTTCAGACCACCCCAATAGCCTACCCAACGCTATAAATTGATTTATTTTAAATTGTTGTTTTAATTTATTTGTAATTGTTTTTTTTAGAAGAATAAAAGTGGAACGAAGAACGACCCCTTGCATTGATTGTTCATCCCTGTTTTTTTGAAGTTTTTATCATTGACACTAATATTCAACTAAAATGAAATAATATAACTCGGTAGATGAAATGTTACAACAAAAATAGATTTTAACAAATTCTAACAAATAACATCCTTAATTGTACTTTCGTTACAAAGTGTGCATTAAAAATAACGTTTTATAACTTATGTCTAATGCTATTGTAAATGGAGCATAGATAGAGGAAAGTGGAAAGAAAGTAGGAAGCAAAAGGCAGGGGGAATATGTATGCTAGTATGTAATATAGTATTTATCCTGTCAAAAAAAACTTAAGTTGTGTAGCAGTCTCTGTTCGTTTTTACAAAATCCTAGAAGACCTTTGACAATCAGGTCAAGAGCACCTGGACACGAAAACGCAAATTCTATTTTTACGTAATCAGTATACAGGTAGATTTGCTGCTTGTCCGTCAGATATAATCTCTTAAGTCCTCTCTCTAAAGACTCTTGGAAGGAATTAGGTTGCTTTTACTTTTTCTCTTCAATTTCTCTTTAGCCGCACGCTCAAGGCAAAGTTATGTTTTTTTTTTTATTATACGCGCCTGGTTTTCATGTCAATTTATAATTATAATAATATTGTCTTTTTTAATAGTGTTGCCACACGAAATAATGATCACGGACATTTTTTTGTCTTATAATAATCAGTGTACACAGCAGGACATACAAGGTCATTTTTTGTGATTTTTTACACAGAGGTCAGATAGTAGCCAAAGCACTCGCGTCTGCCTTTTTGGATACATTTGTGTGTATTATAATTATCACTTGCATTAAAAACGGTGTTAGAAAACGTGGAGTGGTAACCAGCATGCCTGGCATTGGATCAGCGTCTTTCGAGCACATGCGAAGCTAACTCAGAGTGCCATTAGTGGTATAAAAATTCTGCCACTAGATTTGTTACTAATCACACGAAATAGAGCAGAAGGTGGTTGAGGATCTTCTCCTTATGAGGATCGCAACTTCTCGAAGCAAGAGTTTTTTTCCAGATCACTAGTCATAGGCTGTACCAGTTAAATTCCCAAAATTATGTTCTGAATAACGTCTGTTACTTTATTTCACGTTGAACCCTTAGGCAAGTTTATGATTTTTACGTAATAATATTTTATATTCTTTTGTCTACAGTCCCGCCAAACAAGATGGTGATCACAGACGATAAGGGTGACGTAAAGCAAGCCATCGTTGGACCTTACATCGAAGGAGATACCTTCACGTTGAAATGTGACGTCAGCGGGGGTAAGTTAAACTAGATGTTGGAAATAATTCTTCTTTACTACCTACGTACAAGGTGTAAAAAAAACTTTGGCACTGAAGATAAACTACTTCAGATAAACTACTTCAGATTGGTAAAATTGGAAGCATTGATTTATTTTGAAGAAGAGAAATTTAAGAACTTAACTGCATTCCGATTTCTCGACTAGCTTACCTAAACTATGAATCGAACCAGTTTCGTTTCATTAATCAGTGCAGTCAATATTAGAGATACGATTTTCTTGGGTCTCATACTCGTTTGTGGGACAAGATATCCATAAAATGTATTATTTAGTCCACAAGATTACACATCGACTAGAGCTAAAGACTAATGCTTTGACAAATTTCGACACTTTACTGAAAAATAACAAAATTACTTTTAAATAACCCAAGTCACCCCAAGTCACTGGGTTGTGCTGGTCGGGTTGTCAATGTTAAACATGGGAACTCAGCTGCACCCTATTATACTGGAAGCCAAACCCAAAATAGTTATAATAATAATAACATCATAAAAGACAATTTTCATCCATACATCCACACTACACTTCACAATTTTACATTCACCTTTCACATTTACACTCTACTCACATTTCTGTCTATTTTTTAAGTTTCTGTGCAAAAAATGATTACTGTTGTGACATCTGATGGGAGAAGGCACTGACTTCTGTAACAGAGGTCTTTGAACCTAGATCAGAAGTCAGGGACTTCATAGGTCTTGTGTATCTTTTATTTGTGAATAAATTTATTTTATTATTATTATTTATTATTATAATAATAAGGAAAAAGGTTAGGCAGATGACAAAAACTAATCACCCATGGGTTGCAGCATTTTAACACTCTTTATTCATTGGTAAGTCTTGGAAATCCCTGGTACGTCTAATCGAATAAAAATAAATGGATAGATAACGAAGTTGGGGTCAGCTTTAAGACTAAAAGTGCATCTTGCTAATAAATGGAACGTATTTATTTTTTAGCTGTCTTTAATAAAATCAGATTGTCTTAAAAATTAGGTATGTTTCAAAATCTTTCTACCTCCAAAATGATTAAAGTGGTGTTTACAATTGTGTGAATTTTGTAAGCCTCGATAGCGGGACATAGTTGACCTATGTAATAACTGTTTATAAACACATCCTATAAACCGAACCTATTTTGAATTTGAATTTAACCTTTGTTTATTTTCACAGGTCGTCCCAGACCATGGGTGAAATGGTTCCGGGACGAGGTAGAGACAGACACGCCAGCAACACCGCTATCAGCGAATGGCGTCCGTGGGGTGCTACACATTGGCCCACTAACGCGTGCGGATGTAAGGGCTGCATTCACTTGCAGAGCCTCTAACCATCCGCGGGCGCACCCCATTGAAACTTCACTCACATTGGATATGAATTGTAAGTTATTGTAAATGACTGAATAGACATAAGTTCCAGCAGCTTTCGAAGCGTATATTTATGGTATGGTTAAGCTAGTAGCTTAGCCCTGGATCGAAAAAATTTAAAGCCACGGGGAGAGGCCTTTGCCGAGCAGTGGCAGGCTAGCAGTATCAGTGAGCAATTAGCTGCTGTAATGCGTGTTTAGAGCTCAATTGCTGGACGAAACAAATGACTGGCCTGTTGGTCTAATAGTTAGTGACCCTGACTGCTACGCCAAATGTTTCTGTGATAAGCACGATCATTTGTTGTGTCTGGGTGTAATTTATCTATAATATGTATGTATTTAGAAATATATAAGTATGTACATCAGCTGTTTAGTACCCATAACTCAAGCTCTCAAGCTTTACATGAGACTTAATGGCGTTGTGTGAAAAGTTGTGGAATATTTTATATTTATATTTTATATTTTTATGGTCTACAGATAGTTGTTACGGGTTAGGATGTTTTTTTTTTAAATTATATTTAAGGTACCTTAATTGTTTGTTTTAGTGGTTACGTAGTCAGGGATCCCCACAGTTTTTGAAGCGCGTTTAAAGTATTTAACAAAAGGCTGGTTCTGTTAAAAAAAAAAACAGAGCTAGCCTTATTTTACTGGTGTAAGAGTCAGAGAAAATTCTCCTCAAAAGAGATCATAGCATATCCGAACACTATGTTATTTTTTATTTAAGCTGGACTTCGCAAGGTGGCCCTGAATTATGTACAGAACTCAATCATGTCCTATCGACACTCTATATTATACCTACTAGCGGACGACACGCGGTTTCTCTTACGTAGTTCCCGTTCCTGTGGAAATACAGAGATAAAAAGTAGCCTATGTGTCACCCGAAGATGGTGTAGTCCCAACCGCGAGACAATTTTTCAAATCGGTCCAGTAATTTTCAAGTTTATTCGTAACATACAAAAATACATATCTTTCCTCTTTATAATATTAGTGAAGATTTGAGTTTCTACCCATGGACAGAGACAGAACCCCTGTCCTTGGAAGTGACAGACGTTTTTGACGGTCCACTCGCTTCTCAGGACCAAGGTCCCTACCCAAGAAACACATGACATATTCCATAAACCGGTTTGTCTACCTATCTCACTAAGAATGACGGCCGAGGTCATAAAATACATTTATACCCAAAGAGGTTTTCTTCTATTTAATATAATACTCTTTCCTTGTGACCAAGTCGACCGCACTTGACGGAGAGACCGACTCACGTAATATTGCGTGATTACTCAAATGCTAAAGTCAAGAATATTATATAAAGATGAAAAAAAAGGAAAAGAAAAAAAGATTGTTTATTTGGCACCAGTAACATAATACGTTATTATCACGAAGTAATGTCTTACGATATGAGAGTAAAAAATCATTTTTTTGGAGGTCTAAGGGCGTTTACACACGACGTTTTCCTAGATAACCTGAGAGTGAGCCGCTGCCTGAGTTAATTTGACTGGCCTGTTGGTCTGTAGTTAGTGACCCAGACTGCTATACCCGAGGGCGTGGGTTCGATTCCTACCCAGGACAAATGTTTGTGTGATGAGCACGATCATTTGTTCTGTGTCTGGGTGTAATCTATATCTATATCTTCTATATTATATATACTTATAATAAATCTGTAGAAGTAAAATTTCTGTACATTGAAAATATCAAAAAAATAAATAGCAGGGGGTGTTACTGGACCGACACCGAACCCAAAAATATGATTAAAAAAATTTTTGTCTGTCTGTCTGTCTGTCTGTCTGTCTGTCTGTCTGTCTGTCTGTATGTTCAGGTATCACGCAAAAACTACCGGTTCGATTACGATGACACTTGGTATACTTATTCTTTAATATCCTGGGCACCACACTGGGTACTTTTTATCCCGGAAAAACAAACTAAATTTTGCGGTTTGATCCCTAGACCCGACTACTGTACCAACCGCAAATAATAAGTTTGTCGTAGGTTACGTCACCCGCAGTGGAGTTCACCAAGGGGCGCTGCACACGGCTAAGATACTATAATATTTTATCTTAAGATACAATATCGCTCGCCATACAATTCAATGGACTATCACACACTACGAAGATAATTATGTACATTGAATATTATGTTTATTCAAAATTAATATTGGAGGATAATTGGTGATCGATACTGATGCCAAAAATGCAGTCAGTAAAAGTTTTGTCTGTCTGTCTGTATGTGCACGCATAGTTCAAAAACTATTATAGGGATTTTAACCAAACTTGGTACGGTTGTAATCAATACGCCTGGGTAGGTTGATCTTAGTCTCAGTTGTTTTACACATGGTCAATTGTACGGCGCTCTTTCCCGGATCAGTAGTTCCAGAAATCTTTATGCATACATACCGGAAGGATCAACTTTGAAAGTAGTCTTTCCGGAAGTATTATGCTAAAATTATTACGTTTATATATCAACGCACAGCCCAAACCGCTGGTATTAGAGACATGAAACTTGAAGGGGTGTTCTTAGTGAAGAGTAAGTATCAACTAAAAACGATTTTTGAAAATTCAGCCCTTACAGGGAAAATATAGGGGACGGAAGTTCGACATCCACGCGGGCGAAGCCGCGGGCAAAAGCTAGTTTATATATAATTCTGTATGATATTACAAATATTATAATCATATAAGTTTGTTTATTATTCTCTGCTTAGCTTGGAACTAGATTGCGTTGTGTGAAAGTTGTGGAATTTATAATAAAAACGTGGTGTACAATAAGACCCTTACCTACGACATGAGAGAAATAATTCATTTATTTGGAGGTCTTAACATTTTCTTTTGCCAAGGCGGAAATTAAAATAATATTGTTTATGTAGCTGTTGTACTCTCGACACGGACTTAATTCCTTTGAAGTAAATTTAATAGACAGAAGATGGGTCTAAGACCTGAATTTAATTAGTTTTTAGGATACAAAATGTAGTTAATAGAAATACTGTTAGAGTCGTTCGCTTGGCGGCTTTGTTACATGATTTAATTAGTAGTCTTTGTCTTGACTGCAGCGTTGGTCTATTGGTCTCAAGCCACACTGCTGAGCACGAGGTCCCGGTTTCAATCCCCTCACTTTTTCACATGTTGGTAAGCTAAATGCAGTTTTTCTTGTTATTAAAATTGATGACATGGTTCCTCAGAACAGATCTTCGTATGTCTTATAGTTTCAGACTTTCCCATACTGACCCATTTGAATGAGACACCCTGTATACCGGGCCTTTCTTGACATAATAAAATTACGGTACGGTTGGCGCGGTGGCCGCGCCGTAGGCTGCGTTGCTTGTTACTCTCATGTCACAAATATCTGTATGGCCACACAGGTTGTTGTACCAGCCTCATTTATATTCACATACAAAGACAGCTAGACTGGAACAACTGCATTTACAGACGCAACCACGATACAGGAGACAAAATGGGTCGGGTAAATCGTTGTTGAGTTTTTCTATGTGGAATTTCTCAGTAGCAACTTGGAGCCTAGATTTGTACCCGATTGAGGGAGACTCGCTCCCTATTACATGGGACTTAAACATAACTGGTGAAATGTGGATGTACAGATGCCAGCACATCAAGTTACCCCAATATGTCAAATTTCTTTGATCGCTTTTCAACTTTATTTCAAAGAGAATAAGGTTCATATACAATTGGGAAAATTTGACACATTGGGGTAACTTGATGTGCTGGCGTCTGTACTATAGGTACACCTCTACCTTACCTTTCGGGGATTATAGGCGTGACGTGCTCCATAGGACATGGAGGTTTGACAAAATCAAATTGGCTGCTAAAGTACCTACTTAAATTTTTGTTTGTTTGCTTTTTTCTCTACGCTCACACACTGATCTGCTGTTTGTTTTTAACTTTATTCATTTATTTATTCAATGATTATTTCCTTTAATAACATTCTACAGTTGTTATTTTGTTAATATGTGAGTACAATGTTATAGTGATATTTTTTTTATCGAGTCTATTGCTTATTTTTTATAAACCTATCTCAGTATAGTTCCTATTACTCTAGGTGCATCGTCCTCACATAATCTGTTTGCTGTATACGAAGTATTGTGAACTTATTTTAAAAGAGTACCTAAGTATGGAGTTTCTTGCACATTCTTCTCCATACAAAACTTTCATTTGGAATGTGCAACTAGAATCATTCTCTTAATTTATTTAATTGGTAAGTATAACGTTCAAAAGTGCCTGTTATGGGTATAATTGAAATAAACGATTTGACTTCGACTTTTGACTTTGACGTTATATTGTTAAAAAAGACTAACATTAATTTTCTTTACAGTTCCACCATTGACAGTCCACATCCTCGGGTCCAATCAGCCTCTATCAGCTAGCAGAAGATACGACCTTCTATGTCAAAGTTCTGGGTCAAGACCGCCTGCTTCCATCACGTGGTGGAAGAATGGACATAGGATAAACAATGCAAAGGAAACGGTAAGCAACATACAGCACACGAATATCAATTTTAGATCGTGTTATTTTTTATTGGTGTTTATTTTGGTATTTACGCGCGGGTTATTTTCACTCTGGCAAGTAGAAATGTGACTTCTCCAAACACTTTTTAAGTTTGTTTTTTACTCATAACTGACATGGCCTGGCCGTGGTGGCCGTATCCGTACTTCTATGCTGCAGTCAATAGCATAGTTGCAGTAAGTACGCTCTAGACGGTTTCGAGAAAAACGCGGTTAAAGTTTTGGTGAGAAAATCTTCCATAAATCCTTTGTTTGTAATCAGATCATAATGGTTGATACCTTAAATGAAAGAGGATCTCAGCACCTATCTATTACTAATTTGTAAATCAATACTGAGTTATTGAAGGACAAAATAAATTCATTATTTTAGTTATATTAAGTATCTCCTAGAGAGTCTCTGTTAAGTAACACTTAGCATAAACATAGTAATTGTGTTTTTTACTGTATTAATGCTAAGTAACCATATAAATTTACGAATTAATTATATGGTTTATAAATTTCATTTTATTGGGCTATAGTGATTATAAAACAATTAGTTCTTGGTTTTAATTAATGTAATTAAAGAACTTAATAATCTTGTTTTAGATATATTGTAATTAACTGTTGCTGAAAATAACCTAGCAATAAAATTTGACAAATCATGTTATGTTTAGTGAATGAAATTGACTTTTAGTTTAAATTGAACTTCTTTCTTACAATTAAGTAGCCCCTTAAGCGCAGACTACACCGCCAGCTAGCGAGCGTGCGAGCTAGCTGTATCGTCGTATATTTCGTTCGCAGCATTTGTTTCGCTTACGTAGCTTGTCTCTGTAGCTCACACTGTGAACCAAAGTATTAAAAAAGCTTTTTACATAAAATTACCACCAACTTCATGGAAAAACACTAACCTACAAGTGTTAAATAACTATAGTTTCGGAAGTCGGTGGCCCATAAGATGAATGCAACAAAACCACCAAAGCCACAGACTTCCGAAACTAGTTATTTAGTGCTAGTGTTTGTCAATGAAGTCGGTTGTATTTTTTTGTTAAAAAGATCGTCAGCGAAACAAATGCTGCGAACGAAATAAACGAAGATGCAGCTAGCTCGCTCGCTAGCTGGCGGTGTGGTCTGTGCTTGGGCTTATAGTTTTTATTTTGCAATTTTTAGTTAGTTTGAATGAAAAAGTAAACGCCCTTTACCCCTTAGTGTACTTCTCTGTTCAGCACAAGGGAATTGTTTGTTTTTTTTTTCATTTTGGCTTTTAAAAAGTTTAAAGTCCTGAACTCCTCATCAGCGTGAGATTTTTTGTAGAACAAATTGAACTCTCCACGGACAACTTTGACCACAGTAATATTCTTAACGTACTTTTACCCGGTCTTTTAATGCACGCATTTTCTGTTCAGAATGAAAGTCACAAAATTTGTATAAGTCACGGACATCCATTAATTTTAGAATCCTGAGCTAGAAGATCGAAAGGCTTCTACATAGTCATTAAAGTCGCAAACATTTTTCATTTTTTGAAGAGCTGATTTACTGCTCCTATGGTAAGTATACTTGACAGTTATCGCAACAACTGCTGTCTAAACATGAACACAGGATGGCTACATGCTGTTAGTAAAATAAGTAACCTTATGTGAGATCTGCGCAATATCGCGACGAACTGTCTTTGTAGTAAGTAATCTGAAACCTACGTTTAGGATCATTACTAAGCATACATGCAGTATCGCAACATACTGTTTTTAAGACTAGATCACTCATTTAGTAAATATTGGGGAACTGCTTAAGATCAAAACAGTATATCTTCTTAATGTCTATTTGCTAGGCTTATATCCAATGTTTATACAGTAAATCACTTAATATATTAGTGGTATAGATGTCTTACTGTACTTTGGCCGAGAGACTCTGCAGAAAACTTCTGCAGTAAGTGTTCCCACTGTAATCATGCTTTGTGACGTAAAAAAAATGCTCGACTTACTGCAAATTTTGAATTGTTAAATTTGGTTTAAAAAGCGATACAAACGAATGGGTGAGATAAAAATGTAGATCTCGTTATCGTGATCACTGCTGTATATCTAACTCAGTTTTGACAAAAACCCGACTTACTGCAACTATGCTATTGACGGCAGTATGGTAGTATTAAATTAATACACAGTTTAAAGTTTGGGTAATTTTAGAACTACCACCTAATGAGGGTTTTCTGAAATGTTCTACGTGAGATGGCAGCACTGTGGCGTCAGGTCCAACCACCTGTCAAAATGCATACACGATTTGCCTTTTTCGACATTTCTTTGGTTTATTTGTTCAAAACGTTACAAAAGGAATATTGTTTTGTAAACTGCCACAGTGTTGTGTAGTACCTCTGTGTGCAAATAAAACAGGAGGGCATAAGTGACATAGACACCTGTGATTTTCGGGCCTGTTTTTGAGCTCAATCTTCAGTTTGGAAACCTTTATCTCTCCGTAATCCATAATAAAATCAATAACACTTCTAAATTCGTAGATTTTTTTCTAAAAAAATATGGTTTTGGTAGGAATCTGTGCTATCTGACATCTTTTTGGACCTGACGTCTGGTGGCACAAAAAATATCGAAAACCCTCATATCAAATGATTTAAGCTTAAACACCACCACTGACGTATTTCTTATAGTTTTATACGTTTTGTATGGATTCGCCACACCTGGTTGACGTCGGTGGTCTGATTACCTAGCTTCAGGTAGCGGCGATTGTTGCTTACGCGTGAGACCTGTGTTTGGCCAGTCTTACTGATTGAATGATAAATTCTAGTTTATAGAACAAAGTCCTTATCGCCATACTTGCTTGAAGCAAGTGTGGTGGTTACTACTCTTCCCTATAAGAGCCTGTATGACGTCTTTTCTGTATGACTAGAGGGACAGTAATGACAAGAGAGGATACTAAATTATTTGTTACCAAGTCTAAATTAGTTAGGACCCTGACAATTTGTTCTATTATGATACAGATCTTTGGCCCTTAGTGGCTTTATTACGTTCAAGGAACTGCCAGTTAATTAACCCTTACTTGAGTAATATGTTATATTAGATTACATATTGGTATAGGTATACAAACTTCCTGTAATTAACTAAGACACTCCAACAACTTTAAAATTACTCCAGTAACTTCCTTTGTTTCCTAAAATTTCTTTTACACTCCTCCAAAGTTGTAACCATAACATTTAATAAACCTACTTTCTTCATAAGAGATTAGAAGAGAATTAAATTTTATATAATAATATACATACATAAATAAACACACGCCTTTTTCTCATGGGGGTAGGCAGAAATTACAAAAGCGCCATATGCTACGATTCCTTCATACTTCTTTTGCTTTTCTTTTGTAGCAGCCTGGAGCCTGGATCTGTGCCCGACTGATGGCAATAGGCTCGCAAATTTATTATATGTGTCTTTAAAAATAAATGGCGAAATGTGGGTGTACTACCAAGTACCTACACCCCTGCCTAATTCTTTAGGCATTACAGGTTTGATGTTTTAAACTAACGCCCAGAAACTACAAAACCGCCATTATGCGATATATAGATACTTCTTACGATTCTTATGATTTTTTAATCGTCTGACCAATTTTCACAGGATATGAACCTCTTTAATTTGCTTCGCTTATAGTCATAAATCTTGTCATACACACGCAGGTTGCGAGTACTACACAATTACTAACCTTTCTGAAGAACCTCACATAATTATTAATGTACAAAAATATTGCTAAGTTATTTTAAATACACATTATTATAATAAGTAAGCGTTTCATTTCGTACGATCAAAGCGAAATTCCATCAAGTCACGCAGTTATCGAGATTGACAACAAACGAACTCAGAAACAGATAAGAGCGACTACCTCATCAATTGCCGAACTTTTCAAGGGAAAAGCTAATTTTGCATAGAAATTTAATCAAAGTGGCCAATCTTATACGGCGTCAGTGTAGCAACTTGAAATAGGGGCACGTAAAAGTAATAAATGTAGATTGAATGGGACAGAGAATGCTTACGGCGTGCACAAATCGCTCGTAAGAGACCAACAGGGTTCCTGTTCTGAATGTCTGTACCAAGTGAAAGTTAGGCTAAGTTACGTTGAGGTAAATTTGTCAGTTGGTCCTTTGGTACCGTTATTAGCTGTACCGTTATTAGCTGTACCGTTATTAGCTATGCCGTGAAACATCTTCTTTTTTTTTGTTAGCCTGTTCTGTCCCACTCCTGGGCAAAGGTCTCCCTCCACTCTGGAAGGAGTGGAGGGAGACCTTTGCGATTTTGCGCTTCATCTTTCCAGTTTTTTAGAAACTTGTCTGATTCGTCCCACCATCTTCTTTGTGGTCTGCCGCGACCCCGTCTTCCCGTCTCAAGGCACCAGCTCTGTGTTACTTGAGCCCACAGTTTGTCCGGCATGCGGCAGACATGTCCTGTCCACTCCCAATTCAGTTGCGCAGTCTTTTCACCCACGTCAGCAATCCCAGTTTTGGAGCGCAGTAATAAAACATGTTCTTAGGTCAAGAATTGTTTCAACTTTAGAGTTTTGTACCCAAGGACCAGTTTTATTTTATTTTGATAAGAAAAGATTAAAAGGCCTCGTCTTTTTTTATCAGATTATGTATTATAGTTGACGCCATCTTTAGAAAGATAAGCCGTGATCGGTCTTAAGCTAATACAAAGAAATTAAGATACCTTATTAAATATATAAATGATAGATAACAAAATTAGAGACAGCGGTGATGACTGAGTGTTCTTATCTATATCTATACTAATATTTAAAGAGGAATTTTTTGATTGTTTGTTTGCATTGAATAGGCTCCGAAACTACTGGACCGATTTGAAAAATTCTTTCACCGTTGTAAAGCTACACTATCCCCGGGTGACATAGGCTACTTTTTTTTTCCCTGTATTTCCACGGGACCGGGAACTACACGGGTGAAACCGAGGGATGTCTGCTAGTATATTAATAAAGTGCTTTTTTCCCTAAGATACATAAATTAACAAGTTATTTATGTAACATAATTTTAATAAAAGTAAACTTTTTATTAAGAGGTATATCATTAAATTATCAACATTGCAAATGTATGTAAAAGTACCTAAAAATATGCTTTAACGCACTTTGCACAAGTAAATATAACGGTACAATAGTGAACTTAATACCCCAAATATTTTTTACTCTATTAAAAAAATGCAACAATGGATTCTTTCGACAATATTATTTTTACTTCGTAGAGTTAAAACTCTATAATTATTCCGGACCACATAAAAGTAAAATAACGTTGTTTGTAATAAAGTCATGAACGATGCCTTTAAAAAAAAACACGAAGCTGCTTCCATTAACGGATACCCGGAACTTACTTGTAAGGGAAATTATTCATTGATCCTGTTCCAGTGTTTTTTAATTTGGTTTTTCTTTTGTAAGCTTTATTTGTTAAACTTCCAAGGACGAACAAGTATAATGAAATTCTTAGAAATAATTCGAGAGTATTGCCTGAAAGTAGATTCAGCCTGTAGTCAGAGTTTACTAACTCTGACTACAGGCTGAATCTACTTTCAACACATAAAAATGAATTATTGCAAAGTTTTTTACAGAATACTTTTCAGCAGAATTCTCCAATCTCTAACGAATGTACCTAACACATGGCTAGCTTTTAACAAAAAACCCTTTGAAGTCCCATTTCACGCTAGTTTTCATAAACGCATCATGCGCTGCGCTTGTGTTCAATCAGTCATCTAATCTTTGCATATAGCAGTGTCTATACTTATATTTATAAATGAGAAAGTTACTCTGTTAATCAGTATGTTTGTTTATTTTTTACGATTAAAAGGCTGAACGGGTCGTAATGAAATTAGGCAAAGAGAAAAAATCACAACCAGGAGATAGACAAGGGCTATCTTTTTTAAAATAAATAATTAATAAATAAATATTCCACAACTTTTCACACAACGCCATTTAATCCCAAGCTAAGCTAAGAGCTTGTGTAGTGGGTACTAAACAGCTGATAAACATACTTATTTATTTATAAATACATATGTATTATATATAATTATAATTGATTTAATTGGACATCTGTAATATAGCTGATATTGTTTTTTTTTCTTTTTTTTTGTACTGTTCTATTTTAATTTCAAAAATTCTTATTTCCCGACATTATTGTTTATTTAATTAAGAGATTCTGTACATTATTACAAGTAATTTAATTTAAAAAAAAAGTATAAATCACTATTTTGTATTCTTTTCGGCGGAACGTGGGATGGGCTAAACATTATATTTATAAGATCATTTTACCCTGTGTTCACAAAATTAATAAATGAATTTGAATTTGAATTTGAAATGAATATAAATTACAACCAGACACAGAACAAATGATCGTGCTCATCACACAAACATTTGTCCTAGGTGGGAATCTAACCCACGACCTCCGGCATAGCAGTCAGGGTCACTACCTACAAGACCAACAGGCCAGTCATAAATATGAGGAAAATTCGTTAAATTAAACATTTTTCAAATGCAGCGCCATCTAAGATGACAAGACAGTTGACAAATTTCTTCCCAACTGTTCATCAGTAGGTAAAAAATTGACATTTGATAAGTCTTAAGCTAAAACTAAGGAGGTAACACAACATAGATTAATTCTAAGGCGGAAAATAGCTTGTCAGGCAGATAGTTTAAACATAAATACCCGCGCCTTTTACTGTCCACTCTAATCCAAAGACCGTTTCTCTTAATTATAATAATACCAGTCTGTTACTGTCCCACTGCAGGGTAAAAGCCTCTTCTCAAACAGAGAAGACTTGAGCTTTGATCACCTCGTTTGCTTAACGCGGATTGACGATTTCAGACTTATATTAATTCCAAATGTCCAGGTTTCCTCACGAGGTCAATGATTTCTAAGATAAACTTAGAAAGTTGGTACATATGAATTGAAAAAGCCACATTGGTCCAGTGCTCGGATTTGAACAGACAAGAAATAAACATTGATGTTTTTGAATTATAGTTCTTAATTTTACATTATTTCGCTTTGATCTTATGATCATGTCTGTCATCATGATCATCATTATTTCAGCCATAGGAAGTCCACTGCTGAACCTAGGCCTACCCTATAGATCTCCAATAAGACTGGTTGGAAGCGGCTCGCATCTAGCGCGTTCCCGCAGCCTTAATGAGGTCGTCTGTCCACCGTGTGGGTGGACTTCCTACACTGCGCTTGCCGATACGTGGCCTCCACTCGAGAACCCTTTGACCCCATCGGTCATCAGTCCTCCGTGCTATGTGCCCTGCCCACTGCCACTTCAACCTGCTAAACCGCTGGGTTATGTCTGTGTTTGTTTGAAGATTAAGGTGGAGTAGGCTGCCATCAAAACAATCCTAAAGGGTTTGACAGCTCACTACACCTTAATTTTTGTTGGCAGATTTTTACAGAATATCGGTTTTTACAAAATACTGGTTGATTAAATTATAAAAGCATCAAATTTTCCTCAAAACGTCACCGACGCTGGTTTATATCAAAGTCAAACCCAATATTTCACTATAACCAAACTTATAAGCACAACGAACGCGTCACTAAAATTAAATTCCGTGCATCCACGCTTCGTTGAACAAAAGTGACGATCTAACTAGATTACATTGCCAAAGCCGAAATATCAGTCGGAACTCAAGCTTCTTGATTACAACACAACGCGGGAACGTCAATCAAGTCTCACACACGCTATTCAAACCAGTTTGATTGTCGTACGTAATTTAATTAAACCAGCCAACATGCCAACTAGAAATTAATATTAACAACACTTAATTAAAATCAATTCTGAATACAGAATTCGAAGGGTAAAGCCCTGTGATTGGTTGATTTGTTCAACGAAGATTTCGTGGCTCGCTTTTGGTGTTTTCGAAATTAAATTTATGCGTCTGGGTTTTGATTTAGGTATTTGGACTGGACGTGATGTTTGTTTTAGGTGTGTCGTTTTATCAGCGTCAAGGAGCTAATCAGAACATGCGATGTTGAAGAATAATGATTATGCTGTAAGGAAAGTGTTGCGTGTGAATGTAGAGAGTTACGCGAAGCAACGAAAGGCATGATGAGGCAGTTTTCGGATTATATAGCTAGAAAGAGGGTGAAAACTGAGATGATGGCCAGTAAAAATATATTGATGAAAAAGACATGTTGCGCTGGCCTTGGCATAAGAGTAGTAGCTAATATTTTGGTTTTATTAAAGTCTTTGTTCAAAACACGCATTCTTCTCTTTCTTGCTGTTGTGTTGTTTGAAGATCATATTATTTTTTTAAAATATTGATTGATTATAACATCCAGCAGGGATATCGGCTCTCTTTTCGTTACCAGTGTTTAACTGGCATCCAATTTCACTACGACTTTGATGATAAAAAAATGGTAAGTATTACACTTTTAGTAGACTTCAAGTTACAGTGACTATCGGACGGGGTACTGTGCGCCTCGTCATATCTCTGCGAGTGTTGATTACGTCATCCTAGATACACACTGATGATGGCCAATATGAATCTAGCTATTTGACAAGTAATCGTTGAACATTTTGCGCAGTGATCATCACTGTTCAGCGTGTCTCAGTAGACAGTTCATCAACTGAGACATGCAATAGCCTTGCAGACATCAAAACATCACATCATCATTTTGTTACTATTTACTAATTGATTTCTTTTGTTATTTTTCGTAATTTAATTTTGATCATCTTTATATATTTTTTTTTGTGTATTTAAGTTTGATTATTTTTTTATTATATTATTTTTTACAATTACTTAATTATTACGTAACTTATGACAAATTTTTGTGCGACATATTATATTATTGTTATATTTGTACGCCTCGATAGGCAAAACATGTTGAAACGATATTATTTTTTTGTAATCATTCCAACTGATTGTGAACCTACACGTGTTTTTGACAAATAAATTGAATTGAATTGAATTGAATTGAATCACAAAACTTTAATAGGTAGGTTATCCAGATATAGCTATATTTCCCAATGAAATTTTATGAAAAGGCATTTGATTTGACATTTAAACGGCTTAAATATACTATTGTTTGAAATTAAATAAGTCACCCTTTCTATTCCTGTTTCTAAAGGTGACTAAAGGATTAAATTCAGTAGATCGACAGGAGCATAACTCCTTACTGATAAAATCTTGCCACGAAAGACCAATTTACCTGCCAAGTACAATGATTATGACCTTTTAAAGTCCCCGACATTAATCAGATGACCTTTTCATTTCGAATTTTGATTTACAATTTCAAAATGACATTAATTGAAGCCAATTTTAATCATAACCGCGACTTCAAAGGGTTTTGAGTGTAATTTCAAATCTGTTATATCGTGAGTATTATTATCTTCCTGAAGTAAAATTTAATAGCTAAAAGTTATTAATGATTTATAAAAGACTAGCTGTGCCTTCGACTTTTGCGTTTATGTGTCGCTTGTGTGTTAAAGAAGATGACATAAAATATTCCCTTATCCTAATTCTTTTCCCTATTTAATCTGAGTTGGTTCACATTTTAAATATGGGTTTAAGAAAAAATAGTTTTTTTTCATGTCAATAAAATTAAGCCCGGTCGAGATTAGTCAATATACTCGGACCGACAGACATTAAAGTAGAATAGGTAGGTGTTTTGGTGAAACTTTATTTTACTTTCATAAGTTACTAGTATAAATCTGTTATTTTGACATTCCACACAGACACTTTAGTTTGTTTGTTTGTAAAAAATAACAAATAAATGTAGATTAGAATTTCAAAGTTGTTTGTTACTATAGAAATATGGTGTGTTTTAAGATATTTATTTCTTTGAAGAAAAGAAAGCTAGTCACCTAGCTTTCTTGTCGTTGAATTAAGGTTGCTTTGTTTTGAATTATTTGTGTTTGACCTTAATACAATAATTTATAAATAAGTTGAACGTTTTGTTGCGTTCAATAGGGTTCATGATTGTGCCTAGGTTTAAATCATGTTTTGAAATCTTGTAAATGTTGTGGAATATAAGTACAATTTTAATATGACTAAGAAAGATTATATTAAATTATAAAATGCTAGCAAGTAAGTCACATAAATTATCGGACTATTTGTACGTTACTATATAGATAGTTAGTTAAGGTTCATTTTCTTCGCATATTATATTATGTCTGATTATTGTACACAATTATTGTAAAAAATAATTCGAAAAGAGTAAGTTTGGAGTTTCTTGCCCATTCTCCTCCACACAAAACTACATTTGGGAAGGGGCTACTACAATCATTTAATATTTTATATGACATAAGTTTGGCGCGCAAATACTTTTTAAACAAATGATTTGACTTTGCACATAACTTTCAATAATTTTTCGCTTTCAGTAACGAAATTAATTATATTTCCTTTTGCAGCTATCAACGGATGGCAACACAACCACATCAACAGTATCTCTGCAGTTGACGAAGTCTGATGCTGGAGTGAAACTGGCATGCAGAGCTTCCAACCCTCAGATGCCTTTAGTACCAGCCTTAGAAGACGACTGGACTTTAGATATACAGTGTAAGTGATTCACCACTTCGGCGTACTCAGTGTTAGAATTTATAATAAAATCCATCGTATTCTCCATATATATCCTCTCACCAGAAGTACATTGACGACCAAACTTACCAATTGGCTCCAGGACTTATCTTACGATAGTACTGAACGGGTCCTTATAATCAACTGATAGTCCTGAAAGTTATAATATACCTTCTACAACCATTCTCTATAATACCAACATCTACGCGTACAGCAATCAAACACCACACAAACGCACACACACATATACACACACATACTTCACTTACATCTAATACACACCCTTATACTACTACTTACCTCCCACAACACTGAACTTGTCGCAACTAAAGGTGTATTGCTCTAGTACGACCCGACATTGTTTTTCCGGGTGGGGACCTGGTGTCCTATATTACAGGCTACCAGCCTAGCTTAGGCACCAGTCTCCCACAATATTGGAGTTTAATAATTATAATTGCTAACAATATTACCATGTAATCCCTTTAAATATTGTGGTGAGAAATAAATGAAATTTATTTATTATTTATTTATTTATTTTCTACTGAAAGCTTCTTTAAGATATGGCAAACTTAATACTATGTTAAATTTGGAGGTCACCCTGAAAGTTTCTTAGCTACCTGGATGTTGATAAGCAAATATTGGTTCTTGCAAGGTAATAGGTTCGTTTAAAAAGTGCAAAATAAAACAAAACCAAAAAATGTTCTAAAACTACAAAATATCGCGGAGTGTGCATGGGAGCCCAACCGATGGGTATAAGTGGCCCTGACCACTGATTCTAAATAATAAGTGATATTTATGTAAGTAGGTTTTCACAAACAATTTTGCACGTCTTTTTTTTTAACTAGTAGATAAGATCGGAGTTTCTCTATCTGACTACTCTGAGAAGAAACACCGAAAGAAACTCAGAGATCCATGCAGATTAGTGTCTGAGATGGTCTTTTGAGGAAAGAACCACACAGAATGAGGGGACCAGATCAGTCAGTGCATTTGTCAGTAATCGTGAGCTAAACTCGTAACTTGAGGAGCTCCACGTAGCTGGTACAAGTTGAATGGGACAGCCTCCTTATTGTACAGGTTGTCCCATGCAGTGGATTTGGGTAGCCCGGGACATTATGTACCTATTTATTAAAACTGTCTCTAGCTTGAAAACCGCTTGAATAATTGGTTGTAATTTTTACTGGCAACAAGAAATGGAATTATTTTTCTTCTGTAGCATGGTAATATCAATTTGACAGAATAAAACACAATTTAAGATTTCATTTCAACACCTTATTTCATCACAAAATTGTAAGCTTTCAAGTTGAACATCTTAAATTTAAGTCTCCCATGAGGAAGAGAAAACGGCAAAGAAAAATTAAGCTTATCCGAAATTTCCCGAATTTTATTACGAACAAGCCTTGAAACTTTACACAACTTTGTTTTTCTTGAATTCTAGATTTTATTGCCGAGAATGAAATTCTGCTAAAGTACAAAAAACTTTTTGATATTGAAGACTGAAATAACAGTCTACTTATTATATTGTTAGTTCAAGAACTTGGTTAGGCTTGGTTAACTAATATACGTATCAAATATGGAAGCGTTGAGGTTTTCTTAAGAAAACTTGTTTTTAACCGTCTTACTAAGAAAGGAGAAGGTTCTTAATTCAATCATATGTTTATTTTTCTTATGTGTGCTACTATAAAGTAGTCACCCCGTCATTTATGAACGAACTAAACTAGATCTAAAGTGTTTAAACCTTTATACAATTTATGAGCATTTCATTGTATAGATTCAAGTTATTCAAACGAATCAGACAGACGTGTTGCTGGGGAGTTTGTTCCGCCACTTCTTCCCAGCAACAACACTAGGTAGTGGTGAAGGGTGGACGTTTTGGGGGACTGTCTTATGTACGTTTTTTGACGTTAAAAATGCAGATTCACAGCCTTGTTTAAATTAAGACTTTGGATTTTGATTTTAGATAAAATAACTATAGTTTCGGAGGTCAGTGTCAAAAAATGAATTAAACATAACCACCAAAGCCACAGACTTCCGAAACAAAAATTATTTTAAGTCTTTTAGTGTTTTTTTTTTTAGTTAAGAACATGCTTTATAAAAAGGTTCTGTTAACTTTGTAGACTTTCTTCTTCTTTTAATCGTCAATGTTAGTAGAAAGTATAATGTGCGCTAAACACAAGTTTTCGTAGCCTTAATCATAGTCAGAATTGTCCGGACAGTGAAATTCTTCGAGTAATTGATTTTCCCTACTGATATAGTTGTTTGCGTCTAGAGACGGCTTTGACGTACAACAAAGCCGTCTCTAGTTGAAACTGTTAAGACATCCCCGACGTAGATAAAGCAATTAGATTAGGTACCTCTTTGACAGACTTGACCGAAGCCTTCTGTAGTTTCTGCCCACTATCAAATCACACCGTCCTGTAATCCTTAAAGTGTATAGCAAAGGTGTTACTATAGGTAAACACTTATATATTTTGGCAGTTATGTTTAAGTCCCATGTGTTAGGAGGTGAGCCTTGTACAGACGCCAGCACGTCAAGTTACCCCAATGTGTCAAATTTCTTTGATCGTTTTTCAACTTTATGTCAAACAGAATAAGGTTCATATTCAATTGGGAAAATTTGACACATTGGGGTAACTTGATGTGCTGGCGTCTTTACAATAAACCGGACACATATTATCTATACTGCCGTTGAGAAATTTAAAATAAATCAATTGAAAAAACACTTCACTCGTCCTAAGAATTAAAATCAGAACCTTAGTTCAGCAGTATCAGCAGTATTGATTCGTTTATTTCTTCTGGCAGATTGATGTACAGAGGCGTATTTGAATGCCATTAAGCATTAACTACCAGTCGACTTTTGTAAAACGCAGAGAAAAACAGTGCTGGTGCATTTTTATGTATTTAAAGAAAGTACGGGATTATCAATCCCTTCTTTAATATTTTAAATACAAATGTGTATGTACAGACGCCAGCACATACACTTACCCCAATGTGTCAAATTTCTTTGATAGGTTTTCAACTTCAGTTTGGGATAGGTTGATGTGCTGGCGTCTGTACATGGTGGAAGGAATATCTTCGCACATACTTATACCATGAATTATGCATAATAAAATTCAGAACCCCCCAGCATTTAATTTTTTTATCTCATGGAGGACTCATGGTGTAGATGTACATAGATGTCGCTTCCACTCAGTAATTTAAACTACTACATAACAGTAAAAAAATATATAGAAATTCAAGTCACAAAAATAAATAAATAATGGGAAAACAATCTCCATCGCTTGCCGACTGAAGACGTCAAACGAAAACAGTCGGTTTCAGCATTAAAAATGCGTTTTTTTATGTTTTTGTTAGAGAAATTCATTTCTCTTTTCTTCTTATACAGATGTACCAGAAACAACGGTCCGGTTAGGAACAAACCTGGACCCCTCAAACATCAGAGAAGGAACTGATGTCTACTTCGACTGCATCATCAGAGCGCACCCTTACGTTTATAAAGTCGAGTGGAGACATAATGTGAGTACTTAATTGTTTTTTATTTAAGGACAGCTGTTACAATAATTTTTATTTTAGTTACTTTACACACAAATGTATATCGGCGGACTAATTGCCATATACATTATCTATCGGTCGATGTATTGTAACGTTACACTGATTTAAAAGTAGGAATGCCAGTGTTATTATTGGCCCAATTGAGTAGGTATACTGTACGTACATATAGCAATATATTGTGTTCTCAGTAGAATATAGTTTATCATGAAGCTTATGTTATAGGAAGCGATCGTCTTGCCATTGATTAGGGTCAGCCCTAGGTCTAGGTGTCTGCTGAAAAATTTCTAATAGAATAACACAATATCACATTTTCTTTCCCTTGATTCGATATTCTCATTCAGCAATAGCGTAGCGACCACTAGTTTAATGATAAAACTATCATTCATTCTATCATTTTATTTTTGTTAGCTAATTGAAAGAAAATCGTTCACAATGATTGAAAGGAAATCTGTATATTTGTCTACAAAAATCCATCCCTTTTCCAAAAAAATACAGAGGTCATACACAGAAGCACTAGATTCCCACACAAATTATGGCTCCCAAGACAACGCACTGCGATACACAGCAAAAATTCATACTGTATGGCTATAAGAATTTATAATAAGCTGCCAAACTGCCTGAAGAGCCTTGGTTTCAACATATTTAAAAGAAAATTGTTTGAATTGCTAATAACCAAATGTTATTATTCAACAAAAGAACTCCTAGATGACAGAAATATATAGAATAAAACAAAATGTAAAAAAAGAAATGTATAAACATAATTAGTTACTTAAGAGTTTAGTCATTTAAGATTAAAAATTTGTACACCAGAAATGGTAGAATATAAGAAACTAAATATAACGTTAACATCTATTGTACTATATTCTGACAAATAAATCTTTCTTTCTTTCTTTCAACTATCTAAATATTCCACAACTTTCACACAGCGCCGTCTAGTCCCATATTAAGCAGAGCTTAAACTATGAGTGCATCTGATCATGCTGATCACGCTAAGATTTGTCATGGTTGGGAATCGAACCCTAAACCTCCGGCATAACAGTCAGGACCTCTAAACACTAGACTAACAGGCTAGTCAAATAAGAACTGTGCTATTTATAACAATAGCAATAAAAACGCATTTAAAACATTTCCAATCAACTATCCTAAACAGTATAAACTCTTCAACGATGTCCCTTTCGCGAAAGGGTCAAACTTATTTTCAAGACACGTATAAATCTTATAGTGAAAAGACATAACGTTAAGTTTGAACCCCATGGGGCTCATGAAAGGGTTGAAGCAGCGACTTAACTCCAAAACTAACTTTAGCTTTGCCATAACATCATGTACAGATGCGAGGCCTTGTCTTATGTACCATCCCTTTGCTTCAGGACTTGGGAAAAGAAGAAAACTGTTATTTGCCTTTAGAAAGATTTGATCATAAATCAATCGACATACCCACATTTATTATAAAGACTTTTCCCATTCAGGTAGATGGAAACTACAGAACGCCTCCTGAAACGTTATTTACATACTTATTTTGCTTCGTTATTGTTCATAAATTCAGCCTTATGTGCTTTGTCAGTACTACGCATCTGACGTTTCTGAAGATTATCAACAATAAGGTGTAACTACGAGTATGTCCTTCTAGGGCGCCCCCAGCTTTTGTTATTCGCCTTTCATTCATCCTCTAAAAGTGGTCAAGCCATCTCAGCATTGTACTTAAACCACAACTTTGTTTTAACAAATCATTCCTCAATCAATCGCACTATATACTATACACTATACTTAGTAAGAAACGTATTTCAACAGTATTTCTTCTACTTTCATGTCTCTTTACAAGAAACTGAAGTGTATAGAGCAAAATGGCGAAATGAAACGGTGGTTTGAACGTTATCCTTGTATAATTAATTTCTCAACACTTCTGAGTCGCTTAAGGCTACAATTAAGTTAAGACGACAGCGGGGAAATTACTGGACACAGACAAAAAGCTAAGGAGACGATATCGAGTCAACTAGCAGAACTTAGGTCTACGAGCAAGTCTAGATTTGGTCGAAAGTTCAAGCGTGTACTGTTCGGGAGGTCAAAACGAGTACTGATCTACATGACGATGCTTTATCGCTATTAGGCAAGTCATATGCTCCGATGAAAGCCGAGCTTTGCCGAACGCGCCCGAAGTTGCGTTCGGAAAGGCAGCGACCAGAACATTACAATTTTAAGCCTATATTTTGTATAGTGTAAATAATTATGCGTATTGTTAAATTTGTAAATAAATATTATGTGTGATGTAAATATAGCAACTAAATAAATATGTAAATATACTTCTAATAAAATATGTTAGTTTTCACCCACAGACAATGATCGTGTTTTGTGTTTGAAGTTTTTTGGTCTTTGGTTTGACGTTTGTTCAAATTTGACAGTTCGGTGTAACGGGACAATAAGGAAAAGTTTTGTATTGTGGAGTGTTTACAATTATAAAAAGTTTAAATTAATATTACGAATTCATACGAATTCCGGTGTAGCTGTGACCGCTACACTACTCCCCCCCTGAGACCGTGGCTACTTAGCTACGGGTGATAGTAGTCCGGGAAGCGAACGGTGCGGCCGGAGCGTGTTTTCTTCTCGACGGTGGGCTGCGGTGGCGTTGGTGCTGTGTTTGCGACCGTTGGTGCGCTGGTTACACCGGAGGGACTGTAGTCTGCGTTATTGAGGTAAGCGGGTTTCAACCGATCTATGGTTACTGTGGTTTCCTTTCCGTTTACCTCAATACGGTACGTTTTGTCGCCTCTTTGCAGGACTCTGTAGGGGCCGGTGTACGGCGGGTCTAGCGGTCGGCGAACGGCGTCATGTCGCAAGAATACATGAGACGAAGTTGACAAGCTGTCGGGCACGTAGAACGGCTTGTTGCCGTGTCGACTCGCCGGTTCTGGAGACAGCTTCGCCATGTGATGCCGGAGTCTTGACGCGAAGTCGGTGTAGTCGACTGTGCTGGTGAGTGTGGGGGCGATGAACTCGCCTGGGAGTCTTAGGGGCTCGCCGTAAACGAGCTCTGCCGCTGATGCTTTGACGTCTTCCTTCCAGGCGCTGCGGATGCCGAGCAGCACCAGGGGTAGTGCTTCGGTCCAGTTGGTGTCTGTGTGGCAGCGGATGGCTGCCTTCAGCTGGCGGTGTAGGCGTTCCACCATGCCATTACAGGCTGGGTGGTATGCTGTGGTTGGGCGGTGCTGGCTACCGAGGGTCTCCGTGATGGTGTGGAACAGCTTGCTCTCAAACTGCCTGCCCCTGTCGGTAGTGATGCGCTGGGGGCAGCCAAAGCGGGACACCCAGCCGGTGATGAAAGTGCGGGCGCATGTCTCCGCTGTGATGTCCGCGATGGGGTACGCCTCAGGCCAGCGGGTGAAGCGGTCGACCACAGTTAGTATGTACCTGTAATTTGATGACACGGTCAGTGGCCCTACTATGTCCATGTGGACATGGGAGAAGCGTTGGGAAGGGACAGGGAAAGCGGAGGTGGGACTGGTTGTGTGCCGCGAGATTTTGTTCTTCTGGCACTCTACGCACTCTCTGGTCCAGGCCCTGCAGTCCTTCTTTAGGCCAGGCCAAACGAAACGCTCAGAAATCAGTTTGACTGTGGCCTGTCTGCCGGGATGGCTCAGCTGGTGTAGTTTTTGGAACACCTGCCTCCTGAAGGGTTCTGTAACATAAGGGCGGGTGTTACCAGTGGAGACATCACAATATAGTTCAGTGCCTGAGTCCGTGAAATGCACTTTACACAGCTTGAGTGACGTGCTGTTGTTATTTAAGAGCCCCTGCAGCTCGTGGTCTGTTTCTTGGGACTGTGCAAGAGCTGTGTAATTACACGCCGGTACTGCCACCGACTCCACACGCGACAGCGCGTCTGCCACAATGTTGTCCCTGCCTGCGACAAACCTGATATCCGTGGTGAATTGAGCAATGTAGTCCAGGTACCGGTATTGCCTCGGTGAACAGTTGTCACGGTTGTGTGCGTACACATATGACAGGGGTTTGTGATCCGTGTAAATGGTGAAGTGCCTACCTTCAACCATGTGGCGGAAGTATCTGACTGCGTCGTAGATGGCTAAGAGCTCCCTGTCATAAGGGCTATACTTTTTCTGTGAAGCTGACAGTCGCCTAGAGAAAAATGCTAGTGGGTTCCATGTGACACCTGCCTTCTGCTGTAATACTGCACCCATAGAAGTGTCTGAAGCGTCTGTAAATATCGCGAGTTCGGCGTTGGGCTCTGGGTGAGCAAGCAGAGCTGCCCTAGATAAGCCACTTTTACAAGCGTTAAAAGCGTCTAGCATTTCTTGCGATAGATTAATTGTTTGTGTTCTCTTTGTTTTAGGTCCTGCCAGAACTACGTTGAGTGGCGCTTGTAAGCGAGCGGCATCTGGGACAAAGCGGCGGTAAAAATTGAACATACCCAGGAAGCGACGCATCTCCTTGACAGTCTTGGGAGCTGGGAAGTCCTGGATTGCCTGCACCTTCTCCTGCAGCGGGCGAACACCTTCTTCGGATACTTCGTGTCCTAGGAAAGTTATGGTGGTACGGCCAAACTCACACTTTGCCGAGTTAATAATAATTCCATACTGGGATAACCGCTTCAGAAGCTGATGCAGGTGCTCGGTGTGCTGGGCTGCTGTCTCTGAGAACAAGAGAATATCGTCTAAATAACAGTAGCAGAACGGCAGCCCGCGCAGCACCTCGTCCATGAACCGTTGGAACGTTTGAGCGGCATTCCTGAGGCCAAAGGTCATGAATGGAAATTCGTACAGTCCGAAAGGTGTTGTGATCGCTGTCTTGTGAACGTCGGCTGGCTGGACTGGTATCTGATTGTATGCTTTAATGAGATCGATTTTGCTATATATTCGGCTGCCAGCCAGCTGATGTGAGAAGTCCTGTATATGCGGGATGGGGTATCTGTCCGGAACAGTACGGGCATTGAGTGCCCTGTAGTCACCGCATGGCCGCCAGCTGTTGTCCTTCTTAGGAGCGAGGTGAAGTGGGGACGACCACGGACTCTCTGACGGCCGTGCTGTGCCGTTAGCCAGCATAGCCTCGAACTCCCTCTGTGCTGCCTTCAGTTTGTCTGGTGCCAGACGGCGAGGTCGTCCAGTGATAGGCGGACCTGGTGTAGTGCGGATGTGATGTTCGGTACCGTGACTGACCTGTTTCTGTGTTCCAGCAGGCCGCGTGACTTCCGGGTACTGGCGAAGTATCTCGTGGTACTCCGTGTTGCCTCCTACGGACTTCACTGAGGCGATCATTGCTGCTGATTCGGCCGCTGGCGACGCCGGCGAAGACAGTTGGGTCAGCCCATCGATTAGCCGGTGACTTTTGAGGTCTACCAAGATGTTATAATGCGCCAAGAAGTCGGCGCCTATGATTGCCTTGGTGACGTCTGCAACCACGAACTTCCACGTGTACACGCGGCGAAGCCCTAAATTCAAGTGGAGCTCCACCCAACCGTACGTGTCGATGGCAGTTCCGTTTGCCGCGTATAACTGGTACGCCGTCCTGCTGCGCTGCTGTCGTAGGGCTGCACGTGGGTATACGCACAGATCGGACCCTGTGTCTACTAAAAACGTGGTTTTAGAGTCCCGATCTGTTACGAATAGGCGGCGTGGTTTGTGAGGGCAGCCATTTGCCGCTATTTCCGGCTGCCGACGGCGTTTCCCGCGTACGTACATGGCGACCTGCACCGCGTGGCCCTGTCACCGAAACTGTTGTGGTACCAGCAGTGAGCGTCGTTCCACGCGCTGCTGGAGCGCGAGCGACTGCGGCGTCGGCTTGGGGTCGGTTCTCTGTCACCACGCCGGTACCTATCTGTGGAGCGCGATCGATGGTGTACCTGACCTTGCTTTTGTAGAGCCGCCACCTGTAGACATAACTCCGCCATGCACTGTTTCAGCTCCGCGATGTCACTGCTGGTGCTCGTGCTCGCCACGGCGGGAGGTGTCGTGAGCGCTGGCCGCGTTGGCGCGATCTCGTGCACGCGGTCGGCCAAATCTGCGACAGACTGAAGCGGAAGGTTAGGCTGGGAAGCTATTACCGTCTGTATGTTCGTCGGCAACCTGCTCGCCCACAACGTGGCTAGGAATGTGTCTGGAACATGTGGTCCGGCCAAAGTCTGCAGGTGCCGCAAGAACTGTGATGGCTTCCGGTCGCCGAGCTCCTCTTGAGTGAGGATTTGCTGAACCCTTTTTTCACGCGAGTCGGATAGTCGACGTATGAGCTCAGCCTTCAGCTTGGCGTACTTGTCCTGTGCTGGTGGGTTCTCTATTATGTCCCGAGCTTCTACCATGTAGCGATGGTCTAGCTGACCCACGACCGTGTAGAATTTTGTGGTGTCGGCGGTAATGCCGGCTATTGTAAACTGACCTTCTACTTGTGCAAACCAAAGTGTCGGCTCCTCAGGCCAGAATGGCGGCAACTTCACGCTGACTCTGCACACGTCCTGCTTGACCATTGCTGCGTCCGCCTGCGCTCCCTGCTCTGCTCCGGTAGGCATCTTTGCTCCGCGTGGCTACTGTGCTCTTTGACGGGGTCACCAATGAAGTGTATAGAGCAAAATGGCGAAATGAAACGGTGGTTTGAACGTTATCCTTGTATAATTAATTTCTCAACACTTCTGAGTCGCTTAAGGCTACAATTAAGTTAAGACGACAGCGGGGAAATTACTGGACACAGACAAAAAGCTAAGGAGACGATATCGAGTCAACTAGCAGAACTTAGGTCTACGAGCAAGTCTAGATTTGGTCGAAAGTTCAAGCGTGTACTGTTCGGGAGGTCAAAACGAGTACTGATCTACATGACGATGCTTTATCGCTATTAGGCAAGTCATATGCTCCGATGAAAGCCGAGCTTTGCCGAACGCGCCCGAAGTTGCGTTCGGAAAGGCAGCGACCAGAACATTACAATTTTAAGCCTATATTTTGTATAGTGTAAATAATTATGCGTATTGTTAAATTTGTAAATAAATATTATGTGTGATGTAAATATAGCAACTAAATAAATATGTAAATATACTTCTAATAAAATATGTTAGTTTTCACCCACAGACAATGATCGTGTTTTGTGTTTGAAGTTTTTTGGTCTTTGGTTTGACGTTTGTTCAAATTTGACAGTTCGGTGTAACGGGACAATAAGGAAAAGTTTTGTATTGTGGAGTGTTTACAATTATAAAAAGTTTAAATTAATATTACGAATTCATACGAATTCCGGTGTAGCTGTGACCGCTACAAAACATTCACTTACATACATTAAAACAAGGATAAGTTGTAATAAATGGCAAACACAGACATTCTTTACACACCGCGCATATTTTACAAAAATAGCAACATGTCGGCGTCGCTCACGCTATCTCGGCTAATTTGCAACGCTACGCATAGAGCTACGGCGTAGCACGTGTCGAGCACGAGCTACGGCGTAGCGCGTTCTACGAACTTTAATATTACTAAGTGAACTCAGTTGAAAGGTCGATGAAGTCATAATTGCAGCTGTTATATAATAACAGTTAATTGTATATGATATCGTCATTATAATGGCTTTTACATATTATTAAAAAATTTGCCTTACAAGCCCATAATAGTGAATATTTATAATACAATATTTATTTTTGTCCTTCATCAGGGTAAGACCCTTCTTCACAATGTGGGACAAGGCGTAATCATCAGCAACCAGTCTCTAGTACTTCAGGGTGTGGGCAGGAGGACAGCAGGCAACTACACGTGTGTGGGGTTCAACGCTGAAGGTGATGGAGAGAGCAAACCCTTCTCCTTAAATGTTTTGTGTAAGTTTACCATCATTTATTTAAGATTTTTTTCTTCTTTAAGTGCAGTTTTTAACACTAAAGTAAATCAAAGTTTAATAATTCTGGTGTTGTATCCAGCTTTGGTTTTATAAATATTAGTGTACAGATATAAGACATTATTTTGGTTTTTAAAATATTTTTTGTAACGTGTAAGTTTAAAGTGAGTTACTTGTATTAAACTAATAGGAAGGTAATACTGAAATATAATTCTCAAAACTTTCTACTTTTTTATAAATTTTTCAAAAACGATTTTTTACACGTACAGTTTCTTCTGTATTTCTGATTCTCTTCTGATTTTGCAACTATAAAACGTTACTCCATTTTTGGAATTTCTCCTGTATCAATAGGGGTGTACAAACTTTTAAATTCACGTACGTTGCTATATAGCGGGTTTGAAATCAGCTGGGACCTCAAGTTTGTTACATTTGATACCTATGGTTTCATTACATTAATAACGCAGTGAGCCATGGTGCATATCTGATCTGCAGCAGCAACCGCCCGTT
The DNA here is from genome assembly GCA_921972225.1 of Euplexia lucipara. NCBI lineage: Eukaryota > Metazoa > Arthropoda > Insecta > Lepidoptera > Noctuidae > Euplexia > Euplexia lucipara. The sequence continues at coordinate 17,458,951 of OV179161.1, read as the reverse complement.
CGATGACACAAGATAGAATCATGTTAAAAAGCAGACGTTTTTTGATGAGAGTGTATATGTTGCAGTCAAAACTCTTAACCAGCCAAAGATACTATTGACTAGCAAAATCAGTCAAAACTACTTTTCACCTAAGCTTTAGTCAATAATACTTTTGACTAAATAACAGTTAAGAGTACTTTTGCCTAATGGAGCTGGTTAAAAGTACTTTTAACTAAGTGATTCCGTCAAAAGTGGTTTTAACTGGTTTTATCAGTCAGGTAAAACCGTCTATGGTTGGAGAATCATATAGGTTAGGTTAGGTTAGAACCATGACCAAAAGCGCGCGAAGGCGAGCAAGCGAAGCGAACGTGCCGCGGGAGCGGATGCCGAGCGCCAAAACCTCTAATGCTTTTGACTGATGCTTTAATGCAAATTTGCAGTCAAAAGTACTAATAACCAATAATTTTCAGTGAAAACCACTTTTGACTAACCTGTTCAGTCAAAAGTAGTTTTGACTGATTTTGCTAGTCAAAAGTACTTTTGACTGATTTTGCTAGTCAAAAGTACTTTTGACTGGTTAAGAGACTGCAACATAAATATAGCTATTTGTGTGTTCAAACCTATAATAAGTACGTAATGCAATCAATCAGCCAGTGTGCCAACCACCACCGCCAAATCTTTAGAAATTGTGGATTAATATTAATGATAAAAAACACCTTATTGTGTTTTTAATAAATGCATCTTACTAAGTATAATTTTAATAAACATTACATCTCAAGATGTTTATACAAACAGAATATTAATAACATCGTTGTTAAATTATTACCTCATTACCTCTGTAGAGTTAAACGCTTGATTGTGTTGGAATGCTTTTATGGCCACTTATATACCTAAAGATGTCTCAAGTTCAGTTCGTGATTGCAAGCACTTTCAAGAGGCAATTAACGAGCTTCACTTATGATATGATAACTTACTAACTACTCCAATTAATAGTTATAAATGGACTTGGTGTTTAAAATATGGTGAAGTTTATAGTCTACAAACAAGAGACGGCTACTGTTAGTAGAAAGTTGAGATGTACAGACGCCAGTACATCAACCTACCCCAATGTGTCAAATTTCTTTTACATATCTCTTGCTCTGTAAGTACACCCTTACACCCCTGAATGCCGGGGTGTATGACTATCATTACAGCATAGGTTTAGGAATTTGAAAAAAGAACTGTCATACTCATACTGCACGAAGAATATTTTTAAAAAGTTAATTTTTTTTAGTTCTCGGTATCGATTATTTACTCGAATCGGAATCTAGACAATTTATTTTATAAAGATTTTATTTTAAATATGGAACTATTTGTTTCCACATCGTATGTTAGATGGAACCGATTTAAAAATCAAACTGGCCAGCAAGATTTGACGCGCTTGCGTGCGTGAAAAAAAAAAGGCAGTCTACTAGTAGGCGCGAAAGCATCGCGAAAATAATTAATTTTCTTGTTTGAGTTCTTTTTCAAAAATTTTAAACATGTCTAGTGACGAAGACATAGATCTAACGCCCGATTTTATTAAAGAAAGGGCAAAAACAGTTGTCGAAAATTTATAACCGCCGAACTCGAAAGAGGCATACGACGAATTTATGAAATGGCGGTCAGAAAAAAAAGTGAAATCTCTTTCTGAAAGTGTTTTTTTTTTCTTCTTAATAAATGTTCATTGAAACCTGCTGTCTTGTTGTTTACTTACCTCACAATCGATATGTAAAGCAGAGTATTTATCTCGGGCGTAAGCATCAATTGCATACTCGGGTTAATTAGCGCCTTCGCTTCGCTCAGGCGCCAAAAACCTCGTATGCAATTGATGTCATACAGCCCTTGGTTAATAATCTACTATTATAGGTTTTCAACTTTATTCTAAACACTATAAGGTTCATGTTCTACTGGGAAAATTAGACAGTTTGGGGTCTGTACATACAGTAAAAAGGTCTTTCGAACTTTGTTTTTTTTTTCTTATTTTTCTTATCGTGTCGATCAAAGAGACTTCAATGACAAGAAGCAAACTCATCATCTGCAAGCAAATACCTTTATTTAAATTAGGCTGCGAATCAGCATTTTTTAACGTAAAAAACAATACTTAAGACTGTCTCCCAAAACGCCCACTCTTTACTTACCCTTCACCCTGCCTAGCCTTTTCCCAACTATGGGAACTTTGAGGAGGCTTTCAGTTCCACCGGGTGCAGCAGAATACCACTGTTTTACATGGAGTGACTGCCTGTCTGATCTCCACAACCCAGTTACTGCGTAACACGATACGTACCTCTTGGTTAAACTGGTGGTCAGAAATTCTAATTATCTGTAATGACTGGAAAAACAACTATAAGAATTATAATTGAAATTGATTTTGGACAAAGATTGACATAAGCTGTTATGAAATTTAAAAGATAGATCTGAGAGTTAATGTGATTACCATTCAGGCTAGATAGAAGACATGAGTCTTGCAGTTTTGATGTGGATTATATAATTGTCCACCAGATCAGGCTGCTCGTTGAGCTGTGATGCACACTGTATATTGAGTCAACTTAAAGCTGAAATGGTTCATATTTCAAAAGACCTTAAGCTAGTTGGATTGGGTCTGACTGTTTGCGTATGTGAGTTTCTATGTATTTCAACGCACCAGTGACACTAAAAAATCCTAAAATTTGGTCTCGCTGAAACAAAAGTAAATATTTTCGCTATATATATTTATTTATTTATTTACAATCTATATACACCTCATTTATATAATAAACATACTAAAATTTATAAAAAGTTAGGTTTGCTGCCAGTAAATTTTAAGTACCTAAATATTATCATCATTAATTGACAAATAGCATATGCAATTCACAAGAATGTTTCTTTCTTAGATGATTTTGTGTGCTTCCTTCAATTTCCTTTGCCTTGTTAATCATTTTACCGTCAGTAACCAAAACATTTGCTCAACAGATGCACCTACCTGCAGGAGTTCACAACAGAGAGTGCACGGCGTCGCTAAACAAGAACGCGCTCACATTACCTGCCATGTGGACGCCAACCCTCCTGAAGTAGTGGTAAGCTATTAGCATAAAGATAAAAACACCTCAATGGTCTAGAAGTCGCAAGCGCTACTGCTGAGTACGAGGTCCCAGGTTCAATCACTGGATCGGACAAAACGTTGTTAGATTTTCCATGTGGAATTTCACAGTTGCAGCTTGGAGCCTGTTTCGTCTGCCTATCAGAGTCCGATTGATGGCTATAGGCTCGCCCCCTATTAATAAATAATCATAATAATAATAAAAACTTTATTTCGGGTGCCATAGACCCATAGAAATCTTAACCTAGTACATTTTTAAAACATTACACACACATTTTTACATACAAATTACATTTTTTTTTTACTGGCTATGACTGGCCACACCTATAAAGGACGTGACCCACATATTTTGAAAGGGACAGCCAAAACGTGTAGCAATAGCGCTCAAAATGCTGTTGTTGCTACCCCGCATGCGGCTTTTTTGCGCATTATGGCTTGGAAACCATACATCCCAGAGGCGCTGCATCGCCACGGCAGACCCAACAACATCCTGAACGCATTATTGTACTGAGTGCGCAAGGCTCTGTAGGCCCGCTGATTACATGAAACTTTACCATAAGTAGCAAAATCTGGGTGGATACCTCTGCCCAATACTTCGGTGATTACAGGTGTATTGTAATGGTGTGTGTTAATAACAATAAATAAATAAATATTCCACAACTTTTCACACAACACCATTTAGTCCCAAGTTAAGCTTGAGAGCTTGTGTTACCTACTATACAGCTGATAAACATACTCATATGTATATTTCTAAATACATAATATTCTAGTTAAATTACACCCAGACACAGAACAAATGATCGTGCTCATCACACAAACATTTGTCCTGGGTGGGAATCGAACCCACGGCCTCCGGAATAGCAGTCAGGGTCACTAACTACTAGATCAACAGGCCAGTCAAACAATACAATATCATCACCTGCCTAGTCTTTGCCCAATTATATTGAGGTCGGTTCCCAGTATAACATGAAGCAGCTGAGTATTGAATGTATTATGCATGGAGCGACTGCCTATGTGACCTCCAGAACTCAGTTACTGTGTAACATGATACCCCTTGATCAAACAGCCGTTCGATTCAGTAAAACTCCGTACGTGAAATCTTATGTGAAGTAGACTGTCAACGCTTAGCATTAGCACAGTCTAAAAAAATACAGTCGTCCGACGAAGCCGTCTAGACAGTGCAATCGTGCGGGGTGTGAGGGGCGAGACGCGGGAAAGCCGCTCCCGCACTGCGAACAAAACGACGTTCGTAGTGCGGGAGGTATTATTCAAGTCTAACGCGTGTAGAAGTTGTCGGCATTTTTCCAGAGATCAAAGGCGTCGTCCTACTGTATTAATATGTATACTGTGGCATTAGTATGGATTGACAGTTTTTTCGCATTCACTTCACCAACACCTTCACAGGGTGATTGTAAACAGGTTAGCACTGCTGGATGTCTGACGCACGGGCTCTGGCTACTCGTAACGACTGTGAAAGATATAGAATTGAAAGCCAATAGCAAGAATCAGAATGAGCACTCAACCACAGACTGGCCTCGACAAGCGTAGCTTGAGCTTCGAGCGACCCTATTATTATTTAGCCACAAGGTTTTGATTATCAAAACAATATTTTGTATTTAACTAACTATTTTAAATAAGATTCAATAGAGGCCTATCTGAATGACGCTTACATTTCGCCTGTTATAGGTATTTTAAGTCCAATGTAAAGGGAAAAATATTTTTTTTTTCATTCTATATTGCATCTACCACTGCTTTTCTCTGCATCACCTGAAGGTTGACTGGTAGAAAATGCCTATGGAATTAAGTCCGCCTTTGTACATTAGTGTGCTTGAAGTTTTAAATAAATAAATAATTAAAATACTATTGCTATAAACTGGGCACGGTCTGGCAGCTGCTACTGGGAAATTCCTAATGAGCAAACTCAGTACCACTACCTGGAAATATTCCTCGGACACAGTTTCTCGCTCAGCACTAGTATTATCGACAACAACGAGGCTTTCCCAGAAACCAAACAAAATTAAACTGTTTATCTAACACAGAAAATCCCAAGCTAATGCTATTTTATTAGCATTTGTCGCATAAAAATCTGCACTGTAATCCTACTTATATTATACATAGAGAATTATTTATTATTATCAATTAATTATATTTACCGTAACTTATACATTGAACCAAGAGCAATAGTATACTTCGACAATTCTTATCAGCTTTCTGCGACTAATTACGTCTTAATAATGAGTTCACATTACTTATTCATGGTCGCTTTTAGTCAGAGCTTAAGACTCGTTGATTTTGATCAACTTCGCTCTTAAAAGTTTCTTGGTTGTCTATTTAAAATTATCTATTTTCGGTAGAAGAGAAAGTTCTTAAAGAAAAAGTAGGAGAATTCGTTCGTTTTTATGTGGCTGGGTGAATAAATTACTGATAACTTTGATAAAACACCATTGTCTACATCTGAATTGATGACATTTACAATGAAAGAAATTAATTATTTACGTTTTAAAGATACTGCTTAAAATGTATTTTAAGTATGTAAAAAAAATAATAAACAACCACTTTATAGCCATCAAAACGTTCATCCACATCGCTGATATCGGGAAAAGTCCACAAAAGACTGGCAGCATTTTACACCGTTAAGGTTAAATAAAGTTTTGCCGTGGTCACGTAAAGAGTCGACCAATTGCTTACCAATGAAATAAAAACCTAATTGGGCTTCAAGTAGAAATTATCATTTTCTGTTGATTTTTGGCAGTTTATAGAAAAAATAAATCAACAGAAAAAAATTGTCCAGAATTCTGTACAACTGAACTCATGGTGTCAAGTTATGCGTTGATGAACGATGATGAAGTTTGAATCCATTTACTCTCTATTACTAGAAGCTTATTAAAAATCTGATTAATCGTGATGATCGATGCTTGTGCCTTCTCTGTATGAGAAAACCCCTTTGCCCTGCAGTGGGACAGTAACAGGCTGGTATTAAAAAAATATATAATATTATACTTACGTATTTTATTATAAGCTGCTTAAAACTGAAAGTGTGATAAACAACTTTTCAGAGATAACAACCAGGTCCTGGTAGCAAATGATAAAAAAAACCTTTTAGTCGTTTGTTACCTATCGTTTCGCCAAAAGGTATACTTTTATCTCTACGGAGTGACAACTTTTTTTCCGTTTCCTGCCACAGTTTTTTCCCCGAAAAATAAAGATGAGGAAGAAACGCAACAATTGAATTGTTATAATTGAGTCAATGTCTTAGAAGGGGAGGAGGGAAGGGTTATAAGGAAAACCACATTGTAATTCCCTCTTGATTGGCAAATTTACTCTCAACCTATAGATATTTATATGAAGACGGGGTATTGTATAATTTCTGACTGAATTAACAATCCATAAACGAGCTGAGTTAGCGCCTTCCAATTATGTAAATTGCAAGGTGGAATACTGAATTGATTTACACCTTTCATGCACTAGTGCTGATGTGAATTACACAATACTTCAAGTTAGAAGGCAGCACGTCAGTAACCTTGAATTGATGATCTGAAGTACACAGGGAGTAAGGCACTGTGATACATCACATTTGCCATATAGTCTACTGTACACGGTTTTAAACGTCTCTAGCGTTGAATTTTTTATATTATTTAAGTTTTTGATTTAAACTGTAATTTATGAAGTTATTGATATTTTTTTAATGAAAAAGTAAACAAATAAGTTCTGTCGTTAATAAAATATTAGATAAAATGAAAATCAAGATATGTTACAGTATGAAGTAAAATAATATAAAGCCTTAGAAAGAAGAAAAAGGGGACGAAATATCGCCTCTATGGGATCTAATCATGTCTTGAGCTGATAGTACCAAGATGTGCGTCGATGTAAGTATAGGGGCCAACACATCTTGTCGAATTTCTTTGATAGTTTTTCAACTTTATGTAAACAGAGTAAGGTTTATGTTCAATTGGGGATTTGTCCGTTTGGGGTAGCTGGATGTACTGACGTTTTTCCATCTCCACCCTGTAGACTTGTAGAGTAATATTAAAATGTGTGTCCAGCTTGAACATATTTTGATTGCATTTATGTGCAACTTATTGTATATAAATGACCGACATTACACAATCAAGTGGAATAAATAACCAAGTCTATTTTGGTTAGGTTTCACACAACTACCATTATGGAAAAGATAGTTTAACTGTTCCATCTTGAATATATCTCTACGATGTCTAACTGGTATCTCAGATGTTTAATTCTAATGCCCAAACAGGAGATCCGATTTACAACTATGTTTATCGTATAATGAATAATAGATTTAAGAACGATGTGATAACACAATGGTGTAGTTTAGAAAAAAAAATGACCAAAACTGAAAAGAATATGCTTGCTATGGTTTGATCAGGTTGAGAAAATGAATGCAAGGCGACTAACAAAAGGTAATGGCAAAGAAACGCTGGGAGGAGATGTCCTAGAATAGTTAGGTGCATTAATTAATACTTGTGGCTGTATGTAGGATCGTGGGCAGCGTTCTTTGGTTCTAGCAAATCATTTCTACCTACCTCCATAGCAAATCAGTGTTGGTTTATGTATAATGTTTGTAAATGCTGCAGTCTAAAACTGCTTTCTCTTTGCTAGTGTATGTTGTGAAAACATCTTTGATTACTTTGCATGTTTAAAATTAATTAGAGACTTAATTAAATTCAAACATAACTCGGTGGTTTATTATGTTATCGAATTATGACTCCTAACCTAATGAGTACCTACTTTAATTTTAGGTCATTATTTTCTGTTTAATACTGTATGGTCGTTGATTTTATATCACCAAACTTCTTCAGTTAACTTCATCCAAGTTTTCATGGGGTGTCTTTAATAACTGAATCATCTGGCTAGTCGTGAGATTCATAAAACAAACACGTCATAAATAAAATTCTGTTTTGTGTAAAGGCAAAGGAAATTGTATTTGGGTCTCTTTCAATGTTGTATTAGATTAAAATCGCGTCTTAACACTTTCACTGTCCACAAAGAAGACAGAAGAGTAAAAAATAATAATGAGTCATATGCGACTCATGGGGCAGAGAAGTGGTTAACTAATATGTAGCTTACCTACTGCATATGCATTTTGGAGAAAATCCCTTTCTTAAAACAAACTTCGTACAGTCCATTTCTTTTTCTCTCATAAAATACCAGATAAGACTCAACTTTCGTTGAACACCATACAAACTTCATTGACAACTCAAACGCATCGACCGAAATCAAGGCGAAGTTAAGTTTAAGACAAACTAATTCAACATCTGTAACTTAGTTCTTATCTGCCATTGTCAGACACTGTTCCGATCTACAGCTGTATGTTAGTAAGAGATCATGTCAATTCGGAGACCGGACATCGGAATTTTAAGTTTAAGATAGCATAGTGAAGTATGAAATTTGAATTCTGTGAAAGTCGGCATATTCATCACTTGTTTCAATAGCTACTGATTGGCGGTTTACCGAAGCTATTTTACGCTGCCCATATAGTACAAGGCACAAAACTATACAACCGGCTACCATGAGTTCAGTTCATAACTTTAGGTCCTCCAAAAACACCCTGAGATTTTTAGTAAAACTATCATTGAGTTATATAAAAATTATACTTAGTACCTAGCAGTAAAAAAAAACAGAAAATAAACAAAAAATAGTAATTAACTTAAACTGACGAAATACAATTAAACCCTTGGGAAACTAAAATAACCATACCTAAGCTCAGTAACTTATTTTATGGGAATGTGTTTCCTTTACTCCTTCATCATCACCATCAAGCATAATTCACCAATCAATTTCTGCAGTATACTAACCTCGACTCTTCTACAGTTCCGCTGGACCTTCAATAACACGGCGAACAGCAACGAGGTCAGCGACACATACGTCTCCCGAGCTGGCACCAGTTCCACCGTCACCTATACTCCTCATACAGAGATGGACTATGGCACGCTGCTCTGCTGGGCCCACAACAGGATCGGCAAGCAAAGGGTGCCGTGTGTGTACCATATTATTGCAGCCGGTGAGTGTCTCGTGATTTTCATTTGTTTTATCTATTTCGTAATATTAATTTGCTTCAATACAAAAGATAGTACAGTGCGATTTTATTAAGAAAACGTTTACTATATGGACCTTTATTTTTTCGGCTTTGAAGATTAAAGAAGATTTAGCAGTTTTCACATCGCCATTAAAAGCACTATAGTAGACTTTAAAACGAATGAGATTAAATCAGATAATGTGTTGTTTGAAACGATGAAGGGAGATAAAATATACAAGGAACACTACCTTTAACTATTCGGTTTTGAAGATTAGAGAAGATTTAGCAGTTTTCACATCACCATTAAAAGCCCTACAGTAGACTATAAAACGATTGAGATTAAATAAGTTAATGTGTTGTTTAAACGATGAAGAGAGATAAAGTATACAAGGAACACTGTTTCTACATTTAAATGTGTCTATGACAAAAAAAAAAACAATTTTAATATTGTAACAATTTTATTACTGTGGGCAAGTGTTTTTATTTTTAAACTTTACTTTAATTATTCGATTATGGCGACTTCGAAGTTCTTCCTTTAATAAATAACAAGTTTAAACTCCAAAACGAATCAACGTTGTCGTCAGTTTTTTTCTTAAAATGGCGACATACAAAACAATTAGTTTTATTATAACATTGTAAAGGTTTGTCAAAAACTTTTTTATTTCTCTCTTACACACGTTCACAATGGGTAACTATTATCGAAATTTAAAATATGTAATGATATTATGTACATAACTAGCTTCACCAAGAATATAACGAGAGTAACTTTAATAAATTAAGACGTCACGCAGTTTCACCCGCGTAGTTCCGTTCCCGTGGGAATACGGGGATAAAAAGTAGCCTATGTCCACCGGGAATAGTGTAGCTTTCCACCAGTACAATAATTTTCAAAATTGGATCATTAGTTCCGAAGATTACCCCCTACATACAAACTTACAAACTTACAAATTTTACCTCTTTATAATATTAGTATAGAAGTATAGATTTTGTACCGCTACATAGGTACTCGTAGTTCATGTAATACCTTCCCAAAATATGTATATTTTATCCCGCAAATCTTGCCTGAGGGCGGCTCAAAATTCTCTGTGAAGCCTTCACAAGTTTGGTGAAATGTACTTGTGGGTGTATACACTTAAACAAACTAATTTTAGATGGAAAACATTATATATCAGTCTTGTTATCTCTTTGGCAGACATATGACATGATATATCTTTTTCAATTTAGGGCTTTTGAAGTCTAATACGAAAGCTTAAATTACATTCGGGGCTATAACATTACAAACCGAATTACTTTTTCTCATTGTATTGTTTTAAGAAGAAACAAGTTTTTTTTCGTTTAACTTTTTCCAATAATACCAACTGAAATAAGACTTAATATGTTCGGTTTATAAAAATTACATGTTTTGGAATTAAAAATCGAAGAGTCATGTAGTTTTTTTACATATACCTATGAGGTAGTTAGAAATTAAGGGTTCAATCATCATCTCAGTTTACTCATAGCTTTATAACAAACAATATTCAGATACAAGGATAGGGTTAAATTTGTGTATTTACTTTTTGTACGAAAGCATAAAAGATTATAGTTTATTCTCATATTTTTAAAATGTATCCAACACAAGCGAACACAGCTTAATTTCGGGGAAAAAAAGGAGAGAGCCCAAAATCTGATTTAAAATAAAAAAAAAGTTTTTATTTAATTCGTACTCTGAAATATTCACAAGAAAATTAAGAATCCTACTTTACCTGAAGTAGATGGTAGGCAACGTTAAGTTATTCTTTCATTTCCAAAATCAACACGAGCGTCTAAAGTTTACTTTGTGAAGTCTTAACTTACTTACTTATCCTCACTTGAGAACTAAGTTGAGTTCCACTTAATATCAATATTATAGGAAACATTTTTACAATGTCATTTTTGGAAGGTCGAAGTTATTTTAACGTCAATTGTATTTTTTTTAAGTTAATATACGTACGTAGTTCGTTATACGTTACTTGTTAAAAATTAAGGCGAGATCGCGGTAATTTTTAAGTTTTTAATAAAAACTATACAAAAAAGAAACAAATCAGAAACTAAATCTGTCTCAATTGAATATAAACAAAAAGTTGACACTAAATCGATATTTAATCAGAATGTTTCCTTTACGTAATAATCTATCTTAGGAATAAAAAGTGGTTTACCTTTACGGCCTTTTGGTTTTTTCAACCCTGTGTCAATAAATACATAAATTAAGCAGTTCAAGCACTCGCACTGGCCATGCATTTCCCGAACCATGTTGCAACCAGGCCTTAACACAGAGTCCATTTTTTCATAGGTCGCCCCGATCAAGTTCACAACTGCACGGTGGTGAACGCATCATTGACATCCTTTGGAGTTCGGTGTTCTGAAGGTTTCAACGGTGGTATGCCACAGTCCTTTCTACTGGAAGTACGGGACATTGTGACACAGGTGAGTTTCTGGTAGCAAAAACACGACATCAAACAATTTTAGGTCCTAAATAATTTGTTGTCGCATAAAAATATTTCACCAGAATGCAACCATTGTTTTATCACCAGAATGCTCAATTAGTAAAATGTAAATAATCGTATCACTTTAATTGATGACCAAACAAAAACCAAGAGTAACAATTCTACACGTCAATGCTAATTTTTGTTGTATAACTAAAGGTTGGTATTTAGGAATTGCTGATAACTCTGAACAGAAAGACCAATAAAGACCCATGCAAATTGCTGATTTTAAAAAGAAATAGATGCCCTGTGCAGTCATTGTCTTTTAAGTGTTTATTTACTCATTTTTTTATTGATTAAGCCTTAGAAGACGGATCGATGTATTTGCCCAAATGTTTGTTCTTTTTCCCAGTAAAAAAAACTAAATGGTGATTGTGGCCGTTTTGCTTATTGTCTTATTTAACAAAAAGTCTTCGTTCAGAAAGTATTGATTCTTAGCCAATTTGAAATAAATAAATGTTATTTCGATTTCATTAGTTTTGGTCTATTTATTATTATTGTGTAGCTCAATTTGAACTATAAGCGCTTTTCAACTGAATAGTGTATAGTTGGATACTGATGCAGTATTTCCTTGGGAAATTTCGGAACTTATCCTGAATTTATTAATGACAAAAATAATCTTCAACATTTCTATCAACAAGATTTTAAGAACTGGTTACCATTTTTCCCAATTAGGAGATTGTAGCCAACGTTTCGAGCGCAGTGCCCCGGTTCACTGCAGTCGGTCTATCACCAGGCCGAACGTACGCCGCAGCGGTCTTAGCATACAATGCTAAGGGCAGAGGAGACCCTTATCCTATGAGAGCCAGCACGCTGAGGCCACCTGAGAAACATCATGTTCATGACAAGAGTTTAGGTGAGTAGCCGTCTGTCAAATGTTTTTTCCATAGCAGGTTTCCTTAGTGCTTTGCATTTGGCCATCTTTAAATTATATAATGATTGTACGAAAGTTTCGTTATTTAGTAATATAAACTTTTAGGCCATTGTTTGTACGAACTATAACAAGAAAATAACTTTTATTAGTTTTCGTTTTGATTAAGAGGTTTTAAATTCTTAAGTTTATTTTCCTGGTCATAGTGAATCGACGAAGGTATCACACACAAATGAATTTAAACTATAAATTAAGTTTATTTCAGAAAGACTACAGTTATAACGTAACTGAACTTTATGTAAATTTACTACCCTAACACAAATATTTGATTGAATGTTTGTCAAATACATAATTATATTGCAAAAACAGCACAGCTCAATTTATTCATGGATTTCACCTTCGTCATATTTTTTTTAAATGTACCCATCCTTACGCACCACCTTTCTTCAACAGATCTACCACGAACAGCCTTTCAGATGACAGGACCGATGTCAGTAGCCGTAGGCGGAGGCATCATCCTCATGGTAGTGCTGATCCTCTTCATGATCGCCATGAGACAGCGCTGTGCCAAGAGGAAACCTAGGTCTGCCCCTCCTCCATCGTCGCAACCAGCCAGTCCTGATAAACTAAGAGAAAAGGAAGATAGTGAGAGTGATGACAGGAACCCTGATATTATACCGTCGGATACAGATCAGATGCAGGTGAGTAGATAGTAAAGATAGCGCTCAGTATCTTACAGAAAGTGTCAAAAACAGTGTTTTCTCCTCGGACACAAAAGTGCCTTGTTCGTAAGGTCACTTTAAATTATTTTTCTGCATTTAGTGGAATGTACATTCTAGCACAACAAAAAATTCGTTACGTTTGGGTTTCAGTTCGGCGCACATGACATAGGAAATTGCACTATACACATTCTTGTTTGGTAGTAAATGAAAGTTTTTAGGGAAGATTCTTGATTTGCGTGATCCTCCAGCAAGCCTACCTTTCGCAGATGGACTACTACCGTCAGCAGCAAGTGTCAACGATTTCCCCCCCGCCCGGGTCTCGCGGCGCGCGCGGCTCGGTGGCGGGCGTGCGCGGCGGCCTGCCCGCCTACTGCGCGCTGCGCACGGCGCCGCACAGCCGCGCCGTGCAGGGCTCGCCTGCGGTAAGTGTGACAGTCTCCCTCCCGCCCGGGTCTCGCGGCGCGCGCGGCTCGGTGGCGGGCGTGCGCGGCGGCCTGCCCGCCTACTGCGCGCTGCGCACGGCGCCGCACAGCCGCGCCGTGCAGGGCTCGCCTGCGGTAAGTGTGACAGTCTCCCTCCCGCCCGGGTCTCGCGGCGCGCGCGGCTCGGTGGCGGGCGTGCGCGGCGGCCTGCCCGCCTACTGCGCGCTGCGCACGGCGCCGCACAGCCGCGCCGTGCAGGGCTCGCCTGCGGTAAGTGTGACAGTCTCCCTCCCGCCCGGGTCTCGCGGCGCGCGCGGCTCGGTGGCGGGCGTGCGCGGCGGCCTGCCCGCCTACTGCGCGCTGCGCACGGCGCCGCACAGCCGCGCCGTGCAGGGCTCGCCTGCGGTAAGTGTGACAGTCTCCCTCCCGCCCGGGTCTCGCGGCGCGCGCGGCTCGGTGGCGGGCGTGCGCGGCGGCCTGCCCGCCTACTGCGCGCTGCGCACGGCGCCGCACAGCCGCGCCGTGCAGGGCTCGCCTGCGGTAAGTGTGACAGTCTCCCTCCCGCCCGGGTCTCGCGGCGCGCGCGGCTCGGTGGCGGGCGTGCGCGGCGGCCTGCCCGCCTACTGCGCGCTGCGCACGGCGCCGCACAGCCGCGCCGTGCAGGGCTCGCCTGCGGTAAGTGTGACAGTCTCCCTCCCGCCCGGGTCTCGCGGCGCGCGCGGCTCGGTGGCGGGCGTGCGCGGCGGCCTGCCCGCCTACTGCGCGCTGCGCACGGCGCCGCACAGCCGCGCCGTGCAGGGCTCGCCTGCGGTAAGTGTGACAGTCTCCCTCCCGCCCGGGTCTCGCGGCGCGCGCGGCTCGGTGGCGGGCGTGCGCGGCGGCCTGCCCGCCTACTGCGCGCTGCGCACGGCGCCGCACAGCCGCGCCGTGCAGGGCTCGCCTGCGGTAAGTGTGACAGTCTCCCTCCCGCCCGGGTCTCGCGGCGCGCGCGGCTCGGTGGCGGGCGTGCGCGGCGGCCTGCCCGCCTACTGCGCGCTGCGCACGGCGCCGCACAGCCGCGCCGTGCAGGGCTCGCCTGCGGTAAGTGTGACAGTCTCCCTCCCGCCCGGGTCTCGCGGCGCGCGCGGCTCGGTGGCGGGCGTGCGCGGCGGCCTGCCCGCCTACTGCGCGCTGCGCACGGCGCCGCACAGCCGCGCCGTGCAGGGCTCGCCTGCGGTAAGTGTGACAGTCTCCCTCCCGCCCGGGTCTCGCGGCGCGCGCGGCTCGGTGGCGGGCGTGCGCGGCGGCCTGCCCGCGCGCGGTTTTTAACCACAAATTTGAAAAATTGTATTAATCTATTTAATGAAATAAGACAGCATTTTTAAATAGTTAAAAATCGTGAAAACTTTAATTTGTTTTAATTATTATTGATAGTAGTATTTTTAGCCAGCAATAAATGCATGAAAAACTAAACATTAAAATGTACCTGCATAAATCTTTCCAGCAGATTGAAGACGGATATTCTTATGGTGTTCTGTTCGTCCAGAACCCGTCATCGGGCATTCCGCCACCCGCGCGGTTCGCGTCGGGCTCGTGCACACTCCCGCGGGGCTCCACCCTGGGCCCCGCGGGGGGCATCCCCATGCAGCACCTCCGCACACTCCCGCGGCCGGCGGGGCCCACAGGGCCCCCGGGTCCTGCGCCCGGGGCCCCTGCGACGGGCCCTCGCCTGCCCCCCCGTGACACTCCGCTCTGACAGACTACGCAGCTATAGGACATGTAAATACGACTGTGTTATTGAAGTGCTCAAAAGTTTTTTTTAAATCGAGTGATTAGTGTTTTTGTTGTTGATATCAAGTACTTGCTGTAGTGTTGTTCAAACTGAATATACCATCACTGTAAATGAGGTGTCTTGTAAATTAATTTGTTGGAAAGACTGCTGGAAAAATTAATATTATTATACTTAACACAATCATAACTAAGGGCAGTATATGAGTATAGTTTTGTTCTACTCATAGTGTAAGGTGAAGTAACGTACCATTAGCGCTTCTTGCGGTGACTCACTTAGCTTTAGCATTTGCATTAAAATACGCAACAAGCGTATGGAAAGTCAAGCTCTGAGTTCGGACGCTATTTGCTGGCTATTATAACCTTAAAGGTGATTCACCGAAATTGATGCTGACTGTACATTTACGATTTCCAAATTCTCCATTGATTTTTTATTTTAAACATTAATAAAAAAAAAGAAGTTAAACTAGTTTTGTTGAACGTCTCAAGCTATATAACACCAAGTAGGTAATAAACTTGACTGAAATGACTTCATGAACTGAAATTAAAACAGGAACTAAAAGATGACGCCACGAAGAAAGCTCTTTATTACGACACTCTGACTGAAGTTCCAGTTAAGTGCTGAACAGCGAAGTTTTCTTGCTATTCACTGTTTTAACTTATTATTTGTTTGAAGACTCTTTAGAACCGTCTTCGTTTAAAACATGAGACGATGAAATGTTGACCGTGTCTTCGAGGTCAAATTTAATTAACAAGGTAGGCTTAAAAAAAGAGTTAAAATTAGAATATACAGGGTTATTTGTAAAACACCAACAATCTCGCGGAAGTAGATTACTAACATCATAAACAACAACATTTGTTCTACGACTTTTTCGAAAACAGACAAAAAAATTTAACCCTGTATATATAGTTTTATTTTCGTTTTTAATAATGTTACATTTACAACGTGTAACATAATAAATATACTACTTGAAAAGGGGGTCATTGTACTCACTACTAATAAAGGTCTCAGCTCTTTAGACCCACCCAGCACCCACTTTGCACTGCCTCGCCTCCTGCTAATTCTTTATATGGAATCGTATGTACCAATCACTACATCAACTCCGTAGCGTCACCGGATCACCTCGGTCGGTCGCCCTCCACGCGCGGACGGCGGCGGGTGGACCACTTGGTGACAACTTGCTGTTCGCTTGCTTCGCTTGCGTTGACTATGCATTGCCCGCGCATTGCCTGGTTGACCGCGCGACCTTTATTGGTGATAACGCGGCGTTCACCCGCGGACCACCTGTCGACAACGAGTGGACGCCGCGCGCCGTGTGACGAGGCGGTGCGGGGTGGCTACACCGACCTTTATCCCGAACAACCTTTACTATGGGACAAATACAAAAATCGCGTAAGAAAATCAGCTGTTCAGTACATTTTGTCGAATCACACTTACATAAATGTGAGTAATATTCTTTGGTAATAGTTTAAAAATTTAAATATAAAAAGATTTCCGCAACGTTCAATCCTGCTCTGCCCTCATTCAACGACATCTTGTGATCTTCTACAGATTGTCAGTACCTACACTTTATAGGGAGCCTACACTGTGTCTTAATACCTTGACTGCCAGACTATCAGACACAATAGAAATTCAATTATTCGAGGTGACCTACGTGACTTACAAAGTGTTAAGGTACGCAGTCGACAAGTGAGAACCCTACTATGTAGTAATAGTGTATTGAAGTCCACGGTGTGACGTGTTCACATCTGATTGGTTAACAGCTGAGTTGTGGATTGATTATTACAACTAGGATATTATCATCATTAAAGGAGTCATTCGTATACGTTTCCGGTCATTAGTAGAGATTTTTATCGAAGTTGAACATGATTTCAAAATCATATAAATTTACCACTTTCTTGTCCCATGACTCACATATGACTCATTTTGATTGTTTAACTAAATTATTGTGTTTACTTTGTGGACAGTGAGAGTGTAACTAAACTCATATAAGTCCTTCGACAAATGCCTATAAACTTGCAGCAAGTTAAAGTCTCTTAATATACTCTCTAGTAAAGACTGGATTCGTATTCAACATTTTGTTTCCATGTTCAAAATAAAACAAAATGGCAACACTCTAAGCACGTACTTGATATTATTATTAGTCGAATTCCGATTAGGTAGGATAAAATAATTGAAAATTCTGTTATGATTCGTTTGTAAATCAAGAAAATGTAAATATAACACATTTATAAACTCTAGTTATATAATAAAAATACATTCAAAAACAATATTTATACTCAAAAATGTTAAACAGTGTAAATCGGATTGTCGTTGTTTTTTGAACGTTTTCATTTTCCGTTTATAAATGGTTGTGAGAATAAACAAGCCACGTTTGTAAACTAGTTTATATAAATATCAATATATTGTAATCTGTGGGTGGACAGAATTTGATGATGCACTTGTAATTTGTTTGTGAAAGTAATTTTATTGCACGTATCATGTCAAACCAAAGAGATTTAAAATACTATAGAGCGGGCATGTCAAGGAAATGCCATAGAAAAACTTTGATCCCATGTCTCAGTAATGCCATCTGGAATAATATATGAATATTGGAGCGGCAGCGGAGCGTACCACAAAAAAACTCATAGACTTGTATCCAGCAGGACACACTTTTTCGGACGAAAATTTTGTTCGTGATGTCCGGTCCATAGGTATTGAATGTCATTGTGTCAAACCTACCTGCCTACAAATCAACATTTTTTACAAAGTAATTAGGGATAATAAAGAGATAACATGCGAGTTAATGTCATAGAAAAACTTTGATCCCATGTCTCAGTAACGCCATCTACAATAACATAGCAATATTCGAGCGGCAGCAAAGCGCACCAAACTAAACTTATAGACTTGTGTCCAATACACTACGCAAGCTATTAATTTTACTAAAACGACACTTGCATGATTGAGACAAAACAAATAATGGAAAATAAACTTGCAAGTAAGTTGTTTTATATTGACTTTTCCCTAACATTGTGGGACATAAAATCATGTACAAGTTGACTCCTTGCAGATATGCGTTTTAAACGTCAATGGGCATTCAAATGTCACTGTCAGTGCACACATGTACATCAAAATCTGATTTTCCATAGATTAATACCATTAAAAGTTTGGAATTAAAAATGTGTTGAAGATTGGACTAATATTTCCTACTGTACTATAGTAAGTATGAAACTGATATTCTAGTTAATAAACATAATCACTAAAATGTGATAATTGAACCCCTTATTCCTGAATAACATTTGATAAAAGCGCTCTCAAAAGCTATTGAGAAAAAAAAGTTGCATTATTAAAATGTCGATGTCAGATAAAGATTTTTTGAGCGTTTTTTCACATTTTTATGAATGAGGGGTGGGCCTCGAACCTTTTGTTCATTGTAGTGTTTGCTGAAACAGGTCACATACTCACGGATTTTAATAAACTGGGAAAATTCAAATCACTTTTGATTTTGCATACGTTTTATGTGCCGTGCACTTACTCAGGTACAGACATATTGAAAGTGATGTATGTTGAGAGTAAGCAAAATTCAAATGTGAATTTTACGATATTTGAACGAATACCTATAATATTGGACGTAGGTATGTTCAGTTAATAAGGTTTATTTTAGGATTTTAATCAAATCATGTCGAAATTCTTCTTGAAATTTCATATACTGCTGACGTATAGTTTTTAGCAGCCATCTTTATAAATGATAGCCTTTGTATTTTTCTGAAGTATAAGCTAATTATACTGTAAAATTTCATCAAAAACCGTTTTGCATTTTTTACGTACGTGGAAGAGTAAAAAAAAACACATAACATTCACATTTTTAAAACATACATTTTTTAAATGTAAACGAATCATTTTTCAATGTAATTCTTCTGTGCATCTACCATAAATGCAGTAGTAAATTAAACATTCTAAGATATCATTTTAAAGACATGTTCGCTAAAATACGTGGATAGAGTGCTGTTAAACTACAGATTGCTGTTTCATTAGC
The DNA here is from genome assembly GCA_921972225.1 of Euplexia lucipara. NCBI lineage: Eukaryota > Metazoa > Arthropoda > Insecta > Lepidoptera > Noctuidae > Euplexia > Euplexia lucipara. The sequence continues at coordinate 17,439,542 of OV179161.1, read as the reverse complement.
TGGAACCACGACCATAATTTTCCCTCCTGGATTAAAACTTAACTAGACGTAGAACTTGTGCTTTAATAGGTACAGTTATAAAAAGGGTTGTCTAGCTCTTAATCATTAAAGTTCTTAACATCAAAGTTTTATCTACAGATTTTAAGTCCTTGTTGAAAATCTTGAGACATTATTCTTGCGATGCGATTTTAGTATCTATCTAATGGAAAGTACACTAAATTCAGATGAACATATCTTAGTAATATTATAAACGATAAAGTTTGTTTGGTTGGATGGATGTTTGTTACTCTTTCACGCAAAAACTACTAAATGGATTTGGATAAAATTTTGTACACAGATAGTTTATAACTTATATTACGTTCGCGTTAACAATGCAGTAGCGTCATCATTATCCGTCGGCCTAGCCCCGCCCCCTAACCAATCAAATCTTTTCAAATTCATTTTTATAAATTCATTAAACTTAATCTTTTAAAATATAATTTGTTTGAAGTTAACACCACTGTGGAATACACCTTTATCTTGCAGATGCACTGCATTCTTAACGCGAACGAACTATAGATTAACACAGTTTTTATACCGATTATAATATATCTTCCCGTTGAAATATTGAATTCGAAAACTACATAAAATTTAAGATGATTACAGTGACATTTACATCTAATTAAAATACCCAAAACATCAAACGTTCCACAAAGTAACAACCAGCAAACACTATCAAATGAACAAGAGACTTGGGCCATTAACAATATAGTTCATATTACTTTGTCCATTAAGGGTTTTGTACATACAGTAACAATGTAAATATGTTTTGTAATAAAACGGTTATAATCCTATTTGTGTCTTACAAGTGGTGTGAACGCCGTTCATAATGGTGACATGACTTTGTAAAATCTACCTTTAAGTAACATTCATCTTAATTACACGTCAAAGCAATTGTTTGGAAGTGACAGAAAACATTGCTATGAGGGTAGTCTGTAAAGTTATAAAGTTAAATTATATGTCCAAAGTTACCTTGAGTTACCCTTTTTGTTTTGCTGAAATTTGAATAAACTATTGGTACTAAATGGAAATGGTGCCATTAGCAAATGGCTTGGTCTGGTACGAATATTAAAAAAATAGATAAGTTTTTGTATAGTAGTCGGTACGGTAGCTATGCATTTCTTTATAAGCTGATCTCGCATTGTATAGAATATCTGTACAATGCGAGGCCAAGGGGTTAACTGGAAATTTATAGCTTGATGTGTGTACCAATTTCAAATACCGCGTATGTTTTGGACTATGCCCTTTTTATTCGGACTTCTTATAAATTGTTCTTGTAGTGAATATTCTGTAAAATACCTATGCTTTTTGAGTACCTGCTTGCAAGTTTTTTACAATTTTTTTTATTGATTCAAGTAATTGTAGAGTGGCTTTATAGGTATTGTTCTTTATTTATTTTCCGTTGTACTCATATTGATGAAACTGTTGTGATGATTTAGTGATAAACGCCTACCCTCTCTAACGCAAGGTTATAGCTCAGTATAAATATTAATACAGTAGGACGATGCCTTTGTTCTCTGGAAAAATGCCGACAACGTCTACACGCGTTAGCCCTGAATAATACCTCCCGAATTGCGAACATCGTCTTGGTCGCAGTTCGGGAGCGGCTTTCCCGCGGCTCGGCCCTCACACCCATGTGTATACGTATATAGGTTTTTAGACTGTGGTTATAGGTTCAATTTTGCTCAAGTAGGTACTATTGAGCCGTGTTCAATTCACATTTGTGCTTTCTAAGTTTATCCTAAACATCTCTGACAATATTGCAAGAAAACCTGGATTTATAATATGTTATTCTGAATTCGTCAAACCGTCTAGAGCAAGTGTGATGCTTGATGCTCACGTCTACTCTGTATGAGAAGAGACCTATAACCGGCAATTAAAAAATAATAGGCTAATTTATTGTGTATTTGTAAAAGATCATAAATCTATTGTTATATGCACGTAGGTTTTACAAAGTCATTTTAAAACGGTGCCCTGAGACGGGAATCATCGAACAATGGGTACATACTCAATAACACTAACAATATTAGTTAAAATTTTAAAATTTTGCAAACTTTTTAATTTTAGCGGATATAAAATATCCTGTTCTGTTGCTAGTTAATAATTTTATAATTAAAGAAAAAAAAACAATTAAGTTTGTACGTTAAATAATTGTAAATAGTTTAAAATGGAGTCTTTCTAACTGTCGGAATGTTTTCACTAAACTATTGGGAAACGAAAATAAATGGAAATATTCGAAAATGTTCGCTTTTGATGTTTCATTTTGTCCATAAAGTTTCACCCAATAACTATTCCAATAAACTGTTATTACTATTGGACGAGATATTTTATGTTTGTTTGGAAATTACTAGGTGTAATAATCTCGACGGTTGGAGAGGAAATGGAATACCTAAAGTAAGTAAATAAGGTGTATTTCAAATGTAAATGAAATGAAATAACTAATACCTGATTGGCCTGTTGGTGAAGTAGTTAGTGCCGTGGGTTCGATTCCTACCCAGGACAAATGTCTGTGTAGGTTAGGTTTAGGTTTTACGGGCAGGTGTCCGCAACTCCACGACCAAGCGCGTATTTTGCGTACGGGTGAGAATATGCCCTATTCCATCGGTTTAACGCTACTGGCGATCTCTCGGAGGGTACCTGGGTTTCCGAAGAACTTAGCCCTATATGCGGCAACCACTGGCTGTGTAATGAGCACGATCGTTTGTTCTGAGTCTGGGTGTAATATGTATGTATTTAGAAACATAAGTATGTTTATCAGCTGTTTAGTACCCATAACACAAGCTCTTAGCTCAGCTTAGGACTAGATGACGTTGTGTGAAAAGTTGTGGAAAATTTATTTTGTGGTATACCTACCAGATTTTCGATGAGCACAAATAAAATAGAAATAAAACCACAAAACAATATTGTGCAACATGGATTTTAACCTTTCAATCGTGTCAATTAGAGACACAATAGAAAGACGATGACAGCGCGGACATCGGTGTCTTGGGGTTTATTAAATTAAAACCTTAATGCTTAGAAATGATTGTTACCACTGGGTTGTGAAGGTCAGAAAGGCCATCGCTCCATGTAAAACACTGGTACCCAGCCGAATCCAGTTGGACTGGAAGCCGAACATAACATACTTAAGAAAAGGATGACAATTGTTTAGAATTTGTGTTCATTTTTTAAACGTACGATTTTATTTTAAATTTGATCTTGTAAATATGTGCCAACGATAGTAAAAATGTACGCTTAGGTTTAAGGATTATAATCAAGTTATATGCAGCAATCACTTGAACAAAGATGTGGACTCATATTTAAAATAATAATATAAGAAAATAATGTTAAACAAGAATAGGTATTCCATTATTGTTAAGAATTGTAAGAAGTCTGTACAGACTTGGTTGATCGTTTTTCAACTTTATGAAATACAGAATAAGGTTCATATTCAATTGGGAAAATTTGACACATTGGGGTAACTTGATGTGCTGGCGTCTGTACATAGTACCTTCTCTAGTCGTTTCAAGCGCTACTGCTAAGCTACGTACTAACACATTGATAAATAGTATTATTTATTTACTGCAAAATACTCTTACATGGATTGATAAATAGATAGTTACATAGATTTATTTATTTGCATACTCCAGTGGATTAGCAGGTTGAAGTGGCAGTGGGCAGGGCACATAGCACGGAGAACTGAAGACTGATGGGGTCGAAAGGTTCTCGAGTGGAGGCCACGTATCGGCAAGCGCAGCGTAGGACGTCCACCCACAAGGTGCGGTCAGACGACCTCATTAAGGCCGCGGGAATGCGCTGGATGCGAGCCGCTTCCAACCAGTCTCATTGGAGATCTATAGGGGACGCCTATATCCAGCTGTGGACTTCCTATGGCTAAAATGATGATGATGATGATGATTTATTTGCATAGAATGTAGGTAATTTATACAATTTGATGTTACAATAGATAAGGTGACCTGTCATATCTGGCTATATGCCCAAAATACAGACAGTATAGCCACGTTGAATGCCAATGCTTAGTCTTGTCTTGCCTTGTATAACCAGCCCTTGAATCACTGCAAAACGTCAACTAAACGGTGGTAAATAAATTTTAAAGTAATAGATTACAGCTAAACAGCTGGTGGTGACTATTCAAATGACGTCAAGATGAGTATGGACGAAGAACTCTGAGCCTACGTTGAAAAGATTGGGACAAGAGAAGTATCAATTCAGTAATATTATAAGTAAAAAGGTGAAGATAGGTTACCTACACAACATTCGATCTTCATCTAAAAACGGCACACTAACGCACGCATGCGTTCGATGAAGGCGCGACGCGACACTGAGGTCAAATGTGGCTTTAGCCACATTTTAACGCGTCGCTTGCTAAGCACTTATAACCTATCTACACCTTTTTACTTATAATGTCACTGAGAAGTATATCTTGAATGGTTGTGTATTTTTAATTATAGGTACAAGAAGCAATTAAGATGTGTTATCAGCAGCTAATGTTGATGATGATTGTATGAGAAATATCAATGTATCTGGCTAAAAACAGTAAAACATTAAACACCCATTGTTTTACCATTTGTTGCCTTGTTGTATTTACCCGCCTGTTTTATTTCTGCATCACCTTTCGGCAGACCGGTAGAAAATGCCTATGACATTAAGTCAGCCTTAATAAATACAGAATAAATAAACATTTTAGTGTAGAACTGCATTCCGTCATTTGTTATCATAGGTCGATAGAGTGACGATTCTGACACTAGCGAAGATCAGCCACAAAAAAGTAACTGTCCTCAACTATTCAGTCAAATCCAATTTCATCACATAGTAATTTCGTTTCTAACAGATTTTTTAAAATTTCTCTCACGATGAAACCTAAAAAATTTAACATTTGCAACTCGTTATGCTCCCCGCAGAAATATCTCGACAAAACGAAGCCACTTATAATCCTGGATTACCTCTTTTTTGTTCTGTAATCCTAACTTTGTCCGCGGTGTAGGACATTTTTACCTGAATAACGTTTCGTAAGTTCGTACCTAAATGCTGAGCTTTTGGTTCACTCCGAATCTCTCAAGCACATTGCTTTTAAAAAATGTAAAAGTACAAGGTAACGTAGGTAAGTACGTAGGTAATTTTTATCTATGTTTATTAATAGATTGATTATTTATTATTAATTGATTATAATGCCAGCCCATTATTGTTCTACAACAGGGCGAAAGCATCGTCTTATACAGAGTCAGCAGCACGCCTACTTGGTATTTCGACGAACATGGGCGAACTATAGATATACCTCTGCCTTACCTTTTAAAGAATACGGGCGTGATGTTATGTTTATAGGACAATGTTTACCTTCACTGGTGCCAGTGATGTTTAATATAAACTTAAAACTTTCCATTATAAGCCTCTTCTAAAATACTTTTCATTGATTTTGGATTAGATCAGTGTTTAGAATATACTAAAAGTTAGATAGAACTTGATTTGAAAGCTACGTTAAACTTGGTAAAATATTATTATAATGGAATAAGAATCAAAATTCCTTCATCAAAGCGAATAGTTGGCTAACAATGACAGTAAACACATTTGATTCCCAACAATCTGCCGAGGTATTCCCCAAAAGGGGTCAGAAAACTTTGGGAATAGCTCAACTTGACGCATTCTCTATAACTTTTAGAGTTTCTCGAACTATTATGTGGTAGCCCCTTTATAGTAGCTATGCGACGTTCAAGTTGTGTTTATAGCGAGTTCGGACAAGGTTTGGACCAAACAATGAAGTGAAGAGTAAAATAATAATTAATAATTATAATTTGTGTAGGAAAAAAAATCTGCGCCAGTTAGAGTCGGGCTCGTCCACCGAGGGTGCGTGGGTGCGTAAGATAGCCGCGGTTATTTGTCAAATTATGATAAGCAGTTTAGAAGTTACGAACAGATGAACATACATAGGTACTTAAAATCATAACCCTCGTTTTTGCTTCGCCGTAGTCAGGTAAAAGTTAAGTGTAAGATAATAATGAAATTTTAAATGCAGAAAACTTATCCGGTCCGGTGGATTTAATGAACTAACGAAATTGCTGTAAAGGTGACAAACTTAATGTTTTTTTGTTTACTGAAACGCCGCAGATTTGGAAGGGAATTTATATTGTACTCTAAAAAGAAAATGCGTAACACGAAAATAATGAACATAGAACAGGTATCGCAGGTCTTCGCATAATCATATTTACTTCAAAGTTGTAATAAACATTTCCATTCAAACCATCACGAAACACACATCAAGATCAAGTAAACCCATGAATCACCAAGTTTCAAAGGCAAGCAAAGTCCTGAGGCAATGGTAGTCGGAAACTAATAGGAAGCGGTCGCCGTCTGAATGGGAGGCCAATTGAAAATAGTTAAATCGGTCAAATTCAATGCGTTATGAAAGGGGGGTGGTGAATGGTTGATTAAAGATGTGAATGATATGTAATGTGGCGTTTTGTGTGGTGGAGTAGAATGTAGCATGCTTTTAAGTTAGTTTGCGAAGTGGCTGAGCGACTGGCTGTCGTTTGTTCGAGTATTTTACGTGACTTAGAAAAGTGTAACACCTAATAACACGTCGCCGTAAGTTTACGAATACGAAACACTTAACAACGAATGCATGCTACCACGAAAAACTTAACACCGTAGCCATGCGATCTCGAACAACTACATTAGAGATTCATCTATTCGAAACACTTAGAAGGTGAATTAGAGATTTAGTTATTCGAGAGCGCATGGCTACGGTGTTAAGTTATTCGAGGTAGCGTGCATTCGTTGTTAAGTGTTTCGTATTCGTAAACTTACGGTGACGTGTTATTCGGTGTTACACTTCACTAAGTCACGTATTACACTCGTAAACGTATATAGGAGCCTTAAATAAAGTTGGGTAACGTTTAACAAAATTAAATAATAGTTTTTGTATTTGAATTGAATAGAATAGGTGTTTATTTGCTTAGACTGTAGGTAGGTACATAAAACCAAGTTGTTAAATTGTAATTTCTTTGTGGGCTCATATTCAGACTTCGGGTTGCTATTAATAACTACATAAAGACTACTGAGGAACCTGTTTACTTAGTATGATTCTAAAGAAATGTCAATTAACCCTTCAATCGCGTCAATTAGAGACACAATAGAAAGACAATGACAGCGAAAACCGCGTTCGCTTGGGGTTTAACGAATTAAATCAAGTACAACTGCATACAGAAGTGACGGCTTGTCATTCGATAATAAAGCTAGGCATAGACAGTTCACTTCACCCACAGTTTCACGGGCCGAGTTTTCTAGCATTGCAGGTCAGTCACTTACCCCATGTTAAAAAAAAGAAACCTTTCAATACTCTCACGCCATTGCGCCGAGCAGTATTTACGAGTATGCTTCAACACCCTTACAACCGCACCCCCTTTAATGTTAGCGCATTAGGTCTACCTATTCAACTGATTGCTTAGAAGGCTTGCAAAAAACAAAAGAACTCGCCAATCGTGCTAAGTAGGGGAGAGCGTTTGGTAAAAGTAAATGTGAGAGTAGGGAAATTGAATGTGTTATATTAGTTGGAAAATGTTTGTTTTGAGGAGAAGGTCGTATCGATTGATTTTTGAGGTTAAGCAACTATTGTTGAGGTCGGTCGGTGGATGTAACATTCTTACAACATGTCAACCAGTCTTATTGACATGTTGACCAGCAACTCGTTTTTTTAAAGCATTAATTTCTAACCTTACTGACTTTACAGTTTCACAGATAATCATCATTATTATTGTAATAAACTAGGCGTATAATTTTGCCTAGCTGGCGAGAAGCTTGAACTCATGATGACATTAATTTTATGCCCAACTTGTGTTATCCTACGGTTGTTTTTCACATAGCTTACCTACAGGAACAGTTCTTACCTATATTCTTACGGGATTCAAATCACACACCGCTTTAATTTATACAGAACTATTGTATCTTTATAAAAATAATGGAATAATATACAATGTGACATACAACGAAGGAGATGGCGGGATGAACGAACAGCCAGTCGATTCTATTATGTCAACACGTTAAACTTGAGATAACTGTCAATGCCTAGAATTGATAGTTATCTCAATGCAGTGACAGGTCAATTCACTTTTACTTCACCTTAACTTTTACAGGGTGAGTTTATCAGATACGCACTGCGGGATAGATTTCAACAGACTTGAAAGTAGAAGCGCGAAAACACCAAAGATGGAAGGATGGAGGTCTTAGTCCGGGAGTAGGACAGTAGGCAAAAGAAAAAAAAGCTTCATACCAGTGTTTTTTTTTTCTAGTACCTACTGAGAATTACTCCTGTTGTACAAACTTACAAAGAAACGAATATCATCTTTGTGATTCTTCATTATAGTTAAGAAAAAATCTGCGAATTACGCTACTGGTCATTCGTTTGTATAGCCATTTGAAAATAATAATCAATAAACCGCTAATTTTCATTGTAATTATCGCTAGACCAAAGCGATTTTCATGCTTTATATTTCAGAAAACGTTTAAAAGCTTACTCTGAATTATTCATTGTTAGCACTTAAAAATAGTCAACTATGAATAATTCATATTAGTTAGTGAATATTGCAAATATATGCCATAAATTAAATTATTATTGAAGTAAATTCGTCTGTCTAGTTCGCTAGAAATGAAACCAATTAATTCTTGTTTGTCACTAAAAGCTATTTGCTTACCATAAGAATGGACAACTGTTTTTCACAAAAATAAATTGAGTACGTAAGTACTTCATGTCAGAGGGGCAATGGCCGTATTTTTTTAGGAACGACTAAATTCTTATTTGGTTCACTGGCCTGTAAGTCTAGTGATTAGTGGCCCTGACTGCTATGCCGAAGGTCGTGGGTTTCAATCCCGCCCAAGTCGAACGTTCGTGATTGTTCTGGGGGTTAATTTATCCTTAACTATGTATTTAAAAATAGACAAATAATTACTAATTGTCTAGTACTTATGGCACAAGCTTTGTTTAATCTGGGACTAAATGACAATGTGTGAAAGTTGTGTTTTTTTTTTAATTTCAAGTAATATACCTACGACTAATTTCTCTTTGGACGTTTTTAACAACGACCTGAAATTCTAACGATTTAATATACGGAAATTGGATTTCTGATGTTTTGTAGTAACCTTTACTAAATATTTTAGCACAAACGCCTTATGTATTTGTTTAGTAAAAACAGTATGCATAAAGAAAACAAACCGTCAGTACAAGGGTCGACTTAACTCATTAAATATGATCTGTACTTACCTACTGTATTACGTCATTGGCTGAAACTGCACAGACTATTTCATGCCTTGTTCCCATGTAGATAGGCAAAAACTACAGTACGCCATATATGCATACACGCCAGTTACGAGTACTACGCACCTGACTTTTATGGAGAACCTCACCAATAAGGTCTATGTATGTCTTTCTAGGGCGTCCCCTTCCGGTGTTTCCATTTACATTGTAAATACCTTTCATTAGTCGCCTTTCATTTATTATTATTTTTATCGTGACCAAACCTAGCTCTATCTACTTTATCATTGACAATACAATTGGCATAGGTCCTGTGCTACATTAAACCTAATTACCTCCTAAAACTGCCCCCCAACCTTCGTACCGAATGTTAAAACATTAACGGGAACAATCTAACGGCCCTACGGGTCCGAAAGGCGGCTGGGGGTCGGCAGGGAGGTCCAAGAGAGTGCTTCCAACAATTTGCATTTATTTACTGCTTCCCAAAGATAAGGTGTGGAACAAAAGGTTGGAACTTTTTGTGGAATCAGTACAAGCGTGCTATCGTAAATCTTATTGGCGTAAACTAAGGTATTAAAAAAAAATACTTTAAGTGGACTTCAAGTTACGTTAACTATTCTGCAGGCCTAGCCATATTACAAATTCTATTTCTATTCTATTGCGACAATAGAAAGAAAATGGCGTATATGGAATCAGCTGTTTATCAACTGTCAAGTGCCAACGAGTAGAATTTGTAATATGGCTGAAAATGAAATACATTTGACAGTTGACAAACAGCTGATTCCCTATACGCCATTTTCTTTCTATTGTCGCCTTATCGATTACGATCATAGAAATAGAATTTGTAATATGGCTAGGCCTGCTGACTAGAATTTGTTTATTCCAGATAAAAACTGATGTTAGCCAAGACGAAACTAGCTGTTTGACAGTTAGGTATTCGTTGAACACTTTACCCACATAGTCATTAATAGACTGCCAAAAGAGATACGCAGACGCTCTGCAGGCAATTTTCAACCGCTTGTTGTATGAAACAAATGTGTGTATTGTTTAAATATTTTTTGGTACGTGTCACTGTAAAAGTTGTTTAAAGGCTTAAGTGCTGTTACCAAAAACAGCCAATTAAATTTCAACATAATTTTAACCTTTCAATCGTCCTCTCGGGACTCACAAGCTTAAAAAATTTTGACTACCCGCAATTTAAAAATAAGGGGTCAAAACTATAAACTTTCGTCACGCACCTGTAAGGGGTTAAGTTATATAAACTTCCATTACTGCCGTGGTAAAAGCAACACTGTTAAACACAACTTTTTCAGTATAACTTGTTACACAAATTACTTGAATACAACGCTCTTAACTTTAAGCACTTGAAACCTTTTTGCCTTGTTGCTTTCAAGTTGGGGATTATAGGTGTTAAATATGAAGTTAATAACACTTGGAGCGGTGAGAATATTCGGAGTAATTTAAAAAGTGAAACACGGGGCACATTATATTGGTACAATTTTTGATGTTATGAAATTTAATTTCAATGTTAGACACAGTCCATTTGGGATAATCTAAGAAATGTGATTTGATGTGTCTTCCTTTTTGTGTCGCATTAAATGTACAAACGCCAGCACATCAAGTTACCCCAATATGTCAAATTTTCTCAATTGAATATGAACTTTATTCTGTTTAACATAAAGTTGAAAAACGATCGAAGAAATTTGAGACATTGAAATGAACCTTATTCTGTTTGACATAAAGTTGAAAAACGATCAAAGAAATTTGACACATTGAAATGAACCTTATTCTGTTTGATATAAAGTTGAAAAACGATCAAAGAAATTTGACACATTGGGGTAACTTGATGTGCTGGCGTCTGTACATACCTAAGTAAGAAATTGAAAAATTAAAATTACTTACACTATAATGACGATTATTAACCTTTCGATTGAGTCAATTACAGACACAATAATAATAATAATAATAATAATAATATTTTTATTTATAAAAACAGGAATCACATTGCACTGATACATTGTAAATAATAATTTTAAACATTTGTCATCAGAAGCACAATTTTTTGACTCTATTCCTTAAACTAGGTCTAGCCTTTATCTTAAGGAATAGGGTTCAGTCATAGTAATTACAATAACAGTGTCTTTAAAACAAGTGAAACAGTGTCGATGTTACAAAGGTAATAATGAATAATGAAATAAGAGTAAGGAAGGTTGCTACGAATTTTAAGTGTGTGTGTGTAAGAGTTCGTGTGTGTGAGTTAGTGACTGTGAGTATATATGTGTGAGCGTGAGTGTGTGTATGTGTATGTACGAGGATGTGTGTGAGAATCTAAGTGATGTACGTAAGAAGATTCTCCGTTGAGAGATAATCCTGTTGTAGTAGCCATTGAGTGATTTTGTGTTTAAGTGAGTATCGGTTTAGATCAAGTATGTTAAGTGATTTGTGTAGTTTCTTATATATATGCTTGCTTATCACGTAAAACTGGCGTTTGGCAAATGTAGTTTTGTGTGTTGCCCCAGATGGGACATTTGTGCGTTTTTTCGGGTTGGATCTGGGCATGACTCTTTGGGTTCTGAGGACGGACTGTAGGATAAACAGCTGTCTAACTGTCAATACTCCACAATCCTCATAAAGCTGTTTGGTCGGATAAAGGTATGGCTTCCTAAGCATTACCTTAAGTACCGCTCTTTGAGCTCGCTCAACCCTCAGAACAATAGAAAGACAATGACAGGGGGACACCGGTGTCCTTCCAGGGTTTAACAAATGAATAGTAAGCGTTAAGTATAACTTTAGATTGAAAAAATGCCTTAAAAACGTGAATTCAATGTTGAATAATATGTCGACAGAACTACGTGTGTACACACTGTTATGCCTTTGGGTTGTTTATTGATTAGTAAAAGCCATTTTTTCCCGAAGTAGCTCGATTTTCTTTAAAATCGTTACTTTTACAATCATCACATTTAAAAAAGAGATAAATGTGTATTGTAAACTATCCAACTAATATTATAAACGTGAAAGTTTGTGAGATGGTGGATGGATGGATGTTTGTTACTCTTTCAGGTAAAAACTACTGAATGGATTTAAATAAAATTTGGTATGGAGTTAGCTGACACCCTGGATTAACACATAGGCTACTTTTATCTCAGTATTCCCACGGGAACGGAACGTACGCTGGCGAAACCGCGGAATGTCTGCTAGTACAAGAACAATATAAGTTTATAATATTATTAATATTACAAATTCATGCGTGTTATAAAACAATACTAAATTTTGAGCAATAAAAAGATAACCTATGTCGGTCTGCAGAATCGTAAAAAAGCCGACAAACAAAGAGATTTAAAAGACTATATAGCGGGCATGTCATAGAAAAACTTTGATCCCATGTCTCAGTGACGCCATCTAGAATAATCTATGAATATTGGAGCGGCATCGGAGCGTACTAAAAAAAACTCATAGACTTGTGTCCGGCAGGACACACTTTTTCGGACGAAAATTTTGTTTGTGATGTCCGGTCTATAGGTATTGAATGTCTTTGCCGACAAACCAACAAACAAACAAAGTTACATTCTCATTTATTTTATTATTAAGCATGATTATCATAATAAAACATCACGCCTGTAACCCCCAAAGGGTTAAATAGAGGTGTACTTCTAGAACACTGACACTTTGAAAGTTACATTCAATTCATTAAACCCCAAGAGGACACCGGTGTCCGCTATGTCATTGTCTTTCTATTGTGGCTCTAATTGACACGATTAAAAGATTAAGTAGCAAGTAGAACCGGGTAAGCATATTGCCATCAATCAGATATAAATTCAGTTTCCGGACTACTTCTTGAAATTTCAGATGAAAAATCTGAACAACAGTTCCCCCGACCTGGGATTTGAACTCCGAACCTCATGCTTAGCAGTATTACTAGGTCAACGAGACAATTGGAGTGTCATTTTCTGTTATAGTATCATCTGTGTAATCTTCTTCTTATCGTGTGGTTAGTAACTAACCTGGTGTCAGAGTTTTAATGCCGCCCATAGGCCTCTGACTTGGCATCACATGCCGTCGAGAAATATCTCTAAGGCATGCCGGTTTCCTCACGATGTTTTCCTTCACCGATTTGAAGCAAGTGATAATTATACAATCCGCACATGAATCCGAAAAGTCAGAGGTGCGTGCCTTGGGTTCGAACTCGAGACCTATGAATTGACAATCCACCGGCCATACCACTAGGCTATCACTGCTGTGCACGATAAGAAGATCTGTGTAATACAACACGGTGTGTTTGCTGGCAACACACGTAACATTAATATGCGTTGTTACGCGATATCACGACGCGATCGGTTGTACTCGCGGTAACAACCGGGGATTCAATACTCATACTTAGGGTCAGGACTCATTGATCGACGGCATTCGACGGTTTGTCCGTACAAAAAGAGAGCAAAGAATAGAACGACGCAAGCATCTTTTCTCATCGACGACGCTGAGACCGAAAGTTTGTTTTTTTTTAAATACATAAGTACCTCTTTATAAGTACTTGATTTTAATCGTGATTTTATTTACATGGAGGATTGGAGGTCTACTGATAAAACCGTCGTCAATAATATAGTTTATTAAAAAAAAATGGAAATCTGTTGATTACTTTGAGAGAGAAATCCCTAATGCAAATTAACAAACAAATTTTACCTATTTATAATACTACTAGTAGATACCGGCATTACAAATTACTAGAAGAGTGCACTTTGAAAATGTCAATACACTAAGGAAGCTTATAGAATATTTGTAGTTTAACACCAGGTTGAAAAAAAGAGAAAGATTTATTTACGTAATTTTAAAGGTTAAATTTAGTCGCAAGCTCACCTCGGCGATGATCAAGTGTATTTAAGTCAGTAAGCTACGCTGTAACACTACCCACTTCTGCCACAAAGCAGAAAAAAAATCAGTGACGTACCTACCTAATTAAGACAAATTAGAATGCAAACGTCGGCGTTGTCACCCATATTGACTACATATTATTTGTTTTATTTTTAAGAACATTCCAAATTCAAATTTTAAAAGCCAATACCCATAATTATGCGCTTAATAGGTACATTTTTAAAAACCATTCCAAATTCGAAATCTAAAAGAAAATAAATACTAAACTGAGAATCAACACGTCTCAGTGCTGCACCAAAAAGTTTAACCAAATTATAGTTCATTGACACCAGTGTAACTCTATTATACTGACATTTTATTTGCTGTGATGATATCATTAAGTATAAAAAGCTGTCAATTTATCTTGCATTCGCAATTTGTTTTAAAAAAAATTTAAACAAGGTATGTGTTTTAGAAATAAAAAGTAACACTTACGTATAAAGTTCCACAGCAAAATGATGCGCGGGTGTGAAAGAGGCTTAATTCTTTGTATGTGCATAAAGTTTGTATATTAGATTAGAATATAAAACACACAACACCAACTACATTACTGTCACTCACAATTCAAATAAAAATATCTAAAATCCACACTTCAGTAACCATGCAAATAACAGGTTGAACATGATATTGACATAGGTAATGAATATTAGGAACATAAAAAAAAAAATACCGGTAGTCAATGATATTGTAAAAAGGTGGGTTACTTAAACAATATTCGATATTCAAAAACGGCACACTAACGCACGCACGCGTCCTTGACGGCGCGACGCGATCACGCGACATTGAGGTCAATTGTGGCTAGCGCTTATAACCTATCTAAACCTTTTTACTTAAAATAATATCATTGCCGGTAGTAATAAATTAATAATGACACAGCACTGCAGTACTCCATATAGAACTTCACATCCACAGATAAAATATGACCGGCGCTAGTATCGAATAGTAACAGATTAAATATGATATCTTATTTCAATGCAGGTTATACCAAAATTCAGTTTGAGCTACAATTTCAAACAAAGTCATTGTGAAATCAACTTTATTTACACTGCATAAAACTAATATTCGTTTACCTAACTGAAATAACACCAATTAGTCGATATCCATTTGAACAAATGAACATAGAATAGGTAAGCTTTCTCAAGTAACTGCTATTTTCTTGTCAGCTCCAGTTATTCGAGAATTTATTGAATGCAGGTTTGAAAAGGTTAACCTGTCAGCAGGTAAGGTTTGTAGCTGACAGCAAAGAGTGCTCCAGACCTATAGTCACGTCACGTTCTGGTCATTCTAAAATCAACTTTATGCACACTTCTGTTAAGTTAATATTTGTGTAAGTGATGATACACTTTCTTGGTTGTTTTTTTTATTGCAGTACCTCTCGTAGATATATATTTTTCGGCTATAAATTTCTTCTATCTTATCTTATTACTAATATTATAAACGAGAAATTTTGTTTGTATGGATGGATGTTTGTTATTGTTTCACGCAAAAACTACTGAACGGATTTGGATAAAATTTAGTACACAGATAGATTAATACCTAGATTAACACATAAGATAGTTTTTATCCCGATTATATCTTCCCGTGGGATATTTCTCGAGTTGTAGTGGGCGAAGCCGCTGGCAACAACTATTTATATAATAAAATTGAACATTGAATACCCAACTTACTATAATAGTCTTAGCTCAAACCTGAGATATAACGCAGGGTAATTTTTGTTTTGTCGTGCTACATACATACAAACATAAAGTCATGTCTTTTTCTTATACAGCAAAACCCACCAGAGTGCCATCTGCTACGATCCTTACACACTTCTTCTCTTTCTTTGTTTAGGTTTATACACGCATTTCGGATATTTAAAGTACTAGGCACCTGACTTTTCTGGGGAATACCACCAATAAGTTCTGTGCTCCAACTTCAATATTCTAAAATGGTCAGAGTCAAAGGTCGAGTCCGAGTGCAATTTTCAATTTAAAGATCGTTCAAATTGAAAATCCGAATAAATTATTTCAACATCATCTGCCTAGTTTTATCTCAACTATGTTGGGGTCGGCTTCCAGTTGAATCCCAGTGTGAGAGACTGCTTGTCTGACCTCCACAACCCAGTTACTGATTGTCAGACTTTCGGGCTTCTGACTACCAGAAATTCAATTTAATTAATACTTTTACTACTACTGCTATTTGATTATTTGTAATTTTAATAATTAGTAAGCTAATAATAATGAAGTGTTTTTTCACCAAAGACATTCAATACCTATAGACCAGACATCACAAACAAAATTTTCGTCCGAAAAATTGTGTCCTGCCGGACACAAGTCTATGAGTTTTATTTAGTACGCTCCGTTGCCGCTCCAATATTCATATATTATTCTAGATGGCGTTACTGAGACATGGGATCAAAGTTTTTCTATGACATTTCCTTGACATGCCCGCTCTATAGTCTTTTATATCTCTTTGTTTTTCACTCACTTGAATGTTGGTCGACCTATTATTGGCGACTGTATAAGTCAGATGCTTTTTATTATCTTTATCTATTCTATATATACTTATATATACTTATAATAAATCTGTAGAAGTAAAATTTCTGTACATTGAAAATATCAAAAAAATAAATAGCAGGGGGTGTTACTAGACCGACAGCGAACCCAAAAATATGATTAAAAAAATTTTTGTCTGTCTGTCTGTCTGTCTGTCTGTCTGTCTGTATGTTCAGGTATCACGCAAAAACTACCGGTTCGATTACGATGAAACTTGGTATACTTATTCTTTAATATCCTGGGCACAACACTGGGTACTTTTTATCCCGGAAAAGTATATACAATAAAAAACAAACTTAACTTTGCGGTTCGACCCCTAGACCCGACTACTGTACCAACCGCAAATAATAAATTTGTCGTAGGTTACGTCACCCGCAGTGGAGTTCACCAAGGGGCGCTGCACACGGCTAAGATATTATAATATTTTATCTTAAGATACAATATCGCTCGCCATACAGTTCCATGGACTATCACACACTACGAAGATAATTATGTACATTGAATATATATTCAAAATTAATAGATTGGTGACCGATACTGATGCCAAAAATGCAATCAGTAAATGTTTGTCTGTCTGTCTGTCTGTATGTGCACGCATAGTTCAATAACTATTATAGGGATTGGGATTGACTTGGTACGGTTGTAATCAATACGCCTGGGTAGGTTGATCTTAGTCTCAGTTGTTTTACACATGGTCAGTTGTACGGCGCTCTTTCCCGGGTCAGTAGTTCCAGAAATCTTTATGCATACATACTGGAAGGATCAACTTTGAAAGTAGTCTATCCGGAAGTATTATGCTAAAATTATTACGTTTATATATCAACGCACAGCCCCAACCGCTGGTATTAGAGACATGAAACTTGAAGGGGTGTTTTTATAGTGAAGAGTAAGTCTTCCATAAAAAACGATTTTTGAAAATTCAACCCTTAAAGGGAAAACATAGGGGACGGAAGTTCGACATCCACGCGGGCGAAGCCGCGGGGAAAAGCTAGTTATTCTAATATAATGCTGTATACAGAAGCTGTCCTACCTTGCCCTGCTGCTTTACCTTTAATAAATAAATAAATACCCTTAACGACTGTTAAAGATCTACAAACGACAGCCGGACACTACAGCATAACGTGCGTTCCGAAGCGAAGAGGGCTCTTGATAATTATTTATTTATTTATTTATTTATAACACACATACATACAGCTAATTACATTATGTAATGAATGGTCACCCATCCACGGACCAAACTGTTCAAGCCACAAGCTTTTAGCCACAAGCATTTAGCCAAAGCTTTTACCCACAAGCTCCTCAACCAATAAAATTGTTTTTTATTTTTCATTTACAATAATAAAAAAATGTGTTTGTTGGATTATGCTATGAAATAAGAAAAATGTGTAGTGTGTTCCAAATAAACAAAAGAAATATAGAAAATTCGTGCGCCAGGAACACACACAAAACATTTGACTGGCCTGTTGGTCTAGTAGTTAGTAACCCTGACTGCTATGCCGGAGGTCGTGGGTTCGATTCCCACCCAGGACAAATGTTTGTGTCATGAGCATGATCATTTGTTCTGTTTCTGGGTGTAATTTATCTATAATGTGTATGTATTTAGAAGTATTTAAGTATGTTTATCAGCTGTTTAGTACCCATAACACAAGCTCTTAGCTTAGCTTGGGACTAGATGGCGTTGTGTGAAAAAGTTGTGGAATATTTATTTATTGTGGAATATTTAATGCCAAGGATAAACTCACCTGTGGGAGCCTGAACAATTAATCTTCAAGCGGTAGGCATAAATAAAAATGAACCATTGAAAATATTAATCTATTTTATTACCCGTTAGGTTACCTGGTAAATAAAAACAATGGAAAATTCCTTTCTTATATTGCCTACTTACACAAGAATACTCCCAATATACCTTCACAAAATGCTGAAGTACGTTGAAATATAAGCGAGTGATGCAAGTTTGCGCTTCACGTCAAAGCCACTACACAAATAGAATGTATCGGACAGAGAATAGCCTAGAGGTCCTCAAATGTATTGACGTTGCCAGTTGCATGATTTGTATGGAGATTTGAACTAGAAATTGTTGAGCATCGTATCGGTCAACATGGGCTTTCCTACGCTTCAATGCAACGCACAATTTATAAGGTATTGTGCTATAAATATTTAGTGTTTGCTTGTTGGCGATTTAGGTAGTGAAGACGTCAGTGTGCAATGTACATGCAAGGGCATAAATGATTTCATCTTTCATTAAACGCTTATTTTTGTTATTATATGGGGGTGAGCAGAAGCTACATCTCCATATTCTAGGATTCTTCTTTTATTCATACGTTAAGAAAAATCAACAGTAATTAACAGTTAATTACAGTTCGTGTGCATTTCGGGATCATAAACTGCGACGGGTTTAGTTTCCACATTACTCGAGTTATACTTCATGAACAGTTTTATGTTAGCAACACTAGATTCTGCACTAAAACTAAACAAATAGGCTGGATGTCTTATACCTACAAAGGTAATTGGCAAAGCCTACGGAAATTACGGTAATTTTTTGAAAATGGTCGTCTCCAAAACTTCAACCAGAACCAAACGCCAATTAAGCTATCCACCAAAATCCTTGCAAGCCCAATAAAAATAAAATTCATTGACCGTCACTGTCACGGTTGAACTCGCCGCCATTACAGGGAGCACGCTTATTAGCCGTGATTAAAATGGCGGCTCGAGCCGCGGGCGTGATGTCGACTAATGACTATTAGCAACCTTTATACTGGCGGACGGGATTATATGCACGTGATCGCGATTAGAACCAACTTATTGACGGGTTGAGTTTTAGAAATTGACCAGAATGCCTTTACATTTTGTGTAATTTTCTTCAGAAACCAATGCAGGTATTTTAAGTATCGTACATGGCAGTTTGCGGTCGAGCGAATATGGACCGTGTGTACCACTAGTTTTACATACTAATTAGTTTAGCAAGCATTCGTTGTGCTAGCTTAATATATTAAATGGTGAACATTCTATCACACAGTTTGTCAATTCGCATAAGAGTGAAACAAATTAAACATGCTTTGCTCGCGAATAGATGTTCTTTGTAACGATACTTGTTGTGTCTCTGTGTGAATGGATGTTAACCGTGTAACAAAACAACAGTTCGTGTTACAAATATGCTTGCAATAAATACGAACGGTACATACAACATCATTGGATTATGACGGTAACGACTTGAGATTATGACTGACCGAGGTAAAATTTGTTTAATGTGAAAGCCCTCCATTAAATTTGTCCAAACTTGAATACCTATGATTTTTCTATTAAAACTAAAACACTTTTTAAAATATTACGAAGCTTGTTATTTTTTACTGCACTAAATCAAATAAAAGGACTATTAAGTTTATACTTTATTTGTATTTAAAATCAATCAAATCAAAAATCAAAAGTCATTTATTCAAATTAGGCTGAGGATCAGCACTTTTTGAACGTCGAAATTACATAAGACAGTCCCCCAAAAAGCCCACCCTTCGCCACTTCCTAGTGTTTTTGCTGGGAAGAAGAAGTGGCGGAACAAACTCCCCAGCAACACATCTGTCTGATAAGTTAGAAGAACTTGAATTTGCACAGTACAATTAGTTATAATTACAAAATAATTAAAATAAGTTATTTACTACATGTTAGCTAGCACACTCAACATACAGAATACCAGTAATATATAGCTACCGACAATAAAACTAACTTAACTCAAGCAAAAGCAACTGACTAATAAGAATCCTCCAGGTAAAAAGAGTGTGCCAGCTTGCATGTGCAGAGTTGGATTAAATCCATAGATCTGCAAGACAATGTAACAAAATGATAAACTAGAACTGTGGAAGTTAAATAAAACATAAAAAACAGGTAATAGTTAAAACAATAGCAAAACCAAAGCCAGCAAGACGACCAGTTACCACAAGCAGCACCCGTTCACGAGCATAACGCTAAGATCAGCCATTACCCCCCTCGCCTTTAATCTTTTACACTTCTTCAACTGCCGTTCGATTCGGTAAAAGTCACTTAGTGTAAACTTGAGTGAAGTGCAATGAACTGTCAAAATATGAAATGACAGCTCAATTCGCCTTCACTTCACCTCCATTTCCACGGGATGATTTCCATCGGACCGCTGAGCGTCACTTTAGCAACGATCAAAGTATAAATTAGAAACCACTTACATATGCGAACAAGCAACTTAACATGGCTCTAACTATTGCAATTGCGGCATTTATTGTGGTTATATTTTATGTAGCAAATGCTAATTGCATCAGATATAAGACACAAATATTAATACGTTTCTACGTGTTTTCTGACTACCTCATTGGTCTAGTGGTCGGGACACTGAGCATAAGATCTCAAGTTCGATAAGTTAACACAATATTCCACAAGTTTCACACAACGTCATCTAGTCCCAAGCTAAGGCATTTTATAAGACATACCCTATTTATTCATACTTATACGTAGAATTAAAGGAGATAGGCCATAATATAACCATTTTACGCAAAATACGCGCTTTGACGTGGAGTTGCGGATACCAGCTCGGTATCTTGTAATATAACCATTGACTGTTGACACACATAGTTACTTAATAACAGAAATAAATCCAATTATAACTATAGGTATCTAAATCCATTCATCCCCCTAATATTATAAACGCGAAAGTTTGTGAGGATGGATAAATGGATGGATGTTTGTTACTCTTTCACGTAAAAACTACTGAATGGATTTTAATAAAATTTGGTATGGAGTTAGCTGACACCCTGGCCTAACACAAGGCTACTTTTTATCCCTGTATACCCACTAGAGCGGAACCTACGCGGGTGAAACCGCGGCACGTCTGCTAGTATATAATTCATTCCAATAGTACCAATAGTACCCACTATCATAATCTAGCCTAGCCTTTGAAAAGACCAAGACTCTGGGTCGACTTTCACTTTAACCAAATGCAGCTGAATATCTGTTAAAGAAGAAAGAAGTAAGTAACACAATAAATTGTTAACATTAAAAAAATAAAGTAGCTGTATATTATAACAACTATACCAATTTCGAATAATTGAAACGTATTTCGTATGTATTCCTAATTTCTAACCCACTTACGAAAAGCACTCCCGTCCCATGTCACTTCCCTATCTCGAAATCAAAACAAAAAGCAATAGAGGCAACCGGTTCATTTCACCCCCTCACTAGTTAATAGTTCGAACGAAATATTCGTATCAGAAACAGGGCAAATTCGGGAAACTCCGTCCACTAGAGGAGTACAGCGAAAAGTTTTACTCCGCGAATCGAGAGTTCAAGCCAATTTGCATTTATTACGGAACGTGGGGTCTCCCTATTTACATGAACGAATGTGTGGCAACGTATTTTAGATCGTTCCCAGTGTTAAGTGAAATGAGGACGGCAAAATGCGTTTACGTGTGCACGAAATTAGCGAAGGATTGCCGAATGGGTGCCGTTTGTGTATCTCCAGTGTTCTTTGTGTCCAAAACGTGCCGATGGATCTTGGAACGCGATTCGTGTTTTTACGAGGTGAATTAGGTAGATTCTGGGTAATTTTCTGCACAATTTTCTAAAGTAACTGTGATTGCTATGTCGCATACCTACTTCAAACAACGTTATCAACTGTTTACACGAGCTATCGATTCAAATTCGTTAGTGGAAACTGAGCTTTGAAATTAAAAATGATACGACAAAAATAAAGCACTACTTACTGAAACGAAACCGTTAAAGTGATCATGCATTATAGATTGATCAATAATTATAAACAACACAAAATAGCGGGCTTATACAACTGACGAAATGTGGGTGTAAAGCATGAACAGGCACCAGCATCAAGCAACATTTTTTTTCAATCTACTTTGAACTTTATATCTAAGCATATCAGGTTCATATTCAATTGGGAAAATTTGACAGATTGGGGTAGCTTGATGTGCTGGCAGATCTGTATGCCTCTGTATAATTCAGTACAAGTGTGATAGTTTGTTATTGATATTATGAACCCCTCCGTCTTTTACCATCGGTACCTACAATATCTTAATTCCCTCATCTTAAATTGTCTACAACAGATATTAGCCGACCCAGTTCCAACGAAGCGAAAATAGAAAAGTTCATGCGTCTCCTAATGAGAGTAAGGCCACCTACCTTGCAAAGGATTCTCGTAATAACCGGGGAGTGCATGAGTTTCTTCTGAGAAAGTTTCTTTACCCTTCGCTCTGCTCATCGATTGTTTCGTTTGGTTCTTTTAATTCCTCACTCAGGTGCTCTTGGGTAAATATTCGAGCGTTTCAATCGCCGTCATCACCAACCCCCAAAATGTTTAGGGAAGAGAATGTATGTACTGGAATTTTTCAGCCATTTCCTGATTCTGGTACTTTAGCAGGTTCTAAGAATTGTTGAAATATTGCATTATTATATAAGTCTCTTTAATTAACATTCAGGGGAAGGTAATGTCGGCGGTTGAAGTGCAAGATATACCCCCTTTTGACAATCTACAAACGTAGGCTGCAGACTATAGACAGACCAGCATTCCTATTCCGAAAAAATACAAAACTAAAAAGAAAATGAACTGAGAGCGAAGTGAGCTCAACGTAAAATAATTGACAATGGAGAACGTATCAACCAACAACACAGCGATGTCAAATTTGTTCTGCCATGCAAAGGCTTAAACTAATTTGACATTTAACTACTAACTTGGTTATTATCTGTCACTGTCCTTTCCTAAAGATATATTTGTAAGAAAAAGATGCCTATCTCTAATTTTATTTTGATTTGTGAACAAAGCAATTTCAGAACCATTAAAAAAATACACATCATTGTTTGAGGTTAAGAATCTTTATTATTTTTATTAATACCCACCTACATTTTACTCAAAAAGCAATAAGGTAAACAACAATCCTCATCAAGTCAAAAATATTCTTTAAAGAGAACGGTAACAATTCCTTTTTACCTTTGTTTACGCGAACGCATACCGGCCTCTAAGAAAATATTTTATTCTTCGTATTTTACAAACGGCGAAGTTATAAAGGGGCTCGGACGCGGGCACATTTCTCAAGGCTGCTTTTATTAAACGTCTCATGTAGTTTGTCACTAGCACAATGAAGGTCCGTGGTCGCTGCAGGTATGGGTGGCGTGGAGGTAGGTAGCTGTTAGTACTTAGATTGGTTTAGAAATGTTGTTTGTTTTTATATTAAAATTAGGTTTAGTTTAGACTAAGGATGTTTGGGCTCTGTATTATCTTACTCCATTTACATTAGACAGAAGTTAAATAGATTATTTTTAATCTTCCAATCGTGTCAATTAGAGACACAATAGAAAGACAAGCGCGGACACCGGTGTCCTCTTGGGGTTTAATGAATTAAGTACAGACGCCAGCACATCCACCTACTACTATCTGTCTCTTTAATAAATTTTCAACTTTTTTTGCTAAAGCATAAGGTTCAAAATTGATTCGAGAAATTTGACAGTTTCGGGTAGGTTGATGTGCTGGCGTCTATACAATTAAGTACGTTTCATCTATTTTCACAGCAACTGTCACACTCAGTTGTAACCATTGCATCAATTTATTTTAAGAAATGATGTGGATTTCATTAAGTTAAATTATTTCGTTTTAGTTGAAAATTGTAGTGTGATGTGCGATGATAGAAACCATAAAAAAGCAGAGATGAACAACATATGGACGTGTTCTTCGTTTCACTGTTATTCTTCAAAATTTGAAATGCAGCAATTTGAATTGATTTCACTTAACTTTAAAATAAAATGTTCTGCATTTCTGCTTCTACGATCCTCTTTTTTCTACATACATACATACTATACAGACATAAGCTCACGCCTTTTTCCCTTGGGGGTAGGCAGAAACTATAGAGCGCCATATGCTACGATTCTTACATACTTCTTTTGCTTCGTTTACATTCATACATGTTGTCATACACACACGCCGGTTGCGAGTACTACGCACCTGACCTTTCTGAAGAACCTCACCAATAAGGTCTATGTATGTCCTTCTAGGGCGTCCTCTCCCGGCGTTTCCACTTACATCTGCCTTGTAAATACCTTTCGTTAGTCGCCTTTCATCCATCCTTTCAACGTGACCAAACCATCTAAGCATACTCTTTTTTCTAATGTTATGTTATTATAAACGGAGTATAGTTTCGTATTGGCTATCATCAGTGTGTAGGTATCTGCGATGACGTCAAGCGCACTCGCAGAGATGTGACATAGCGCACAGTACTCCGTCTGATAGTCGCCATTACTGGAAGTTCACTTATAGTAAAATACCATTCTTTTGTAAATTCTCAAGTTCGATGTGCAACTGGACTTCAAAACCCAGTACACAGTCAGTCACACTCTCGTGCTTCTGACTACCCATAAGAATTGTTAAAAATCCTGCCAGCCAGAACCAACGGTTTAACGTGCTTTTCAAGGCCCTTGATATGTAGGTAATGATGATCAGGTTTTCCAGGACCTCAAGCGCAGTTATCTAGCCCCACTATCATCAATCCAGCGCTATTTAGTGCTTTTTTTTTGAGGGGTGGAAAATCCTCA
Organism: Euplexia lucipara; assembly: GCA_921972225.1. Taxonomy (NCBI): domain Eukaryota; kingdom Metazoa; phylum Arthropoda; class Insecta; order Lepidoptera; family Noctuidae; genus Euplexia; species Euplexia lucipara. Next base: position 17,414,276 of record OV179161.1, on the reverse strand, counting down.
TGGATGTCCCCGGCCGGGGAGGCGGAGGGGTCTGTCAGACTCTTACTGACTAAAAACCACCCCGTGTTCCTTCTCACACCTGCGCCGGGGGTCACGGGAACGGAAGATACTTCCGCGACCCCCGACTAGTGCCGGCCCCGCGGGCCTCACTGAGTCAGCGAGGGGAGTGAGGTGTTGGACTCCCCTTGCGACGTCTAAGAGGGGCGTGAACACGACGCGCCGCCACCTCAGGAGCGCTATTTAGTCCTAACCCAACTTTAGTAAAACAATAGATGCTAAATCCAAACAGCTACTTACCACAAGGCTGGGGTCAGGAAAAGATAAAGCGGTTTTCAGCTGGCGCGTATCTTTAGAGTTAGTCTTAAAAGGTATTATTGTATCTATTTTGTTCTGCCCAGAGCTATCATGTTAGTCAACATTATAAAGGCTCTGAATTGATGGCAGTATCTTAATTGGAAACGTAGTTTATGTTGTGAGGAAATGGGTTTTTGATATGATGGTTTGTAAGTATATGATGGGAAACATGTTTAGGCGCATTTTGGGAGTGCAATAGACTTTTCTGACGGCAAATGTAAAGTAGTGCTTTTATGCTCTTCTCCACCAACCAACCAACCGATGAAATGAGAAAACAGACAACCGACCGACCGATTAATAATCTGGCTGACCGACTGATCTCATTAATCAACAAATAATACATGTAGCTATAAATTCTGAGTTCTTATTCTCCTGCTAATAAAAAATAAAATCAAAATGCATTTAATCAAATAAGGCTAAGAATCAGCATTTTTTGAACGCCAAAAGTTATAAGTCCGTCCTCTTATTTAATATGGCGGGCTTTTAATTTATTTTAATTTAAAGCGGAGATTAAGGCCTATTAGGTTTATTTGGGTAATGAGGTTTGTAGTATTTTCAAACAGTCATAGCTTCGGTCTGGATGATGCTAGAAAACTGAATATCTTTTATCGCGAAACTATTAATCGGAAACTTTTAAGATTGAATTTGATTTGCTGTAGATAATACAACTTTCACTCAATTTTATACTTTTTTTTTTATTTATTTTTTTTTAGAAAATTGACCATTATTAATTTATGATTTTTAAATCAAACAGGTTCTAAGCACTTATGAATAACACGAGGCTACAATTTGTTCCCAGATCCTACAGGTCATCCTTTCCCGGCGTTTCCACTCACATCTGCCTCACTATTTTACGCGAAGAGCAAAACGAAATGAACTCTAATTAAATTAAAAAGCCTACCTATAAGAAACTATGCATTTTACTTTACAGCTTCTAAGTAACACAAGGTAATTTACTTACATGAAATTCTTTTCATGCACGAAGCATTTTGAGCTTAAAGCGTAATGGAATAATTTCCCCGTCGGCAATAAGGAACACGATTTTAATTAAGTCTTACCGGGAACAGGGCTCATAATAACTCGGCCGTATTTGATGCCTGCACACTCGAATTATGCCCTGATACACTGGCGGCCGTAAATTTCTATAGCTTTTGTTAAAAGTATTTTTAGAAAACAGCCGGGCTTGTTGTATGGATCAGAGTGTTGGGCCACAAAAGGGATGAATGAAAGGCAGTTGCATGCAGCTGAGATGAGAATGCTAAGGGGGATGTGTGGTGTTACGCGAATGGATAAAATAAGAAATGAGTATACAAGGTGTTGATTTGCATCCTCGTCAAATTCAAGGACGTAATTATGCTAATGATTCTCGACCCAAATCAACAAAAAAATCAGTAGGTATTTTTTTTATTATTTTTGCTTAACAACGAAAAACCGCAAGTGTGAACCAGCCGTATTTAAAAGCGGCCCGTCTGTTACTAGCCCTATCACCGCGCTTTCGCACACAAACAAACGCAAACAATACATACACAACACATACGCAATGATCAATTCGTAGGCAATCAATACTACCCCAATCACGATGCGGTACTCTCCCGCGCAAGCTTCTAGCCACGCCCCCGCGCGACCCCGGAACTAACACAGTGTCTTTGATGTCGCCGAAGCGTGCGGGCGGCACGCTTTGCGATTTCCGCTTTTCGGTACTTTGGTGACCACTGGATCGGTCGCGGGGAACTCGCGGAGGACCTGTGGCTTGGCCTCCGCGTTCTCCGGACCTGACGCCTCTAGACTTAGGTATTTGTGGGGAGACGTTAAAAGGTTAATTTACTCGGAGGAAGTGACAAGTGTAACAGAATTACGTTCAAGGATCATTAGTGCTTTCGACACTTTAAAAACGTATGTGTTAGTGTTACGTAAGCTGAAGGAAAACCAGCTTCGTTGTGCTCATTTGTGCGAAGAGTGTGATGGTGGCCACTTTGAACAATATCTCCGGGTAACTTAAGTAGGTACTTAATTTATTTATTCTAGTACATTTTGTAAATACGTTGTTAGCTTGATCAATGTTATTAGTGTGTTATTACACTTAACTAGAACGTCTTTCCATTTCCATCAAACGTAGAAAACATTTTTAGATTTAGAAGATCGGTAGGTACACCAACTAAAGTAGGCATTATTGCCGGTCCTAAGCCAGAAAGGAAAATTACAAATCAACCAATTTAATCCACAAATAAAACAAAATCACTACGAAAACTTTAGGTTGAAGTAAAAGCAAAACTAACATTTTATTAATCATCTGATGACAGGTCAGTGAACTTTTCTTTGGCGCACTAGTATCACTACTGTCATTAGTAAGATTTCCGTATTCCAATAATGCTCAAAAATGAGTTAATTATCAAACAAAATTTATGACAATAATGTAGATGTTTTTCGAAATAATATTAAGTGAAATTATTGCTAGTGGTCATAGCGGTCATTCTAAGGGTCATTGCTTCGTCGCACTCGCTTGCTTTTCGTAGGTAAGACGTCGACGCTCACGCACACAGCTGCATTGTCGCTGTGTGCGAAGTCGGGTTATTCTGTTTTATTTGTATTGAATTAAGGGTTTAATTCTGAAACACTGTTAAATTTCAACATCAAAAAAAAGCAGCACTTGTTAGTTATTGCCCGCTAACGTACTTTCAATTGATTATTTATGTATTTTATGACACCCTCCTGAAATTTGACGAGGATGCAAAACAACACCTTGTATAAGAGGAAGTTTGAAAGTGGCGCCTGTGACCGAGAAGTTGTGCGGAAACCGGTTGTCATGGTATGGACATGTGATGCGAAGGAATGAGGATCATGTTGTGAGGAAAGTTTTGAGTATGAATGTTGAGGGTTACAAGAGTAGAGGGAGACCTAGGAAACGATGGATGGATTGTGTGAAAGATGATATGGCTAGGAAGGAGGTGACTTCTGAGATGACGACAAATAGAAATGTATGGAAGAAGAAGACATGCTGCGCCGACCCCAAATAAATTGGGATAAGGGCAAGAGGATGATGAGCCGGGCTTGTAATTTTGTTGAATTAATTTTGTCCGTTTAATTTTTTTTTTGTGCCAACGGTAAATATTTTTCCTTTTAATTATTATGGTTTTATCTTGATCTTGATCTTGATCAGCAAAAGCACGACATTAAAAATATGGAAGAAAATATTAAGGAAGCCATAAATAAAAATATAGATGAGAAATTCAACCGCATCGAAACTAAAACAATTATGTTAGAAAATAAAATTGAGCAGCAGCAAATACAAATAGACTCCATCGATAGACAATTAAGGAAGAAAAATTTACTATTTTTTGGTGTTGAAGAAAGAGAAGGACACTATGAAGATTTACTTAACTTGATTCTCGACGTAATTATAACGAAAATGGGAGTACAATGCCAGAAATGGGAAATAGAAACTGTAGCAAGAAGGGGAAAGAAAAACGGACAAATTAGACCAGTAGTAGTAACAATCACTACAACAAGTAGAAAATTAGAGCTTCTCCGCAAGAAAAAATCACTTCTAAACTCAAATATTTACATTAAAGAAGACTACTCTCCCGCTGTTCTTCAAAAACGTAAAGAACTCCAAGAAGAATGCAAACGTGAGTGGGAATCCGGGAAAAAAGTAGCCTTACGTTATGATAAAATTGTCACATTACGCCCTAAAAACGTAGAACAACAAGCATCTGCGGAGAAAAACTCTAATAAAAGATTTATGTCACCAGAGACAAAAAACGCTACAGATGTCAGCGAAAACCAAGTTAAAATTACCCAAGTACAGAAGAAAAATAAATCACAAAGCATATCAAGCTACTTGCGGCCGTCACAGTTGAATTCCATAGCTCGGGCCTCGACAACTAGTGTCCAGGAAACTTCAAAAAACTGAGTCATGCACTTCCTTTTTTAAGTATCATCGAGAAACAATCTTTCAGCAACTATCAAGATCCTATAAATGTAACAATATCTCCCAATACGGCTGGTCCCCGCGGGCAGATTAGACCAAAACCCTCCAACCGATTAAGGAATCAAAATCAAGCTAATACAAAGCAAAACTCAACATACAATAGTAAAAATACAACATACAATAATCAGCATCAAGCATATAAAATATCACGAATAAAGGGAAATACTATTTACATTTGCTCATGGAATGTGAGATCGCTGGTAAATGAGACAAGACTTATAGAATTGCGACATAGTTTAACAAAGTTCAAATGGGATGTTATTGGATTATCAGAAGTGAAGAAAGAAGGGAAAGAAATACTAGAAACCGAAAGCTACATTATGATATATTATGGCGAAAAAAGTGGAAGAAACGGCGTTGGTTTTCTCGTAAATAAAGATCTAAAATCGAATATAATCAATATCCATATCATGTCGGATAGAGTCATACGATTAGATATATCCCTTAATAGTAGAACATTCCATCTGATACAATGCTATGCACCAACAGAATGCGCAACTTCTGAAGACCTAGAGATATTCTACAAACATCTACAATTTGCACTAGAAGGTACAGGAAAAGACACAATAGTAATGGGAGATTTTAACTCCAAAATTGGTAAATCATTAGCGGAAGATAAGAAAGTTATGGGTCCATGGGGTTTCGGACACAGAAACGAACGAGGACATATACTAATACAATTTTGTTTTGAAAACCAGCTGTACATAGCAAACTCACATTTTAAGAAAAGCCCTAAACAAAAATGGACATGGATATCACCCAATGGAAAAGTGCGCAATGAAATAGACTTTATCCTAGTCAAAAATATAAAAAATATCTCAAATGTACAGGTTATAAACACTACCTTCCCTACAGATCACAGATTGATAAGAGTAAGCATGTCACAAAACTGCAATAAAACTAAGTCACGGAGAGACTACGGATAAAAAAATTCTACACTTAACCCACTAGAGATGGAGTCATTGAAAAATGCGTTCGCGGACCAAATAGGCAACTTACAATTGGATGATATGGAATTAGCTTATGGAAAACTAATAAAAACCATTAAACAATCAGTAAAAGAACTACCTAAAATAAATAATAAAGATACAGCTCCACTATCAGCGTATGTCGAGAAACTTATTGATGAAAGAAACAGACTGAAGAATAAGGAAAACAAATCACGACCTGAAAAGAAAAAACTTAGCGCACTTTATAAACTTATAAATAAACAATTACAACGAGATTACAAGGTACATCGATACAAGATTATAGAAGAAGAGTTGCAAAAAAGATCATCCTTCAAAAGGGCACAGATAAGATTGAACACATCAAAACCGTGGATTATGTCTTTGAAAACAAAAGAAAACATTGCAATATCCAAAAGGGATTACCTCATCGGGACTGCTACACAGTTTTACAGGGAGCTCTATGCAAAAGAAGAGAGTCGTCAATGTACTAGACCAGAGCCATTCGCACCGCTGAGTGTCGTGCCATCTATAATCGAGAGTGAAGTCCGCTGTGCAATCCAGCACCTGAAATCAGCAAAAATCATCATCGTCGCCTGGCGATGACGGCATAACTAATGATATTTTGAAAGCGATTATTGACCCTCTAATACCAATACTGACACCCCTTTTCAATGACATACTGATGCACAACAAGATACCAAAAGAGTGGGGAATATCGATTATAACTCTGTTATACAAAAAAGGCGATCCGACAGACTTGGGAAATTACAGGCCAATAAGTTTACAACAAACAGTATACAAAGTGTTTGCGTCGGTACTATTAAATCGAATTTCGAAGACTTAAGATGGCAACCAACCCCGAGAACAAGCCGGTTTCAGAAGAAAATATTCAACCATAGACCACATTTTTACCTTGACACAACTTATCGAAAAATACTCTGAGTATGGCAAGACACTCTATGTAGCGTTTATAGACTACTGCAAAGCTTTTGATTCCATACAGCACGAGCCTTTGTGGTTGGCATTGGAGACACAAGGAGTCGAAAATCGATACATAGAGATACTAAAAGAAATCTATAAAAATAGCAAGGCGGTGGTAAAGCTAGAGAGCAAAGGAAATCCTTTTGAAATCCGTAGAGGCGTGAAACAGGGTGATCCTATCTCACCAAACCTTTTTACAGCTCTATTAGAATATATTTTCAGACAGTTGGACTGGGAAAATAAATGTATCAACGTAAACGGTGAATATCTGAATAACTTGCGCTTTGCTGACGACATTGTTTTAATATCTGAAAATCACCAGGACTTAGAATATATGTTGAATACTCTAGACATAGAGAGTAGAAAGTGTGGTCTACTAATGAACACACAGAAGACATTTGCCATGACAAACGGTGAAAAAACACCGATTAAAACTGAATACCATTCTATAAACTATGTGGACGAGTACGTATACTTAGGACAAAATATATCATTCCAAAAGCAAACGTCTCGTGAAGTAGAACGCCGTATTAAGAAAGCTTGGAATAAGTACTGGTCGCTTAAGGAAATATTTAAAAGTAAACTACCAATATATTTAAAAAGGAAAGCAATGGACTCCGTTGTTATGCCGACGCTCTTGTACGGATGCCAAACTTGGACATTTACGAAAGATATCGTACAAAAGATAAACGTGTTCCAAAGAGCCGCGGTACGAAGTATGTTGGGTATACAGCTTAAAGACAAAAAGAAAAACACATACATTAGATCCATAACAAAGGTAACGGACGCCGTCGAGCTAGCAAGCAGACTGAAATGGCGATGGGCTGGACATACAGCTAGAGTTACAGATAACCGATGGAGTGAAAGGATACTACATTGGTACCCATACGAAGGCAATCGTCCACGCGGCCGACCCAGGCGACGCTGGATTGACGATATCTACCAAGTAGCTGGAAATACATGGACGCGCCAAGCAAAAGATAGACAGCACTGGAAAGAGTTGGAGGAGGCCTACACCCAGAAATGGGTATCCCATAAACTGTTATAAATAATAGGACAAAACATTACAAAATCTAAATTAAATACTATTAATATAATTTAAACTATCAATGTTTACAATACTAATTATTATGAAACACTATACAATAATATAGTAAATTTGTTATTAGATATGAAACTGAATGCAATTTAATCAAATGTATAAGAATAAATGAAAGCATGAACCTAAAAATAATAATATCTTAATGAAAATTTATAAAAATGAATGATAGTTTACATTCATTAAACTTATTATACGAGTACGAGTGCATGTTTAAAAAATAAATAATATCTTTCGAATAAGGAATTATGTATAATATTGTATATTTTTGGGAAATAAAGGCTATATTATTATTATTATTCTTTGGTATACATTTTTGTATCTCGGCTTATATGTGCCGGTTTTTTAAGGAAAACACGGGCCGAAGCCAAGTGCTAACCCTGAAGTACTAACCTAAGTGATAGATATGTGGTGTGATAGATATGTGGTGTGATGGTGTATAATGACTGATTGACTGCGCTGCGTGAGTGTGCTCGTGTACTTGTGTGACTGGCGATAGATGCAAGTGTGTTCGTGATCTGAATGGGGTTTGTGAATGTGATATTTCTGCGTCATTGTCGTTTTGTAAGAATTTTCGGACAATTCTGCAGGTATTCAGAATAGCAGCTTTCTGTAGGGTATGGTAGGTGGAAGGAGCTAAGTCTAAAGTTTTCAAAGATTGGTGAAGTTGTTTGGGAATGACACCCGTGGTTGAAAGCACTACAGGAACAATGTCAACGCTACCTAATCGCCACATTCGGCTGATTTCAATTTTCAGGTCTGTATATTTTGATAGTTTTTCTGCTATAGTGTTTTGTAGGTTATGTGTATTTGGCACTGCTATATCAATTATTTGTGCTTTTTTATTAATTTTATCTAGTAAAGTTATGTCTGGTCTATTGTAGTGTGTTGTTCTGTCTGTGAGGATAGCTCTATCAAAGTATAGCTTGTGTGTAGAGTTTTCGAGAACCGCTTCAGGATTATATTTGTAGTAGGATACTGGAGGTGTAGTAATTAATTTGTACTTTATGGCAAGTTTTTGGTGAATTATGTTGGCCACTTGGTCGTGCCTATGTTTATAGTCAGTCTGAACTATGGCCTTACATGCTCCAGTTATGTGCTGTATTGTTTCGGATGAGCTATGACATCGCCTGCAAATATCTGATGTAACGGGGGCTCGCATGATATGCTTTTGATAATTACGGGTTACTACTACCTGATCTTGAATTGCTGTCATAAACCCTTCAGTCTCAGGGAATAAATCTCCTCTCCTAAGCCATTCGTTCGACGCTAATTTGTCGACGTTAGGGTGGCACAGGTCTTGGCGATGTCTTCCGTGAAGAGTCTTCCGGGTCCATTCCAGTATTTTTGTCTGTTGGTCAGTCTGTTTTTCATTGCCTTGATTGGTTTTATCATACATGTTTAGTGGGGTCAGATTTCGGTCGTTTTGAACTATTGATTTGTGTAGGATAGATGTGTTGCTTTTTGTGTTAAAATATTTTCTAAGGATACTAATTTGTTTATTGTGTAGGTTTGTAATGTCTATTATACCGCGTCCTCCTTCTTTTCTTGGTAATGTCAGTCGCTGTACGCAAGACCTAGGGTGGTGTTTTCGGTGTTTGGTCAAAGAAGTGTTAATGGTGCGTTGTAGATTTTTAAGTTCAGTTTTTGTCCAGGTTATTATACCAAAGGAATATGTGAGAACAGGAATTGCGTAGCTATTAATTGCTTTGATAGTATGTTTGGAGTGAAGCTGGGTATTTAAAATAGAGTTGAGTCTGTGTTTAAATTGCTGCGTAATGAGATGGTTGACAATCATTTATTGTTTATTTTACTCGAGAGAAAGAAATAAACATTGACAAATGTTACAAGTCGCCATAAATTTCAACAAGTCGAGACCCCTGTCTAAAGGTTATTCAATACTCATTTTAAGAATTCTTTTAAAAGCTAAGATAAATAACTATTAGTTAAAATGAAACAATTGAGCTAAGTGACACTGCAGCGATAAATCGTTCTTTTTGTGCAACTTTCTAAGGACATAATTGCAGCGCAGATCGGTGCCAGATGTGATCGAAGCTGAGACCATGGGAACGAAACCCACTTGACCGTCCATGCAAAGAGGCAAAAAAATATTAGAAATTTTAGATTCACAAACAAAAACCCTGGGGCGGGACCAAAATTAACCGACTCCTGTGGCCATGGGCCAATACCGAGCAACAAGCCGTGTGATGTGACAAATCACACAAAGACAGATTTACTTTGGGTGTGGTATGTTCAGTTTACAGGGAGGTGACTGGATGTAGAGGGGGAAAGGCTCGTCTGCAGCGAAGAGGAGCTTGTAGCGAGACAAGCAAGGGACTCTCTCTTGGAGCACGGGACAAGGCGGTCGAGCTTTTGGCCTTGACGGTTGTAGTAGATCCAGTTTGGAGTGTAATTTTTATAAAATTCAGTAGAGTGTAGTGTTTGTCATTCAGGTTCCAAGGGAGCCAAGTTTAAGTAAATTCAAGGGTGATATTCGGCAGACGACAAGGAGAGAGCGACACCTGGTAAAGTACACTAACTCATTTGTAAGGCGGATCACAAGATAGCTTCACAGCTCTAAGTTAATTATTTAAATAGAGTCGCGCGATTAATAGTCAAATTATATAAAATGGAGGTAGATTTTGGATTCGACGTTTTATATCGTCTGAGACAAATAACGGGGAACCAGCCTTGGTCTACTATAGACAAGGGGATCCTATTTCTATGGTATTGTGTAGAGAAGTTTAGAGAGGAGGAAAACTTGAGAGTCGTAGAGGACTTGTGAGGGCCTGTATCAGTGGCGCGTCTCAAGTAGACATCGAGTTACACGAGATGAGTTGATTAAAGATAGCTGTGAACCTAACTTGATGCGTCGTAAATGTATGCTCTTAGATTAAATTGTGTAAATAGTTAGGTGTGTATCTTACCCCTTTTCTCAGTCATTGTACCTTTTGTAAATATATTTCAACTGTATTTTTTGTGTACATGTATATAATAATATTAAGATATGTGTAAGACATCGCAAGGTTTTTTGGTTTGAGCGGGCCATTTTTCCTTGGTCAGATTAGTTAGGAATGGAACGCTCGGCTTTAGATTCGGTGCCATACTATCGAATCTAGGTCTAAATAAACAAACAGTTTCTTCATTCTATTTTATTGAAAGAAAATAAACAAGTTTGAACCATAACCATTTCCTTTTCTTTATGTCCACAAAACTGCCTATGTATTGGGTATTTAATAATGGAGATTTGTTTAAATTCAGACTTTCACTAATTACGAACAAGTCTTAATAATAACACTGTTTTTTTAAATTCGTGTGATAAAACTAGACCGAACCTCCAATACTGAATTCCCTTAAATACCCAAACCTTGAATCTAGACACTAGACTACAGTTAGCCAAATCATATATTTATCTAAATTAAATCTGCGGAGCTGCAGATGAGGGGAATAAAGTAGTCGAAAGCTATGAAAGCATTCGCAGGTCAAATAAGTAGTTGCCTAAGTATTCTGGCGGGGATGTCGTTTCCGGAGGAGAGACATATTGGTTGAGACATATTACACATTAATATCCCAACTCTGACAAATTGAAATTATAGAGTACATGACTGGCGCGACGCATCGGCGGCGATAACTAGGAACCCCATACACGCCATGTCTTGCAATTGACCTCCGACCTTTGGTTTGGCCAAACCAAAACTACCTATCACTTGAATACTAAATACATACAACAAAAACCATGGTTCTGGGGAAGAGCTTATAAGCTCAAGTACGAAAAAAAAATCATAACCGCTTCGCAGCGAAAAGGAGGTCAAGTTGCCCCCTGTAACAATGATTAAAGGCCGTTTCGCGGCGTAGGGAGTCCCCGTTCCTGAACGATATCGGTCGATTTGCGGTGGCTAAATAAGCACAAACACACATGTATCAACTTATCGATCATTCTACTTTGCCTAGTAAAATTTAATTTACATAGTTATATTATTCAAACCGAGCAAGACTAATAATTTTTATACTAATTGTTGACCTAAACTCACTGAGATAAAGCTACGAAATAACAGTTAGAATGGTTGAAAAGTCTACATTGTTCGCTCAGTGAAATGTACTCTCCGTTGCTTAAAGTAAATACAAGAATTAGATGACGTTGAATACTGAAATGTCTCTTAACTACAGTATTGGTTTCTAAGGACGAGTGGAAGCAAATAAATTCTTTCTAGGGATACTCAATCATGGGGTTAAACAGGCTAGACGAGGGAGGACCATCACAGTAAGTTTATTTTTTATCGTTTTGTGCTTGATTTGTTTAGCTTGAATATACCCTAAATATTTGTATGTTTCGTTTTCATCTAAGGAATCTATGTTTTCTCCTGTATGTGTGGTATATGAATGTTCAAATGTTTGGCCTGCCCTGACTGAATTGATTTTACATTTATTAATTCCAAATTCCATTCCTATGTCCCCCGAAAATTGATCTGTGACGTTTGCAAGTTTATTTAAGTCTTCTGGTGAAGACGCATACAATTTTATATCATCCATATAAAGTAGATGGTTAATTTTGCACCTGTGTCTGTGAACCTGTATGTTATCTGAATTGTTGTTATAGTGAAGATTATATCCTGGAATTAGTGAATTTAATTGGTTTGATAAGGGGTTTAACGCAAGGCAAAACCATAGTGGGCTAAGTGAATCACCTTGGAATATACCTCGTTGGATTTTAATGGGTTCTGTCTCCACATTTCCTGTAGGTGTGGTGAGAAGCGTGTTGTCCATTGTGTCATGGTGTTATTTAAAAAGTCAATGATTTGAGGGTTAATCTTATAGATTTTTAAAATCTTTAGCAACCATGTGTGTGGTACAGAATCATATGCTTTTTTGTAATCTATATACATAGTGTATAGATCTTTTTTCTGCCTTTGAACCTGTTTGAGAATTACTGAGTCTATTGTTAACTGTTCCTTACAGCCCTGACTAAATTTTCGACAGCCTTTCTGTTCTTCAGCTAATATGGAATTTGAATCAAGATGTTTGTAAATAGTTTCGGTAATGCATGAAGTTATTATTTTATATATTGTTTGTAGACATGTTATTGGCCTGTACTTTGCTGGGTTGGCGCTGTCGTTACTATCTTTAGGTATCATATACGTAATTCCTTCCGCTATATATGTAGGCATCGTTGTTGGGTTGTTGATGAAGGTGTTGATGTAATTATATAGATATGGGTGAATGTGTGTAAATTTTTTATACCAGAAGTTGTGAATGTAGTCAGACCCGGGTGCTTTCCAATTGTGTAATTTCTGAAGGACGTCGTGAAAGGTATCTATTTGTACATATTCGAATGCCATTTCCTCAACCTGGAAATGGTTTTCTGTTTCTAATTTAATCCACTCAGCTTCCGCGTTATGACATATTGGCCTCTCCCAAATATTTGACCAAAATTGCTTAAGTTCGTCTATTGGTGGTAAACTATTATTTATGTTATTTTCGTTATTTCTTGGTCCTGATTTGTTTGTGGTAGAAAATTTTATTGTTCGATAAAATTGTTTTTCGTTGTTTTTAAACTTGTTGTTCTGAATTTTGCGGAGTGTGCAATTATTATACCTGTTTAATCTACTGTTAACAAGAGTGAGTTTCTGTTTAAGTGTGTCTAAAAAGTGTGTGAGTTGTGTGTTTGGCTCTTCATGAGTTGTATGTATTCTATAGTTTTCTAGTATTGTATTTACCTCTCGAACAAGCCTCCAACCCCTGTTTCCTTGCATGTACGCTGTAAGTCTCCCAATTTTTGTTCTTAAATCTTTAACTCTAAGTTCTAGTCTCTTCTGCCATTTAGGTTTTTGATTCTTCTGATTAATGTAACCTATATTCTCAGAAGTTAACAATGAAAGTTTACTTCCGTTTGTTTTAGCAGCTGTCCAAGCAGCACTGTATATTATCGTTTGTAAGGTTTCGAACTCTGTATCTCCATTGGCATATTTTGGCAGTATAATATTATTAATGTAACTTACTATTTGCGATAACTTTTTTGAAGATTTCTGTTTGGGTATGTAATTTCTTTTTGTGGGATGAATGTTTGTGAAATATTGTAGTACGTTTGAGAATGTTTCCTCTATTTCTTTATTTTTGTCTAAACTCACTTCAGGGTTAGTGACATTGTGTTCCATGTTTATGATGGTATGTGTCAGAGATTCTAAATCAATACTATTTAAATAATTGGGGTCGTCGTCTACGTCTGCTTCTTGTCTATGTGATGCTTGTGTTGGTGTATTCTCTGCAGTTGTCAATAAACTGTAGTTTTGTGAGTGTATGAAAGGGTTTAATTGGTTAAGTGTGTACTCTGCTTTCGTTTTTAAAGCTTGTAATCGCGTGTCTGAAATCATTTTGTTATTTAAAATTACTCTTTTCTGATCTGATATTCTTTGCTCGGACAAATGTGACAGTTGAGGCCAAGATTCGATGAACTTATCTTTTAGATTTTTTCTCCAGATAGTCATATCCGTTTCCATTTTTGTAACGATGAAATAGCATTCGATTAATGATTCATTCATTTCGTTTGACCATTTCATTCTTCGTTTTGGTTCCAATTGTAATTGTGTATTTTGATCTGTATGTAGCTGTGATGTTATCTGATTATAAGTGTCTATGTTACTGTTGTAAGATTGTAGGTGTTCAATTACTTCTAATCTAATTCTCTCGAGTACAGTCGTCGAAAGTAATCTTTTATTAACTATTGCTCTGCGTTGATCTCCTACTCTTTGTTTACAGACATTCATTTGCGGAAATCTGTTAATGAATTGTTGATGTAGTGATGTGAGATATGTACTTGTGTCAGCTTCTAGCTTGGTGATGATTAAATACGTACGCCAAATGAATTCGTTCATGTCTTCGCTCCATTTTTTACGCGTATTTGTTGCGACAGCAACGGGTGAAGGGATTTTGGCAGTAATAGCCTCCGACACAACGTCTACTGACAATGCTGATATTGTTGATGATGACCGTGATGAGCGTAATAAATATGATGGTGGTGATGATACTAATGATGAAAAAATGGACCTCGGAGAGGATGATGATGATACCGATGATGTTACATCATCAGATGAAGGCTTAATTGCCTGAATTTGTTCTTTTGCTTTTGATCTTGTTATCATAATTATTCCCACGAGTAGCTAGGGACAAACAGAGTCAACCACAGCAGAGCCCTGCGTTCACTGTGGTAAGGGTGAATAAAACTGGAGGTCCCCTGTTATCCAGAGTTGGCACACTAGCGACCAGGGCAATCCCCCGGCCACGCAGCCCTCGGCATGTGCGACCTTGGCTTTGATTGTATCTCTTTTAGTCTGGCTCCTCACTCTAGATCTATCTCAGCAAAGTAAACTCTGGTGGCATAGACCTAGAGATCATTGAAGCACGCAAGCCCCACCACGACGTCAACGTAAAGATACGGCGGTGGGGTTATTATTATTATTATTATTATCTTGAGCTATGCTGCGCTTGTGTTTCATTTTTGACTTAAAAGGCTATGATGAAATGTTAATGTTTGTAATTGTTTCTTTTTTAACCCCCGACGCAAAAAGAGGGGTGTTATAAGTTTCACCGCTATGTGTGTGTGTCTGTCTGTCTGTCTGTCTGTCTGTCTGTCTGTCTGTCTGTCTGTCTGTGGCACCGTAGCGCCCAAACGGGTGAACCGATTTCGATGCGGTTTTTTTTATTTGAAAGCAGGGTTTCTTGCGATGGTTCTTAGACATAATTCATCAAAATCGGTTCAGCCGTTTCAAGGATATCAGCTCTTTTGTGTTAGCTACCGTTGCTATTTTAGACGTCTATGAGTATTAACTTTACTTACAAACATATGTGTGTCTTAAAATTTCAAACACCCATGTGTGTAATATTAATAAGTAACATTATGGTGTATTTGGTCTGATGCAGCCAGGATATGTAGCAGACTTATACACTCTTGGGAAAATAACAGCAGATATGTCGTGTTTGGATTCATTTTAACCTGGATTTGATTCTGCACACAATGCATTGATGGCAATTGGATGAGCTGATGCTGCAGCCAGGCTATCCAGCACACCAGTAGGTAGACTCTTGACAAAATAATAGCAGATATGTCGTGTTTGGATTCATTTCAACCAGCATTTGATTCTGCACACAATGCCTTGGTGGCAACAGGATGAGCTGATGCTGCAGCCAGGCTATCCAGCACACCCGTAGGTAGACTCTTGACAAAATAATAGCAGATATGTCGTGTTTGGATTCGTTTTAACCAGCATTTGACTCTACATACAATGCACTGAAAAATTTTCATAACTGTAAACTCTATAAACAAAATTAATGCGTTTAAAAATAATAAAATAAAAATTAAATTGAAAATTTAAAAAACCCCCACCGCAAAAAAGTAAAACATTTAAAAAGTTAACAATAACACTTTAGCCATGAAATTTTACGTAACGTCGGGGTACCGTTAAAATTAGTACCTACATACCTACAAGTACTAGGAACATTCCTTAGGTACTAGGTACCCCGACGTGAAGTAAAATTTCATGGCTAAAGTGTTATTGTTAACTTTTTAAATGTTTTACTTTTTTGCGGTGGGGGTTTTTTAAATTTTCAATTTAATTTTTTGTGACGAAGTAAATGATTATGGAATGTTGTTGTGGGTATGTTTTATGTTGCTAAACGTTATGACGTTTTTACACTCTACATAAAATTATGTGTGGCGAATTACTGCTAATGTGGAGTAAATAAATAAATAAATATTCCACAACTTTTCACACAACGCCATTTAGTCCCAAGTTAAGCTTGAGAGCTTGTGTTATGGGTACTAAACAGCTGATAAAAATACTTATATAATCCTAATTACATACTTATTATAGATAAATTACACCCAGACACAGAACAAATGATCGTGCTCATCACACAAACATTTGTCCTGGGTGGGAATCGAACCCACAACCTCCGGCATAGCAGTCAGGGTCACTAACTACTAGACCAACAGGCCAGTCGATGTGTAGGTGTTAATTATGTGGTCATCATTTTTACATTTTCTAGGAAATTGCGTGTTCCACGTTTTAGCTTTTATATTCACAAACATTTAAATACTGAGCACTAACAAACTTTAGTGTAGTAAAATAGATGGAAAAACATCAAACAAGCACATGAAATAGCCATTGGTGCAGCTGCATTTTGACTAAAAACATTTTAGCTGTACTCATAGTGCAAATTAACTAAACTCAACATTCAAAATAACATTTTCATTTTGTGCAAGATTATCTTAGCAAATTTAAAATTTCCGAGTGAGTCTGTTAATTTGTCCGCCATCACAAACGTACCTAAGTGCAACAGAATGAAGATGATAGGTTAAGTACAGTAAACAATCTAAAACAGGATATTGCTGGGATACGAACAGTTGCTACATTATAACTCAAGTGACATAATATTATCTTAGCATATTGCTAGAGCTTAGAGATCAGACCTAGCCCGGCTTGTTGGGGCAATGTTGTAACGTAATCAAAAATATAGCGTGTAAAGAAATCAGTGTTGTATGGCGCGAAGCGTTGGGCAGAGGTGTACAAATAGATAGTACGTCCAGATTTTGTCTGTTATTTTTAACTCGCAAGTAATAAGTGGCGAATCTTTGCCATCAACTTGGTCGGAACTCAGACTGCTACTGTGAATGTGGACGGTGTATGAATATCAAAAATAGATTTAGTTCATCAGTTAGATTATAAAAATATTAAAACATATATTAGGTCTTTACCTATGAAATTGCCGTTCTGCAGTACCTACTGGCCATTTCAAATCAAAATAATTTTTGTTTGGCTAAGAATTCTAATTTCAAATTAATTTTATTTTATAAACATGGTTTTTTTTCCAAAAGCAGTCATTTGTTTATTGATTAGTGTTACATTTTCATCGCATTTCAATCTTTTTCGTCATCATGGATACGTTAAAAATTCGAGTAGGTAATTATGGAATACGAGTACCGTCGTGGCAGCAACGCGGCACAAGCGGCACGCAACATCAACGACGTTTACGGAGCTAACACTACAAACCAACGCACCACCTGTTATTGGTTTGCTCGCTTCCGTTCTGGAAATTTCGACCTAAAAAGTAAAAATACAAAAGGCACGCGTATGATGGGCGGGCGTTTTGGGGGACTGTCTTAGGTATGTAATTTTTGACGTTCAAAAATTGCTGATCCTTAGTCTAATTTGAATAAATGACTTTTGATTTTGATGTCGTAAGTGAAGTGGTAGTGTTGAACATTCTGACTAGTTCATTTCATATTTTAATTTTAAACTAACTGGCGCATCAGCACAAAGTTGGATACATGGTTTAGATTTATAACAAAATGGTAAAGTCAGCCAGTCAGGATAAAACGTTGGATTTTTTAAAAAGTCTTATAAGCAAACCACATGACAGTTAGTGACACAAACAATACAGGCCATATAATTATATTCCGTTATAATTATAATTACAAATCCTAGTGTTTAAGTGAATGCCAATTGAATGGAAAGCATGTAAATTACTAACAAAAATGGTTTCTTTGTTGTCCGAATTAAACAATTTATTATATTAAAATTATTATTATTTATTTGTCTACTCATGTTATTTATCAAATAAATTGATCTTTGTCTTTTTCAGTGAAGCCGTCCTCGAAATCTTTCAAACATGAGGTAATTGATTTTTACTAACTAAAGTTATGTTTTTTTTTTATTAAATCAGTTGTATGTTTATAGGTACTTTGAGTGCAGAAGCTTCTATCTGTTTAGAATTCATGGTATGATATGTATAGTTTGACCGCATGCTTCCACTGAACTATCAAATTCAGTGGAAGGCTACATTCGGCATCTGCGGCGTTTACATATAATATTATATTGCATATTGAACAGTCTCTAGATTAATTTAGTGTACATATCTAGTTTTGCTCTGCAGACGAACCTTAAGATATTACCTACCAATATTTTTCAGTGTCTATCAAAGTGTAATATGTGCATAGTGTGTGTATGTGAGTGTGTGTATGTTAAGTGACAAGTGTGACGCGGTTTTCAAGTTCGATACCCAGAATAACGGAGTATTCTGGGTATCGAACTTGAAAACCGCTATAGCACTCTGGCAAATTTCGAGCGTAGATCTCTGCTGAACAGTCAAATGCTACGTTTGAAAACCATATGTGAGGATGAGAAGAAACACACATCGACGAGTCTTCTCTTAAGGGACAGAAGACGATTTCCCTTCAAAAGTTCATTCTATGCATTTTAGGTGCGCCTTGCAACTTCTTTATTTTGTCTTGCCTGGATAAACACAATTAAACCAAGATAGAATACAATAGAATACTGTTCGTGATGTCCGATAAATAGGTATTAAATGTCTTTGATTGTACAGACGCCAGCACATCAAGTTACCCCAATGTGTCAAATTTTCCCAATTGAATATGAACCTTACTCTGTTAGAGATAAAGTTGAAAAACGATCAAAGAAATTTGACACATTGGGGTAACTTGATGTGCTGGCGTCTGTACAACATAAAACTAACAAATAACAATTTTAAGGGTTACATAGAGTAATACAATGGGCGGACTTATCGCAAAAGCGATCTCTTACAGACAGACAACCTTTGGATGGACTTGATAATGAAGGAGAAAAGATGCGCAGGTAGTTTATGTGTATCTGAAGATATAGAATGAAAGTCGAAAGTCATGTATTCCACCTTTTCACCCCCACAGCGATCCTGCAATGTGCACCGTATATAAATTCAAATTCAAATTCAAATATTTTAATTCAGACTGACATCCATAAATTGCCATATATTCCATAGTCATCTTAATTGGAGATTAAATAACCACCATTTTCTGATCTAATTACCTTTCTGGGGATTGGCACACAATTCGAAATTCAAACTAATTTTATTTAAAAGCAGTGTTATTCTTATTTCGAATTTAGTCATTTGTTTTTAGAAAGTGTTTTGTTTTTTTTAATTGTGGTAGTTTTTGGCACCATGGGTAATATGAAAGTTCGAACAAATTATTAAAATCAGTTCCTACGTAGAAATGCTGCTGCGCACAACACGACACATTAACGACGTGTACAGGCTTAGCGCTGCTTGCAAAAACATGGTATATTGTTGGTTCAAAAGTTGTAAATATGGAAATTTTGAGTTGAAGTGCGAGCCTCGTGGTCTTTGTAAAGACCTAACAATATAAACTAGTGCTTGACTGCAATCCCACCTGATGGTAAGCAATGCTGCAATCAATGATGGTGAAGCGCACTAGTTTATTAAGAGCCTATTTACTCTAGCCTTGGAGACACCTAAATGATTATCGAACGGGAAGACCGCAGCAGGCAAGTTGTTCCAGTCCTTCAATGTACGCGGTATAATCGACGAGGCAAAACGCTAAAAATGATCTAGCATATTTTTTGTGTTTGCTCCGTCACTACCGTAATACGAGTACGTGAAATTGCAATTATTTTGTTTCACAGTTGTGTTCAGAAATTAAATTGGTTCCGGGAAAACTGTAGGTTATTTGTGTATACCAGGAGAATGAATGAATGAAAAATAACTAGGTTTTTCATTAATTCATTCTCCTGGTATCATTTAATTGAGTACGTAAAAAAAATAAAATTGTTTATTTTTAGATTAGATTTTATATTTGCCGTGTGTATATTTTATACATACATACAATGATTTTAAACTCAGGTTACCTAAACAACATTCGATCTTCAAAAACGGCACACTAACGCACGCACGCGTCCGTTGGTAGCACGACGCGACACTGAGGTCAATTGTAGCTAGTCAGCCACACTTGCTTAGCGCTTATAACCTACACCTGGTTACTTATAATATCATTGCATACATACATACATAAACTCATACCCATTGATGGGAGTAGGCAGAAACTACAGAGGGTCATCTGCTACGGTTTTTACATACTTTTTTGCTTCATTTTCATTCATATATGTTGTCATACACACACACGCCGGTTGCGAGTACTACACACCTGACCTTTCTGAAGAACCTCTACAATAAAGTGCATGTCCTTCTAGGGCGTCCCCTCCCAGCGTTTCTACTTACAAATAAATACCTATTTGTAGTTGTGATTTATCTGTTGAGAATAATAATATTCCACAACTTTTTCACACAACGTCATTTAGTTCCAAGCTAAGCTTCAGAGCTTGTGTTACTTAACAAATTATCGTGCACAATACAATTGAACCCACGACCTCCGGCATACCTAGCAGTTTGGGTACTAACTACTAGACCAACAGGCCAGTCGAAATAATGTTTTTATTTTTCAAAGATAGAGAGAGAGAGAGAGAGAGAGATAGAGATAGGTTGTCTCGTATTGGACATAAATAAAAGCCCTCGTTGAGTATTAGCTTGTATTTCAACACTGTTTAATTATTTTAACAATATTTTTTTTAATATTGAGACGTAGTAGATTTACAAAGAAGAAGTGTGGGGTAGGTGCACCTACACATAAAAAAATAACTAAACTCCTTGTGTTAATTTACACGCGTCATTTGCGTGTGACTAATTGCTAGTCGTATAGATGTAGACGCCAACATAGGTAAAGCTGATAAGTTTTGACTAAGTAGTTGCAATTACAATATTTAGACAGCATAACCTAAATATAATCTAATAAATACAATCAAAACCGTATCAAAATAATTAAACTAAAAATAACACAAAATCCTCCGCCGGAAAGGCTTTAGAAAACTAATTAATTTATACCTACCCAGTGTGACAAGGGATGGGGTTTTACCAGCTTAACTTTACGCTTTCAAAGCACCTTATGCGTTCGAGTTAAAGTTGATTCTTGGTTTTTTTGTGAAGTGGTGTAACTTTGTAAATATCTTCCGTTTGGGTAGAATACATAGGTGTTAATTAGAGACACTGAGATAAGGCCCTTTCGTTCGTTAGTTCGGGTTTTCGGCTAAATTCATTAAATGTTCGAGATTGGTTTATTGTTTACATGTCATTAGAAAGTACTGGAAAATTTATATATTTGTGTTGTTTTCAAATCTGTAACGAGTTCCGGTCAGTTAATAAACAAACCGAAGCTCGTTATTTTAGAATTGTTTAGAGTTTAACATGCGCGGTCATTAATTATATTGAACCTAACTATCAAAACTACAATTTTTTGTACTCCTCTAAACATTTGTGTCCTTTTGAAGTATTTCATTTAATTTCAATGGGCAACTAATACTAGAACCATACAATAAAACTATTCTAAATTAAGTGGTTACATACATACCTAAAGGAGCATGGTCTGCGGGGAGGTACCGCCACGCAAATGTGCAAAACTTGGTTGAGGAGTCTGTTTAATCGTAAATTTGGGTTTCACATCCTATACTGAGTGACTGATCTAAACAGCAGGCCTAGCTATATTTCAAATACTATTTCTATTATAGAAAGTAAATGGCGTATATCGAATCAGCTGTTTGTCAACAGTCAAGTGTATTTCATTTTCAGCCATATTACAAATTCTACTCGTTAACACTTGACAGTTGACAAACAGCTCTGATTCCATATACGCCATTTTTTTTCTATTGTCGCCTTATTGATTACGATAATAGAAATAGAAATTGTAATATGGCTAGGCGCAGGCCAGTGTATGTTCCAGGTAATCTGCAGAGATTACCTGGAACAAAGACACAAACACATTTACCTGTGTTGCAACTAGAGTTAAATAAGTTTATTTTAAGTTACTTTGCTGAATACCTTTCAATTGATTCAATTAAATACACAATAGAGACAATGACAAGCGGACACCGGTGTCCTTCCGGGGTATAACGAATTAAATCTGTAATGGCAAAGAAAACACGTTTTGTGGGTAAATAAATAAGCCGTCGCTAAAATCCTGCTCCAGCAGTTAATGGGTTAAATAGGAGACGACAAAACCTTTCTATTACATCCGTGTTTATACAAAACGTGATAAACAAAAGCACTCTACACATTTATACTTCACCGTTTCCCCTCCCACAAAAAACCTTGATTACAGATCCCTGCAAAAATATGAAGTAACAAAATCTTTGTCTTCTTAAAAATCGCACTCAGTGCCATCTATCATAACCACCCTCCTTTTGAGTTTCTCCCCTATAAAAAAATAAACTGTCATTTTGAGAGGGTGCATTTTTTCTTCATGGTGTAGGTAGATACATACTTTTTTTTTACTTTTAAAATGTCTCTAAGGCATCTGTTTATTTCTTTTTTTTACAGCGTTTTTGTAGCCTAAGGTAATGGTTGGGGGAGTATGTCATCATTTTTGGTGTTTAAATTTTAGGGGTGGAAATAAACTCGGTGCATGCATTTGTTGTAAAGTCGAACAGACTTAAGTATATGAAATGGTTGATGTAGGTATTGAATAGAATATAATACTCTTAATTTTACACCATAAACACTTAAAATTAATAACTTAAAGAGCTATTGGCGGCTTTATGGCCAAAAGCGATCTCTTACAGACAACTTTTGGTGTAAAAAAATGTAGGTGCACTGTAATATACCTATTTGACTAAATACATACAATCTACGAAGAATCGTACGTACCTACGTACAGATTAGGTTAACGATAAAGATCAAAATCTTTAATCAATCAAAATGTATCAATATTAATATTGTTGGTGATGTGCTTCAGAAAGGTCAGTCATATCCATGTATTATCTTAAACGAAACAAAAAGTGTACCTACCTTATTATGTAATTAATATTAATATCCTACCAAAAACACCGAGATAATAGAAATCCGATTGACTATCTATTTTTATATTATTATTAAATCTTACCGTTTGGGTTTCACAGGCATGAAAATAGTTTGAAAGATTTATAATTGTCTTTGCAACTCATATAGCCTTAGGCCCATCTAGCCTTAAGTCTGTCTAATCAATATCCAGGTCCACATAACCTAATAAACAGCGGGGAATGTATACCGCATCAGAGCACATTAAAAGCTCATTGTGAATGGCACAACCGGCGTCGTCTGGTGCAAATTTATGCAACCGCTTTAGAGACTGTAAATGCGAGACAAATTACTATGTACATATATAGTGTATACCTACCTAAGTGCGGTTTGGATAAACGCGTTCTATACATTAGAATAATGATGTATAGTGTCAAATTTATCTTCATGCATATAGAAGAAGGTATGTATTTAAACGGTTATAAGAGTAAAGGAAGATAAATATCTTCCTTTACTCCAGTTCCATTTACAGATAAATAATAGAAAACTTGCAATGAACGTGGTTTGGTTTTTTTGAGAGATTCTACCATAGTGTGGTCACAGAGTAAAAACAATTATAGTGACGTACTTTACTAATTAGTGTTGTGCTAATCATACAAAGAAGGATAAAGTTTCTTACTACAACACACCAAATTTTATCCTTTCTTAAAAATAAACAAATAAAACAGTACATATACAAAATTAACTGAAATATCAAGCACAACCTCAGCTAAGTAATGTTTTAATCACATACATATTATATTGTTAGAATATCCTGTAATAACTTTATTACCTACTTACAATTTTCAATTTACATACCTAACAAAAACTTTACCAACAATTTAGTATCTTATTGAAATAACAAAATTAATAAGAAAAGAGTATTCAACTAGATTTAAGTACTCTTCTTTTATCTTCCGATATTCACACGACCTAAATAGGTTGTGTGAATATGATGGCATAAAAGACTATGCTAACTAATGGGGGATATGTTCGGAGTCTCGTAAATAATAACAACAGCCTCACAGGTAGATTGAAGGTTTAGATAGGCATGGTGTGGTTGGTTGGGTGATCATTCATTACATAATTATCCAGACTCCTTCGTGCATCGGAAAGCACGTAAAACCGTTGGTCCCGGCTGTCAATTGTAGATATAAGACAGTCGCTACAGATAGTCAGAAGCCCGAAAATCTGACAAAGAGTTTATCTTTGTATACCTAGTTCTTCAAACGAATCAGACAGATGTGTTGCTAGGGAGTTTGTTCCGCCACTTCTTCTTCCCAGCAAAAACACTAGGAAGTGGCGAAGGGTGGGCCGTTTTTGGGGGACTGTCTTTATGTATTTTTTTGACGTTCAAAAAGTGCTGATTCTCAGCCTAGTTTGAATAAAGACTTTTGATTTTGATTTTGATCCAAGGGGTACAGTTTTACTCAGTAAGTGAGTTGTGGAGATCAGAAAAGCAGACGCTCCATAAAAAAACTGGTATTCAGCTGCATCTGGTTAAACTGGAAACTGACCCCAAGATAGTTGAGAAAAGGCTAGGCTGATGGTGATGATGATGTGTATCTTTTCTCCTCCACTATCAAGTCCATCCAAAGGTTGTCTGTATGAAATCGCCTTTAGCGATAAGGCCCCCCATTGTAACACCCTACGTAGCCTTTCAAGTTATAATTTGTAAGTTTTTATGGTGTACCATAAAGAGTATTCTTTTTTATGTGTACCCAAGTGTAGTATATGAGAGCTTCGAGCTATGGAGAGGGCTATGCTCGGAGTCTCTCTACGCGATCGAATAAAAAATGAGGAGATCCGTAGAAGAACCACGGTTACCGACATAGCCCAGCGGATTACCAGGTTGAAGTGGCAGTGGGCAGGGCACATAGCACGGAGGACTGATGACCGATGGGGTCGAAAGGTTCTCGAGTGGAGGCCACGTCTCGGCAAGCGAAGCGTAGGACGTCCACCCACAAGGTGGACAGACGACCTAATTAAGGCCGCGGGAACGCGCTGGATGCGAGCCGCTTCCAACCGAGCCGCTTCCATCTTATTGGAGATCTATAGGGGAGGACTATGTCCAGCAGTGGACTTCCTATGGCTGAAATGATGATGATGATGAAGTGTAGTATGAGTTAACGGCAGTATTAATAAGATTGTTTCGATTTTAAATACATTGAGATAAAGGCATCTATAACACATATCTTTAGAGTTAAAACATTGATGATTACGTTCGTCTAACGAGCAATGGTCTACCAAGACCAATCTATCCCAATGATTGTTTTGGAAAGTAACTTTTTTCTTCCAAAACCATTTAAAATAAATAACATTCTGATATCTCAACAAGATCCTTTATTGGTATTCAGAGTCCTCACAACCAAAATTCAAATGAATCAGGTAGAGAAATCCCCTAAAACTGTTATAAGTATGGGGTCCCGCCCTTTATAACCGTTACAAAATTAATTGGCGAATAAATCATGATATCTTCTGACCTGGCAACCTACTAGGGGTTTGAATGTCATTTTTACTTCACGCGTTTATAGTGAGGTGCAGAATTTATATTAGTTATGTATTTGGCTTTTTAGTTACTTTTAGTAGTCGTCAGGCGGCTAGTTTTACAATGACTGTTGGAAACATAGTTCTTTTTTAAACATTGCCCCTCAATAGAAATTTCTCCGTATCGTGAGT
The DNA here is from genome assembly GCA_921972225.1 of Euplexia lucipara. Lineage (NCBI taxonomy): Eukaryota > Metazoa > Arthropoda > Insecta > Lepidoptera > Noctuidae > Euplexia > Euplexia lucipara. Next base: position 17,388,520 of record OV179161.1, on the reverse strand, counting down.
GCGTTTACAAAAAATGTATCTCATATACGCAAACAACTACCTGTAGGAGTTGTTTCGTACGGGAATTGAACCCGAGGCACGTGGCTCAGCAGTTAATCGCTCAGTTGCTACGCCAACCGTGCGCCTATTATATCCGTATCCGTTGAATAGAATAGACCAAGGTATATATTCTAGTTAAGATAAAGGTTTGATTTTTAGTTTTTGATTTAACAAACACACGTTATATTTGTAAAACTAAACTTTTCTGCTGTTGAATAAAAATAAAGACATTCAATTAGTATTTTAAATCTCTTTGAATTAAGGTTTTATTCAAATTCGTTTGTTTTGAACCGAATTCAAAGAATGAGGTTTTAATTTGACACATGACTTTTTTAGTTTTACACTAAGTTACTCGGAGATGGCTTGCCGATTTGGATTCTTTTTTTAAACCTTTTGGTGCTTGTTTTGAAGTCGAATGAACCTATGTTTTGCAAATAATAAAGTTTTTCCTAATATACCACGTATGATTCTAAATTAATATTGCGCCAACGTATTGAACTCGACTTTTACAAAATAAAATTTTCCTTTTTCTAAAATCTATATATCTATTAATACAACTAACACTATCTAGTCCCAAGCTAAACAGAGCTTGTGTTATGCGTACTAAATAACTGATAAACATACTGATGTACTTCTAAATACATACATATTATAGATAAATTACACCCCGACACAGAACAAATGATCGTGCTCATCACACAGACATTTAAATCACACTTATTTTATTTATTATACAGAGATAAACACATTATTTTTATACTAGGTAACCTCTTGTAATCGATTTGTATAAGTTAAGCAAACTGAGCTATGCAGTTGGTTTGAAGATAACTCTTAAATGTTTCAAAGTCCTCCTTGTTCAGTGTCAGTCACGACACTTGGTAGACAGACTGCATAATTAATTACATTCATTATATTTCGAGTTTAAGGAAAATCTCTAATTTGGGGTTCATTAGAATTTGTGCAGAGATACTTTTCAACTTTAAAACAAGAAGTAATGTTTTTGTTTGCTAACTTTTCTTTTTAAAATGCATTTTATTTGTATTCCTTATTGAAAATGAAATAAGGTTGAAAATAGTAAGAGACCCAATAGAAGGGTGGCATTAAAAATTACATTACAATGACCTTGCTTAAACCTATCTTTGTATAGTACTTTTATTCAAGGTGCATCGTCCTCACAACGTATACAAAGTATTGTAAAATCGATTTTAAAAGAGTAAGTATGGAGTTTCTTGCCCATTCTTCTCCATAAAAATCTACTTTTCGGAAGGGGCAACTAGAATAATTTCATAAAGCTAATTGAAATAAATGGTTTGACTTTGACTTTTTGACTTTGATCGGTAATGTTCACCACAGCACGCGTAGAAACGGATTTTACAGAAGAATCGTCAAAGTGATGACAGATTTAAGAAATATTTTTTTTATTTTGAGCACCACAATGTCAAGATACAATCAAATCAATGATGATCACGTATATGATGATGTATTATGATAAATATCTAGCTTTTTTTTTAATACTTTGTACTATTACAACGGGCCCTATCAGAATAACAGCGCTGCGATATTTATTTTTTTAAATGTCGCAGCTAATGCTGAGATAGGCGCCTTTTTGATCTCGCACAGGTTTTTTTTTTGTCTTTACTTTTTTAATCTTTTCTTGTTCTTTTTTTGTTATTATCTGTGGTGCTGTTCTTTTGTTTTATGTTCTGTGAGCCCAAATAAAATATTTTCTTTCTTTCTTTCTTTCTTTCTTAAGAATGTAGAGAAGAAATGTATCGATTCTTCAGTCGACAATAGTCTACAATATCGAGTATTATTTCTTCTAGATCAGCAGAAATGATTCTACCATCTGTCACGTTTCGTGGTAGTTTTAACAGGCGTGTATGTATAATAGAAATGTTAATAAATCACCATTATGATAGATTCCAATTCTGGGTTTTACAAGCCCATAGCTCGTTCGGCATGCGGCAGACATGTCCTGCCCAGTCCCATTTAAGTTCAGCAGCCTTGCCAGTCACACGGGGCCGTGGCAGACCACGAAGAAGATGGCGGGACGACCTGGACGTCTTCCTGGAGAATTGGAGAGAGGTGGCGCAGGATCGCGACCGATGGAAGGAATGGCGGGAGGCCTTTGCCCAGCAGTGGGAAAGAAAGAAAGAAAATACATTTATTGGCAACAGCTGAATACACGCACAGTAAAAACACAATAACACAAAAAAGAGACAAAAATGGCATGTCTCACGGCTGCACCAAAAGGTTCATTTCAGCGGTAATGCCAGACAGATGCTGAGATCCTGCCTGACGCTGATATTCAAATGATTGATTGGGACAATTTGAGCTAAATAATAATAATAATAATAATGGATTTAAGACCGTAAACGAAGCAAAAGAAGAATGTCAGAATCGTAGCCGGTAGCAATCTAATACTTCTTCCCTCCTTGATAAAAGACATGAGTTTTAAACTTAGTTCCAGTCAATTTATGTTTGCCTGGTAAAAAATTTTTAAATAGGCGATATAAAACTGTCTACCGATATTTTTGATAAATCTATCATAATCTCTTATTTTAATCATGATTATTGCGCTTCGCGGAATTAAAATATAATACTTTTATTTTGATTTTGTGTGCGCAACTAACGGTTGCGCTTCGAGGAACACCACAAAAAAAAGATGTGAGAACTCTCCTCCATTTTTTTCGTCGGTTAAAAATAAAAAATAAATGGTTCATTTTCAAATTAACTTAATTCTTTAAGTATTAAGGCTCAGATTGGCTTGTTTGTAACAATATGTTTTACAAATAATTATGAGAATCTATTTCTTTGAATACTGACTTTAGCAAAGATAGTAAGGGCACCCACCGACCGGACGGAGGGCAATTCCGCACGTACTACTCGAATCTTTGTCTCTGTTCAGACTAGAATGTCCGCCAAACAATTATTTGCGTCGTAAACATGATTAATGTTGGCTAGATGATAGAACCATTTTCAGGGTTTGATTTTCGTTTGAATTATTTGATGTGTATTTTAGGTATTTCTATTTTCGAGGATATGAAAATAGCTGAGAGTTTAAAGGAGTAATACCTCTGATTTTTTCTTAGAGTAATGGCAAGTTTAAATACTACATAAATAATTATAGCACCAGCTTTTTATTGTCCGTACATGTTTATACCAATTTAAATAATATAATGACATTTAGAAATCGGACTTGAAGTTAAAATAAGATGCAACTAAACAATCGCCCGTTCCCGCGACCCGGGCTTAGGTATGAGTGGTTTTGAGCCAGTAAGAGTCTGACAGACCCCTCCTTAGGTTGGACGTCCATGAGGATTTTCCACCACGAAAAAAAAATAATTAGGTATATTTTGCAAAACAATAATAGAAAGTCTTCAGTTTCCTTGAAAGATTTTCCCTGAATTGTCGTTGCATAAAAGAAAAACTCCATTCAAAATTATATTCGCTTTAAACAAATACATTCTTTTCTTCCACATTTCTTTCTGTCTTCAACAATTTTGGCATAAACGACAACAGAAACAGTTTCTGAAACTACCAAGAGTTTTCAATTTTGTTTCACTCAGAACAAGAATGTAGTTTTCCACAATACTAAAGTCAGGACGTGTTTATTACTGAGAAGAGAGTGCAATAAGTGTTGCAAGCTGACACGTAGAATACGAACCAAAATACTGACTACAGACGTGGATGCATCAGGTGTTTAATAGAAACGTCTAAGACAGAGAAAAACATATTAAGAACATATTATTCCAAAAAGGAAAAAGCAAGGACTGATTATAGATAACTTGGCGTTGACTGTCAATTTGTCTATAGGTCCTAAACCAAGACACGCACCTTTGACTTATCGAAATCATGTGCACATTGTATAGTCATCACTTGCGTCAAAAACCGTGAAGGAAAATATCGTCGTATATCGTCTGGAAACTGGCATGACTGAAAAGTAGACGCCGATGGGCGACATTTTAACACTGACACCAGGTTAAGGATAAGCCACACTAAGAGAAGATTCCAACAAACACATTACTACAAAATTATGCAAAATCATATTATTCCCTGTCTGGGAAAGTATGGTAAGCCAATGGGCCCGGCAACAGAAAATAAAAGAAAATAATTAAGTCTCGAAAGCCAGACAACCAGCAGGCCCAGCCATATTAAAAATTCTATTTCTATTATCGTAATCGATAAGGCGACAATAGAAAGAAAATGGCGTATATGCAATCAGCTGTTTGTCAACTGTCAAGTGTTAACGAGTAGAATTTGCAATATGGCTGAAAATTTAATACACTTGACAGTTGACAAATAGCTGATTCCAAATACGCCATTTTTTTTTCTATAATAGAAATAGATTATAAAATAGAATTTGTAAGATGGCCTGCAGTATGTAATATTTATTGTGTTACACAGTTACTGGGTTGTGTTGATCAGCTAGGTTGTCACTCCATGTAAGATTTCAAAAAGAATTAACCAATTCGTATTTGCCCTAAAGAGAATTAAAAGTATTACATCTTTGCATACCGCCATAATGGTGTATCACGCATACGTCTGCTCAGTAATAAGATACGGTATAGTTGTGTGGGGAAACTCTTCTGATTTGGCGAAAATCTTTGTCGCCCAAAAAAAGTGTGTTCGTGCGATATTTAAAATGCAGTGGTCTGACTCATGTAGGCCGATATTCAAGTTACACAATCTATTGACGGTCCCATGTATTTATATTTACGAAGTTGCTAGGTTTGTGAGGTCCAATCTTGAAGTATTTGAACGCAACGATTACGCTAATAAAAGGAAACCTACTCATTTAGATTTTGAAATGCCCATTCCAAAGCTAGAACTATTTCGGCGGAGCTGCGTTTATATGGCTCCTCTAGTTTACAATGCTTTACCTAAGTCAATTACTCAACTATCCTTCAATAAGTTTTGTGTTGCGTTGCGGAAGTGGTTGTTACAAGAGTGCTTTTATTCGATAGATGAGTTCTTTCAAAAGTATCCCTGTAAATTTTATACTTTAAAGCACAGACATATTTAATTTCTAAGCTATAGAATTGTTCCTAATTAATGTTTTAATAAATGTGTAAAACTTGTACTATTGCATGCTATATCTTGGCCAAATGTGTGTTACTAAATATTATATATAAGAACTTCATATACCTACCATATTTGATGCAATAAATGAAATAAATAAATAAATAAATAAAGACACTGATATACAGCTGCAACTGGTTAGACTAGAAGCTGACTCCAACTTAGTTTGGAAAAGGCAAGGCAGGTTCTGAGACGGAGGAAAAGATGGAGCCTACAAGATTTAATATGACTAAACTAATCTAAATTTAGGTTCCTTATTCCATGTTAGCTGTGCAGTTTTACCAACTCCTGAGGATCGTACTGTGATTTTTAAATAGCCAGTTACTTTCCTCACGAATTAGGCTTACCGTACACGAACTGTTTTAACAGTCAGTAAGTGATCAATAAGCACGCGCTGCTGGCTATTGGAATTTCAAATTCACCATAAAGAAATTAATCACTTATTTTTTTAAACAAAGTATTGAAGATAATTTCTTAATTTTTTCCGTCATTACTTGTGTTCTAGACTTGTGAGAATAATTGTGTTCGTCATTAGTCGTGAAGGTACTAGACACTTGTCTAGTATCTTCCCAAGGCTATCACATCCAAACAAAGATTTTTTTTTAAATCCTACTATTAGCACCAGAGATTAGCCTGTTCTAACAAAAAGTGAAAAACCCTTTAACTGTATAATATTCGTATTCTGCTGGACCATTTCAGTGTATAGAGAAAATTCTCGGATATCAGATCCCGTGAAACCCCCTCAAAGAGGATTTTTAGGCCAGTTAGTGGATTAACTGAAAAATTGATGTGAGTCTTTGTATTCTCTTGTGACTGTAATTTTTGGTCCGGTTAAGTAATAGCAATAGGCTCGCCTTTTGCTGCAATAAGATTTAATAAATACTTTACTGGCTATATGCCTCTTTGGGGGTATACCTCTTGTATAGGGTACACTTATTTAGTAGTATGTGGAACAGAGAGTTAAGTTCAACTATTGAAAAGGGAGGATCCTTTGATCACACAGATTTAGTGTCTATTGGGCTACTACTGCCAGACGACGGTTGTTGATGGGATGGGTAAACCGCGAAGTAGGAAATGTCTTTTTAATTCGTATACAGTGATTTTTAACTCCTAAACCTTCCAGAAATACAGGCGTGATGTTTCGTGGGTTACAGTATTTTCGGATCATTTGTGACTGACTGAGGTATTTTTTAACCCCATTACTACAAGCATCAACTGGTTTTCGTGTGTCATCACAAAATGATTCAAATATTTAATTAAGAGTCAACCGTAATAAGGTTCTACGGCATTGAAATAAGATCCGGTATTAAAAATCATGGGGATAATATTTGAACATGATATGGTCGCTTTGGGGCACACACAGCAACTGTCATAACGTGCAGAGGCATTTTTTGTAATAGCACCCACTACTCCTAAAGCATCTTTATCAAAAAACCATCAATTAGCGACATGTTTTTAAAGCATCTTCATCAAAAAACCATCAATTAGTGACATGTTTTTAAAGCATCTTCATCAAAAAAACATCAATTAGCGACATGTTTTTAAAGCATCTTCATCAAAAAACCATCAATTAGCGACATGTTTTTAAAGCATCTTCATCAAAAAAACATCAATTAGTGACATGATTCTAAAGCATCTTCATCAAAAAACCATCAATTAGCGACATATTTTTAAAGCATCTTCACCAAAAAAACATCAATTAGCGACATGATTTTAAAGCCTGCTCACGACCGCTCGTCCCGTCGTAATAATACCACCAAGAGCCTTATCTCCTGTAATGAACCGGCCACATACTGCAAAGGAGTTCTCTATAAAAAAAAATCATTACATGACACAAAGCCGCGTTCAGACGCATGGCCTTTGAAAAAACCCCTTTCAGACGGGCATTATGCTCAGGTTTTCGAGGGAAAAATTCTTTCCAATTTTTTTTCTTTTTTTTTTGTTAATTTGTTCGAGGGTAGTTTTAATTTGGAGCTTGTGTGGCTCGTTCTTTAGCTCTGTAAATACGTAGAGGTATTAGGTGTAAAGAAGTTAGGGTCAAATTATTGTGATCTTGGAGATAAAGCTTTAAGCCTTTTGGGCGACAACTAGAAGCTGGAATGTGGGAAAAGCGTTGGAGATTGTTGTTATATGTAGGTACTTTCTAATTGACATCGGTGAAGGAAAGCATCGTGAGGTAACCTGGCCTTATAGTTAATATAAGTATGAAATCGGCAATCAATTAAGGCGGTATTGTTATTATTAATTGCTTATTAAGCCAACTGGGCTGTTGGTCTAGTAGTTAGTGACCCTGACTGCTATGCCGGAGGTCGTGGGTTCGATTCCCACCCAGGACAAAATCGTGATCATTTGTTCTGTGTCTGGGTGTAATTTATCTACAGGGTGTAACGGAAAGGGTATATACATACAAACAGGGTGAATAGAGTATTAAATAACGAGTCTTTCCTCAAAATTTCAGCTCCCAAATAATAACTTTGGAACTTCACGATATTATTTAATATCGACAGTTTATTAAATTCAAAATCATAACAAACGTGTCACCGCACTATGAGGGTCATAATCCTGTCCGGCAAGGTTCAAGTATATCTATCTCGGGTTCTGCGCGCCTAGTACAGACCTAAAGGGCTCTGCCTAACCGACGAAGGCGCGACGGCGCGGGCGGGCTCAACTTTACAATTATGTATGTATATGTATAAAAACGTTGCCATGTCGTTTCTTATCACCAAGAGAATCCGTGCCCTTCGGATGTATATACCCTTTCCGTTACACCCTGTATAATATGTATGTATTTAGAAATATATAAGTATGTTTATCAGCTGTTTAGTACCCATAACACAAGCTCTTAGCTTAGCTTGGGACTAGATGGCGTTGTGTGAAAAAAGTTGAGGAATATTTGTGGAATTTCTTTTTGTCTTGTGCGAGTCAAAAAAGTATTAATTCTGTCTTTCTTTCTAATTCCCAAACCGTAAGTGGTTTCCCCACATCGACTAATCTCAATAAAACGCCTCTCAACTCTTCACAGCCGGAACCAAACCTCCCTCGACAGAAAGAAATAAAGACGTTTCTAGAACGTATCAAATCGAACCACGTGAATACGGCTAGTAAATCTTTGGGGCAAATGAACACGTCGGTGCAACGATCGGATGCGATACATCTCCGGGCTGAGACGGCCGGCCGGCATAAATTGCGCGCAGACGCGGCAACCGATGCGGAACAAATTTATTGTTACGACTTCGTGTTTAGATTGTGTCGATCGTGTGCGGATTTTATTTTAGGTAAGCTGGTTTATTGGGGGTTGAAATGCTCAGTTAGGATATGCGGTGCTACTCTGTAAAAGTCTCCCTGTGGCATATGCGGAGAAGCGGGCGTCCTATACTATAGGTACTCCATTTACAATATTAGCATAAGAAAAAATAGGCTCGTAGAAGCAGAAATGCAGAACATTTTTTTATTAAAGTTAAGTGAAGACAATTTTTATTTTAAATTTAGAAGAATAAAAGTGAAACGAAGAAAGTGTCCCTGTATTGTTCATCCCTGCTTCTTAGAAGTTTTTATCATTGACACTGTAATTTTCAACTAATATAAAATAATACAACTAAATTTAATCCACTATTCCACATAATTTCTTAAAATAAATTGTCGCAATGGTTACTTACAATTGAGTGTGACAGTAGCTGTGAAAATAGATGATAATAAATTCGTTGTCTATCGTAATTGTAATTTACTTGATTGTAATTTCGTTACAAAGTGTTCATTATAAATAACCTTTTATAACTACTATCTAATGCTATTGTAAATGGAGTATAGAATAAATATTGACAGTACACTTTAGGCTTACTTTACCTAACTATTCATGGGATGACAATAACAAAATAGACCAGTTAAGGTTGTTGGAAACAGTCGCGTGGAAACCTGATGTAAAGAATGAATTATAAAAAAAATTTGCACAAGTCAAAAATACTTTTTGGCGCCAAAGTCAAAGTTAAACAATTTATTTCAATTAGGCCCCTATAAGGCACTTTTGAACGTCGAAAATTGTTGACACAAAAAAAATACGGTACTCTTATGAATACACCCAACTGTAAAAGCAACTAAACATATTAAACAAGATGACTTTTAAAACATGTATTAGTATGTATTACTATATAATATTGCAATAAATTGGTGAAATCAAATGTGAAATTCAATCTAAATAACAGCCATCAACTGAAAAGACTGCTTGTAAAGTCATCCATTGTCAAATGTATCGGGACAAAAACCAAATATTCAAGCAAATAAATGATTAATCTTTCTTTCTTTCTTTCATTGTTTTGAAATTTTAGTGTGTTTTTGCACTTTTTTAAAGTAAGATTCTTTTTCGAAAGTCCACTTTGTGAAGAAGCTCAGTGAAGAAGTCAAAAACTCAAGGTTCCGAATGTTCTATACGAAGCAAAAATTAAAATCACTTCAAAATCATTTGAGAAAATCCCATTTCTACAAACTCTTAAAACACACAACTGCATAACAACATTACATAAGACATATTCTTCCAACGATCACAAATATTTAACTGTAATAAAGATATGACCCGGAAGCAAGGGTGTAAAATCCCTGACATGACTTTTATCACCTCTACATATCCTTACACTATTCATAATCGATAAATTCCAAACGCTTTCGTGTTTTTATTATCTGAATATCTAAAAACATTTTGCAATACGTATAGAGCCCAACAAAGCGAAACAAATCGTTGAAAGCTTCGAAATGCTCAAATCTGAAGAAAGTTAGGGGTCTTTTAGCCAGGTTTATTAAGTGAGTCTAGCCACAGAGTAATACATACAGAAGGTTAGCTTCGTACAAAAACGCCTGATTGTTGTTGATAGTGTACTATTTATCCTGTGTTCTCATCTGACATTATGCTATGCTATGTTACTGTAAGTGGTTAAACACGACCGTTGTAATTAAATAAATAAATAAATAAATAAATAAATAAATAAATGCTAAGCCGTTTTGAATTATAATATTTTGTATGTTATAAGTTATATTTATTTGGTTGAATTGCCAATAAACGCATTTTTCCTACTTTATTTATTTCTGCATACCTAGATTGAAAGAACAGCACAAAAGGATCTGTACCGAGGCAAGAAATGTTGCTGGTTTCTATCCTATACAACATCACGCCTTTATTCCCTTCCTTTGAAAGGTTTGGCAGAGGTGTTCGTATAGTAAGTTCACACCCACTTTTCGCCATATAATATGTTTAAGTTTAATGTAATAGTGGGCGAGGTTATTGTCATCAATCTAGCAACAATCTAGACTGCCGGTAACTGAGAAATTCCAGGTGTAAAACCCCACTTACAGTTTTTCTGACCCAGAAATAAAATCCAGAATCTGCAATTGCAACCACAAAACCAACGATGTAATCACTATCAAATGGTGCCTTAATACGCTAAAATCTTTAACTAGGATATAAAAGTGTAGACTACACGCTTAGGGCGTGTTCTGTAGGAAGCGGACCTTCGGCTTTCTAGTAGTCACTGCAGTTTATTAAGGAGTTTAAGAATTGTAGTAGCTACGAATAGTGAGACGTGATCTTAGTTTAGTGTGGCTAGTCGGAGGCCAGCAAGGGACTGGCATGAATGAACGAAAAGTATGCAAACACACTCGCAACTGATATTATTTTGTTTTTTTTTTGCTATTTCGCACGCTTTATAGAGTTAACCTTCTAAACTGATCTGTGCTTTGTCTTTAACAGCCGAATATTCATTTAAAGAAATTCTGTGCACTCTGTACAAAGATTTTTGTCTTGAAATTTTATTAAAGTGTAACTTTTATATTTGAAAGTCGTTAAATAAAAAGTTTTTAGTTAAAATGTGTTTGTGTGTCTGAAAGTCAAATTTAATACAGACAATAATTTTAAACTTTTATATCTTGAGATTCTTTTTATTGCATTTTGATTTATAGGTGAAACGATACTACGAGTTTTATTTATTAAACCCTTGACATTTATTAAAATATATAAATATTCCACAACTTTCACACAACGGTATCTTGTCCCTAACTTAGCAACGCTTGTGCTTAGAACACTAGACAACTGATCAACATGATTTATATGTTTCAAAATACATAAATAATATTATAGATAAATTACACCCGGACACAGAACAAATGGTCGTGCTTGTCACACAAACATTTGTCTTGGGTGGGAATCGAACTAACGACTGCCGCCATAGCGGTCAGAGCCACTAACTTGACTGGCCTGTTGGCCTAGCAGTTAGTGACCCTGACTGCTATGCCGGAGGTCGTGGGTTCGATTCCCACCCAGGACAAATGTTTGTGTGATGAGCATGATCATTTGTTCTGTGTCTGGGTGTAATTTATCTATAATATGTATGTTTTTAGAAATTTAAAAGTATGTTTATCAGCTGTTTAGTATCCATAACACAAGCTATCAAGCTTGACTTGGGACTAAATGGCTTTGTGTGAAAAAATTTGTGGAATATTTATTTATTTATTTATTAACTACTAGACCAACAAGGGCCAGTCATTACAAATTGCCTGACAAAATAAACCCACGCCTTTTTCCCATGGGGGTAGGCATAAACTACAGAGCTACGATTCTTACATACTTACATACTTGTTTTGCTTCGTTTACATTCATACATGTTTTCATAGCCTAACTATAAAGAATAAATTCAAGAACAATAACAAAAAAAAACCTTTATTCATTTTTAAATACCTTTCCAACAATATATTACACGTTAAGGTTGAAGTTAAAAAAAAAACACTTACCACTTTGCATATAAGGGGGCTACCCTAATAAAACATATTTTTCCAATTTTTATTTTACCATTTTGTTGGCGTGATTGATACACATATTGGTACCAAATCACAGAGATTAAGCGAGGACGGACGGACAGACAGACATGGCGAAACAATAAGGGTTTCCAGTTGACTACGGAACCCTAAAAATTCCAAAAAATCTTTCAAATTCTAAAACAAAAGATGAATCGTAACGTTCACTAGCTCTGTTTGAATGTCCAATGCAAATAAAATAAAACTCGGGACAGAGGATCGATTTGGAAATTTGGAAGTAAAATTTTCACTGCTGTACACTTAATTGGCGAACCCTTCTAAACAGTTTCAGTGATTATGCTGTACAATTTGCATAGCTGACGACTCTCGAGCCCAGGAGACTAAATAACAGTGAATTTATTTGAGATTCCTCGTTTAATTACCGATTCGATTATCGATTTTTGTTCTCGGACGAGTAACTTTGGTTATTTTGTTATGGTGGTCTAAAATCTTACAATATTTTTAGGTATTTGAATAGTAAGCGTACTTACATCTACATACATATATTATGGAGGTCAGATACCGGACGTCTTACTATTTTTATCATTATATAGTTTATTTTCATATATTTTTATATTTTTAGCGCCTTATATGTTTTCCGATGATAACCTTTTGTAAACCCAAAATATTCTTAGTTTCGTGACTGGAAAGGATGGAAATAAAGTCTAAACCAGTTCTACGCTGACAAAATGAAAAAAAAAATAGTCAAATTACATTCCAAGTCTGTTACAATCTGTCAAAATACTTCATGTTTATTCTGCATTTTTGACATTGACCATCGCGCGTCGAGATTAGACTGACTAGATTTGGAAAGGTTTAATTTAGTCTGACTCAGTCAGTTATAAACCAATCAATATGTACAGACGCCAGCACATCAACCTACCCCAAACAGTCAAATGTTCCCAATTGAACATGAACCTTATTGTGTTTGGAATAAAGTTGAAAACCTATCAAAGAAATTTGACACATTAGGGTAGGTTGATGTGCTGGCGTCTGTACAAGTGTACATCAAGCACAACTGTAGTAATCGAATACGTGTCTACAAATGTTTTTTTTTGACTTGTAGGTACGTACTAGCTTTTCCAATTCCAGTTTATTTTGATTTCTAGTGTAAAGAAGAAGAAAAACAATAGAACAGAACGATTTAATTAGGTACGTGATTTAGTCTTCAGTTTATAACCAATCAGAAGCCAATGTTTGACATTAATTTAAATAACTTACCAAGGAAACAGAATGAACCAACATACCTATAAAACACAAACAGAGAGTTCACATTATTATTGAATTTCACAATATTACGCCAATTTGTTTCGTAGCACGAAAACAAAACCTTACACAAATCAAGTTACGATTTTGAATACAACTTATTTACAGTACAAATTAATTGTGAACCTTTTAATTAACAAAATTGCCGTTTGTGAGTCCAATCAGTACAACTTTCTCGTATATCCCGTTGTTGTTTTGACAGGTAGGTACTGTCAAATCGATTGCTTTTGTATAGATAGATATTTCCGTGAAATGGTACAGGAGAGGAAAACTGGGAAATGCGAATATTATCTTTTGTTTCGGTAAAAATGGATTTATATGAAATTGCTGGGGGCGCTTGCCAATTTAAATTATGCTAAAAATCACCACTATTCGGAATATCAAAAATTACATGTGGCAGTTCACCAAAACCTTTTATTTTCCAATAAAGAAGTGGCGCAAAAACTTCTAAAGCAACACGTACAGAAGCCAGAACATAAAGCTGTCCCAATGTCTCCAATTTCTTTGATAGTTTTACAACTTTATTACAAATAGAATAAGTTCATGTTCAATTGAGAAAAAATTACAGTTCAGTAGCTTGATGCACTGGTGTCTATACATATTTGTTATGTCTAATATGTTAGAAGATCTTTCATCTTCACAATATACCTCAATACTTAGTAAATTAACACATAAATCATTCAAATAAACCACACGACCAACAAGGCTATTAAAAATAATGCTTTCCAACATCATCAGATCTCAACTCTAAAAATTCTGTTGCCAAAAAACACTTACTCTCACTAACAAATAAAAAGCAGAAACATTAACATTAACATTGACCTGATCTTGCGGACATCTGCCAATAGTATCCCCGGAATTTGTTTTAAATGGATATATACGATTTGTCGATGCTAAGAGGTCCCAATCGCGTGTGATAGCGACATTTTTCTTAGCACAGGTGCGGCAGATTAGCTCCGAGCTCGATCCAACAGATGTAGCTATGAACTTTCGGATGTAGACAAACGAGGGATCGCACTGCAGTTAGATAGAAAGTATTGGATTCGTTCTGGCGGTCAGTGTGTCAGTGCCGATTCAGTAAAAGTCACCCAGTGGAAGCTTGAGTGAAGTGAGCTGTCAATGCCGATGCGGATAATGCTGTCGATGCTGTCATGATGCTGTCATTCGTAGGGTGTAGTCTATACTTTTACACTAATATTGTTACTTCTAGGCAAGCATGCTTCATCGTCAACCACATCATCGCTTACCATCAGGTGAGATAGTGGTCAAACGCGTGCCTATCAACAATAAAAAAAAGAATAAAGAGGAAAAATTTATTTGTTTGTAACTTTGTATGTTTGTAAGTTTGTACGTAAGGGGTAATCTTCGGAATAAAGATCCAATTTCAAAAAACGCGCTGATAGGAAGTTACACTATTCCCGGATGACATGGGCTACTTTTTACCCCTGTAATCCCACTGGAACAGGAACTACGCGAGTGGAACCGAGTGATGTCTGCTAGTTATAGGATAAAAGGAGCGTGTGCCTCACGGGTCAATCGAAGATTATGCTACGCTTGACGAGGTTGGCCTGTTGATGGGTGAACATTCATACATATCAAGACTCCATCGTGCCTCGGAAAGGACGTAAAGCCGTTGGTCCCGCCTGCCATTTGCAGATCTATGAAAGTCGTTACAGATAGTCAGAATCGAATGTCTGCCGACCTGTTTAACCAAGGGGTATATCATGTTACCCAGAAAGGCAAGCAAAGCAATAGTATTCGGCTGCATCCGATTAAACTGCAAGCCAGATGATGATAATAATAATGTTTATTAGTGATCTAATACTCATCAAAAACACTAAGGAAGTGGAAGTGGAAGTGGCAAGGGGCAGGGACAGTTAAGTAACATTTGACGTTGAAAAAGTGACTGAGGATCATCACTTTTTCAACGTCAAATGTTACTTAAGATAGTCCCTGCCCTTTGCCTCTTCTTAATATGAATAAGAACTTGATTTTGTTTTCATAACATAAGCTTTGCTTATTTTGGGACTAGATGGAGTTGAGTGAAAGTTGTGAAAATTCAATTCATTCATTATTATGGAATGACAGCTGAATTGCTTTCACATTACCTACATTTTTGCGACTGTTACAGAATAGCACAACTCTTGGCATTTGTGAATGTGTTAGGTATATGTTGTATAAATATGTTACGATGAAATGTGGACCAAACATCATAAGCTAAAGAATTTTGAAGGACATTCCAAATCCATTGCATTAAATTATTGAATAATTTACCATCTTGAACATTTCAAAACCGCGATAAATGTTATTTAAATGTAAAAATGGAAACTGCCTAAAATATAGTTTTTAACGGCATGTAATGCCAAATCAGAGGATTAAAACTTTCGCACCAGAAACATTAGTGTTTCTGGTGCGAAAGTTTTAATCCTCTAATAAAACACACGAAAAGAATAGAATGAAGAAAACAATTTTATTGATTGTGTGATACGCAATTATCCCGCCGATGCTATTTAGCAGCATTGTCTACAAATATATGAAGGTAGTCTTCCTATAAATCGTGACCAGGCCTTTGATACCTACTCCAGTTAGAGTAGAAACGAGAAATAATGACGTCACGTGCCAATGTGCAGCAATGCGTGCGTTCTCACCTGATTGGTCTATTCGCTGAAATCATGGCTGCCACGTTCGTGTATGACGTCTGATTGGACATGCTGGAATGTAAGCTGTCCTGTTGTTACGTTAGATATTAATTTGTGATATTGGTTTTCATTATGTGGAGGAGCTTGTGGCTAAATTATAACAGCCGCATGGGTCGATCGAAGGTTAAGCTACGCTTGACGAGGTCGGTCCGTGGATGGGTGACCATTTATTACATACCAAGACTCCTCCGTGCCTCGGAAAGCACGTTAAGCCGTTGGTCCCGGCTGTCATTTGTAGATCTTTGACAGTCGTTACTTGTAGTCAGAAGCCCGAAAGTCTGACAACCAGTTTAACCAAGGGGTATCATGTTACCCAGTTACTGGGTTGTGGAGGTCAGACAGGCAGTCGCTCCATGTAAAACACTGGTATTCAGCTGCATCCGGTTAAACTGGAAGCCGACCCCAACATAGTTGGGAAAAGGCTAGGCAGATGATGATGATGGTTTTCATTATGTATGGTATACGGTTTTAATGTTTCTTTAGATATTGCGATACCGTCCATGTTCATGAGTGTTTGAAATTGCGTTCAGCTAAATAGAATTTTCCGAAAAATAGACAGTAATACGATTCATCTTAACTATTTTTTGGCTGATTTAGATTACAATAATAAAATTAGCTGCCCCGAAAAACTACTTTTAAACATTTCTTTCAAAAAAAAATTGTCTACAATCTATTCTTAGACCTACTGAATATACATTCAAAATTTCAAAAGACCGGTACGGCCGGTTACGAGGAGTTTTTTAACTAACACGGTGACACGAGAATTTGATACATCAGAAAAGTAAAAGATATTAAGTCTAAACACACCAAAAGACATCACTGAATTAAAAAAGCAATTTTTTTTATTTCTGTTAGTGGTACATATTGTCTCAATTCGGACCCGCTGTAGTTTTAGTTCATCTTCCCATCTTTTGTATTGTCTTACCCTATTTCTTTTGACGTCTCTGGGGTAACATTCTGTCACAACTTTACTCTACCTTGAGTACCTCTTTACACTTATAATACTCGTATGTGAGGGGGCCATGTGTTGGAGGACAGACTATTATAACTTACTAGCAGACGTCCCAGGGTTTCACCCGCGTAGGTCCCGTTCCCGTGGGAATCCAGAGATAAAAAGCCTATGTGTTAATCCAGGGTGTCAGCTAACTCCATACCAAATTTTATTAAAATCTATTCATTAGTTTCTACGTGAAAGAGTAACTAACATCCATCCATCCATCTATCCAATCAACAACTATCAAATCAATGTACAGTCGCCAGCACGTCAAGTTACCCCCATGTGTCAAATTTTCCCAATTGAATATGAACCTTATTTTTTTTACATAAAGTTGAAAAACGATTAAAGAAATTTGACACATTGGGGTAACTTGGCGTGCTGGCGTCTGTACAAGGACTCTTGAACTTTGTGAACACCGTACTGTAATACCTACAATCAATACCTACAAATAAAAACTTCTTATTCTTATTCTTATCCATACTCACATACTTTCGCGTTTATAATATTAGTAGGATGAGGTTTTAAAAAATCTGATTACAAACCTAATTTGAATATTTTTTGTGTAGTGACAGTAATATTTATTTTATTATTGTAACTTAATGCCCAAGTAATAAAATAACATACTAAGATGGATTTAATGTTGATGAAATGTAAAAAACAAATTTAGATAAACATTCGACCAACGCAACGTTCAAGAACATACATTATTAAGATTTACTGTCATAGGAACTATCTATTTCAGGGTGATTTAAAACAAATTGTCTGATGTAATTTCGACGTTCAAAAAGTGCTGATCCTGAGCCTAATTAGAATAAATGACTTTTGATTTTGATTTTGAGGATTTTGACTTAATAAAAAAGTAATCACATTTGTACTCAAAGCTTTTCTCGCAACATGACTTGTATAAAGAACTAGTGGTGGCCAGCGGCTTCGCCCGCTACAACTCGAAGAATATCCCACTGGAAGATACAATCGGGATAAAAACTATTTTATGTGTTAATCTAGGTTATAATCTATCTGTGTACTTAATTTTATCCAAATCCGTTCAGTACTTTTTGCGTGAAAGAGTAACAAACATCCATCCATCCAAATAAACTTTTAAGATTTTAATATTAGTAAGATAAATAGAAAAAACAAAAAGCTTCTTATCATAACATTTTTTTCAATTATTACCCGGAAACAAATACGTCATTATCATCATCAGCTTAGTCTTTTCTGAACTGTGTTGGGTCGGCTTCAAGTTTGACCTAATGTAGCTGATACCAATTGTTTTCCATGAAACGACTACCTACCTATCTGACCTGGTGGTTGATATATTCTTGGCCATATTATTATAGGTCAAAAACTTTTCTCAACTACAATGTTGCACCGGCTTCCACTTTGACTTAGGTACTATAGTACTTTCCATGAAGCTACTGCTTGTCTGACCATCTGGTCACCTAAACAGTCACTTACAGTAAATACAACAACCACCTCAATAAGATTATTGAGTTGGTTGTTATTAATAAGCATAAAACTACCTGTAGTAAGAGTGAAAATCTTACCTATACAATTTAAAATAAATAAATTTACCAACGTGTTTCGTCGCATACGGCTCGTAATGGAAGCCTTATCTCCAGCCATTTATCATGAGAATTAAGTGACCCTTTGAAAACACAGGGGGAGGTCGCAACAGAAATCTGTGAGTAATGCGATTATGCAGTCTTAGAACATGAGTTATGATTTCTGCGTCTCATACTCGTACTGTTTAATATTGTGAAGAGGGGACACTGTCAAACAAATTGATACCGTGACTTGCAGTACATGGTTCGAGACCTTTTTATTTATTAAAAAGTGCTAGGTCTAGCTGCTCCGGCAAACTTCGTTGTGCCCTAGAGTCAATTTATTGTTCTTTAATTTTTTTTATTTATTAGATATACACACGTTTAGTAAGATGACAACTAATAGATCCAAACCAATAATAACTACCACTACTTTTTATGTAGCGAGTCCTACTGTGATCTTATTTAAACATTTTTGTGTTCGATAGAATTAAAATTACACCATGTATATATAACCTAACCTAACTTACCATACCTATCCTATAGCTAACCTAACTACCTAACCTAACTACCTTACTGAAATGCATTGATTTAAAAAATACTTAACTCATAGTTTTATACGAAACTATTGCGCTGCGTGCCTCTATGTTACATACAATTTATATAGTTTTCCCGGTCTACTTTAATGAATGACCAAACAGTAAAAAAAGTTCTATTTGGAAAGAATTATTGAAGTCCGTCTCGGTCGTCATTATTAATTCCGTAAATTGATTTTTGAAAAGACTTTTTTATACTACATAAAACCTTTCTAAGTTTTGTAACAAAATAAATTTCAGAACCCAGTTGCACATCGTACTTTTCAAGTGACATCTGACAGATATAGGTCATTGACGTTTCTATTCTCATTTGAAACGCATAGTACATAAGGGTGTGTGTCTTCGACATGTGGTATACACACATTTTGCTAGTTACGTTGTTTAAGTCCCAAGTAATAGGGGGCAGTTTTTTGCCATCCCAGAAATTCAGACTCCGGGTTGCTACTGAGAAATATTTACAGATCGAAAAAGTCAATAACGCTTTGACCGACCAAAGGATCGAACACGGGACCTAAGCATGATAGCTGTCAGAAATTGAATTATTCAAAACGCTTAAGAAATAAATGGTAGAAACCATTATTAAGCATTTTTTTTACTTGGTTTTACGAAGAGGTAAAGTTTGTGAAGTTGTATGTAATCTCTGTAACTAGTAAACCTATTCTGAAAACTCTTTTGTTCACCTATTGGTATAAAAAGTAAAAGCTACATTTTTTGTGAGTGCCACAGGATACATTCTATTTTTAACCGATTTAAAAAAAGGAGGAGGTTCTATGTTCGTGTGTATGTTTTTTTATGTATGTACCTGATTTCTCCCCAATTAATTTTTTTATTTGAAAGAGTACCTATACTCCCGAGGTGGTCCCATTTTAATTTGGTGTAGATCTGGTGCTGATCTTCGGAGATATACAATGGAACTCTTCAAAATTATACGGCAAATCGGTCGTGATTGCTGGAATCGCTTGGACGTTTATTGTTTATACAACATCATGAAGTATCATCACGCCTGTATGCTCTGAGGGGTTCGAAGATGTGTACAATATACCTAGACTACTCTAAATTCGTAAGTCGGTGGCCCATCATGAAAAAGACAAAACCACCAAAGTCACAGACTTCCTAATTTAGAGTTAATTCACACCGGTTAGTGTTTTTTTTAAGTCAGTTCTTTATTCCCAGGGTATGCTAAAGTAAGCTCTAGTCATTTATAATTTGAGCAGCAGCGCGATTCTGGACAAATCACCGCGTGAAATGAAGGCGTAGTGAGGGCGAATTGAGCTGCCATTCCATACTAATGCTAGGGATTGACAGTTCACTTCACTTAAGTTTTCACTGGGTGTATTCTCAAATGACGTGTGTGTTTGATTACACGTATGAACTTAACCGAAGCAGAAGAAGTATGTTAGACTCATACCGGAATAGCAGATGGGGCTTAGCAGTTTCTGCCAACCGCATAGGAAGAAGGCATGCCCAATACTAAATTTATCATTGATTTCTTTGTTCATCACATCAAACGGTCACTCAGTCTCTGCCCCTCCCCTCCCGATACATATTATACTGAGTCCTTACGACCTAACACCTAAGTTAGAAACGTGTACCAAACTAATTGAGTTTGAGCACTTCATTAAGCTATTCCGTTCTCCGGTAGTAAGTAATAACACTATTTCTCTAGTTCAGGAGTCGGGCACCCTGATGTACCCAAATGTACCCTAATGTTATGGGCAGTTTGGGGCAAGTAAGGTACCAACAAGGGTGTTATGGAGGAAGCCTTGTTGTAACTGTAATGTTAGAATTGTTGAAGTATTTCTGTTTTGAGAGACTTTTATCTGGACTAGATAAAGTCATATTCCCATTCATTTTTTTTTCATTTTTCTCTGCGTAGCGCGACCCTGATATGCAGAGTTCCAACAACGTGCTGTTGATGACTCTCCATACATTAGACGCTGCAGTGACTTGCACGTCACCTACAGTCGTCGGCTGTCAATATAATAAATTGTTTTGTATTGTTATTGTTTTATGTTGTACCTATTGTCTATACTAATATTATAAAGAGGAAATGTTTGATTGTTTGTTTTCATTGAATAGGCTCCGAAACTACTGGACCGATTTGAAAAGTTCTTTCACCGTTGGGAAGCTACACTATCCCCGGGTGACATAGGCTACTTTTTTTATTTTATTTTTTTTCCCATGGGAACGGAACCTACGCGGGTGTTTTAATGAGTTCTTGTCACTTGAAAAATAAATGTTTTATTTATTTATTATAATGACGACGACTTACTCGTACTGACTGTTAACAGTCTACTAATGACTGCCGGGCCCAAGGGCTTATAAGTGTTTCTTAGGCTAGACTTACTAAAAACCAAAGTGCTTCACACACGAATTACACTTAAATTGGTCGTTTTATTAAGAACTATAATTTTGGAAATTAAACATAATATGAACGATGTCGTGATAAGCCCAGAGATCTTAGCATCTACCTCTCATTCATGCGATTGTTTGGTTCAAATTCGAGCAAGTACCAATGTGTCAATGTGACCTTTTCAAATTGTATGTATTTTATCCGAGTTGAGCTCACGATTACCGACAAATGCTTGCACTAACTGATCTGGTCCCCTCATTCTGTGTGGTTCTTTCCTCAAAAGACCATCTCAGACACTAATCTGCATGGATCTTACATGATTTGACCAAGGTAATGGACTTTAAAAGAGACTATGACCTCTGAGTTTCTTTCGGTGTTTCTTCTCAGGGGAGTCATATAGTGAAATTCCGATCTCATTTACTAAAAAAGGCGACGTGTAAAAAAGTGTTTGTAAAAACCTATTTACAAAAATAAATATCATTTATCATTTATAATTAGTTTATTTCAGATCATTCACATTGGTAAGGAAAACAACGTAACGACACCTGAACTCACAGGTAATATAGATCTGAAATCGCCAATCCACTCTTGGTTAGCGTGGTAACCAACGCTCGTGTCTTCTTTGTATGAGAAGAAGCCTTTGCCCTGCAGTGGGACGGTAACAGGCAGGTATTTTAAGTTCAATCAACAGCATATTTTGGTGCAAAAATACTATTTCTCTGTTACGACTCCATCGCACTCGCTGTCTTTAGGACGTTAGACGTTCACGCTTGAGTACTCATCCACTCAAGTATTCTAATGCTCAAACGGGCATCGCTTCTTGAACAGTAATACGGGTCCACCTTGTGCCTGTAAGTTGATATCTACGTCCAGAGATTGCAATCGAAATTCATATTTATTTATTCAAGAAACTTAATAAATATAAGTGGTGCTTAATAAAGACGAGACATCACGAACAAAATTTACAACCGAAACTTGTGACCTTGTGGACACAAGTGAAATAGCCTCTTGGCTTGTCAAATTGTGACAAGATGACGAAGGGTATACTTCGAGCTTTGGTAAGCGTTGTAACAAGACACACATATTGTGCAAAAGGTGTAGCAGGTCTTCGTACCACATCCAAAAATCCGAATGTGCACAGTGTGGATACCCCGCAGCTAAACTGTCAGTTCCTACCACTGGTCAGTGAAGGCTAAGCGCAGGAAGTCCACAGGAACTGGTCGCATGCGTCGATTTTTGACGTATAACGTCAAACTTATGACGCATTTCCCATACAAAAACTGTCAAAGTTGTCAAATATTCGATCAATGACCGGTCATTGAGACACGATTGCAATAGCTGACTCGAGCCCCTGGTCGCATGCGTCACCTGAAGATCGTGAGGAGGCGTTTCTGCGATGGTTTCAAGGAGGGCAAACCCACACCCAAGAAAGCATTAGCCTTTTCGTAAATTTAGTGCTAAACTAATTACAATAAAAAAATAGTCTAGGTCAGTACGCTCCGCTGCCGCTCTGATATTTTTTTTTTTTTTTTTTTTTTATATATATAATGGGTCTACTCTTGACCTCAATCTTGTCCTGCGGTCAGAGATGAGGTCGACGATGGAACGAGCTTACCCAAAAGAAGCCTATTAACTCGCGACTTAAACAGATTGGGGTCATATGAACTCGGGAACACTGATGCAGGCAGGGAATTCCACTCCTTGGCTGTGCGCATAATGAAGGAACAGGCAAAGCGCTTCGTGCGAATGTGTGGAACATCTACAAGGAATGGGTGATAACCTGCAGTACGTCTGGATTCCCGATGGAGGAAAGGAGATGGTGGAATGAGCTCGTGGAGCTCAAGAGCACACTCACCGAAATACAGTCTGTAAAAGACCGACAGACATGCAACTTTGCGGCGGTGGGCCAGGGTATGAAGCTTGGTACCCACCAGCTTTTCGTCACCAATGAGCCTCTTGGCTCTGCGCTCTACTGAGTCGAGTGTGGCTAGTTGGTATTTGGCTGAGCCATCCCAAAGGTGACAGCAATACTCCATGCTGGACCGGACTTGAGCTTTATAAAGAACTAAAAGCTGGTCAGCTTTGAAGTACCGCTTAACTTTATTTAGGATGCCCAGCTTTTTTGCCGCAGTTTGAGCTTTCGACTCAATGTAGGCACCAAAGTTAAGATTTGCACTTAACTTCGTGCCAAGAAGCTCGAGGCCGTCGGTAACTGGTACAGATGCACCTCGGAAAGTAGGAGCCAGATTGAAGGGGCTCCTTTTGGCGGTGAACAGGCACACTTGTGTTTTAGTGGCGTTGAAAACAACCAGATTTTCGTCACCCCACTTGGAGACAAGACTTAAGGTTGAATTCGTTCGCTCTACCATGGCCTCTCTCAAAGACCGAAATTCATCACCACTGGCTCTTGCGCTACATGTGTAACTCTCTATGACAGTGCTGTCGTCTGCATACCCAACAATACCAGGAACAAGGAGGTCATTGATGTGTAGCAGGAAAAGTGTCGCGGAGAGAACAGACCCCTGAGGAACTCCGGCGTCAATACCAAAAAGGTCAGAGGAGCAGCCATCTATGACAACTCGGATCGACCGTTCTCTCAGGAAATCAGATATCCAGCAGCAAAAGTCAATGGGAATGCCGTATGCAGGAAGTTTGCCCAGCAGACTAGCATGCCATACCCTGTCGAAGGCCTTCGAGATATCCAACGACACGGCAAGAGCTTCGCCGTGTTTCTCGATGGCCTGGCCCCAGCAGTGCGTAGCATACACTAGAAGATCACCAGTTGACCGTCCCCGGCGAAAACCATACTGACGGTCGCTTAGTAAGTCGTTTGCTTCTAGGTACGCCAGCAGCTTCCCATTAAGAACCCTTTCCATTACTTTACAAAGTATGGAGGTGATAGCGATTGGACGATAATTACCGGGGTCGGCACGACTACCCTTCTTGGGCACGGGCTGTACATTGGCAACCTTCCATGAGCTCGGCACCGTTTTCGTTTTAAGAGAGAGGCGGTACAAGCGTGTCAACACAGAGGACAACTCAGGCGCACAGTTCCTCAAGACTCTTGCTGGTATGCCGTCAGGACCACTAGCCTTATTCACGTCCAGGCTACAAAGTACTCTACGAACCTCTTTCATGTGTATTGTGATCTCCGGCATCGAAGAACTACAGTGAGGAATCATTGGTGGCTGTTTTGACTCAGTATCAAGACGTGAATTGCTCGCAAATAGAGATGCAAATAGGTTTGCCTTCTCGGTGGCGGAGTGAGCTAGCGACCCATCCGGTTTGAGCAGGGGAGGTAATGACGACCGACAGAAGTTGGTTTCGACCGATTTGGACAGGGACCAAAACTGTTTACTACCAGAGGGGTAGGACGCAAGCTTAGCCCCTATACGGCTGACGTGGTCGAAACGCGCCTTTCGGATTACCCGCTTGCAGAACTTAGCGGCAGAATTAAATGCTCTTTTCTTCGCGCGAACCCGTCGAGCTCGAACTTTGCGGTCACGAGTGCGTACCCAGGCCTGGTATGCAGCCTGCATTTGGTGCTCAGCACGAGCGCAGTCTGCATTAAACCAAGGGCGGGCTTTGTGACCGAGCGGTATATCGGAGAATGGAATGTAGTATTCCATTCCCTGCCGTATCACATCCGCAACCGCTTCAGCTGAGCAAGTGGGGTCACCCGAAGAAAAGCACACTGGATGCCATGGGAAGGATGCAAAAAAATGCCGCATCTCATCCCAGTCTGCTGACTCGTACCGCCAAACTCGCCTCATGCCTCTAGGGCTATCATCTGGAGGAGAGCTGAGCGACACGGACTTGACTAGACAGTGGTCGGATGTTCCCAGTGGGGCTGATACCGATACTGAGTGCCTGTCTGGGTCGGTAGTCAGCAGCAAGTCCAAGCAATAGGCTGTGTGTCCGTCAACATCTGGTACCCGGGTCGCTTCATTCACCAGCTGGGTGAGATCTAGCGATAATGCAAATTTGCGCGCCTCTCTCCCAGCATGGTCAGTTTTCCGGAACGGGAACAACCACTCCTCGTGGTGGGCATTAAAGTCCCCCAGAAAGAGAAGCTCCGCCGTTGGGTACCGTTGCTGGGCATAATCCGCCTTCACCATAAGGTGCTCAAAGAGCCTGGTTGTCTCCTGGTCACCACTGTGCGACCGGTAGACACCGACGTAGAGTGATTTCTCCACCCCGGTATCAACCAGTATCCAGATTGTAGATAACCCGGAATCTTCGAAGCAACGGAGACGCCGAAAGCATATATCGTCGCGGACGTACAAACAGACCCCAGCCCGTTTTGCGAACTTGTGTTCAAGCGAGTAACCTGGGTAGTTGAGGTACGCCACGTCCGACGGAGTTGCAATTTGCGTCTCCGTTAAAAAGAGCAGGTGCGGCTTCTCGGTCTCGAGATGGTGGTGGACCGAATCGAGATTTGAGTGCAAACCTCTGATATTGGTGAGATGCACTTTAAGTGGGAGGAAGTGCCGCCGCTTTAAAACCGATTTTCTTTTAAGCTTCTTCATAGTGTGTGGGAGTATTTTCTTGGGGGAACAGAAGGATGGTCGAGACGCGGCCTGGTCACCCAACGGGACTCTCTTGGTCGTCCGACCAGAGGGAGACTCATTTGGAGACTGCGGGGACGCCCGAGCCCCCCCGAAATGGCCACTGGGTCCTCCCACCCAGTCGCCAACTGGCACAGTGGAGCATTTCGGGATTTTTCGCTAGTTGGCGGGGCAGCCTTTCCCACGTGGCTGGCGAAGTACTTGGGCCCCCTACTAACTGCGGTCGGCCAACGGCAGAGACCGTGCCTCGGATCCCGCTACCCTCCAGTATGAGTCACCCAGTACGGAGTTACATAGAGACCCAGACCGGTCCTAGGTCGCGCAACTGACCATCTCCAACCCCCAATGGCACTGGCACTCCCGCACACCGACGGAACACAGACAAGCTGTTTGGCGCCGGACTCCGGCGGGAGGGTGGTCGCGCGCCAGGCGGCCGGAGCCTACCACCGCTGTAAGGGATCTTTAGCCGTCACCATCGCGTAGACGCGCGGTGCCGTTGCCCGGGGTGGACCACTAGGAGGTAGATCCCACCACCCCAAAATATATGATATATGATGATATTAATATTTTATGCTACATGGGGTTACTGAGACGTAGGATCACACTTTTTCTATGACATTTCTTCGCATAATGCTCTCTATCTTCTTATATATAAAATTCTCGTGTCACAATGGTCGTTCCCATACTCCTCCGAAACGGCTTGACCGATTCTCATGAAATTTTTTATGCATATTCAGTAAGCCTGAGAATCGGCTACTATCTATTTTTCTAACCTGTAAGTGATAAGGGCCGTTCACCCCAAATTTTTATTTTTTATTTTTTTATTAAGTGGCATCAAAAACTTTTTTGCAAAAAAATTAAACCGACTTCAAAAAAAACACTAAACGGTGTAAAATAACTCTAAATTAGGAAGTCTGTGGCTTTGGTGGTTTTGTCTTATTCATGATGGGCCACCGACTTCCGAATTTAGAGTTATTTTACACCGTTTAGTGTTTTTTTTGAAGTCGGTTTAATTTTTTTGCAAAAAAGTTTTTTATTTTTCCATTTTTAGTGGTTCTCATACAAATATTTGCTACATATATTGTTAATTGTAACAGTACATGTCATGATAGTAGGGTTATCCACTTATCCCAAATAAATGAAAATTAACATACCTAACTGTCGAAATCTAGGTTTATTGTACACATCTGCGTACCCCTCAGAGCATACCAGGCGTGATGATACGTCATGATGTTGTATAAACAATAAACATCCAAGCGATTCCAGCAATCACGACAGATTTGCCGTCTATTTTTGAAGAGTTCCGTTGCATATCTCCGAAGATCAGCAACAGATTTTCACCAAATTAAAATGGGACCACCTCGGGAGTATACTCTTTCGAATAAAAAAAGAATTTCGAGGATCGGCCCACAAATGGGGGAGAAATCAGGTAACATACAAAAAAAAAAAAAAAAAAAAAAAAATACATACACACGAACATAGAACCTCCTCCTTTTTTGAAAGTCGGTTAAAAATACATACAACCCTAAATTCGCATTTTTTTATCACCAACCCTCGCTTTTTAATAGTCATTTTCATCATTTTATCAGTGAGAGGGGGAGAGGGAGAGGGGAGGAATGGGGAGGGGGAGAGGAGAGGAGTTGATAAAAAATGCTATGCAATAGCTTTACTGCGGCAGTCTCCGAGTGCCACACGTCATTTTTTCTTTTTTTTTTAACCATTCAATCACAATGTGCCACAGCGAAGCGTACATGCAGGGTACAGCTGGTAGTATTATAAATCTCTTTGATCAAGGGGTATCACACTACCCCAGTTACGAGATTGCGAAAGTCAGCCACTCCATGTAAAGAGCTGGTATTCAGTTGCATCTATACTAAAAAATATTTAATGACTTATTCTTTCAGACAAAAATATAAAGTAAAAAAAAATCTTTCATCATACCGTGCGCTGAATTAGTTCTGTTTCTATATTTTCTGTTTCATTTTCTTTCTTCACGCGACTAGAATTTTGAATCCCAACTCCCGGTCCGTTACATCGTTGCAGCCGTTTATTGCTGTACACCACTAAATGGAGATATTCATTAGAGTTCCAGTAGCAGCTACTGAATGGATCCTGTGTACTTTACGAGAAACGTTTTGATATTATTTACCTCGTGTAATGTTATGGTGGGTCTTTGAAACTTGAATAAAATTATGTGTTTTATTAACTGTAATTGTGTAATTTTAACTTCGTATTACCTACTTTTTTAAAAAAAATTGCTAACAAAGGGTTAATGTTTAAATGGTATTTATTTTTAAATAAAATGTATAATTTGTAATAATATGTAGGTATGCAAATGCAATGTACCTGTAGTTGTATAAGTGTCAATGCTTATGTTATGATTATTATTGTATGAATTGTGTAAGGATTATAATTTAAATTATTTGTCTTTTATCATAGTGTATAAGCTCACATTGTTTACTAATAATGGGTCATATTATCTGGAAAACTGCCTCCCTATTCTAGTGGTGGCAAGAACTGCTTCTAAGCATGTGATACCAAGTGCGATCCCCGCGTCGTGCAGTGTTGTTAACTTTTCCATCTGCTAGCAGCTCGGAGCCTAGATCTGTGCTCAATTGGTGGCATTAGGTATACCTCTGCCTAACTCTTCGAGGATTACAGGCGTGATTCTATGTTTTTTTAATAATTTTATTTCTGTAAATTGGTTTTATAAACATTTTTAGACATTTTGATCCTATTCTGCTTGTATAAAATTTACTCAATAGAGATTGCTTTTAAATTACTCCATTAATAGATCCAATATCTACGCATTAGGTAATTGTCCGCTTGACCTGTGTATTTAATACAAATTTAATGACAAAAAGTACTTTTTTAAATGACAGTTTCAAACAAATCGTTCGTTAAATTTTTCCCATATTTTTATATCACGATGAAAACTTTTCTTATTACAATTTGAAATAGACGATTAATTTTATTAGTTTCAATAAAAATCTTTATTATAATAAATAAAAGTTATCAGAATAAAGATTTTTTTGTTCAGGACCTCATTCATTGGCGTTCCATACCGACACCCTACCCCTAGACTCACAACCCCTAACAAAGGCGGTGTTTCGGTTTATTTGACAGGTTTGGGTAGCTTGATGCGCTGGCATCTGTACACCTGTGAAATTTTGAGGGAGAAATTCAAAGTGAGGGAAGGGTTATACGTAACGTGATGTTTTCGTCGCATTTTGCTTAACATGGTACGGAACTCTACGTGTGCAAATCCGACTCAAATTTTGTCAGATTTTCTTTATTTCCTTCTGTACTATAACTAGGTGAGATAATCGTTTCTACTCGTATCTGTCTACGTAAATCTAGACTTCTAAGCACGACCCACCACTTTGAAAATTTTTCAAAAATTGTTCAACTTAAACTTTATAATTAAAGTGGAACTAGCTAATAAGTAGATTTTATAATAGTTGTTACTTTAATAGGTTCTTCTCGAGAAGTGCACGAACTTATACATAGTCGGAATTCTCTGCTTCAATAAATAATTCTAGGAATTCGTATGCTATGCTTTTAGTGCACTTCTGTGTACCCGAAGAGTTATGAAATGGATTTTGACCTAGTTTGATGCGGTTGTTGGGAGGGACTGAGGGACTGAACAAAGAGGTGGAGTTTTTACTAATGCTTCTATGTTGTTTGTGGTTAATTGAATTAACTTGAGAGAATGTTTTTTTGTCGTTGTCGTGATAGCCCAGGGGTATTTTTCCGTATTTTAACTTTTTCCGCATTCTAGAACAAACTATCCTAGACCTAAATTGTTTTGTTTAGCTTTTAACACAAATTGTCGCCAAGATGAGATTGCGATTAGATTATGAACCTTTTTAATAAGACTTAGTCTTCTTTCTATATAACGTATCAACATAAACATGTACTTTTTAAGGTTTATTTGTGTAAAAAGACAGTTAATAAAATTTAACAAATCAAATACATGTACACTGAACTCATGGCAATTTAATTATTTTTTGGGATATTAACATGTGGGGTATTAAAAAACGGCCTGCAGGAGAAGATTCTAAAATAATAAGATTGGATATCACTTAAATATAAATAATTAAACAAAATTGAAGATATAAAAAAACTCAACTGCAAAAACTTTTTTGTTCGTACTTTTTTGAAGCATCAATATTATATGAAGTGATTGGATTTTTGAGATGAGTAAACTCTATGACCGTTGCCGTAACTGACACCTCTGTTTATCGTAAATTTACGTTTTAGGCAATAGATTGCATTTTTTTTTTTATTTCCTGACGATAAGTTCTCACTTCTGTCGGCACTCCTCCCAGAGTGTCACTGTTTCTATTGATTTGGATCTTCCAGATTATATTGACCCTTCTTCTGTCTCCAAAACCTACCACATCCCTCTACCTTCTAGCATCCTAATGACATAACTTACGTCACAAGTGGACCCGTAGAGTGTGCCTGAATTATTGGCCTACAAACATCAACCTAATTTGAGACCCAGCGCAAACGTATTCATTGCTAATGGCCGGCCTTAGTCCAGGTCTTATTGATTGAATGGGCCTGTCTTTCGTTCTAATTAGCTTGATAAATTAACCTCATTAAATGCTTTTTATAAGGAGCTAAACGGCTATCGCCTCATCGTCTGCTCTAGGCACAATCTTGGGTTTTCCGAAAGCATTTTGAGTATTTTTTAAGCCAAATCGAGATGCGACTGGATTATCAGTATTTTTCTTGGTGCGATGGTACCTATATCCTAACCTCCACCACCCAGTAACTGGGTAACAACTGGTTTCTAAAATCTATTAATTGGTAATGATAACTCTGTGCACATTTCTTTCTTAGACGAGGCGTTCGGAATCTATTAGAAAATTATTGATCTTGTTTCTTACATACTTCTTTCGCTTCGTTTACGTTTAAACATGTTATTATATACAAGTAACACACATCAGTTGCAAGTACTACGCGGTCTATGGTGTGTTTGTTTTTTTTTAACCTGATACAGGAAATATTGAATTAGGTAGCGAATAAAAAAATATTGCGTAGTTACGTAGTTTATGGAGCACAAACATTAACAACAGATTTTTATATTTAAAGATTTTATACTGACTAACGTAGCTGGCAGCTGCTTGTAACATTGATTTCTTTTCTCCTGTCTTCAATAGGCTAGTAGGTACAAAAAACTATAGAAAATCACAATCCATTAACTAATTTTAAAAAAAATCTGTGTTAATTATGTAAGACAATTAGCTTAGAAACAAGGCATCATCATTACCGTTTAAAAAAATTGGAAAATAATTTTAACAAGGCAACTTTGGCGTCGCCTAAAAGTTCTTTTTAACAGTGATTTTCTAAGACAAGGCTTATTAGTTTTAATTGGAATTCCTTATTTTTCAATTTATTTGTCTACGTCGTGACGATTTTTGTTCTATTTTCTGTGATGTGATAAGCCAACAATTTTTGTTTGCCACGTGTAAGAAAACACGAACACGTGTGTGTACATTAAAAGTCAAAACACAAAGTGCGTGAAAATAAGCCGAAAGATCTTTAATCTATCTGAACTTTTTGTTTCGTATCCTTTCTTTTGGACTCGTAATACTGGTAGGTTAATAAGGTAACTTAATAAAAAAAAATATAAACAAACTTCAATGTACAGAGGCCCAGCACATAAAGCTATCCTAATGTGGCTAATTTCTCTGATAATTTTGCAAATAGATTACAAATAGAATAAGGTTCATGTTCAACTGGGAAAATTAGGCAGTTTTGGGTAGCTTGATGTGCTGAATCTTAGCACATTGTCATCTTAATCGATTTTTTACAAAATCATTCGTCTAACTTGGTTAGAGATAACTAGTTTAAAATCCTTTTGGCAGATTTACCAATACAGACTTTTCATTAAACTAACAGGGCAAGTTAAATTAAGACTTATATGGGTGTGCAAGAGCTGGACAACATCTGGAAGCCCAACAAAGCTGAGAAAAGGCTAGGCTGGTGATGGGTG
This sequence comes from Euplexia lucipara, assembly GCA_921972225.1. Lineage (NCBI taxonomy): Eukaryota > Metazoa > Arthropoda > Insecta > Lepidoptera > Noctuidae > Euplexia > Euplexia lucipara. The sequence continues at coordinate 17,356,538 of OV179161.1, read as the reverse complement.
TGCAAAGGTTAAAGACCGCTACCTGCTTCATTTTCGTCCACGTATCTGGTCGAACATGCTCGAATCTCGATTAGAGTTTTGGCAATCTAAGAAGTGAATTTTGACAGTTAGAAAAAAAAATGTAGTGACGGTGAAAAAAATGGGTTGCTATAAAATCCGATTCTTGAGACATATCGAATTAAAATAATCGAAAGATTGTAATCGACAATTGTATTTAGATTGCTTGAAATTGATTTTTGAGGGATATCGTTTTATTGCACGCTCGAGTTCGTAAATAAATAAATTATTTTTAATTCTCATTTAAATTGTACACATATATCAAATTTTTAATTTGGGTAAAGAATGTCTTTTGACGGTCACAGTTTCTTCGGTAACCAACGCTACGCTTGCAATAACATCCTGTCAGCATATTAATCAAAGATTAATTCGTGTTTTTGACTACAACATAAAGTTAAACTTAACGCTCACTAATGATACCCGTCGTTATAGTGTATGGGTAGCGGGTGGTAATTAATTAGGATCATGAATTTGATTTCTCAATTTTTTTACTCAGACATACAAAGTTACAGCGACACAAAAAGAGAGAAACGCCAAAATGAACTTCTCATAGTGGTACAGCTTTAGGTAAAATTTTATTCTATAACTCATTAAAATATATTATACGAAAACATCAAATTATTCAACTCCAGATACAATTTTACAATACCTACGACTGATGTCAAACAATACCAATGCCACATCCTTATTCAATAAAAATGTGACGTCACAAAATATTCATCGGTAAGCCATCGATCAAACATGGCGGGTCCCGGCTAGAAGCAATTACGTAACATCGCAGGTACAGAGTCAATCTCACGCGAATGGTAATGGCCGCCCGTTTTAACACTCGATATGTTCCGGCGATTCTTTCGATATCACCAGCTGGCTCTGTTAAGGGGAAGACAACTCGTATTTTATTTAGTTTTACTTCAGTAGATACGTTGTTTTATGTGGATTTTTTTATTTATTTTTTAACCGACTTCACGAGGAGGTTTTGTTTTATGTAAGTATTTACAGACGCCAGCAAATCAGCTTACCCCAAACTGTCAAATTTTCCCAATTGAATATAAACTTTATTGTGTTTAGAATAAAGTTGAAAAACTATCTAAGAAATTTGACACATTGGGGAAGACATTCCCCGATCCATCTTATAAATAAATATAACGGGAAGATGGGTCAGGTAACGCAGCTAACTAACTGTACACCGATTACTCTGAGATTTCTACCATTATGATCCATCCATTTGGTCAATAATGAATGAGACAAAACCATCAAAGCCACAGACTTTCGAATTTAGAGTTATTTTTTAAAGTCGGTTGTATTTTTTGTAAAAAAAAAGTTTTGATTACCTCTTTGGCAACTAGGCAAAGGTTGAATAAAAAATTAAAAAATATTGATTCAAATAATGCTGACTTTATTGCAGTGATAATTTAATGGTGTGACCGGTGGATTAATAATAAGTCTCGAGCTCCAGATACACCTATAATTATCACTTACTTTGAAAACGGTAAAGGAGAACATCGTGAGGTAACCTGAAAAATATTTCTTAACTGCATGTGAAGCAAAGTCAGCGGCCTAGGGCGGCATAAACTCTGGCACCAGGTTAGTCATTTACCACACAAAAATAATAAGAAGAAAAGCATTTTTTGAGCGTCAAAAATTACATAGACAGTTCTCAAATATACCTGCCCATCATAACTTTCTAGTGTTTTTGTTTAAGAAAGAAGAAGTAGCGGAACAAACTCCCCAGCAACACGTCTGTCCAATAAGTTCGGAGACCAAATTATTATTCATGTGGAAAACGGAATGTAAGAGTGAAAGGGATGAATGTATCGGGAGTGAGGGAGAAAGACGATGGCGTTGGACTTAAAACTGAGAAGACGTGTGCTGTACAAGATATTGAGTAATAAATTCAGTTTGTCCATATGAGAAGAAGTTTTACTCTAAGCCCACAATCCCACATTCATACAAAATAATATGATGAAAAATAAAATAACAAAATGATGTAAGGGGTTGTCTATTTGCAATATATCAATAGCACCCCAGAGTTTGTCTTTGTCAGCAGTTATGGGGGAAGTCCTACGTAAAAAAGCTAGCTTATTGCCGCCAACTGTCCACATTGTCATATAACGTTCAAATTTACATTAAATGTAAATTTTTAATTAGTAAATTTTACTTTCTTTTTATATATAGGTCTACTCATGACCTCAATCTTGTCCTGCGGTCAGAGATGAGGTCAGGGATGACTAGCAAAAACCCACCAAGGTATTCATCCTTAGTTTATTTAAACTAACAAAATACCAATCAAACTTATGCACGCACGCGAAATCAAACTTCAAAACCAATTCAAACAGTAACATTGCCCTTAATTCTCAACTAGGAATTAATAATGAAACGGTCCAGCTTTTACAATATTCCCCATGATTCATTACCATATATTGAAACTTTAATTGAAATCAGATATTGCCTGAACAATGGACTTCGGAGTCTCCTATAAATTGTAAAATCCATTCTTTCATTACAAATGTAATGGGTCCGTTACACGTAGCTCTTACCTCGTAAAGAAGACTATCAAAAACTGCCTTGTTGGTCTACGGCCCTGAGTTAGATTCCTGCAGCAGGAATAGCCATATTACAAATTCTATTTCTATTATCGTAATCGATAAGGCGACAATAGAAAGAAAATGGCGTATATGGAATCAGCTGTTTGTCAACTGTCAAGTGTTAACAAATAGAATTTGTAATATGGCTGAAAATGAAATACACTTGACAGTTGACAAACAGCTGATTCTATATACGCCATTTTCTTTCTATAATAAAAATAGAATTTGTAATATGGCTAGGCGTGCTTGTTCGGGAAAAATGTTATTCGGTATTTCCATCTTTAATTTCTCAATAGTAGCCCGGAGTATAGTAGTAACTGGTGATTGAAATTCCCCCTATAACTTGAGACATAAACGTAGCTGACAAAATGTGGGTGTACCACAGGAACACCTCTCCCAAACCCTTCGGGAAATACAGGTGCGATGTTATGATGATATTATCAAAAAATAAATTCAATGGTTGTCTCATGTAAATCTTTACTCTGTGCTAATTCATAAATTGCTTTTTTTTTTCTTTTTTTTTCTAAGTATTTGCTTAAAACACTTTTAATCAAGCACAGGTAATCTTCAAAATGAAAAAATCATCCGCTATGGAAAGCAACATTATCGACGAGTGCTTTAGGATATAGTTTTTGATATCTTTTACCGTCATACTAATGAAGTCGTTGGCAGAAGCTTGTAATACTCACACTCGCATTCCCTTTACTCTCATAAAGAAGGGCAAGAATCACATCATGTAATCTAGAAAAATAAACAACGACATCACCGTTCTCTGCCTAGCCTTTTATCAAGTATGTTGAGTTGGACGATAATGATAGGCCTACCTATCTGACAATCACAACCCAACTGTTGTTAGGTAATACTCCTTGATACCCCTTGCTAAGACCGGTAAAACTTACGATCGCTCGAACAAAAAAATTTATCTCGTGTTGTCAAATCAGAGCTCGAACTAACGAGTCGAGTGACAGAGGTCATAATTTTTGTGTCGCCTCTCGACGATCAGAGAATTCGGCTCGTGTAAACGATCCTTAAGTGAGGAATATTCTTTTAATTGTAATGCGATATTTTACGCTTTTAATTAAATTAATTTTGTCCGTAATTTTATATGCTACGTTCAAAGTATTTCGTGTCGGATACTTTTGTAATCTGATATTTTTGAAGTAAAGAATAATTACTTTTTGGAGTGATGAGTATCGTTGACAAAAAAAACAGGTTTGTCTTTTTATTCCTAGAGGCCTCGTAAATAAATAAACAATTTTACTGTCTATGGTATTACTTACTACGTATTGTGGGTTTCTGGCGGATTTGATTTATGTTTTTTGAAGTGTATTTCAATAATTTTATTAATTTTATTATAGATGTAAGGACCTAGAAAGGGGTAAAATCTGTAACTAAATGCTGTTTTAGATTTTTCGCAGATTTAAGCTTGATACACAAGAAGTCAGACTACACCCTATCCTGCATAGCATTTATTTATCAAAAATATTTTCCTTAAACATATCAAAACAAATCAGTTTCTATTACAAATAGGACGATATTGCGCCCTAGTTGGTACTGAAGCGAATCTCAATAATATTTGCTCGTATCTCAAGTTTATTACTTCAATATTGATGCGGTTTGCACAAACAACTATGCTGACTTCATATGAGGTGTATGTAAGACAGGCTGCGCCACGCGTTTAACATGGGATACCTAGTTTGAAATTCTTAGGGGAATTTCAAATATTTCGGGATATAAAAATAGCCTATGTGTTAATTCAGGAACGATATCTTCATGCCTTTTTTCCGAATTCGTTCAGGCGCTTCAACAAGCATTAACGTGTACCTAATAAATCTTTCCATTGGTAATATTCAACTTCAACTTGTGACGGCAAAAAAACTACTCTTTAATTTAGTGCTGTTGGAGCTGAATGTAATTATACAAGAGTAATGGCAGGAAAGGTGGGCCTTCTAACGGGACGCTTGAAGATCAACGCCCAGCCTCCTTGAGCCTTGTCTTGACCGTGGAGATCCAGCGGCCGTTGTTATACCGCGGATTTGACATCAGCTGGAACCTCGAGTTTTTTAAATTTGTTATTATGATGTCACTACTTTAAATAATGCAGACACCTATGATGTATGTGTAATCAACAGCAGCCACCACCAGTTCGTTGACACAGGATAGAATGGTGCAAAGAAGCACTTGATATTATTTTATTTTTTTATTCATTTTGCTCCATTAGTGTAATATTGCTGTACAGCGTTCTGATGCGAGGGTAAATAAATAAAAAAAAACAACTCTTCTTAAATGGCGTTTGTGAAATTGGTAATATTAGTGTGATACTTAATTAATAGCTAGTTTTGAAGTATGAAGATTCAGTTTATATACAACCAGCCCTTCACTATTGCGACCTCCTCCGCGTTTCTTTTGTTCTTTAACCCCTTCCTTTTTAATTTTGAAAATAAAATATTGTCTATGGGAGTCACAACTAATGTGGCTTTCTATTATTGGTCAAAGATTTTTTATAATCAGTTTAAAAGATACAGCGATTTCTACAACCTCACAAACTTGCTTTGCATTTTGTTTTGAAGGCAATCAAAAATAGAACAGCCGTTCCTAGACAGTTTGTTTAAGACTTATTCTGAAAGTAAAATACACTGTGTCATTTAGACGCCTTTTAGCTACAGGACGGCAGTAAATAATATTCAACGGATGAAGTAAAAGTGACAAAATACTTTGTGCTTAGATAATACATCTCGTCGCAGTGTTTCTTAGTTATAAAATTACAAAATCTTTGAAATTTTGTGTGTATATTCAGTAGAACTGATGGGTCGTAAACTATTTTTATAGAAAAATATAAGGCACACTATGAAGTTTTCCGGAGCAGCTAGTCTTATTCTTCTTCATTATAGAAACTCAGAATACCCGTAGGTAACCAACTTATGTCCAAGGAAATGACTTTGCTTCCCATGGGGCATGTAGAGGGACAATACAGGAAGGGCACTGGTGATCTTACAGTTGAAAGGGACTCGGAATACATAATGATGCCGTGTACACCTGAGGAAGGTAAACCTCCCCGATCTTAAGGAAATACGGGGCTATAAGAGTACAGGAAAAAACTGGTTTCCATAAAGTCAACGTTAAATAATTTATTTCAATTAAAATATTTTTTATTTCTTTTCTTTATCGTAGCATTTATGGCGCTCTGTAGTTTCTGCCTACCCCCCATGGGAAAAAGGCGTGAGTTTATGTATGTATGTATGTATGTAAGTAATATTTCTTAAGGCACGTTTGAAAAATGAATTAACAAATTACATAATTAAGTAATTTCGGTGGTGTTACACATATATATTTTTTTTGTTTCCTCTTTCTATAATATTTATGAATCTTTTGACATCTGTAGTTTTTATTTTTTAATTTTTTTTACTGTTTACTTTAAAACTACCCATATTTGTATGTCGTACTATAGACAAAAAATAGCGCACTGTATTTACTTTTAAGATCTGTATCTTCTGTTACCTATGTTTTACAAATAATAAATGATTGATTGATTGATTGATTGATAAGTGGCCAATTGCGAGTGGAACTTGAAAAAAAAAGAATTCGGTTCTTTTACAAAGATTTTTAAGGCGCGATTAAAGAATCAGTACACGTTACCGAATGCAGCTCCATATCAGTGTTTGACATAGAGCAACTGCATATCTGACCTCCACACCCAGTGTTAAACTGGCTGTCAGACTTTAAAAGTTTTGACAATCAGTAACGACAGTAAAATCTTACCCAACCGTCAGTAACAAAAACAAACCACCCAGAGATTTCCATGCAAATCATCGCCGATGAATACCTAACATACAATCGGAATAATACTATGTGTTACCCCGGGTTTGCCTACAAACGAGCCAGTAGATACAGAAACCCATTGAAAGCAATCCGGCCGAGTATGGAACATACATTTGCATATGACTTGGTAAGTTAGAATGGAGGATTTTGACATACTGGCTATGAGTCGGCGTGTTATGAAATGGCTTTGTATGGCTATACATGAATAATTTTCTGTGAGATCGTCGAAAGTTTCTATAGTTTTCATTTTTTTACCGTTTAAAAAGTAAGGAAAGGTTGTATGTTTGACTATAATGTATGTTTTTTTAATGTATTAACCAAATGCCTCGTCAATAAGACCGAATTTGAAAATTCTTTACATATTTATTTTGAAATTCATACGACCAATGCCACCGAATAAAGAAACTTTTAAGTAATTGCGGTTAATTAACGCCTTTTAGTGTTTGTTTGAAGTTGCTTTTATTTTTGGTTTTGTCACTATACAATCTTTCTTTGTATCTGATTAATGTATTATAAATAAAATAAACAACTATTTGAATAAAAAAAATCAAAGTATGAGTATTACTTACCTAATTCATCTCCATAGAAAACTACCTTTTGGAAAGGGCAACTAAGATTAATTTCATATTTCTTATTTTATCTTTTCTTTAATTGTAAGTTTGTTATTATTTTATTTATTTATTTATTTGAATGTTATGCAAGAGTAAAAAAAACTGTACAAAGGCGGACTTAATACCTTAGGCATTTAATACCAGTCTATAATCTTACGGTGGTGCAGAGATAAAACAAGGAAGGTGCTACGGGGTAAAAATTAAGGACAAATAAGTGACACAGAATAATAAATACACAGCTACATACATAATAAAACAAAATAAATACATAGTCAAGAGAGATAAAAATACGTTTAAAAAGAAAAACTATTCTGAGTAACAATCAAATCAGCGATGAACTTGCCAACATACAGTATGTTGAATAACAGAGGGCGTTCCCGTTAACCCGCACCATACATGCTTAAAAAAATATTACCATTCGAAAACAAAAATCAAAAATTCACTAAAAAGAAACACTCTGTACATGCGTACTTGAAGGACGGCAACGTCGCATGGCCGTCTTTTAAAGTACGCATGTACAGAGTGTTTCTTTTACGTATCAATTTTTTTTTTTTAAGTGAATATTTTAACATAAAAAAAATAAAAACATTTTGTTTTCGAATGGTAATATTTTTTAAGCATGTTTGGATGCTATATTGTTGTGGGTTAACGGGAACGCCCTCTGTTATTTAACATAGTGTATTATGCATTATGTTCACGAAATTTAATTTTAAATGTAAACCGACTGGACTTAACTTTGGCTTTTAAACCTCAACGTTGTACTTCAATAATATACGAAAGTACAGACGTCAGCACATCAAGCTTCTCCAATCTGTCAAATTTCTTTTATAGTTTTTCAACTTTATTACAAGAACACAAGGTTCATATTCTTAGTGTTGCTTGATGTGCTGGCGCCTGTACCTACTGGCATAGCAAAACCTGCATTAAGTTAAGACAATTCACATCTTCTAAACTAATCACTCCACTTATTTACAAAACAGTGGTTTCATAATATTTACAAGTGTCGAAACTGTACCAAAATCAACATAGTGGTAATTATAAGGCGTATAACAAAACAATTTGATATCATGCAACAACTTGAAGACAAGTCCGAACAACTTGTAAGTCGGATCACAATGTGTATTGGATTTACCCGAAGATATCCGAGAATATCCGAGAGTATCCGAGAGTCGGATCATATCAGCGGGTGACACGGCTTTTTGTAACTTTTGTTTCGCAAAGTTTTGACGCGGCTGAATGTGGGTTAATCATTTTTTTTGGGCACTGTGTGTGTACAGAGGAACGAGCGTAGTTAATCAAAATGAGAAATATTGGCATAAAAGACTGGTTGGAAAATAGTAATTCCGTTAGAACTTGCAAGAGGTGAAAGAACTGCAGGTGATTATAAATCACATTCATACACTGGTTGACTGGTAGAAAATGCCTATGGCATTAAGTCCGCTTTTGTATGTACATAAGTGTGCTTGAAGTATTAAATAAATAAATAAATACACATGCACTATTTAACAGGTTTTTGTCTATAATTACATCCAGCGGAGGAACGCCAGATACCTAATTATCCTTTGATAATTTAACTTGAATCTACACTTTGTTTGAACTCGCTTATATTTGAATCTAGAATCTAACACTGACGGACTAATTGCATTACTGCTTACCATCTAGTGAGATCGCAGTCAAGTAATAGTTTGTACTATTCGAAACCTAATCTTCGAATTTATTACTAAACTGGCTGTTGTCCACGACTTTGTCCGTCCGGAATTTAATTACACTTTTGCGCAGAACTCTATTAAAATATTTGTTTAGAAAATAAAAGTTCCACAAGTAACTTATTAAAACAACAGCCCCATCAGAATTGGTACAAATAAACAAGCAGGCATACATATAAAACTTAAAAAAAAATGTTTTTTTCATGTACACACGGCTACACATCAAGCTATACTTTCCAGTATAAGCTGATCTCGCATTTTTAAGGTTTTCTGTACAATGCAAGGTCAGCGTAAACTGGAAATTTGTAGCTTTTTGTGTAGTCGTGTGTACATAGCACAAGCTTTAAGTAACAAAAAAAATGTTTTGACTATACAAATAGACACTTGAATAGATGAATTTTTTGATGCCATATAATTATTTTGCTTTTCTTTTAGATTTTATTAAGTAGGTATGTAATAAATGTATTTATAATAAATGCTATAACTTATGCTAATAGACACTTCAATATAAATTTATCAGTATAGATGTATGATATACCTACACGTCTTGAGTAACCCTACTTGGCAGAGTTAACAAAAACACATGCCTAATAACATTTTTTTGTTGAAATAAAATGGCGAGTCACCGTCAATACACGGCGAATTTTCCTTCACAATAGAACATTATTACTTTGCAACAACAGATAATAGTTATACGGCGTTAGGGTGTAACCATAATGGAGGTTTTATTAAGACATTAGCTTTGCTTGCGAGTTTGTTCACATTTGTTTTGTTTCACCACTTAAGGAGATTTGAGGTTGCATTTTTCTGATGATGGGACTAAATCTACCAACCTGTTACTGATTTGCTGCAGGGCTAAGGGCTAACTATAGGGCGGTTTCTTCTTATACAGAGAAGGCGCGAGCATTGATTTACCATGCAGTTTCAAAGCGGAATCTTATTAACCTTTTAAACGTGTCAATTAGAGACACAATAGAAAGACAATGACAGCGCAGACATCTGTGCCTTCTTGGGGTTTAACCTTTAAAATCGTGTCAGTTAGAAACACAACAGAAAGACAATGACAGAGCGGACACTGGTGTCCGGTGTTAATAACGTGTGTCTGTGTTGTGCCAAATAAATGCTCTATCTTTCTTTCTTTCTTTCTCCTTTCTTTTTTCCTCTTGGGGTTTAATAAATTAATGAATTAATCTTCTTATTGTATGGTTAGTGACTTAAGTGAAGTGAGTTTTAAAACCGCCCATGGGCGGAATCTATCAGGCATGCCGGTTTCCTCACGATGTTTTCCTTCACCGTTTTTGAGGCAAGTGATAACAATACGCACATGAATCCGAAAAGTCAGAGGTGCGTGCCTTGGGTTCGAACTCAAGACGTATGAATTGGCAATCCGTCGGTCACACCCTTGGCTATCAGTGCACTGTACAGAGAAAGTGCGAGCATTGATACAGAACTTCATGTATTGGATAAATGTTTATGTGGTATGTATGGCAACTGGACGGTCACCTTTTAATCAACTACATAATACATTTACCGTGTAACGTTGTACCTTGCTAAATCTAAGAATAGGTTAGAAATTAGAAAATTACAAATATTTACAATAGATTTATTCTTAAAACTATTAATAAAACACCTTTATTATATTAAAAGAAACACAACTGACTACTTACCAATTTAAACTAAATTATAATACAGGGTGGCAGGGACATCGACGCGCAAACGTCGTGAAAAGGTTGCACCTGATGCCATAAATGAAATTACGAAGGTCATTCATCTCGGAAATGGCTGGTTAAAAAAATATCGTACAGACTAGACCGCGCGCCGCCCGGTGCGGTGGCGTCCTTTGTGGCCGACAATAGAATGTTGGCATTAGGTAGAAAGCGAAAAGCGAAGGCACCTACTATGCTAGTGTTGACCTCGCATTTGAACTTTAGAAAAACAGCTGATCAGGTAGCCCTTTCCTGTTTTACTTTCATTGCTGGTTTAAGTGAAACAAGTGAATTTACAAAATCTCATTGGAATAGGTAAAAATAATGTTTATATACAGTTTACAGTAAAAAAAAATGCAGAAAAAAACGTAAAATTTAAGGAAAAGCCGACGAAAAATTTCAACGCAGGGGGGTCCAGAATCATGTACTGAATCCATGGTAAGCGGATGTGCGTCGATGTCCCTGCCACCCTGTATAATTAATTTCACATAAAAACATACTACTGAACCCAATATTAATTGTTAACACAAAGGTCCTCGTATCTATTGCGCCTACGCATCTCTAAACGAGTTAAAAACTGGTTGTGCCGCGCGCGATCGTTCGGCTCACCTCGGTGGCTCGGGTGCATTCGTAATTATTCGTAAAATTCAACGGACAGACCACTTGAAGGCATCATACGTGACGGCTGTGTCACACGTTCCCCGAACTGCTTTCTAATAACGTACTTCTTACTTAATACTTACTTATTGTTCTAAAACAATTCCTAATCGGAAATCCCGCTGGAGTAAGTTTCCATGCATTGCTTAGTGTTTCTATTGTAAGGTGTTTCTTCTATCTAAATTTCTGTATAGTAGCAGCTGTTTTATTATTTCTTTGTCTGCTGGGACACTGTGACCTTTGGACCCGGCTACGTGGTCCGAGCTCTGCTAACGCTTGCCTTGTGTCTGCGCTTCCAGGATTTATGTTCCACCTTAGCCCCCTCGCTTCACAACCTTCTACCTGGCGGCGAGTGGAAGATCAGAAGACCAAGAAGCGCAACCTGGGAAGGAGCAGGGCCGCCGGCAGAGCTGCATTACGGTTCAGGCCAGTGTTCCCAGCGTACTTATACCTCAAACCTGGACGTGATTAGGGCAACAGAAGTTGGCTTGAATAGAGTATTGATATCTGCCAAATCGTGTACTTTATTCGGACCCCTACCTACCTACCTGTCGGCCAGCCGGACCGCAAGGTCAGACTAACTGCCGCAACTGGCACAAAGTTAACTTATTTGTATAAAACCAATGAACCAACATCCGTGCAATCTGAAACAGCAATGAACCAAAATCCGATAATTGTCACAATAAATAGATTCCATAAATAAATAAATTGTAATTCAATACAATAATTGGTGTTTGAAATAAATTCGTTTTCACCACCCGATTCCACAACATTATTCCGTTTAATTAATTAACGTTTCCACCGAACATAATTCGACAAAAGGTGATAAAGGTTTTTGTGTTTATAGATATACCTATAAGCGGTTTTAACTATGTGATCGTGTTTTTCAAATGAATGAATACTTACTATGAACCAATCCACCTTGAGCAGGCGTGGTGATCAAAGTGCGTGCCTTCCGAGTCTATACTAATACTGTAAAATGTTTTAAGTATATTTTTGTATGTTACGACTAAACTTAGAAGCTACACTATCCCTAGGTGACATAGGCTACTTTTTACTGTATAATCCCACTGGAACAGGAATTACACCAGTCAAACGGCGTGAGGTCCGCTAGTATTTTAGAGGGTGAGTGGTAATTAGTAATCGATACTTAAACACGTGATTGTATTCATGATTTCAATAAACTTTCCCAAAGAAACTTTTTTTTATACACTATAACTTAAAACACAATATAATAACAAAAACGCTGTTTGAAATTCCCGCGCTGATATACTTTATTATGTAGGTAAATTATCAAGGCTTTGTTTTGAGTAAAATAAGATGACATTTTGCATTTTTTTGATGAAATTAGAAAAATCCATTTAAAAAACCAAAAACATTGTACAAACTCCATGGTAAAACGCCACAGTTTTTATTATATGTGCACAAAAATAATCTATTTCCCCCTACCAATATAAAGGTGGCCTTACAACGAACATAACTCTATACACGCGTGAAAAATTACCCCCAAGTCTATTGTCCATAGACTCACGGTTTTTTTTTTATTTTACGACCGACTTTTAAAGGCGCTGAATGACACAGCTGAATGTTGCCAGGTAGATAAAATGGATTCAGTGATTTTTTTCAATCGAAAATAGAGCGAGTGGGAGTCAATTTTTAATTGATTTTGGAAGAAAATGTAGAATGAATTTGTATGTAGGATTTTATGGGTTTCTTTTGCCGTAAGAAAAAAGAGTTTAGAGTTGTTTGTAGTGTTTCATTGTAGAACATGTGGCTGAATAATGACACAACATGTTTAGGTCAAAAGCTACGCTTGACCAGGTTGATTCGTGGATGGGTGAGCATTCATTACATATAGGTCAGATCATATAGATCAAAAAGTCAGATAGGTCTTCGTTTAATGAAAACAACTGGTAGGTACTCAGCTTCATATTAGGAAAAGGCGAGTCAGGTGAACGGTGACGAAATGAATGCTGAGACAATAGTTTTATATCCTAATGTTATGACATTTAGATATGTATAATGTTGTTTCATTGAAGGTTCTGATCTATTTCCCAACGCTGGTAAAATATTATTCAATTTAGAATAAAACCAAAGGACTTTTTATACGTTACGATGACTTAAATCAAATATACGTACTTCTATTAAGATGAATTCCTCATCATTGATAAGTTGAACAAATCTGAAGAATTAGAACTCCACTAAAACAATTTCAACTTTAAAAAATCCCAAGTAACAAGCAAAATAAAGACATAACCACTTTAATAGACCGGTCCAAGTAGCGACATCTGAGAGTTCCGGATATCCGGGCCGGCCATCTTGTAACCGGATGTTGCTAGATATTATACGGGGCTTAGATACCCGGGTGACCCGGTTGATTGTTGAACGTATATAATTATATTGCAGCCCTCTCACATACAAAGTTACCTAAACTCTAGGGAATTTATGTAATACCTAAAGGCAAGCAAGATTTAACTTGAAAACGTTTGCTTAGAAGCCGTTGTACTGTTTACCAACAGTACATTATGTTTTCATTGTACGAATAATTATTATTCTCAGAAATGGAACATAATTATTTAGCTGTGTTTACGAAATAAACTGGGCTGGTGGGTAAATTGTAACAGACATTGGGGTTTATTAAAGGTTAAGATACTCTTGCCTTTCTTTTTTTTTTGACGCTGGGAAAAATGCATTACGCATAACCTCCCATCGGGGGATGGGGGGGGGGGGTATGTGGGACTCCCCGGTTTGACCCGGTATACCCACCCACTAAAAAGAGGTATTCCTTGAAGCGCTCCCGATAGCAATTAAAAAAAATTTTTTTTTTCATGGAAAAAAACAAATAAGTATTTTTAATTGCTATCAAAAGGTGCGCTCCAAGGAATAAAATAGGAGCGCCTCTAGGAGCGCCTCAAAATAGTAGCGCTTCGAAGAATACCTCACTAAAAAACCCAGCGTTGTTCCCGCTTCGTCGGAGTGGCGGGGACTGGGAAACTGGCACAGCCCTTTCGTCCAGTCCCCAAGATACTCTTGCCTAGGGTATCTCGTAGATCAGCGACCGACTGCTATTTATTTTCCACAACTTACACCCAACGCCATCTAGTCCCATACTAATCAGAGCTTGTGCTATGACAACCGAACATCATACTTACAGATAAAAGATAAAATAATAATGATAAAATCAATCAAAACTTTATTTCGAACAATAATAGTCCATATGGATTAGTAGCGAGTACTTAGGAGTTATGTTAGTACGACATTAAGAGAAAACAATCTTACACACTAGTCCAATTTAACAGTTCAAATAACTCGTTTATATAATTTAATACATACATACATACATACATACACTCACGCCTTTTTCCCATGGGGGTAGGCAGAAACTACAGAGCGCCATATGCTACGATTCTTACATACCTACTTCTTTAGCTTCGTTTACATTCATATATGTTGTCATACACACACGCCGGATGCGAGTACTACGCACCTGACCTTTCTGAAGAACCTCACCAATAAGGTCTATGTATGTCCTTCTAGAGCATCCCCTCCCGGCGTTCCCACATACATCTGCCTTGTAAATACCTTTCGTTAGTCGCCTTTCATCCATCCTTTCAATGTGACCAAACCATCTAAGCATACTCTTTTCAATTCCTTTAATTTAATATAATAATAATAATTTCATTACAATCAATTAATTACATTCAAATTTATTACTTTACACTTAGTCTAATTTAATTTAATCTCAATTTAATTAATCCTAAACTTAACTACTAAAAAAAACACATGCAAATAGTAACCCTTAAGAACAGCCCACTGTTTCTAACCCTTACCTCCCAAGATTTTTTAAAATAATAAATATTACATTATTTTATTTTATTTTAGTTTATCTGTGTTCTTGTTTGTTTATTTCTATTTTATTATTATTAATTATTTTTGTTATTATTTCGATTTTATATTTCTTCAACTAATAGCTTGTATGTTTAATTATTAACTATTAGTATAAGTTGGCTATAAATAAATTGTATTTTAAACGATGAAAGTGCTAATTACACAAACATTTGTCTTGGGTGAAATCAGACCCACGATCTCCGGCGTAGTAGTCAGTGCAACTAACCTCAGACCCTGCAGGCCTAGACATATTACCAATTCTATTTCTATTAGCGTAATCGATAAGGCGACATTAGAAATAACATGGCGTAATATGGAATCAGCTGTTTGTCAACTGTCACTGTGTTCAACTTAAATTCAACTCTTCTTTATGTGGAGTAGAATTTGAAAATGAAATACACTTGACAGTTGTCAAACAGCTGATTCCATATTCCGCAATTTTCTTTCTATAATAGAAATAGAATAGAAATAGATTTTGTAACATGGCTAGGCCTGCTGGCCAGTCAATAACGTTCTGCCTTACTTGTTAATCGAATCCGAGACCTGATGCTCAGCAATAACGCTTAAAATAGGATCAAATCCAAGACTTCACGCTCACCAACAATGCTTGGAATAGTTCTTTAGTAGCTAAGTTAAGCAGATCATTCACCATCTTTAAAAAACATAACCAGGCCTGACGGCATCTTTTCCCACGCTCTAAAAAGTAGGGCTACACCAAACCAGCATACAATCAGCGCTTTCTTCCAGCGAGGGCTGAATCCAACTTTGTTCTCTTTGTTAAACCGGTAATACGGATGCATGGGTGTAAACAAAGCGCTGGATGTGCGGGCCGGTTCTTTCAAAATATACGGGTATAGTTGGCCCGCCCCGGTTAAAAGTACGACGGTACGGTGCAAAGATTTGCGTAAAAATGCGACGGTTTTTTTTTATTATATTTACCTAAGTTTATTCTTTTAATCGCTGAGGGATTATGTTTGGTCGCTTTTTGTTTTTTTTTATAAGTGTTTGGCTCTTTTCTACAGCTGCACATTTGGTTGACCTTCAGCTGGACTAGCGTTGTACGGAGTTTTAATGGAATCAGAGGCCAATCTATACTGGTTTTGTGACCACTGACGTGTGAGTGCTTAACGTTTAACAAATTGATACAGTACGTACAGTGAACGTCAAACATATCGAGAGGGTAGACTTTTCAAATTGATCCGAACTACTAAGAAAAATAGACGTTATTGCAGTTGGATGAAGATCTTATCAGAATAACAATAATTGTTGTATAATGTCTTCCTTCATTCTGAAACACAAATCTTGTGTCATTGAGTTAATATTCAATTATTATCATACTATGATGATAATTGAATAAAGAACTACGGTTCTTAACATTTTTATAAATAGTCATTTCAAATTACTGTTGATCTGTACCGCATTTTTTTATAAAAGCCTAAATACAGTTTACCTTGCGAACTTATTATGCCCAGTTAAGGAAAGTAACAGTATAAACAGAAAAGAACAATATACTTATTCGACGAAGATAAAACGCACTTTTTTAAAGATAAAAGGTTCTAAAACCAATAGCGAAGTATACGTAAAGAATACAAAAAAGTTAAAAGGTATCAAGCTGCATAGATATAGTTCATCTGCTCAAAAGTTCACAGTTCTTTAATGTAATATTTTTCATAATTTATGAGTAATACTTCAGTTTAATATTTTAATAGTCGGGTGGATGTTTCTGCCCCGTAATAACCCCTTAGTTGCCTCTTATGAGACTCTTGTACACGGAAGGGAAGCTTGCTTCCTAAGTATTATTTCAAGTATTTTATTACCACTATAAAATAATTAACCTAGTTTATGCTACAGGAAATTTTTGTTTTCAGAGTCGAGCAGAAATTCCCGGTTATTGAAAAATACCTTATCGGTCATACCGAAAACATTATCTTTTTAACCGACGAAAAAGAGCATGAGGTTTTCATTAAATACAATTCGATGGAAATATTTTTTAAGTTAAAGGTTTTTTGTCAGCTTACACTAAAACTATATAATATTGCCTCGTTTGTCTAGTGGTCGCAAGTGCTTAACAGCTGAGCACGATATCCTGAGTTGGAACCCAGGGTTGGGCAAAGCGATATTGAGTTTTGTATCTGAAATTTCTCAATAGCAATCCGGAGTCTGGGTTCATGCCCAGTTCATGGCAATAGGCTTGCTCCTCCTCCTTGCATCACATAAGACTGAAACATAGACTAGCCTGTTAGTCTAGTAGTTAGTGGCCCTGACTGCTATGCCGGAGGTCGTGAGTTCCATTCCCACCCAAGACAAGTGTTTGTGTGATAACACCCAGAGACAGAACAAATGATCGTGCATTTGTTCTGTCTCTGGGTGTTATTTATCTATAACTAGCTGCCCCGGCAAACTTCGTTGTGCCTTATAGTCAATTTATTGCTCTTATCATTTTTTTTATAATTATGTCGTCTTATTAAACGTATGTATATATAATACATACGTTTAATAAGACGACAAAAAATAAATCCAATCCAATAATAACTACTAGGTACTACTTTTTATGTAGCGAGTCTGTGATCTTATTTAAATATTTTGTGTTCGATAGAATTAAAATTACAACATGTATATATAACCTAACCTAACTGACCATACCTATCCTATAGCTAACCTAACTACCTAACCTAACTACTTTACTAAAATGCATTGATTTAAAAAATACTAAATTCATAATTTTAATCTGGGGGTTGAGTCTGATATTGCAATCGTGTCTCAATGACCGGTCATTGATCGATTTTTGACGAATAACGTTAAACTTATGACACATTTCCCATACAAAAACTGTCGAAGTTGTCAAATATTCTATCAATGACCGGTCATTGAGACAAGATTGCAATAGCAGACTCGAGCCCCAGAACTATTGCCTCTATGTTACATTCAATTTATACTTATAGTTTTACTGGTCTACTTTAATTAAAGTTACTTAACAGTAGAATAAGTTCTATTTGCAAAGAATTATTAAAGTTTGTCTCTATCGGAATTGTTAATTACGTAAATTGATTTCTGAAATATAACACTTTTTTATGCTACATTAAACCTTTAAGTTGAGTAACAAAATAAATTTCAGAACGTTGGTACGTATAAATATTGACAACCTTACCTTCTTAGGTTTAGCTTAAGACTTGTCAATGTCAAATTGTTACCTGATAATGAACTGGGAAGTTTGACTCCTGTCATGTCATCCAAGATGGCGCTGCGTTTAAAAAAATTTTGAGACAACGTATATTCTTGATATTTATTTTTTCGAGGACTTTTCATGTTTTTTATTAATTATTATGCTATTCCGGACAAAGACAAATCCAAAAAGACCAAAATCATTCAAATTGATCCAGCCGTTCTTGAGTTATAAGTGGTGTAACTAACACGACTTTCTTTTATATATATAGATGTATGTATTTAGAAATATATAAGTATGTTTATCAGCTTTTTAGTACCCAAAACACAAGCTCTGCTTAGCTTGGGATTAGATGGCGTTGTGTGAAAAAGTTGTGGAAAAAAATAATAACAAAAATAATCTAGACTAATATTATAAAGAGGAAAGATTTGATTGTTTGTTTGTTTGTTTGCATTTAATAGGCTTCGAATTACTGGACCAATTTTTAACATTATTTCACCTTTGGTACGCTACACTATCCCCGGTCGACATTGGGTACATTTTAATGCAGGGATAAAAAGTAGCATATTTGTTAATCTGAGGCTAACTCCATACCAAATTTTATTAAAAATAATTTTGTTTTTTTTTCGTGAAAGAGTAACAAACATCTATCTATCCATCCATCTATACATACTCACAAACTTTCGCGTTTATAATATTAGTAGGATATTATGTGAAAAAGCTGGCCAGAAATGTGCATTTTCCTTTAAAACATCTCTCTCCGCAACTGTACCTACAAATTATTGTTTTACTATTCCATTCATTGGCAGTTCTCGTGCTCATCTGTACGCATTTGGACTTTATTGTTTAAAAACCTGCATACTGGCTTTTCAATGGTTTCAGTTTTGTTTCATATTTTTTCGTTCACTTTGTTTTTTTAAGTTTCGTATGTAATAATGGAGTTTTTTGCGAATTGAAACATTGTTGCTTCAATTTTTTAAATGGTCGGGTAGACGTGGGCTAAGTGACATTCGTGAGGGAATGTACTTGTTAAAGTAAAATAATAAATGAACACATAATAAATATAAACTTATTTTATTTAATAAATTTTAACATTTATATTTCCCTTTAAGGGTTGAATTTCCAAAAATCGTTTTTAGTGGATACTTACTCTTCATTAAGAACACCCCTTTAAGTTTCATGTCTCTGATACCAGAGGTTTGGGCTGTGCGTTAATATATAAACGTAATCATTTTAGCATAATACTTCTGGATAGACTACTTTCAAAGTTGATCCTTCCAGTATGTATGCATAAAGATTTCTGGAACCCGGACCCGGGAAAGAGCGTCGTACAACTGACCATGTGTAAAACAACTGAGACTAAGATCAATCTGCCCAGGCGTATTGATTACAACCGTACCAAGTTTGGTTAAAATCCCTATAATAGTTTTTGAACTATGCGTGCACAAACAGACAGACAGTCAAAACATTTACTGATTGCATTTTTGGCATCAGTATCGATCACCAATCATCCTCCAGTATTAATTTTGAATATATATTCAATGTACAGAATTTGCTTCTGTACAGTTTTATTATAAGTATTATTTATTATCTTAGTAGTGTGTGATAGTCCATTGAATTTTATGGCAAACTATATTGTATCTTAAGATAAAATATTATAGTATCTTAGCCGTGTGCAGCGCCCCTTGGTGAACTCCACTGCGGGTGACGTAACCCACGACAAACTTATTATTTGCGGTTGGTGCAGTAGTCGGGTCTAGGGATCAAACCGCAAAATTTGGTTTGTTTTTTATTGTTTATACTTTTCTGGAATAAAAAGTACTCAGAGTGGTGCCCAGGATATTAAAGAATAAGTATACCAGGTTTCAGTGTAATCGAACCGGTAGTTTTTGCGTGATACCGGAACGTACAGACAGACAGACAGACAGACAAACATTTTTTTAATCATATTTTTGGGTTCGGTGTCGGTCTAGTAACACCCACCGCTATTTATTTTTTTGATAATATATTTTCAATGTACAGAAATTTTACGTCTATAGATTTATAATAAGTATAGACTAGCGGGTTTCACACGGTTTTACCCGCGTAGACTCGTTCACACTCTACACTCGATCAATATTTTGTGTACGTTATTATTTATTTTGACTACGAAACACCTCATTGGCCATTTTTTTAATAAAGAGCCTTTTAGAGGTCCACTGAAGTTTTAAACCCAGCATAAGTCAAGCAACCACAGCAGACATACAAGTCTTACTCAAAACAGTGATCCTACTTTACTTACAACACACAGCCTACTCACATCAGTTCACCCACCAACCCACACATGATGAATTTGCCAACGTTAATATTTTTGACCCCCTGCTTGTCTGACGTTTAGTAATACAAATAACACGTTACACTGTGTGTTCAGCCCCGGCTCGGCTGTGATGATATTTGTCAAAATTTCGCCAACGTTTGTCCACTTAAATTGTTTGTACAAAATGGCAATGTAGCGTGCCGTGTTGTTTGATTAGGCTGTGGCGTGTAGTTTTTTGTTTTTAAATTTTTCATTGAGTTGACAGTTTTTCTTGGTTTTGTTATTGTTCGCTGCAAAATTGGCATGCTTGAATTCGTTTTTACATCAGCACAATTAGAAAAAAATCTACCTATTATGCTTATTTTTTTGTTTCATCATCAAAATTTACTTTGATGTGAATTGTAGCAAAAAAACAATGTTGTTTTCATTTTTACATGGTTCTAAAAGCTGCGGACAAGCAAAACCCGTAATTATAAATATACTTGCTGTGCCTTGCTGGCCCCTGCCTATCTGTTTCTAGCGGTCAGGTACGGAACCCTGAAAAACAAGCAAAATCTTCAGCTTTATTCTATTAGTAAAGATAAAAAGCAAACAAACTATTAATCTACGTAAGTAATCGCTACAAAATACCACATACTTTTTCTATTCCACAACCGAGGGAACTTCAACGGCACACGATCAATTCAGTGGCGATTTAACCCTAGCCTGCGACAGGACACGACAAATCGGCGCGCGATTGCGTCGACTCGCAAACAGTGCCACCGCGCGAGTGCTTAGCAAACTACTCGCAGCCACGTCTCGTAAATACCCGTCGGGCGGTGGAGGGTTACATTGCATCATACTTTTAGTGGTCGAATTTTTAACTTATTTACGCATAGACTCTGGTATTCCAACAATTATTTTAAATTTTAAGTTACCGTTTCGTATTTAAACTTTATGCACACGTGAAAAAAACAGTACAAAGGCTGATTGAATGACAAAGGCCATTTAGTTCTACCTCAAGGTGATGCAGATGCAGAACACTTTTTACTCATCTTCTTTATTATTTCTGAAAATAATGCTTGCTGTGCCCTGCGGTACCACCCACAATACAAGATATACCTATACATATAGTTCTTGGCAACTCTAAAAATATATTTAAATTGGCCAAAATAATAACAGCTGTCAAATAACTATGATAAACTTTCGCTATTTTGGCGTATGCTGCAAAAAATTTAGGAGCTACATGCATGTGTGTGTATACACATAATATAGTATGCTTGTGCCTCTTACGATTTTACAGCAGCTGTTGGTATATTTTGGCCAATTATCTTATATTTTTTTGAGTTGCTTAAAGCTATGAATATATGTATGTATGTATCCTGTATCGTGGATGGGTTTATGAACATTTAAACTCACATACACCAACAGCCAGACCCAGAACAAGCGCCGACCTTCTAGCTCATAATGTAAATGTTTGTTCTGAATGGGAATTAAACTACCTATAGACACGATGCGCAACAGCCACTTGCTCGGTCACTGGCTCACTGCGCTTACTAACCATATTATAATAAATCAAATTCAACTTTAGAACAAATTCATCTGTATTGCTATTTAAGTAAATTTTAATTTTGTGAAAAGCACGCGCGTTCGCGTAATCGCGCGTCGACGCTAGATCAATATTTACGTTTAAAGACGTCACTTCATGTCATGTGGATCGTTTTGCATAGCCGATGCATCAGTAAGAGCAGTTGAGCCTTTAGTCATTAGTTATTTATTCATGAACAATAAATTGAATCTAAAAAGTTACATGGTGCATATAAACAAATAAAGAGCAAAAAACCTCTACCATCTCTATATATTTATGAAACGTGTATGTTTGTAACTAAGAACAAGGAACTATTTAAGACAGCAAACGATGTATGCCCTCGGAGCAGGCGAGATCCTTATAAGTTAGTACTTTATGATTTTCCAAGACTTACTAAATACAACCAAAACTGCCTAGCTCTGTGTGTGCGAATCTATAATAAGATACCAAACCACTTCAAAACATTAAATAGCAGATTGTTAACTAGATTAAATTACACAAGTGGTTAAGTGATAGTTGTTTTTATAATTTAAAAGGATTTATGGATCAGAAATATTAGTGTAATACAAAAAGCTTTACATTTCTGGTCCAAATCTCAAATTTTTGCATGCTACGTTGTAACCTAGCTGAACACTTTTAACACCATCTCATACAATGTTTTACGCAAATAAATGATTTATTATTATTCCATTTATTTCCTGTATATACATATAAATTACATTTTTAAATATTGATATAAAAAGATAAGAACATTTAAAAATATAAAAAATAGTGGACCACCAGTGGCGGGAGCAGGGTCTAAGCTACCGGTGGTTAGGGCTCCAGAGACAGGAACCTCCTCACGATGCGGGCCGTATCAAGAAGTACTGCCTTCTGAATCAGGCTCTTGACCCAACCGTGCAACGAAAGCCTCGACAGATGCTCATCGAGGCTTTTAGCCATAAGGCCATTGGCTGTTACGACTATCGGCACAATGACAGCCGAGTCCACATCCCACATGTCGACAACCTCGCGTGCTAAGTCGAGATATTTGTTTTTTTTTTCTTATTATTATTATAATTATTATAAAACATTAAAAAAAACAGGTAGCACATTACATAGAAATATTACAATGATGCAAAATTACAAAATGGAGGAATTTCATTATAAATCTCCTACGGCTTAAAAACACTTATTCAGTAGGAAAGTTTTCAGTATATTTTTGAAAGAACTTGAATAGAGACAGCTCTTTTGATATCTAGTGGCAGCTTGTTATACTATAATATAATCGATTGATATCTGGGAATGTGCTTAACAATATTCAAATTATTCTTAACAATCCATACTTTAATACTATCAATGCGAAAGTTAACCTGAGTCTGTTGAGCTGTTAGTCTGTTTGTTTGTCGGCTTTTCATGACTAAACAGCTGAACGAAAAGTAATGAAATGTGGCACAGAGATAGATCATATCCTGTCTCCAACATAGACTATCTTTTGTCACAAAAGATAATGTGAAGGAAATTTGTTAAAATACTATAGAGCGGGCATGTCAAGGAAATGTCAAAGAAAAATTCTGATCCCATGTCTCAGTAACGCCATCTAGAATAATATATGAATATTGGAGCGGCAGCGGAGCGTACTACAAAAAAAATCATAGACTTGTATCCAGCAGGACACACTTTTTCGGACGAAAGTTTTGTTCGTGATGTCCGGTCTATAGGTATTGAATGTCTTTGGTTAATATAAACACTTTTCAAATGCAGCGCCCGCCATCTTACATGACATGACCGATGACAGAAGGTCTTTCCAGTCAATTATAAGGTGACAATTTGACATTTGTCAAGTCCTAGGGCAAAATTTTATCTCAGAAACAGACAACAATTTATATATATTTACACATACATACATACATACATAAACTCACGCCTTTTTCCCATGGGGGTAGGCAGAAACTACACAGCGCCATATGCTACGGTTCTTACATACTTCTTTTGCTTCGTTTACATTCATTTATATTGTCATACACACACGCCGGTTGCGAGTACTACGCACCTGACCTTTCTGAAGAACCTCACCAATAAGGTCTATGTATGTCCTTCTAGGGCGTCCCCTCCCGGCGTTCCCACTTACATCTGCCTTGTAAATACCGTTCGTTAGTCGCCTTTCATCCATCCTTTCAACGTGACCAACCCATCTAAGCATACTCTTTTCAATTTTTGTTACTACATCCTCTTTTAAACCACAACGTTGCTTTATATCATCATTCCTCAATCTGTCATTCATTGTTAGACCACACATACTTCGCAAGGAACGCATTTCTACAGCATTTATTCTACTTTCGGTCTCTTTTTCAATATCAACATATATCTCATTAACGATCTCGATGATAAAGATTTTCGTATATATCTTCGAATGAGTTCCGAAGCATTTATTGAATTGTTTGATCTTGATCTTGATGTTGCACGTACGGCGGCACAATAGCGACTGGACCGACATTTGGTCCGGTGCGCCGTCCACACGATCGGTTCGGTTCGGAACGCACCGCGTTCGATGTGCGAGCGCTCCGAACCAGCCGTACCGATATTAATAATAATAATGTCCGGCAGACCGTGCGCCACACGATTGAATTTGGTTCGAAGCGGACCATGTTCGTGGTCCGTTCCGAACCAAGTTCGATCGTCTGTGCATACTTTTAGTACTAAAACCATAGACATAGAGTATGGACTGAGCAATACCCGCATAAAATTAACCACTCCCTAGAAAAATACAGAGGGACAGTGCGGCCAATACCTGTCTCTTTCTTTCTCATATTTCAGAATTCTAGAAAGAGACAACTGTTGGCCGCACGTTTGTTTTATCTCTCTCACACATTCTTACAAGTATACTTCATAGCTGGATAAAGAACTAAAACTAATAAGGTAACACAACATTATAAATTGATTCCAAGGTGAAACAAAATTTGACAGAGCAGCTACTCGCATTATAATTTAATCAAATTCATAAAATTAAAATTACACTTGCAGCAACGTTAAAAGGTAACGGTCCAAAAAAAAATTGTTATCCAATTTGGCATCCAGCATCCGAGTGTCTTACTTTTTCGTGACGGAGAAAATTAAAAAAAAAATGCCACCGGTTCATTATCGCAAATTCCTTTCCGACTTGATCCGCGCTTTTAATTAATTAAAAACGGTCATCCACTTGATAAGGGTGCCGGGGAAAGTAAAATGGCGGGTGTAAAGATGTATGAGTTTACGTTTATGTACCTAGGCTCTCGTTTGTTTTATAATTACGGTGCTAATTAGTAGTGTGTTTTAACAACATCTTCTATATATATAAAAATGATATGTTGGTTTGTGTACGCCTCAAAAACTCAAAAAGTTCTGCACCGATCGAGCTGAAATTTTAGCTTGATATAAAATCCGCATCAAGGATTGTTTTCATCATTTTTTTTTTTAAACCATTCAATCACAATGTTCCACGGCAGGGTACAGCTAGTATATTATAAAAGTGTTCGACACGTTAAAAGCGAAGATGTTTAACATATCGAACACAGGTATGGAATAACGTTACGAACTCTTTTGAAGAGATAGAAAATTAAAATGAATAGTCATTTATTTGTTTAATCGTTGGTAAAAAGTGACATCTATCTCGCCACATACGAACTAATGACCGATATCCCACATCGCGGCTTAGCTTTCATTTATTAAATTATAATAATTATGTACCTGCCTGCGTAGCATGAACACCGAAGAAACGGCCTTTGTCTACAGACGAATCGGCAAAGTGACAGATTATACAGACATTTCTTTCGTCTCGAGCATGACAATGTCAAGAAAGATGAGAAGTTATATTATTATGTCGGTTCGTCAGTAGACAAGAATCAACAATGCCGTGTATGATGTGCGTACCTATTTTCTCCACTTTTGACAGTTCTTTTCGAAACATTTCCTGTCAACAAGTGTCAAACAGTCTACATCAAATGGGACCTAGACAAGCAATCTACACCTCAAGCAACTTGACAGTTGCTATAGACAGCATGTAAATTTCTTTCTCTACGGACAAACGCTTGTCGACGAGTCGCCTCATGCTCGGGTGGAAGAAATGTCAAGTTGGACAGAAAGAAAGTTTTCGTGTCTTGGAAGAAAAGAAATTAAGTGTTCATGCTACGCGGGCTGGATGGCCCGAGCTTCCCTCAGTCATCCAGGTACATGACATGTGGTGGTTGCCTGTAAGAGATCGCTTTTAGCGATAAGGCCGCACATTATATCACCCTATCACCTATGTAGCACTTATGTTATAATTTGTAAATTTTGATGGTCCTTAATAAAGAGTAGGTATTCTATTCAATCAAATAAATAATAATAATAAATAATAAATAAATATCCACAACTTTTCACACAACACCATTTAGTCCCAATTTAAGCTTGAGAGCTTGTGTTATGGGTACTAAACAGCTGATAAATATACTTATATATTTCTAAATACATACATATTATAGATAAATTACACCCAGACACAGAACAAATGATCGTGCTCATCACACAAACATTTGTCCTGGGTGGGAATCAAACCCACGACCTCCGGCATAGCAGTCAGGGTCACTAACTACTAGACCAACAGGCCAGTCGATATGTATTTTTAGCGCAAGTTACATTTGCCTGGCACATGCTGAGATGGGTTCCCATTTGATGCAGCCTTGAGACGCACACCGCACACTGTGTATCTTTCATCACTCATTGTTGTATCTCTTCTGTATTTCTTATTGTGTGTTTGTCTGTATTAAATAAATCTTTTCACAAAAACCCCTCTCTTTCTCTCTCTCTCTCTATCTGTGTATTTCCTTTTTCTTTTCTTTGATCTATCTACAAATATAGATGATTTAAGGCTCAATGGTCACATAAAAATATCTTCTCAACTCACAAAAATAATAAAAGCACTTTGCTTACTTCCCATTTTTCATCGCTACTACGTTTTTTTCTGATTGAGTCCCTCGTGAACAGTTTAACTTCACCCGCTTTAACTTTTTGTTCTGCGGAATTTTGATCGCGTCATCTTTATTATCTGTACTGCTTTATTCTGGCTAACTTTTTTGTCTACCTAGATGTAAGCAGTGGCGACGTATATACTTGATTAAATGTAAACGGGAATAGACACACATTAGCTTTTGCTAGAATCAATCCAATAATATGTGACATCTACCAGCCAGCACCAGACACGTTAATTTGGCCCACTTCTTATACATCAGAATCGCACATAATATAGTTAAATTAGCGGTTGTCTCTGATTACTGTGAGAATCATATAGGGAAGTTACAAAAATCAAGTATAAGCCTAATTTTGTTCGTAACCTGTCGTACCTGCCTTTATATAAGCTGCCAAATGTAAACAATGAATACTAGGCACCAGTCTCCCACAGTATGTTTTCCAGTTTAGTGATGTAATTGCTCAGTTTTTGTAAATTTTGTGGTATTGTGGTGAGAAAATAAATAAATTATTATTATTATCTCCTTTATTTCATTATTATACATATAAATTATATTTTTAAATATTTAAATACAAAAATAAAAAAAAAACATTTAAAAATATAAAAAATAGTAGCCCACCGGTATCGGGAACAGGGTCCAAGCTACCGGTGGTCAGGGCTACTGAGAGAGGAAACGCCTAACAATGCGCGCCGTGTCCAGGAGTACTGCCTTCTGGATCAAGCCCTTGATCCAGCCGCCTAACGAGAGCCTCTTAAGGTGTTGGTCGAGGCTCTTATTATTATTATTATTATTATTATAATGAATACGGAAAAAGGGTCTGGACGTATGCTCTTCCAAACATTCTAAACAAATTGCCCAAGGAAATAGCCAAAAAGTTAGAAAATAAAAAATCTCGACAAATGAAAAACATTTTAAAAGTATTTTTTACCACCGATAAGTTTAGAGTGGGGGAGGGACCTGCGTGTAGGTCTACTAATGGACATATAATATCTGTGAATGAGTAACACCTAAAATAAATTTAGCGCACGTAATCTTACCACAAAAAGATTGAGCACTATTTAAATGTAATTATTAATGTATGCATGCTAAAATAAATGATTAATTATAACCTTAAGAGTCAAATAAGTAGAAAAAAAACCTGCTATCTGTGAGCTAAGTATTCTGGCGTGCGCTGTAAAACCGTTGGAGTTTCACGTAGAAAAATCTTTTATGAAAATGTTTGTATTGAATAGTCTCACAAGAAAGTCCACGAGAGCATATCACATATTTTTATTTTACGTGCAAGCTATTATCGCCAAAATAATGAACCATAAATACAACAATTTTGATGAATTTTGGTATAAAAATAGATTGGTAGTACAGTATGTGAGACATTGAGAGTCTTTAGACTCGTAGTATAGTTCAAAGTACCCACTAATCCTGCGCAGAAGTTGCGGTCACCAGCTAGTAAATCGACTGCCCTGTTGGTCTAGTAGTTAGTGACCCTGACTGCTATGCCGGAGGTCGTGGGTTCGATTCCCACCCAGGACAAATGTTTGTGTGTTGTGCGCGATCATTTGTTCTGTGGCTGGGTGTAATTTATCTATAATATGTGTGTATTTAGAAATGTATAAAGTATGTTTATCAGCTGTTTAGTACCCATAACACAAGCTCTCAAGCGTAGCTTGGGACTAAATGACGTTGTGTGAAAAAGTTGTGGAATATTATTATTATTAAATGATAATATCCAATAAAATTACAAGAAGAAAACAATACAGCTAAAATTACATATATGTAATAACATTCAGGCTAGTAGGCGTGTATGTCTGTAGGTCTGTTCATAAGGCTTATTCCTAAACAAGTATTTGTTGTACTTAAGTACAGACGCCTACACGTCAAACTACCCCAAGCTGTACCCAACAATTCCCAAAAGAAAATGAACCTTATTCTGTTTGTTATAAAACTAAAAAACTATACAAAAAATGACACATTGTGGTAGCTTGATGTGCTGGCTACTTTTACTTCTTTGCGAGTCTCGTCTAATAATAATAATAATAAACGTCGATAAAATAAAGTCGAACGAATGGCTCAAACGAGGTGAACTCTTTCCTGAAACTGAAGGTTTCATGCTTGCAATCCAGGATCAAATCATAGCAACACGCAATTATAGAAAGTATATTATGAAAGACCACAATCAACCGACTGACACATGCAGACATTGTAACAGTGCTTCTGAGACTATACAACACATAACAGGGGCCTGTAAATCACTTGCACAGACAGACTATAAACACAGACATGACCAAGTTGCCGCCATCATACACCAACACTTAGCACACAAATACAAACTTAAAGAAGAGATGATCCCATATTATAAATACAAACCAGAAACCATATTAGAAAGCAAAAACCATAAAATCTATTGGGATCGAACAATAATTACAGACAAAACAATACATTATAATAGACCAGACATAACCGTTCACGACAAACTCAATAAAATAGTTTACATAATAGATATAGCCATACCTAACTCTCACAACATTCAAACTACAATATCCGAGAAGCTTAGTAAGTACCAAGATCTCGCCATAGAAATTAAAACCCAATGGCGAGCACAAACCGTGCACATCGTCCCAATAGTACTGTCCTCCACCGGTGTTGTGCCAAAGGCTCTTACACAAAGTCTTAACACACTCCACATGCCTCCTCATACACTTCACATGCTTCAAAAAGCCACCATTCTCAATACTTGCCGCATTAACCGAAAATTCTTAACTTCTTGTACACTATCATCCACATTTACAATTTAAATAATTTCCCCTTACACACTTGGTTCCGACCCGTGTGTAAGGTCGTAAACTCTCCTTAAGGAGAAGAAAAATAAAAAACTCGAAATAATAATAATAATAATCATTTATTTTACAGATCATAAAATCGAATTTGTTAGTAATACACAACTTAAACGCTAGTGTTAGTACATATAATTGGAAATTGTAGGAAGTCATTACTAATGATGTCAAAAGAATTAATAATGATCATGTCAAAATTGTTAAAAACAAAGTCAAAATCACCATTAATCATGTCAAAATCATTAATTCAATCAATTAGATATATAACAACAACAACAAAACAATCACATGACAGGAACTATAATAACAATAACAAACACACACTACTTCTGGGTACGGTTAGTAGGCCACACTTGCGTCCTCGTCCAGTGTTTTAATTTAAGGCCATCCACCCTATCCGCCACAGCCCTCAAGAAACTGTTAGCGCTGCCCCGCACGCGACACATCAGAGAAGCAAAACACGCTTTCGTATGATAGCATAAAAGTCGTATAAACGTGCCTCAAAAAATAAAATTCTTTTTTTTACTTTCTATTAGACTGATCCGTGCCTCGGAAAGCTCATACAGCCGTTGGTCCCGGCTGTCATTTGCAGACACAGTTGTTACAGATAGTCTGAAGCCCCAAACTCTGTTAACCAGTCTAACCAAGGAGTATCGTGTTACCCAGTAACCGGGCTGTGGAGGTTCGACAGACAGTCGCTCCATGTAAAACCCTGGTATTCAGCTGCATCCGGTTAAACTGGAAGCCGGCCCAACGTAGCTGGAAAAAGGCGAGACAGAACATATTTTTCTTAGACAGATATCTTCAGAAGATAGCACGTGTAAGTATGAACTTACCTAGTTATAAATATTAACGAACCTAATCACATATCATCAATCACACTGAGTGATATCAAACACAATAATAAGCACCTTTTTACTGAAAGGGTCATGATTGATGAATGTTTTTAGTGCCATAGTATTATCAGCTTTGATATGAAAATTATGGTGTTATTTACGTAAGCAGGCACGTGTTTATGTTGCAGTCAAAACTCTTAACCAGTCAAAAATACTACTGACTAGCTAAATCAGTCAAAACTACTTTTGACTGAACAGGTTGGTCAAAAGTAGTTTTGACTGAAAATTATTGGTTATTAGTACTTTTGACTGCAAATTTGCGGTTAAAAGTACTTTTTACTGACGCTCGTCGTCAGAAGTTTTGACTGCATTAAAGCATCAGTCGAAAGCACTAAGGGATCTGGCGCTAATGGTCATGGTTCTAACCTAACCTAACCCACATGATTCGCCAACCATAGACGGTTTTACCTGACTGATAAAATCAGTTCAAACCACTTTTGACGGAATCACTTAGTTAAAAGTACTTTTAACCAGCTCCATTAGGCAAAAGTACTTTTAACTGTAATTTTAGTCAAAAGTATTATTGACTAAAGCATACGGCCAAAAGTAATTTTGACTGATTTTGCTAGTCAATAGTACTTTTGACTGGGAGAGTTTTGACTGCAACTTAAACATAACTGAATGAAATTAATAAATATCCTACAACTTTTGCACAACGTCATCTAGTTCCGAGCTAGACATTGCTTGTGCTATGCGCACTAGACAACTGACAAACATTTTTTATTTACATATTTCTAAATACACACATAGGTATTATAGATAAATTACACCCAGACACAGAACAAAAAATGAACGTGCTCATCACACAAGCGTTTGTCCTGGGTAGGAATTGAACTGACGACCTCCGGTGCAATAAGGCCACTAACGACTAGACCAACAGGCCGGTCAACATGTGCCTAGCAGATGATTTTACCTTTAACAATCTTCGATCATGATTTGAGAGCTTTCAACACCTAAATACCTCTTAGATGCGCGAGGTTGTGGTTCAAATCCAGGCAACTACCAATGTGACTTTTTCAATTCCTTCGTGCCTTTTGAGTTTGTCTTAGGAGGCATGATTGACGTCGGTGAAGGGAAACGTTGTAAGAAAACCTGGACGTATGGTACCTGGACTTAAATAAAGCGTAGCCTTTGGTCAAGTTATACTCTAAAATCAGTCGGTGCTCTTCGTGTCCAGTACAACAATGCATTCAGGATGCTGTTGGGGCTGCCACGCTTCTGTAGTGCGTCAGGTATGTTTGCTGACACGCATACGGATGGCTTCGCTACGATCAGACGCAAGCGTGCAGCGTCCTTGCTGTTCAGAGTGCGTGCCAGCTCTAACAGTCTCCTGCGTGACATTGCTGGTAAGCTTGATTACACTTTAGCACTTTTTGAGTCACTACACGTGGTTGGCTCAAAAAAAACCATTTACTAACATAGTTATTAAGTAGGGCTACTAACATTTTATTGTGCATACTTTTACTGAGTGATATGGATTGTTGTCTGAAATAAATAAACTATTATTATTATTATTTAAAGGAAACTGTGACTTCTGAGTTTCTTTCGGTGTTTCTTCTCAGAGTAGTCAGATAGTGAAACACCGATCACACCTTCTAGTTAAAAAATGACATGTAAAAGTATTTTTACGAACTTATTTACAGAAACCAATTTGATTTGATTTGGTTAAAACTAGCTGATGCCCGCGAATGAGCAGAATTAGAGCTCTAAGTAGCATATTTTTATTTTCTTCACGCTCCGTCGCAAACTCAACATAAAGTGGACTCGGCTTATATACGTCATTAATCTAAACTGGTACTGTTAGGTATAATTCGGTTTTTATTACTCTTTACTTGTCTCTTTCCCTTACCTTACAATGCTACACATGAAATAAGCAAGGCTACTAGACCCCATCTCCGGAGCATGAGAACAAAATTATCCGTTGCATAAATTTACTCCAACTCCACCGTTTCTCAGCCATAAGGCGTCCAACAAATTTAACAACCTATACTGTGGAGCGCCTGTTACACCGAAGCGTAAGTCATGTTTTTTTTATATAGATTTGTAATATCAAAATAAAACAACACATTTTTACTTCATGCTTAAGAAAGTACCTACAGTAAAAAGTAAGGATAAATAATAGGGAGGCCCTTGCCTTGCAGTGGGGAAACCCAGGTTTGTGACAGTAATGAACAACGGAAATCCTAAACAAAAATTTTGGTGTAACTACTTTTTTGGTATGTCATTAAGTACATAATGATATACCAAAAAAGTAGTTATGCCAAACAATTTTTTTTATCTTTATGTTTGTAGATCATAGAAATGGCTAAACCGATTTTGCCATTGCTTTTACTGGAATATGGCCGATGTAATAAGAATTAACTCAAGCTCCTAATATTTTAATTGAGATCCTGTTCAAAACAATAAATTGTAAACTTCGTCACAGACAAAGTCACGGCCAACAGTTAGTGGTAACTATGCTTGTTGTCCGCAAGACTGTGTCTGTGTGTAAAGGATAGGCTACAAAAAAGGTTTTAGTTATTAAATGCAAAAATGTTTAGTTGAGCACTTTTTTCTAACGGCCTACAACTCCTTAAATTAATGATTTTTAATTGCCATACCGTTACCAACGACATGTGGTACGATAATTTTATTTCATTAATGCCGTTTAATTCGTGAACAAGTATTCCGTATAATGATGTTATTCGTTGCTCTTCAAAATATAAAACAAACTGCACTTTAACAACGAAATAAACAAATCTGATTGAATTAAATAATCAACCGCATGCAACCACGGTGTGACAACGGGCCAACGCTAAAGCTCTTTTAACTTTGTTTCCACTAGATTAACCAATGAATTACTCGTCTTAATTTGTTAGCGTTAAGGGTCAAAGTCGCTTGCAAAACATAATTGCATAGGACTCAGTTCGCGGAACGCGGCAACTAATGTTTTGATTACGTCATTTTGGTATTTCTATGAGAATGGCTAATGAAAACCATTCTGTAATAAAATATTTTTGTACAAAATGGTTGAAGTAAATTGGATTGTAAAATTATGCTCTGACCTTTTGTTTCTGATGTAATGTTTGTTACATTTTGTATTTTTAAAGGTTACAGTATACCGTTTTATTTTCTTAAAATCCACCTTCTGACTTTTGTAAAAAACGTAATCATACTTCGCTCGTGGATCTTGTGGGTCGTTAAACGCTATTTTTTTCTTAGAATCGTGACCTCATTTATTAGCTCAATGATTCTTAGAAAAGATTGTAAAGGGTGTTGCTTGTTTTTAGCTAAAATACCGGAGCATCTAAGTCTTCATAATGTTGTAGTGTTATTTGCGCAAGTGTGAGCACTTGAGCAGTCTCGCGGATGCTCGTGCCGTATTACAATAGGCATGCTATTTTCAACTGTTTACAGTTGCTTCAAAGTTCATAATTATCTAGCAGTTTGCTTTAGACTTCGTCTGCGTGTCTTATGTACTTTAATATCCCCTCTACTACTACTAAACTACAACCTATGACTTACAAATAATGTGGCTTTTAAATGGTTAAAAAATTAAAATCGAATCTACTGATTCAGAGATTACCTCCTACAAAGTCACAAACTTATAATAATATACTCCATTTACATTTGACAAAAGAGGCTCGTAGAAGCAGGAATGCAGAAACAGTTTTTATTCAAATTATTAATTTCAAATTTAGACGAAAAAAAGTGTAACGAAGAACGTGTCCTTTTATTGTTCCTCCCTGCTTCTTAGTGTTTTTTTATCATTGACACTACAATTTTGAATCCACATCATATGCCGAGAGTCTAAATGATTGTGTCGAGAAAATTGGCAAGATAAAAAAGTTTCTTGACAATGGTTTTATTTTTTAATCATTAAGTAAGATGGCTAAACCTGAAGGCCAATTCTTGTAACAAAAAAATGACGTGTGGCACTCGGAGACTGCCACGATAAAGCTATTGCATATAATTTTTTATCAACTCCTCTCCTCTCCCCCTCCCCATTCCTCCCCTCCCCCTCTCCGCTCCCCTCTCACCTCAACCTTCCCATTCCCCTTCCCACCCCCCTCCCTCCCCCTCTCACCTCATCCTTCCCATTCCCCTTCCCCTCCCCCTCCTTATCCACCCCCTCTCTCTGTCCTCCCTCCCCTCCCACCCCCCACCAATCCCCTACCCCCCTCCCCACCCCTCCCAACACCCCCCTCGCCTCCCCTCCCCCCATCCCTCCCTCCCACACAACATCCCATCTAATCGCACACAACGCCGTGTCGAAGACTGCCGAACTGAAACCACGTTAGACGATGCACGGCCTTCAAGCCACACCTCCTTGCCCGTCGGAGTGGGGAGCGTGAGGTTTTTTTTTCGTTACGGAATTTCTGGATTCGGTCCCCGCGCTCAAGGCCCGCGATAGAAGCTATGCAATAGCTTAAAACGTTCAAAATCTAGTTGCAATCTCACCTCAGTGACCATCAACAAAGTGAAGGGTCAATTTGACAGACGTCTCGGGTACAAAAATGCAACCAGTGTTAGAAGTACGGGGATTTTCACTCTGGTAAAATCGTGTAAATGATGAATGATACTTATTTCTGTAAACAGAAGATCGGTGCTTCACTATTTGACTACCTACTCTGCAGATTAGTGTCTGAAGTAGTGTAAATAAAACATCATCCCCTTATGCCAAGATTAGTAATAATAATACCAGCCTGTTACTGTCCCACTGCAGGGCAAAGGCCTCTTCTCATACAGAGAAGGCACGAGCATTGATCACCACGCTTGCTCAAGGCGGATTGGCGATTTTAAACTTATGTTAACTATAAGTAGAAAATAACGTCAATAGTTATCGACGTATCGTCGTATCGTTATTAATAACGACAATATTTTCCTCAACCAAACACCATGGTTCGTTACCGTGTATAAACGTTAAATTTGAACGTATGGAGTTCCTGAACAGATGATAGCTTAATTGGTGCAGGACTACGCGGTCATTGCCTCGGATTTTTAATTTGAATCTGACAAATTACATACATATACATTGTATATGTATGTAATTTGTCAGATTCTAGTCCTGCACCAATTAAGCTATCAAATTAAACTTCGTATGATATATTTAATTGGCTCTTTTCCCATGAGCCCACACAGCGGCTCATCATCTGTTCAGGAACTCCATACGTTCAAATTTTGCCTACTCTCATGGGGAAAAAAATGTGTGAGTTTATACATGTCATGTATAAACTCACACATTTTTTTCCCCATGAGAGTAGGCAAAAACTACAGAACCCCATTTGCTACGATTCTTACACATTTCTTTTGCTCACACAGGCACGCTGGTTGATAGTACAACGCACCTGACTTTTAAAGGACATCACCAATCTGGAGGCACAGGAGAGCCGCCGCCAAGACGAGCCGCGCGAAGCCTAAGAGCACTATCTACGTTTTCTCGAAGTGTTTTGTCGTTTTTTTGAACCCTCATAGAGTTGGTTTCCGATGTACCAGAGAGTTCAAGGTATGTGTTTGTCCTTCTAGGATGTCTTCTCGGCGTTTTCACGTACAGACGCCAGCACATCAAGTTACCCCAATGTGTCAAATTTCTTTGATCGTTTTTCAACTTTATTTCAAACAGAATAAGGTTCATATTCAATTGGGAAAATTCGACACATTGGGGTAACTTGATGTGCTGGCGTCTGTACATCTGCTTTGCAATTGCTTTTTGTTGGTCGACTTTCGTTCATCCTCTTATCGTGACTGAACCTTCTAAGCATCCTTTTCGAGTTTATCACTGTTGTTGTTTTTTTATAATACACAACGTTGCTTTATCACATCATACTTACTCAATCCATAACGTAACACATTTTATTTTTCCGCCAAGCCCTTTCCATTATTGGACCTCTTGACGTACGTCGCTGTGCCACCGGTACACGGTGGATATCCCATCCATACGTAGGCATAAACTTTTTGGGAAAACATTCAGTGTGCGTATAGTAAGGAGTGGAATTCCCTGCTTCTTTCTTTAAGTCAAGAATGAACAGGTTACTTCTAGACATGCGTGCTTCATCGTCGACCACATCATCGCTTACCATCAGGTGAAATAGTGGTCAAACGCCAGCCTTTCAGTAATAAAAATAATTACTTATGATTTTTGTTTTTTTTTTGTGACACGTCCTTATTATCAGTAGAAGAGAATCATGCTCTATTATTAGTTTGGCTCTTCCTAACTTCAGTCCATTTCTATAAACCAATCTATTGGACTGGCCTGTTGGTCTAGTGGTTTGTAGCCCTGACTGCTAAATACCGGAGGTTGTGGGTTCGATTCCCACCCAAGACAATTTTTGTGTGATGTGCACGATCCTTATTTTGTACTGTATCTGGGTTTAATTTATCAATAACTAGCAGAAGTCCCGTGGTTTCACCCGCGTATGTCCCGTTCCCCTGGGAATACAGGGATATAAAGTAGCCTATGTGTTAATCCAGGGTGGCAGCTAACTCCACACACAAAATTTCATTAAAATCCATTCAGTAGTTTTTACGTGAAAGAGTAACAAACATCCATCCATTCATCCATCCTCACAAACTTTCGCGTTAATAATATTAGTAGGATACGTGTGTATTTAGAAATATATAAGTATATGTTTATCACTCTGCTTAGTTTGGGACTAGATGGCGTTGTGTGAAGTTGTGGAATATAATATTTGTTTTATTTAAGTATGGAAGAGTCCACCACAAGATTTTCACATTCACGAATATAACTACAAAGCTACGTAGGTATACTTTATCAAAATTAACATCGAAATTCATACAGCTGCAATATAGAGCCACCATTTCCTTCCTCCATGCGGTTTGAACTTTACTACCGTGGTCGCAGTCTCTCGAATTATACCAAAGTTCGTTAACTAACTTGTGTAATTAGAATATCAATATGTTGCAGTGATTGCTAGAGGATTATCAGTTCTAAATATATTAATAAAGATAATAGTTCTAGGTACCCATTCCATTTTAGTGACCCAAGCCTTATAGTCCAGTATTTGTTTTACCATAATCTGCAATAGTCTCGTGCATACAGGGAAAATATGCAGTAGGTGTCTTCAAATTGTTTTTTTTTTATATACATATGAATAATGGGTCTACTCTTGACCTCAATCTTGTCCTGCGGCCAGAGATGAGGTCGACGATGGAACGGGCTTACCCATAAGAAGCCTATTAACTCGCGACTTAAACAGATTGGGGTCATATGAACTCGGGAACACTGATGCAGGCAGGGAATTCCACTCCTTGGCTGAGCGGATAATGAAGGAGCAGGCAAAGCGCTTCGTGCGAATGTGTGGAACATCTACAAGGAATGGGTGATAACCTGCAGTACGTTTGAATTCCCGATGGAAGAAAGGAGATGGTGGAATGAGCTCGTAGAGCTCTAGAGCACACTCACCGAAATACAGTCTGTAAAAGACCGACACACATGTAACTTTGCGGCGGTGGGTCAGGGTATGAAGCTTGGTACCCACCAGCTTTTCGTCACTAATGAGCCTCTTGGCTCTGCGCTCTACTGAGTCAAGTATGGTATTTGACTGAGCCATCCCAGAGGTGACAACAATACTTCATGCTGGACCGGACTTGAGCTTGATAAAGAACTAAAAGCTGGTCAGCTTTGAAGTACCGCTTAACCTTATTTAGAATGGCCAGCTTTTTAGCCGCAGTTTGAGCTTTCGACTCAATGTAGGCACCAAAGTTAAGATTAAAATTTGCACTTAACTTTGTGCTAAGAAGCTCAAGGCCGTCGGTAACTGGTACAGATGCACCTCCCAAAGTAGGAGCCAGATTGAAGGGGCTCCTTTTGGCGGTGAACAGGCACACTTGTGTTTTAGTGGCGTTGAAAACAACCAGATTTTCGTCACCCCACTTGGAGACAAGACTTAAGGTTGCATTCGTTCGCTCTACCATGGCCCCTCTCAGAGACCGAACTTCATTACCACTGGCTCTTGCGCTACATGTATAACTCTCCATGACAGTGCTGTCGTCTGCATACCCAAAAATACCTGGAACAAGGAGGTCATTGATGTGTAGCAGGAAAAGTGTCGCGGAGAGAACAGACCCCTAAGGAACTCCGGCATCAATACCCAAAAGGTCAGAGGAGCAGCCATCTATGACAACTCGGATCGACCGTTCTCTCAGAAAATCAGATATCCAGCAGCAAAAGTTAATGAGAATGCCGTATGCAGGAAGTTTGCCCAGCAGACTAGCATGCTATATCCTGTCGAAGGCCTTCGAGATATCCAACGACACGGCAAGAGCTTCGCCGGATTTCTCGATGGCCTTGCTCCAGCAGTGCGTAGCATACACTAGAAGATCACCAGTTGACCGTCCCCGGCGAAAACCATACTGACGGTCGCTTAGTAAGTCGTTTGCTTCTAGGTTCGCCAGCAGTTTCCCATTAAGAACCCTTTCCATTACTTTACAAAGTATGGAGGTGATAGCGATTGGACGATAATTACCGGGGTCGGCACGATTACCCTTCTTGGGCACGGGCTGTACATTGGCAACCTTCCATGAGTTCGGCACCGTCTTATTTAATAAAAGACGACAGTGGGCTTTTTCGAGTTGGCTTCGGCTCCTTATGAGCCTTCCAAAGATCCGGAACCTAAGGGTTCCGATAAATAAAAGCATATACAACAATAATAAGAGCCTCGATCTATATCTAAGGAGGCTCTCGTTGGTCAGCCGGATCAAGGGCTTGATTCAGAAGGCAGTTCTTCAGGACACGGCTCGCATTGTTAGACGATTCCTCTCCTTGGAGCCTGACCTTGGTCGCACACACCATGTAAATAAAATCCTTTTCTACTCATTACAGTTAATGAGATGACACTGGCCTGCAAAACTAAGTGCCACACTTTTATTTATTTTCTTCTAAATTGAACAAGTTTGAGATTTAAAGTAAAAAAAAATGGATCGTTTTATGGTAATTTTTATCAGCTTTCTTTGAAACTAGTAACTACTCTAAACTATACTTTAGTAACAATTTTAACTTAAAAAAAAACAATAGAAATAGCCATTATTAGATTTGATTTGAATTAACATTAATAATATAAATGTGTTTTACACGTTTTTTTTTTAAACTGGCGGAATAATTAAAATTTCACAACTTTCACACAGCTCCATCTAGTCCCAAACTAAAAAAGCTTGTGCTATAAGTACTATATACATATTATAGATAAATTAAACCCAGACACAGAACGAAATGATCGTACTCACCGCACAAACATTGGTCTTGGATGGGAAACGAACCCACGACCTCTGGCATAGCAGTCAGGCCCACTAACTACTAGGCCAACAAGCCCGTCAAGTCCTTTAAAAATGGGATACTTAGTTTTGCAGGCCATCAACACAGATTAACCGAAAGTGGAGACTTAGTAATAAGCACCCATAGACACTATTGGGCTAAAAAACTCCACAACAACATATCACAAAAACCATTTATGTGAAGTTTCACACAAAATGAAACACCACAAAATCTAACAAACTAACATCAATACCAATTACAGCGAAACAAAAACTCCAACAGCGTGACTAAAACAATTTGTGTATCCAAACAACGGCAGTTTTTTAAAGCTTGAGGGCACAATGAATTCCCATAACTGCATGTAGACAACAGAACCCTTGATATATTTTCACAGTGACAACGTAAAGCAGTAAAACAACTAGGAATGATCTAATCATTTTCACATTGTAGGCACATCTAACTCGGACTGACATCCTACATCGCGATGTTAAAGTTATCCGCGCGATTGAACTTATACAAGATCTCGATATCAACTGTCGAGCAGTAGTAGCCCACCAGACAACACCCGTCTAGATCGGAGGAAGCTCTCTTTTCTATAGAGGATGTGAAACTTTACACCCTGGTCCTCATACCTCTTAAACATTACTATTTTTTTTCTTCACTGTATGATTCCAATTGTGAAAGAATAAGATTGATTGATTGTTTATGCGAAAGACTTAAATTTCAATAAAAAGATCTGTAACTATTTAATATCAAAATTTGTAATGATTGTATTTTTTTTATGAAATTCAAATATTGTATGCCGTAAGGTAAAATGCCTCGCAACAATAATCAAATATTTCAAACTTTATGTATACCTGGATTATTAGCAAAAAATTATTTATTTCTTTCTAAATACAACAACATTAGAATAGAATACTCTTGTACCTACCCCTTGAAACTAACAAATTATGACTTAAAAAGCTACAAAGGGTGCTACTATGTGCGACCATATTACTAAAATGTATCCCTTACAGATAGCATTTGTTCGAAGTTATTCTACTGTTCATCACATTTACAGTGATATATTTGCTATTTTATAGTTGAAATCTGTCACAAGTGGAGGGTACGACGAGCTTGCCTAATTGGAGTGTTCTGGAGTACTAGAGTACCATATGTGGTGGAAGTTAGGTACCGGTACTGTATCGCGGAGTATCACTGGTATGATATTTGAAATCTACTTTCAATTGTTTTCAACATCTACGTTGGTTCTGAAGTCGTTATTAAGATTACTTACAAGAGCATCCTTGGAATGCTCTTAACTATTTGGATTAGTAAATTCATTGTCTGTCTTTCCATGGCTTTCTAATGAATAATGTTTTGTGACTATGTAAAAACCTGTAAGATTTGTACACCTACTACGGTTTAGCATGTTGCAAATACTCGTATTTGCCACCATTGCATGCATCTTGTTATTTACTCTATGTTAAACAATTGGTCTTTATCTTTGTCTTGCAGATCTATGGAGTTAATCCAACTCTGCACATGTAAGCCGGCACACCCTTTATACCTGGAGGCTTCTTATTAGTCAGTTGTTTTTGCTTAACACGTTGACTGCCAACTACCAGAAACAATAGAAATTTAATTGTTCGCGGTCAACGTGTGACCGACGTGGCGTTCAAAGACTTAAGTTAAGTTAGTCAGAATTTCGGTAGCAGATATTACTGGTATTCTGTATATTGAGTGTGCTAGCTAACATGTAGTAAATAACTTATTTTAATTATTTTATAATTCTAACTAACTGTACTGTGTAAATTCAAGTTCTTCTAACTTATAAGACATATGTGTTTCTGGGGAGTTTGTTCCGCCACTTCTTCTTCCCAGCAAAAACACTAGGAAGTGGAGAATTGCGGGCTTTTTGGGGGACTGTCTAATGTAGTTTCGACGTTCAAAAAGCGCTGATCCTCAGCCTAATTTGAATACATGACTTTTGCTTTGATTTGCCTTTTTTTTTAAGTTTTGTCGATTTTCTCACGATGTTTTCCTTCAAATGGTGACTTGACAATACGCATAATATCAATCCGAAAAATCAGAGATTGAAGGAACCTTGGGATCTTGAAAATTGAGACATCTAACTTCGCAGTCTACCGATCACACCACTCGGCTATTACTCTACTACATTTTGTTGGATATACAAACTAATTTGTGTTTTGTCCAATTATGATTAAGTTTAAATTTGAAAGGATTTTTTTGGAATTCGTTTTTACTTTTGATTTATATACACCGTGACACGGTTTGATATTAAACTGTAATCTGGTTTATCTTCTTATTTCATAACTCTCCTACACATTTAGAATGGTAAAACATTTATTTATATTGATTTCAGTATCTGATTTTGAGTCAGTACTGTATGGGCTACCAAAAAGCATGATATAGTAGCTACTGACCCATAATCTCACCAAAACTACTACATAGGCACGTATCAAGCCCTTCGACAGACTTCAAATAATTCGCTATAAGAGCAGGCAAACCTCTAATAGGAATTAGGTAGGCCAGTCCGTCTGCCTCTAATTGGAACACGAAACACCTCTATTGCGAGTGTGGAATGCACGCGTCCGTGACATACAGGCTTGAATATTAAACAACCGAAATTCTGCTACAAAATTGATTGTTGGGGTTCGTTTATGAGTAGTGAGTAGTAACTAGTGACTTTGGCAACGGAATATAATGCTGTGCAACATTTAGCAAAGAAAAAATCTACGCTGTTTTTTATTTTTTCATTTGTGTTAATAATTTTTTGTGTTATTTTTTATATTGAGTTTTTCCATCTAGAATTTCTCAGTGACAACCCGGAGTCTGAATTGGTGCGCGATTGACGGCAATAGGCTCGCCCCCTATCGTATGGGACTTATTTAACTGGCGAAATGTGGGTTAACTACTAAGTATACCTTTGCCTAGCCCTTCGGGAATTACAGGCGTTATCTTTCCTATGTTAAATACGACACGCCTAAGAATGACATAGACAATACTTATTGGTGATGAAAGGTAAAGGCCTGCGTGTATGACTACATATTGTATGAACGTAAACGAAGCAAAATAAGGATGTAAGAATCGTAAGACAGATACAGATGGAGCTCAGTAATACTCTTCAATAACAAAAACTTTTTTTCTTAAATAATAACCGACTTCTTAAAAAAACACTATAAATACCAGCATGTTACTGTCCCACTGCAGGGCAAAGGCCTCTTCTCATACAGAGAAGGCTCAAGCATTGATCACCACGCTTGCTCAAGGCGGATTGACGATTTCAAACTTATATTAACTATAGCTTTTGCCCGCGGCTTCGCCCGCGTGGATGTCGAACTTCCGTCCCCTATGTTTTCCCTT
Source organism: Euplexia lucipara (assembly GCA_921972225.1). Classification (NCBI taxonomy): domain Eukaryota; kingdom Metazoa; phylum Arthropoda; class Insecta; order Lepidoptera; family Noctuidae; genus Euplexia; species Euplexia lucipara. The sequence goes on along the minus strand of OV179161.1, from coordinate 17,313,176 downwards.
TAAGGGTTGAATTTTCAAAAATCGTTTTTTATGGAAGACTTACTCTTCACTAAGAACACCCCTTCAAGTTTCATGTCTCTAATACCAGCGGTTGGGGCTGTGCGTTATATAAACGTAATAATTTTAGCATAATACTTCCGGATAGACTACTTTCAAAGTTGATCCTTCCGATATGTATGCATAAAGATTTCTGGAACTACTGACCCGGGAAAGAGCGCCGTACCTACAACTGACCATGTGTAAAACAACTGATACTAAGATCAACCTGCCCAGGCGTATTGATTACCTACAACCGTACCAAGTTTGGTTAAAATCCCTGTAATAGTTTTTGAACTATGCGTGCACATACAGACAGAAAGACAAAACATTCACTAATTGCATTTTTGGCATGAGCATCGATCACCAATCATCCTCCAATATTAATTTTGAATAGATATTCAATGTGCATAATTATTTTCGTAGTGTGTGATAGTCCATTTAATTTATGGCGAACTATATTATATCTTAAGATAAAATATTATACCATCTTAGCCGTGTGCAGCGCCCCTTGGTGAACTCCACTGCGGGTGACGTAACCTACGACAAACTTATAATTTGCGGTTGGTACAGTAGTCAGGTCTAGGGATCGAACCGCAAAATTTAGTTTGTTTTTTATTCAGTATACTTTTCCGGGATAAAAAGTACCCAGTGTTGTGCCCAGGATATTAAAGAATATGTACACCAAGTTTCATCGTAATCGAACCGGTAGTTTTTGCGTGATACCTGAACATACAGACAGACAGACAGACAGACAGACAGACAGACAGACAAAAATTTTTTTAATCATATTTTTGGGTTCGGTATCGGTCTAGTAACACCCCCTGCTATTTATTTTTTTTATATTTTCAATGTACAGAAATTTTACTTCTACAGATTTATTATATGTATAGATAAGTCCAGGTTTCCTCACGATGTTTTCCTTCACCGATGTCAATGATGTCTAAGATAAAGTTTATCTTGTTGAAAGTACATATGAATTGTAAAAGTCACATTGGTACTTGCCCGGATTTGAACCACAACCTCGTGCATGAGGTGTGCAAAAAAACACTAACAGGTGAAAAGTAACTACATTTTCGGAAGTCTGTGGCTTTGGTGGTTTTGTTTCGTTCATTATTGGCCACCGACTTCCGAAACTGGAGTTATTTTTCACCTTTTAGTGTTTTTTTAGGAAGTCGGTTGTTTTTATGTAAAAAAAAAATATATCTTGCAATTTTTAGTTTCTTTATACGTAAAAAAAGTCTTTCAATCCAAAGAATCATTGAAATTGGTTATAAAATGCTAAAGAAATTCTTTCCAAACATTAATCTGTACATCGCTGCCGGGCCCCTTTTAAACTAGAAGGGCATTATGTTATGTTATGGAAATATAAACACTCTGCAAAGACATCTGACTATAGTAATCACGAATAATTTGCTGTTATGCGTTGAAGAGTTCCGTCGTAAATCACGACCGATTTGCCGTCTATTTTTGAAGAGTTCCATTGTATATCTCCGAAGATCAGCACCAGATCTTTACCAAATTAAAATGGGACCACCTCAGGAGTCTACTCTTTCAAATAAAAGAATTTTGAGAATCGATCCACAAATGGCGGAGAAATTCCGGTAACATACATTAAAAAAAAACATACACACGAAAATAGAACCTCCTCCTTTTTTGAAGTCGGTTAAAATGCTTGATTTGTTACTAGAAATCGGTGCGTGAGTACCTACCTATATTTTTTGAGGAGTTCCCTCAATTCCTCGAAGATCCCTCATCACATATGAGTTTTGATATATGTTATTAGAACATAATTATCAAATAAAAAAGAATTTTGAAAATCGGTCCATAAATTACGGAGTACTGAGGTAACAAACCCTAAAAAAATACAACCGAACTGCCTCCTTTCTTTGAAGTCGGTTAAAAAGATTTCGGAAAGAAGATGTGTGTATGTTTTTGATTTAAAAAAATGTACAAGTTTACAAGAATTATTGTTATCGACAACTACACTTAAACATACAATGGCCGTTGGGCAAGCCGACTCAATTTTATTTTGCTTGTCACTAAGACGACCTATTTTATTCCGTGGCTTTCCTTGTATTGTATTATTGTACAGTTCGTGAAATCGACTATTTCATTTGAGTACTTCGGGTACGACGTCCCATAATTATTGATTTCTTTGAAAAAGGGTATTTGATAAGCAACGAAACAGAAACATATACACACAAATAAGGGAATAAGTTGGTAATTAGAATGAAAATTGTTATAAACTTACAAAAAAAATAGGGATAGGGTGTTCGTATTAGGCCTTTGCGGCAATGCTCATTGTCATAATATACTTGACAGAATGTTGAGTTATTTTTTTTCGTGGTTTTCCTTCGATTGTAGGAGTTCGTGAAATTAGACACTTTTATTCTAGTCATTAAAGTTTGACGTCAGATATTTGATAAGCAACAGGGATAAAGTCAGAAGGCCGAGTTCATACAATAAGCGAAAATATTTGTGTTTATTAGCACAATGCCTACGGAAATCTTTGAGCGGAACTAATCAGTCAGTGGCGTGTGCGTTTGCTCTTGCTATGAATAGTAGCGAGATAAAGATTATATGCGACTGTTTTTTAAAAACAAGACAAGACACCGATAGTGTACCTAAAATAAATAAATAAAATAAAATAAATAAATATAAATAAATATTCCACAACTTTTCAGACAACGCCATTTAGTCCCAAGTTAAGCTTGAGAGCTTGTGTTATGGGATCTAAACAGCTGATAAACATACTTATATATTTCTAATTAGATACATATTATTATAGATAAATTACACCCAGACACAGAACAAATTATCGTGCTCATCACACAAACATTTGTCCTGGGTGGGAATCGAACCCACGACCTCCGGCATAGCAGTCAGGGTCACTAACTACTAGACCAACAGGCCAGTAAAAAGCTAAGATATATAGGAGAAAAAAACAGTCAAGTGCGAGTCGGTCTCGCGCGCAATAGATTCCGCAACGTCCGTAACAATAAACGGTAAACAAATCAGGTATTTTGTTTAGGAGCCCCACTTAAATATTTATTATAGGTATTCTGTTTTTCGTTTTTTTTTGTTATAGCGGCAACAGAGAAATATCTTCAAAAATTTCAACATATTTAACAGCCTGCCGGTCGATTCAGTAAAAGTCACGCCGTGAAAACTTGAGTGAAGTGTACTGTCAATGCCTAGCATTAGTATGGAATGACAGCTCAATTATTCACCCTCTACTATGTCTTCATTTTCACGCGGTGATTTGATCAGAATCGCACTGCTGGTGGCAGATGGATAGTGAAGTGTGAAATGTGACAATATTTGAGGTATAACCTCTCTACTAAAAAATAATCATTTAAAGAGCACACTTCAAAAAGTTATGCGTTGTTAAACATAAAAAATATAGACACACACGTGTCGAATTAAGCACCTCCCCCAATTTTTCATCGGTTAATATATACTCAACACTTTTCCTTGTTGATACAAAACGAAATAAGGCTAAAGATAAAGATACCGGGCTGGCATCCGCAACTCCACGTCAAAGCGCGTATGTTGCGTATGGGCCATAATCTACCAAGCGAGCCTAGTGCGAATTGGTAGATGTCACATGTCTTCGAATTTTTGTTTTTAATACATGCCGGTTTCCTCACAATGTTGTGTCTCTGACCGCAGGACAAGATTGAGGTCAAGAGTAGACCCATTAGAAATATAAAAAAAAAATATTTTCTTTCACCGTTTTTGAGAGTAGTGGTGATGAAATAAATTACACAAAGTAATGCGCAAGCCTGGGTTCGAACCCACGACTTACTTTTCGTAAGTCGGGGCCGCCACCACTGGGCCACCGCTGCTCTGAAATAAGACTAAACTTAACAACAAGCTGCGATGGGATTCCAGCTTGTCCGAGTGAGACCGACCTTCTGTATTTGCCTCTTGTGTGCTCTTTAACTTTCAGACACTTAAATGTGTTCGTTTGATACCGTCAAAAGGTTTACCTCAATGCCCTAATTAAAATGTTACCAAATAAATTACATAGCCTACATGCTTACTATATAAAATGCCACTTTCTACCAAGCCCTATCACATTGAAAACCAGCTCAGCAAAATGAACACAGCCGCGTGTTTGGTGTTTGTACTTGCTTTTGTTGTGTTCAGAGTTGACTCCGAATGTTGCGGTAGAACAGCTATATTCTGGGTTGCAGACAATTGCTACCCATACGATATAGATTTGTGGGAACAGTTGATGGCCAGCAATCAATCGCCAGGTGCAGACTTTCGTTATCGCTGTGTCGCCAAAGTTTGTGGAGATGGAAAGAGGCACGACGGCGTATACTGCGGTAAAGGCAAATGTGACATATTTGGCTGCCAATGTGATGGTGGTTGTATCGGAGGTAATGCTGGGGATAACTTCCGAAAACTAACTGGTATTAGCACCGCAATTGGAGGCTTCGAATTCTTCGATCCCTCAACATGGCACAAGAAGTGATTGTGTACTTAACCACTTCACTGTCCTATGAGTCACATGTGACTCATGTTGATTTCTTAACTATTGTGTCTACTTCGTGGAGAGTGAAAGTGTTTAAGTAATTTGAGAATACTCAATGAATATAACTATTTTATATTTTGGAAACTGTTTGTTTTTTTTTATTGCTGGAGCTTTCTCGCAGTATTAAGCTTAACCACAATATTACAATAAGACTTTGTCCATCGCCTCGCGGTTGTACTCGGGCGTCTCTCAGTCGAGAACTCAGCTTGGCAGTCCCTCAGTCGAGAACTAAGCTCGGCCGCCTCTAATTTGAGAACAAAGCTCATTCGCCTCTCAGTCGAAAACCGAGCTCGGATGACTTCTTCAGGGCTATGTGCTATCCTTTCATTGCCAGTGACTAACCCATTCGAACACCGAGAACAGCCATTCGGACTTCATCAGACGGAGTCAAAGACATTTAAAATACTATACAAAGTTTCTCTATGACAATTCCTTGACATGCCCGCTCGCATGTCAAGGAATTGTCATAGAGAAACTTTGATCCCATGTCTCAGTTACGCCATCTAGAATAATATATAAATAATGGAGCGGCAGCGGAGTTTACTAAAAATAACTAATAGAGTTGTGTCCACGACACAAGTTTTGGACGAAAATTTTGTTTGTGATGTCCGGTATTGAATGTCTTTGGACGGAGTACAGTGTGCTTCGTCACGTCTCTGCGAGTGCGCGTGCCGAAATTACGATACACACTGATGATAACCAATACGAAACCAGCTGTTTGACAGTTAATCGTTGATCACTTTGCCCAGTGATCATCACTATGAACTGTCAACGGAGATGCGCATAGCACTGCTAGTCTAGTTAAGGTCATGGCATACTATAATGGTACTGCAACTGCACAGCAGCCCCACGGCCCGCGGCGTCGCCTCGAATTTAGGCCACGGCTAGCTGCCAGTGCGCTAACTACGCATCGTTGGCAGTCGGCACGCCGCCCGCGCGCTGGCCGCGAGCTGGTGCAAGCTAGCTGTCACCACGAACACAATTGTTTTATGGCATTTATAATTAAACACGCACGTTGCACGTTTTTATAATGTCTCGGATTACGACGGGACAATGACAATGTTTTGCTGGCGACTCGGGAGTCGGCGAGTAGTAAGCATGCGATCGGCGTGCTGTAAGCGTGCGGTCAACGCGCTGTAAGCACATGGTCCGCTGGCTATCGGCACGCGGGCTGCGAGTCGAGTTGTGTAGTAGTGGCAACCGCGCTGATTGCTCGCCGTTAGCTTTTTCTTATTGACATTGTGAAATATACTATACTGCACACCATTTAATGCTCTAAATTGAATGGCAAGTCAATAGCTGGTTTGGAGCGGTGCCGGTGCCGTGCCGGTATAATGTGCCATGACCTTAAGACGTGATCCCGAACTGTCAATCCCTAGCATTAGTATAGAAATCACCTAAACTTAACCTACATTATTGAGGGGTGATTTTTACAGAATAGCATTGCTGACACAATCATAGAAACAAAAATTACTTATCAATATTTTAGATATGGTTGTATAATTTGTATACCTATGTCTTGTAAAACTTGCAGCTAGACAGATTAATGGTGTACTTTGATTATTTTATACTATGATAATGACCAATTACAAGTTTTTGCAAATACATAAAATAAGAATCAATTAAGAACTACGTAAAAGACAGTGTTACTTTTGCGTTTTGAAATATACTAGTTAAAAGAGGGCTACGTTTAGACGTCAAAGCGGTGGCAATACTTTTCTTGTATTGTATCTAATTAAATTAAAAGTGTATTTTATAAATATTTGACATACAGGTCACTTTAAGTTATTTGCCGGTAAATAGTTACATCCAAATAAATAGAATTAAAACAAAAGCTTCTGCCTACCTTACGTTGGCCTCGTCTCATAAAATCAGCTTCATTCCGCGGCAATTTCAAATTCGCTGCTAGTCGATTCTGGAACGAACCACCATCTTGCTGTTAGATCCAGGTGCCACTTTTAGTATAAAATACATACAAACAACACCTACTACGTATTCAAAAGGAAACTGGTCAGCAAACTTACCTAGGGTTTTAACGGAGTTTGTAATTGTGACTAAGGCAATAACACTTTCTTTTTTTTCTCAACCAACATAATGCACACTACACAGTCATTGTACACAAAACGATAAAGTACAGTTGCACTATTTTAGTCAATGATATCTATTATAAGTGAAAAGGTGCAAATAGTTTATATTAAGCGCTCAGCAAGCGACACGTTAAAATGTGTTTTTGAAGATCGAATGTTGTTTAGATAACCTATCTATCTACACCTTTTTACTTATAATATCATTGATTTTAGTAGTCTCATTTGAGTACTCACTTATTTAACATTAGAAGTTTTATTGTGTTTTTTTACGAGTAGGTATTTAAGTCGTTATGGACCGCAGTATTTTACTAATCTATACATAATTTAAATCTGTATAATATAAGGTATAATAGTATAAGCTATTCTGTGTGACAGCCGTCTCTCCAGTTGCGCCCGCGACTTTTCATTTGTCATAAACCACCACAGACCACAGATAACAACAAATTTTATCGACTAAATGACGGTAGGCACTTATGAGAGTTGTTTTTTTTTAATTAAGGTCCGATTGATTTTGTATTTTATTTTAAATATCGTTTTGTTGGTATTGCAGTGTAAATTTATTTATTTTTATTTTATGCCTCTTAGACGACTACACATTGTTGTAAGTGTGTCTATGACTTTACGTCGGGCACTATCACAGTAACAACGTTACGGTATTTATTGTTGTTTTTTTTAAATTATCGTGGTATTAGCCCTTTTAGCCTCGCTCGGGTATTTTGTTTTTTTTATTTCTATGCAAGTAGGTAGGTAGGGTATGTATGTATGTACATATTGTACAGACACCAGCACATTAAGTTTCCCCAATTTGTCAAATTTCTGTGATCGCTTTTCAACTTTATGTCAAACAGAATAAGGTTCATATTCAATTGGGAATATTTGACACACTTTTAACGGTCTAATTGAAATAAATTATTTCGTTGTTGATAGTGCAATACCGCGTAATTACTAACTACAATTGTTAAATACTGCGAATATGCACCTTATCACAGTCAGCGAAGGTGTATATTCGCAGTATTTAACAATTGTAGTTACGCGGAATTGCACTATCAACGACGATTTGACTTTGACATTGAGTCTTAAATAAAATAAATGTTTTTTTTTCTAATTGTGGCACGGTTGGTGAAGTGTTTAAGTGAATAGTTACTTATATCGGTTTCATTTCCATCCAAAACAAATAAATTTGTACCTTTGGCCTACAGACAGTTTTTTCGGTTCTAGCTGTTTGTGTATGAGTATACACACATATTTGCAATCGCACCCACGATGAACTACAAATTCCTAGAGTGGTGAAAAGTTATTTACAAAAATTAAAATAAAACTTAGTTTACCACCTGGTGAATGCAATACAAACAAAAACTCCAAGAAAAGTAATACTGTAGCAGGCTTCAACTACAGTACAACTTTCAAACTAGAAGACTGAACGAAAGAGGCCGAGTAAAGAATTAATTTCAACAAGAACAAGTTCGAATAACAGAACTATGAAACTAATCTGTGAGACAATGGGACTTTATGCTTTTAAAGCCGAGGCTTGCAATCAAAGTAAATAAGACTTTAATGGTTGACTGTTGAATATTTACAGAGAAAATGTAGTTTAATACAATTTAAAGGTATTGCGATGAATTTTCTGGGTAAAAAGTTCGTTTTTGAAGGTCGTTAGGATGTTCACCTACAATTAGGGATGCCAGATGTGTTAAAAGAAAAAGCCGGACAAGTTTTTATTATTTTTTTATAGAATAATGTATGCCCGGTTTTCCAAAAATTTTGTGTTCGGACAGGCATAAAGAAAACCGGAGTGTTCAGTCGAAAACCGGACATCTGGCATCCCTACCTAAAATACTAGCCTGCCACTGCAAGGCATACTCGTATCATTATTTTAAGAGGCCTATTCATTGGGTGATTTACTTACTTAAATGTGTGTAAAAACCTGTTAATGTTATTTTTAAATATTTGTACGCTTCTGGGAAAAATATAGAGGATCCACCTCACACTCAGTTGTAATCAGACCTATGTTTACAAATAAAATATTCTGACTCTGATTCTAAATAGGTAATTGGTATGCCTAATTTTTATTATCGTCATGGTTTGTTAAACGAAAATTTGATTATATTTTGAATGTCTGGACTTAAAAAGAGACGGTGATTCCTGAGTTTGTTTTGGCTTCTCTTCTCAGAGGTAGTTTTTCTCAGTTAGAAAATGCCGACTAAAGCTACTTTAAAAGAAAAAAATGACGTGTAAAGGTGATTTCCATACCCTATTTGCATGATACATAATTTTATTTAATTTCACTTCATTTCATTTCTAATGCAGAGATGTCACGTGCATTGATCAGCACGCTTGCTCAAAGTGGATTGATCTTCTTTTCGTTTGATTAGTGAACAACTAGGTGTCAAAGCTTTCATGTTGCGCATAGGCCACTGATTTGGTAAGCTGGTTTCCTCGCGATGTTACCCTTCACAGTTTTTTTAAACAAGCCAAGCTGAATTCGATAAGTTAAAGTTGCGTGCCTTGTGCTCAGACTCGAGACCTATGACTACTCCAAGGTAGCTTGATCTGCTGGCTCTTTGTTCATATCACATAACGTCACGCCTGTAATCCCTTAAGGGCTAGGCAGGGGTACCAGGTAGTACACCCACATTTCGCCAGTTATGTGTTATTCCAATGTAATAGGGGGCGAGCCTATTGCCATCAACTGCCTACTAGAAAAACCAGATAGAAAAATTCAATAACACTTTGCCCAACTGTTTGTGTGATGAGCACGATCATTTGTTCTGTGTCTGGGTGTAATTTATCTATAATGTGTATGTATTTAGAAATATATTTATAAGTTTATCAGCTGTTTAGTACCCATAACACAAGCTCTCAAGCTTAACTTGGGACTAAATGGCGTTGTGTGAAAAGTTGTGGAATATTTACATTTTTTTATTTTAAATATTCAAGCGTTTCAACCGCCGTCATTACCTTCCCCTAAATGTTAATAAAAGAGACATTTAATACAATATTTCAGTAATTCTCAGAATCTGCTAAATTACCAGAATCTTCTCGCATGGTCTACAAAGCCTTTTTGTATTTTTACAGTACTGTACAGACTGAAGTCTGGAGTTACAATAAACAGGGCGGTTACGTTGATTCGCGCCCCCCGCTCGCCCCGCGTAATTTCCTGCCCCCCTCCCACAGCTTACAGTCTTCCTGTGTACGGTTGGGTGGGAGTCACAAGACACATGCGTTAGCGACAAGACCCGTAATTTGTTTTAGCGGAAACATACGATCTGCAGCCGTAGTCTATTTTCCGCATAGCCCTTAAGCAAAGTCTGTGTGTGTAAACGACCTGTATTCAATGGTATACATTTAATTTAAGGATTGTGTGTCAAATTGGGTGAATTTTGAGGCATTGTTATGACCAAATTCAATAATAAAGTGTAATATCCGATAACTGCGACAACTACTCCAACGGAGTGAACTGGTGGAGACCAATGAGAATGTTCGCTTTGACCAGGATATCCTATAGAACCACTAATTATTATTTTTAGAGTGTCATTCTACAACAAACACGAAGGCTTTGTAAATCCGTTTTTTTAATGAACACAGCACAGTTTTTGGGAAAGCACAGCAAAATCACGATATTGCTGTGCTATGAAAATGAGGCATAGAAATCCGTGGATTTGCAATTACATTTCGGACTACGTAACCGTATAATTAAGCGTAGTACTTAAACGTAGACCATAAAGACACACTTTATAGTTTACGTTTAAGATACGTTAGAACGAGCTCAGTATTAAAATTATTTTTGAATGCTGCTGGGGCTGCCTTGCTTTTGATCCTCCTCAAAGTTTTCTATTCTCCCTTTAGTTTTTATTTATCCGGTTTTACGTTATTGAGTGTTCTCTCAACCTACCAATCAGCTTCTGACTCAGCCCACACCTCGACTTAGCCATTCGGCGAGCGCCTGTCCTCTCCGCAATTTGGCCTATTGAATTCTGTCGCAGCAACGCGTTAGTACTGTTGCATCGTAAGCTGCATGCCACGCTTTATTTGTACTGAATAATTACACAGACAGAGTTTGCAGTTTGGGCTTGTGTACCTTTTTGTACGTTAAACGGTTCAAAAAACTACGGAATATAAAGGGCAAAGGGTATTTTTTTCAATTGATTTTCGTGTTTACTTCTGTCCGGGATTTTGTTTGCATGGAGGTTTACTATACAATGAAAAATTGTCCTATAGCACTCGTTGGTAATGACGTAGCTTTTCATTAAGCAAAAAAGAGATTACCTCCTACATCCAAACTCGTAAAGAAACTTTACCTCTTTAGAGTTTAATACTTTTTATTATAACTACCATAAAACAAAAAACAAAAATTCTTAATGCCTATGGCATTAAGGCCGCCTCTGTACAGACGCCAGCACATCAAGTTACCCCAATGTGTCAAATTTTCCCAATTGAATATGAACCTTATTCCGTTTGTCTTATAGTTGAAAAACGATCAAAGAAATTTGACACATTAGGGTAATTTGACGTGCTGGCGTCTGTACATTAGTGTCCTTGAACTATTAAATAATAAATAATAAATAAAACCTAAAAATATTAACTTAAAGAGCTATACATATAGGTTGTTACGATGGGCAGCCTTATCGATAAAAGCGATCTCTTACAGACAACCCCTGGATGGAAGTCCAGAGATTTGGATAGAGAACAAAAAAAGATATTTGGTAATTTGTGGTGTGTTTTTGTTTTAATTTACATGTACAGACGGCAGCATTTCACGCTACCCCAAACTATATTTTTTTTCCAAATGCATACTTAAATGAACCTTGTGATTCTACCTTGAATTCCATTTGTGATAAAGTTGAAAAATTATCAAAGAAAGACACATCGGGGCTTGATGTGCTGCCCTCTGTACATACGTTTATAGTAACGTTAAAACTAATTAAAATATGGTATAATAATGATAAACTTTTATTTATCTATATTTTTATTAATATTATGAAGAGATAAGATTTGCGTTTTTGTATGCAAGGAATAAATTTAAAAACTCTTGGACCGATTTAAAAAAATATTTCACTTTGTTATTTTTATGAACGTTAAGAACTTTTTGCTTCATTATGAATTTCATCATTAACATCGTCTTCCTGTCCTTTCTAAATATAATTATACATAATATAGATAAATTACAACACAGAACTAATGATCAAGCTCATCATACAAACATTTGTCCTGGGTGGGAATCGAACCCACAGCCTCCGGCATAGCAGTCAGGACCACTAGATACTAGATCAACAGGCCGGTCGTAAAGCCTTATGTAATAAGGGGCGAACCTATTGGCATCAACTAGGCACTAATCGAGACTACAAGCTGCAACTAAGCAAAGTAGAAACCAAATAGCAATTTGCTTTAAGCCTCTTTTATTACTGAGCCTCAGGAACCAACAATACAATATACATATTATATCACTTATCTGCAATATTCAGTCTTAACATATAACAATGATAGGTGTACCTGTAAGAAAATCCTAATAAAACTTACAACAGAATTAATGTTCGATCTATTTCTGCAACACTTTTACAAGCATTCAGCTTAAGCGCCCGTTTGACATATTATTATAATACATACGCTGTGCTACCGCTGCGTTAACGCCACGTCAAAAAATGCCAGATGCAAAGCCCGCTTCTTCACCAACATCTAGTTAACTTTTAGCGAGCGTTATCGGAATATTTTGGAAGTAAAACGGAGTCTTACTTGGATTGTGTTTTATTCCAAACGGACGACTATAACACAATTCTTCAAAATCAATTCATAACAAATAATTTACTTCGGGTTTTATTACAGATATACCTACTTGAGGTGACGATGTGAGGTGGTTAGAAGGCACTCACACTACTTTGCTTATTGCTATCAATTAATAAATAAATAAATTATTCGTTCAATTGACATCTGGAAATGTATTTTTTGTATGACCATGTACTGTGTTGAACAATAAACATTTAAATTTGAATCATTCTTAAGATTTGTGATTTTTTTGTTTTTGAATCTTAACCCGACACTAGAAATGTCTTCTGTGTCGTGTTGAATGGTAAGGCGATTGGCAGACACGGAACAAATGATCGTGCTCATCACACAAACATTTGTCCTGGGTGGGAACCGAACCCACGACCTCCGGCATAGCAGTCAGGGCCACTAACTACTAGACTAGCCAGTCAAGTAATTTATCTATAGTAGGTATCTATGTCTTTAGAAATATATAAGTATGTTTATCAGTCGTTTAGTACTCATAGCACGAGCTCTGCTTAGTTTGGGACTAGTTGGCGTTGTGTGAAAGTTGTAGAACATTTATTTTTAACCGACTTCAAATAAGGAGGAGGTTCTATGTTCGTGTGTATGTATTTTTTATATGTATGTTACCTGATTTCTCCCCCGTTTGTGGACCGATACTTAAAATTCTTTTTTTATTTGAAAGAGTATACTCCTGAAATGGTCCCATTTTAATTTAGTAAAGATCTGGTGCTGAACTTCGGAGATATACAATGGAACTCTTCAAAAAAAGATCGGCAAATTTGTCGTGATTGCTGGAATCGCTTGGATGTTTATTGTTTATACAACAAATATTTGATGTTATTGCTGGCCTGAAACACAGGTTTTTCATAAACCTAGTTCAGGCAGATCAATATTACGGTTAGATTTAGTTTTTCATCCAATGGAATTAATGTAAATTTCTTTACTTTACCTTACACTTCAATATTTTTTTTTTTTTTTTTTTTTTTTTTTTTTTTTTTTTTTTTTTTTTTTTTTTTTTATACAACATCATGACGTATCATCACGCCTGTATGCTCTAAAGGGGTACGCAGATGTGTACAATATACCTAGACTTCGAAAGTTAGGTATGTTAAGTTTCATTTTTTAGGGTTAAGTGGATAACCCTATTGCCATGTCATGTATCGTTAAAGTAACTCTAAATTCAGAAGTCGGTGGCCCATCATGAATAAGACAAAACCACCAAAGCCACGACTTCCTAATTTAGAGTTATTTTACACCAGTTAGTGCTTTTTTTAAGTCGCTTTTATTTTAATGCAAAAAAGTTTTTATTTATTTTATGCACATTACAACCGCTCTTACAACTATGAACACTTCTACACAAGGAACTTATGCTGGTTTTACCTCCATTACTCTTCAAGCATGCCAGAATTATAAAGTTAGTTGCTAAGTACCACTTTAAAAACGAAATGTTGGGTTGTTAAGTCGCGGGCTAAACGCGAACTGTGCCATGTTAAGGCTTAAAAATATCTAAGTTTAACTTTAAATGTTTTGAAGAGTTATGTTAAGTCAAATTTTTTAATTCTATAGAGATCACATTTCTTTTATTTTGTTTTTTATTTTTAATTGTTGTCATGCCTCATCGTTTGCTGCCCATGGTACATACGTCATCACATCAAGCTTCCCCCAAACTGTCAAATATTTCCAATTGAACAATAACACAATAAATAATAATAATAAATAATAATAATCTTTACTTGAGAAATTAAATTGGTAAAATAAAATATTTAGTCTAAGTAGTACCTATTACAAAATTATTATGTCTGTACTAGGATAAACCTGTATCACAGGCGACATGAGTTCTTAGAATTATTTTTTTATTAGGATAACTTGTTTTTTAACAATATTTAACAAATTTGAGAAGATTGACATCGTTGTTTTAGTACGCTATAGAATACATAAAAACTCTTATTTAACTACGGTCTTAAACATCTAGATAATGTCATCATAATTTACGAATAATTGTTGTTAGCACTTGTTTCGCGAATAAGATTTGAGTCAGCAGTATTGTTAATTATAGGTTTAAATAATTATTGCACTTCTCACCTACACAGTTTTATTCAGTCCGCTATTGTGCTTAGACAGCAGTTGCACGATGACGGTAAGAAGTAGGACAGAGCAATGTACAACAATATTCTGTTTGTGATAAAGTTGTCAAATCGGGGTAGCTTGATGTACAAACCTCTGTACTTTCAGTATTACTGCCGGTAGTATCGGCTACATATCAAGCTATATATTTCCAGTATGAACTGATAAGCATTTTATAGAATTTCTGTTTCAGTAGTCAGTTTATACTGGAAATGTATAGCTTCCTATGTAGCCGTGTGTACCAGGGGTATATTTTTCTCAACATGGCATTATTTCATCAAAGTGTTCTGATGTCACCATATTTTTTTCAAATGATAAAAATATGTATGTGTATGTAAACAAAGAAAAAGAAGTTGGTCAGAATCGTAACAGATGGCGATTGTCTGTAGTTTCTGCTTAACCCCTGGAAAAAGGCGTGAATCTATGTATGTATGTAAGTACAGACGCCAGCACATCAAGTTTCATCACACAAATTTGACACATTGGGGTAACCCAATGTGTCAAATTTTCCCAATTGAATATGAACCTTATTTTGTTTGCCATAAAGTTGAAAAACGATCAAAGAAATTTGACATATTGGGGTAACTTGACGTGCTGGCGTCTGTACCTAGTTATGCGAGTCTAACAATGCAGGGCTAATTCAGAGAAGACCTTCTGATAAAAAGACAAAGCAACTTTAAGTTGTCCTGTCCTGACAGAATATATGTTCACCGATCATCGTGTAGCTCAACTCTATTTTAGATAGCTCAACAACTATCACAAGACTCAACAAAATCTACAGTCCAAGTTGATGTGACGAAAGCTACTTACACAGATGATCCTCACGGGGACAGATTTAAAATTCGGCTTAACACACCCACTAACTAAAAATCATGGCAATTTAGTAAATCCGATAGTTCGACAATATTGCAGCATTTGCAAATATCTAAATTGCTACGACCGATAATCGTGTATGTGGCTAAGCCTTTAAACGATCACTAAAATACCGCAATCTAGATAATCCGATATTTGTAATGTTCGACTGCGTCATTGGTCTTGTGGTCGCAAGTGTTACCGCTGAATGTGAGGTACTGGGTTTGATTCCCAGGTCAGGCAAATTGATATTAATAATTCCATCAGACATTTTGTGTCTCACTCGGAGTCTAGATTTGTGACTGGTAAATGATAATAGACACGCCCCATTGTTACATACATAGGTACTTAAAGTTACGCCTTTTTTCCATGGGGTAAAGGTGAAACAATGAAGCTCTATCTAGCCTGTTGGTCTAGAAGTTAGTGGCCTGACTGCTATCCCGTAGGTCGTGGGTTCGATTTCCACCCAGGATAAATATTTGTGTGATGAGCTCGATCATTTGTTCTGCATCTGGGTGTTATTTTGTCTATAATATGTATGTATTTAGGAACATTTATGTATGTTTATCAGCTGTTTAGTACCAATAACACAAGCTCTGCTTAACTTGGGACTATATGGTGTGAAAGTTGTAGATATCTTCATACATGTAATCAAACACACGCGCCTGCCGATTGCGTGTACCTACTATTTAACCATTATTACATGGCACTGAAACACAACTGGCGATATTTAGGTGTATTTACTAAAGGTACTTATATAGGGCGACTGGTAATTAGTGACCGATACTTAAACACGTGATTGTACTCATGAATACGAATAACTTTCCCAAAGAAACTTTTTTTTATACCCATTACCTTTCAATTAATTCAATTACGTCAGTACTGCACAACGGGAGCGGTGGGGGTGGCGGGGGAGCGTGTGACGCTTTCCGAGTTCAGACTATCAGCTAATAGATCGTGCCGATTCGTGCCTACTGTGATCGATCACAAGCGCGCGCGCGATTATTTCAAACAGCGTTACTTAATGTTATTTTATTTTGTTATAAGTTATTGTCTAAAAAAAACAGTTTCTTTGGGAAAGTTTATTGAAGTCATGAATACGATCACGTGTTTAAGTATCGGTCACTAATTACCAGTCACCCTATATAGATATAGAAACCGGGCTAGTATCCGCAACTCCACGTCAAAGCGCGTATTTTGCGTATGGGTATCTACCACGCGGGCCCAATGCGAATTGGTAGATATCACATGTCTTTGAATTTTTGATTCCTGGACATGCCGGTTTCCTCACGATGTTTTCCTTCACCGTTTTTGAGAGCAGTGGTGATGAAATAAATAATAAAATACACAAACTAATGCACCTGCCTGAGTTCGAACCCACGACTCACTATTCGTAAGTCTGGGCCGCCACCACTGGGCCGCCGCTGCTCTCTACTAAAAGTACTTACACCTCTGCTTAACACTTTGGGGAGTACGAGTGCAAACGTGACGTTTGTCGGATTTTGATATTAAAATTAATGTAACAACATTATTTGAACTATTTACCTACGCTTCGTTGAAAATGATTGACCTATTTATTCATTCGTTTATTTACAGGAAATACATTTAGCATTTGGACACGCAAAACATAGATATTATTTGTCATATCAAAATACTGTTTGTTCTGTTGTATATGTATACACAAATTATAGGTACATATATACACACTATAGGTACAAATACGTACAAATTATAGGTTTATACACACACAGACACACACACACACACACACATACATACATACACACCGTCCCACTTAAATACACTCAGGCACAATGACATATACCATTGATCGTTTATTATAATTTTCTTTGTTACTTTTTATTTTATATAGGTATTTTACTTTGTTTGCTTTTTGTCATTTGCCTAGCTTTGTATTTATACTGCAAGGGAAGAGCGGAGCCTCCGTTTAGGAAAAAAACTCCCCATTTCTATACCTAAATGGTTTTTTTTTTACTTTTGTAATTGAAGTCAAAATTATATGCAATTTATTTATTTTTTTATGGCAGTATCACTGCCGTTGTACAGTATAAACTATTATTTCTAAAAAGACATTATATTTTTGCGTAGAGGACCACGCGTCATACAATAATTATGCGTCACGCTAGAGATGTGACGAGACGTAAATGGGACGCGAACGTGTCCGATGACGGGACAAGTCACGCCTGTGTCACGCCTGTGTCACTTCGACGTTACATCTACGCTACATTGGTCACCACCGTTCTATTTTCAAAGTTAATTTCACTGATGGTTACGTTGTGTTCATGTATGAAACTAAAGATAAATTTTATTTAGTATTACAAATAGGTAAAGTTTGTGAGTTTAAGACGTTAATTCTTAATTCATACCAGCCTGTTACTGTCCCACTGCAGAGCAAAGGCCTCTTCTCATACAGAGAAGGCTCGAGCATTGATCACCACGCTTGCTCAAAGCGGATTGGCATTTTCAAACTTATATTAAAATTAACTATAAGTCCAGGTTTCCTCACGATTTTTTCCTTCACCGATGTCAATGATGTCTAAGATAAACTTAGAAAGTAGGTACATATGAATTGAAAAAGTCACATTGGTACTTGACCGGATTCGAACCTCAACCTCGTGCATGAGAAGAAGGCGCCTTAACCTCTGGGCCATCACAACAACTAGTTTGTGACGTTGTAGGAAGTAAATTCGGGATTTAAAAAATTCTTTTACCAATAGAATGCTACATCATAATGTAGGTCTCATAGGCTATTACGCAACAACTTTTTTTACAACACATCAAGATACCCAAAACTTTCGCAATTGAACATGGACCTTATTCTGTTTGTGATAAAGTTGAAAAACTATCAAATATATTTGACACCTTAGGGAAGCTTAACGTGCTGGCCTCTATACCTATAGCCAGCCCAAAGGTAATACCTAACACAATTTTCTTTAAATTTTATTCTAAAGTTGCACCAGAAATATCTTAACTTCATGAAATCTCGCACTATTTCATTAAATATTAACAAATCACTTCAGTATGATGTTGTCCTCGTATAGTAATCATGTAGTTTGCATACACTAAAATAAATTTGTAGAAGGTCCATTTCTAACGAAGTGGTTTTAAACTACGCTTGTCAATAGCAGAGTTGAAACAAAAGATTTTACATTAACTAGGCAACACCAATTAAAATTAACAATTCACAGACTCCAAACAAATATTGGATATTTTAATCACTAAATATTTTTTTTAGTTTGTGCTGAAGAAAGAAAACTGTTGTTTCATTTTGTGAGATTTTCGAGATTTGCAAATTGGTCCCATGGTAAAAATTGGTTTTTCATTCTTGAGTAGCTCTGTGATGATTAGGTAAGAAATGTATAAAAAAAAAACTTATGCACGGCGACATTTTTTCAATTAATTCGAAAATTGCCAATACTGTCAGCCTAACCTAATCGCCCGTAGGTAAATGTAGGTTTTCCCTGTTTTAGTCAGAATAATAAATAAATAAAATTATTGCGTTTTATGCTCTCAAATTACAGCCATGCTTAAATGTTCATATTTCTAAATCTTACGTGCCAAACTAGGTAATCCTGTGTGTTTTTGAAAATAATCAAAAGAATTTTATAACGTGCACATTAACCTATTTTTTTAAATTAATTTTCAACTTTATTGTTGAAGCATAAGGTTTAATATTGATTATGGAAATTTCACGGTTTCGGGTAGGTTGATATGCTGGCTTCTGTACATTCCACATTTGTATAAAAGGAAAAATGTATGTATTGATTGATCTGTAAAAATAATTTAAACACAAATAGTCTAGTCAACAATTTTAAAAACGTGTTACATAAAAATAAAGCTCCTAATATATTATGTGCGATAGTTCATTCGATTCAGAATGACGTCTAGAAAAATGTTTTTTTAAGTACGTCGAGCGTCTGTTTGAAAGAAAGAAAGAAAGAAAAAATATATATTTATTTGGGACACGCACAGGAATTTAACAGTACAAAACTAAAACTAACATATTAAATAAAAATAAAACAAAAGACCTGTGCGAGGCCAAAAAGGCCCCTATCTCAGCACGATGCCACGATATTTAAAGAAATGCAATAAATACCGCAGCGCTGTTATTCTGATAGGGCCTACTGTAATGCCATGAATACATTAATGTACAATAGCCCACAAAGAGGCATAAAATTATATTTATATAAATAAGTATTATAAATAATAAGAATATAAAATGACAGATGCAACAGATGATATTAAGTATACAAAATTAAAAACAAAATTAACTCTCCAACGCATCTCCCACGTTCCAGCGACTGGATATATAACCATCACAGAGCATGAAACTATGCTTACTTACTTTGTGCCTTTTACTTAATGTTCGAATGTGAATAGGATACATGGTGTCAAGTCAATCATCGAAGCGATCGATGGTGTCAAAACAAAAAAAACAGAAGAAGAAAACACTACTTCCCTCTCACTCACACGTCAAACAAACCTTCTGCACCATTCCTGCAACACATAACTCTGTTAATAAGTAGTGAGCACGCTAACACGCTGCTCAGTTAATATTTAAACTGACGCTGCTTTCGTAAACCGTGTTACGGAGTGATGGTGCAAAGTTTGGACTTACGCGGTTAACACCTTTCGTCCTACATCTGCTTGTGTATGCTTATGTAATGTGACCATTGCGACTGGAGTGTTTAGGGTTGCATGGAAGGTGTTATGGTAGGTACGTAATAAAAGCAATGCATAACTGTTTAATACTGGATTACTTTAAGAGATATTCCGTAATTGTAATATAATAATATATAATAATATATCTATGTTCATTGACATAAAAAGTGACCTATGTAATGAAGCCCCTGATTCGATTTTTGGGCTACGTTCAAAGACCTGTGTTACGGAAATTAGTGCCACCTAATCAAATAAAAGCAAAGTGGTTGTTACAACAATATTTTAAAGCTATGTATGGGTTTGTGGTGTATGTGTATGCAATTATTTGAGTGTATGTATGTGTGAGTAGTCAGTGTGGGTGTTGTATCTATGTACGTGTATTATATACTCGTATGCGGGTGAAATAAGTGTAAGAGAGTGTTTCACATGATGTTGTAGTAATATTAATTCTGTTTTGTCATAATTAAGTCCTAATAGCCACTTTTTTGTAATAAATCTAACTTCTAATAATAATAATAATATATTTATTTGCGTAAGTATAAATGGAGTTAAATAGATATTTATATAGCACAAACATGTTTGGCTACGAAACAACATAGCATGAAAAATTATAAAATTAGGTGAAGAAGGCTTCTCTTCACCTTCAAGGTAGGCTTTTCTTCTTTATTAGTCAAGAAACTACATTCGAACATACATTTTAATGACACGCTGTTTTCTGTTACTGATATTAACTAAAAATCCAGGTTTCCGCACGATGTTTTTCTTTACCGATGTCAGTAAAGTCTAAGGTGCATGTTGATGTACAACATTTAAACTAACGGCCGCAGCACTGCTCCTTAGTTTTATGTTTTTTCTTATATATTTCTGTATGATTATGTTGTGCATAGTGGGCCTTCTGTACAATTCTTATGTGTCACAATCACGGAACTTTCAACCCCTCTAAGCCCCGCCCGTGTTCATCTATTTTTAAATGTTGAACACAATTAGGCTAATGCACAACAATTATAATAGGTTCTGTTCCGGGTTGATTAATAAATAACTATCTTACTAGCTATCTACATCAACGTATGCCTTCTTTAACTGTAATGGTAACTGTTAAGTAGTTAGTGGTCCTGACTTCTATGCCGAAGATTGTGGGTTCGATTCCCACCCACGACCCATGTTTGTGTGATGAGTACGATCATTTGTTCTGTGTCTGGATGTAATTTATCTATTAAATGTATGTATTTAGAAAAATATGTATAAAAGTATGTTTGTAAATTGTTTAGTAGCCATAACACAAGCTCTGCTTAGCATGGCACTAGATGGCGTTGTGTGTAAATTGTGGAATGTAACTATGACTAATCCTACTAATATTGTCAAAGCGAAAGTTTGTGAGGATGGATGGATGGATGTTTATTATTCTTTCACGTAAAAACTACTGAATGGATTTTAATAAAATTTGGTATGAAGTTAGCTGACACCCTGGATTAACACATAGGCTACTTTTTATCCCTGTATTTCTACGGGAATGGGACCTTCACGGGTGAAACCGATATAATAGTTTTGATGTAGTTAACCTAAGATTGTTATTGAAACTGTTTATAATTGAAGCCATTAAAACCATAGTATCCTATGTACCATTAGTGAATACTGAGATGTTAAAGCTAGTTTTTAAACTACCCTACAAGTAGGTAGTGCGTTAAATTCAATTTAAAAAGTATTAGACCACTGACATATCATAGCCTCAGTTTGCAGTATGCATAGCTTTGCTCATGGTACGCTGTTTTTTTTGTAAACCCCTAAATAGGTAGGTAGTACAATTTTAATGTACACGGATTAATGTAATGACTTATGTGATCAACAACTTCTTAATGGAAAAAAAATCACTTATGCTGATGACACCGCTATAGTTTTTCGTAGTGATTCTTGGGACGGGGTCAAAGTATTTGCTGAGGCGGGACTTCATCGAATACGTTTATGGCTCAATAAAAATTTATTTCTCCTCCTTATTAACCTTTCGGGTGTCGACGTCCGTACACGCACATTACAACAATGTCGACGCTTTTACGAGTAAGATAATAACTTTA
Source organism: Euplexia lucipara (assembly GCA_921972225.1). Taxonomy (NCBI): domain Eukaryota; kingdom Metazoa; phylum Arthropoda; class Insecta; order Lepidoptera; family Noctuidae; genus Euplexia; species Euplexia lucipara. The sequence continues at coordinate 17,291,013 of OV179161.1, read as the reverse complement.
GGTAGGCCTTCAGAAAAAGGAAGATCCTGACCAAGCCAACAACATAGATCTCCCCATATAATGCCGCGGATTACCATAGTAAGCGCACTATCAGAGATGTACATCCATCAGTCAAATGTCTTACAGCATCTGCTAGAAGACAACAATGCCACACCACCCTCTTTCCTGTCGTGAAGCTAAAATTCTACTTAAGGAATGGCTGCTTGGTTTAAACTATGGCCAAACAGAAAAATTGCACCCCTAAACACACCCCATGTTAGGAATACAACAAGAACTATTCCACATTCACTTTCATACATATAACATCATAAAAGACAATTTTCATCCATACATCCACACTACACATCCACACTTCACAATTTTACATTCACCTTTCACATTTACACTCTACTCACATTTCTTTCTATTTTTTAAGTTTCTGTGCAAAAAATGATTACTGTTGTGACATCTGATGGGAGAAGACACTGACTTCTGTAACACAGGTCTCTGAACCTAGATCAGAAGTCAGGGACTTCATAGGTCTTGTGTTTCTTTTATTTGTGAATAAATTTATTTTTATTTATTATTAAATTTATTTATTTTATTAATGTATACTGACAGACATAAAGGCGTTTAAATTCATTAAACCTCGAGAAGACACCGATGTCCGAGCTGTCATTGTCTCTCTAATTGACACGAAACAAGTATTTAAATAAATTAAATAGGTAAAGATAGCTTATTTGACAAAACATGAGTAAGTAGTACAAAAATGGGTTGCAAACATTGGTGTTATAAATAAAAGAAACGTCCTTACATGTTTTGCCTAAACTAGGTGTACTTTTTTTTTTCAATGTGATTAATAGATTCGAGATACATAGTTTCAATTATGAAATGTCTGAGTTTTATATACGTATCAAGCATTTATTAATGAGTTTTTTTTTAAATGCAATTTAAGTGTTAAGATATTTAGCCCTTTAAAATGGGTTAAGGTATTTTGGTATGTATAACCGCACCAAGGCACAAAAAACTGCTTAAAAAATACTACTTTACTTACATTTGTAAGTTTTAATGGTGTCCTCCATTCTTCAGAGTATTCTATTCTACTTAAAAAAAAAATGCAGTTACAAATTCTAAAATGGAAAAGAAAGAGCAAAAAATTCCATGCTTACTCTTTTAAAATAGGTTTAACAACACTTTATGTGGGTTAATCACACCACACCAAAAGAAAAAAAAGACCGGCCTGTTTCCTGTTCTGTCGCAAAACTGTGACATTTTTGTATTCTTTGGACAAAAATGTACTAGCACAAATATTAAACAAGACCACGATATCATACAGAGATTGTAGTATTACATAAGTATAACTCCATTTTCATACAACTATTTCTCTCGTCCTAACATTATAAAGCTTTCAGCTTTAACGTGTGCGATAAGAAACGTAGAGTTATGTGTGTCAACTGAAAATAAACGGTTTAACCGGATGGGCCGAGTTTCACGACAACTTAACTATAGTTGTGATACGTTAAGGACTGGTTATGGTCTGCAGATAAATGGTACAAATGTTTTGTTGGTTTGGGTTATAAAAGTTATATTGCAGTTAAAGGTAACTGCCCACAAAGTAGGCACAATAGTTGAACAATCAACTCGAGGCTTATGTGACTTATGGGACAGGGAAGTGGTTGAATCCCTTGCTAGCGTAGTAGTTGCAACCGCAACCGCTGAGCCAGAGGTTGTGTGTGTGATTTCCAGATTCCTATGTCAGCACCAAAAAGAGTAAATCCTAGTGCTGTGGGCAATCAACTTGCCTCTATACAAGGTGTTTTTTTTATATCCCATAACTCTAGGGTTATATTCTGTAGGTAAAAATAATATTAAAACTCCTAGAATAGATGGTCCAAAACTGCATAGTTTCGGAGATATCATCAATCATAATTAAATTATCAGTTGTTTAGTACCCCGTAACACAAGCTCTGCTTAGCTTGGGACTAGATGGCGTTGTGTGAATAGTTGAGGAATATTATTATTAAGATTTATTAATATTATTTTTATTACCTAATTAGTTCAAAAATTGTCACCAGTACGACGAATCTTCTTTCTAACGTCACTTTTCTTTCACGTAAGGGTGTTTTACATTAATCATCGTGACTTTGTCGAATCATTTTGCACGATAGTAAAAAAAAAAATTAAAGGATGATTGAAACATAATTCATATGCCAGTTGATTCTTTGATATGGTCTCAATCATACCCTAGAGTTATGGGATATCAAAAAAAACACGTTGTTTATATTATACACATGACTAACGCTTATGTAGTGAAAATCCTTCTTACTATTTTTATTTATAACCAATCTACGCACTCGATTATTTTGGCAACTAATAGGAACAATTGAAAGTCCAAATTATGCAGGATGTGGCGTAGTGATGGATGTCCATCACTTGTTGGTAGGATGCGTCAGGATCCGAGTACTAGAGAGGCGCTTTTTATTCAAAGTACATTATCGGAGCCTTTATCTTACACAGCTTTCTTTGGTTATAATAGTAAGTAAGGTTTTTGAGGCCTAATAGTTTTAAAGGTGTTCAGCCTCTTTTATCAGGTTACGATGGGGCTGGCATGGATTTATTGTTACCAAAAGCCCACAGTCACAAAATTTATTAAAAATAATTAAAAAAGACCATGCGGACTCGGAGGAGTGTCAGATTTGAAATAGTTAAAGTTTATTGTTGTGATAAACATTATAATCATCATTATGAAACTCACTTTTAATGAACACCAATCTACTGTTAATTATTGTAAGTAAACTGACGTTGAACAAACTTTACTTACCACTCCATCACAAAATTGCAAAAGCACTCAAAATTAACAAATTAATTCCTTAAAAATACAAAAGGCTTAATTGAATTTAAATGAACAAGTATACTCAGTAATTACTGAATGCGACAACAATGGTGATGTCAGTAATAATTATATTGTGAAGGTACACGCTTGGTTTCGTTGCAATAATGTTTACATACAGAATATTGTCCGAGAGTGCCAAACTAGTGTTGGTCCCGTAGGTGCAATTCGAGTTAAAATAATTTTATTTAAGTCAGAAATAAAACCATTACAACTCAAGTACCACTGTTACTCACATCACAAACACAACATTATATTTATTTTTTTTTTTTTTTTTTTTTTTTTAATATTACAAACTAGTGCTTGACTGCAATCCCACCTGATGGTAAGCAGTGATGCAATCAGTGATGGTGAAGCGCACTAGTTTGTTAAATTAATTAAATTACAGACTCCTGAATTTTCGGATTCATGTGCATATTGTAGAATTATCACTTGCTTTAAAAACAGTGAGGGACAACATTGTGAGGAAATCGGCATGCCAGAGAGATATTTCTTGACGGTAGGTGATGCCAAGTCAGAGGCCCATGGGCGGCATTAAAACTCTGACATCAGGTTTGTCACTCACACGTTAAGTCTTAAACTCAAGTTTCAGAACTCTGTGGCTTTGGTAGTTGTTTCATTTACTAAGTTACTGGCAAACAGCTTCCTGAACTAGGGTTATTTTCACCTAAGGGGCAATGCCCATTTCTGGCCATGTTTTTCCTATCTATGTAATAAATACTAAAAATATACTAATTTAGTAACTTTAAATATTGCTATTACCAATTTGGGATGAGTACAATGGTATGAAAAGCAGATTTTCATATGACACTCAATTGTTTATTACATTCTAATATTTCGGTTCTGTTGTCATTACTATCAAAATAGGGATTAGAATTCTTAATAAAAAACGTCCCAACAAGTTTTATGTAAAAAACAGCTATTGTTCCTTGATCTGTGAAGTCAATCCTAATGCCTATCATTTGTTTCTTCCATGTGCATCACTTGGTCAAAGGTTCCTCAGCAAATGGGCATATCCCTTTATGGTTTTTCTGAAGTCGGTTGTATTTTAATGTAAAAAAAGTTTATTTTTTAGAACTAAATCTAGAGGTGATATTAATTGTGCTTGTCTCATAATTTCAAATCACTTTGAATATCGTTGGAACTGTAAGCACTTTAAAGACAACCGAGAAATAACAAAAAAATGATAAATTGCACTTTAAGTGGACTTTAAGTTACGGTGACTATCAGACGGGGTACTGTGCGCTTCGTCACATCTCTGCGAATGTGTGTGCATGATGTTAGCGAATACGAAACTTGCTGTTTGACAGTTAATCGTAGAATACTTGCCCAGTGATCATCGCTATAAACTGTCAAAGTCGATAAACAAAAGCACTGCTGGTCAGTGGTCATATACGTACACCAGTTGCAATTATTATGCATCTGACTTTTCTGGAAAATATCTACATTCAATTATGTATGAAGGTCCTGAACAGAATGGCTTGCGCCAATTTGATTTAATATCAGTTCCTTTGTGGCGGTGACACTTATAATTATTGCATTCATACCACTGATCGCGGTCCGATTGTTCTTTGTGAGCAAAGTATTGTATTGTGGTGGACATTTTTGAACCGGCGTGTGTGTATGACAACATATATGAATGTAAAAGCAAAAGAAGTATGTAAGAATCGTAGCATATGGCGCTCTGTAGTTTCTGCCTACCCCCATGGGAAAAGGGCGTGAGTTTATGTATGTATTTTTGAAATACAATCTGCGTAGTGTGGTTTGGTCAACAGCATTTTTTGAATATATATATTACATATGATTAACTTAACCGAGGGTTATCTTGTCACCTAGCCACTAGATTGTAAAGGTGAATAAAGCTACATGAAAAACTCAGCTGCAGTCAGTCTGCCTACCCCGATCGTGTTTGGGAAAAGACTAGACCGAGGCTAAATGATTTTGCGAAAATGACCATGCCATCAGACCTTATAATACATCAATAAACGAAATGACTTTGCCATCCGATGTATAAAACCAAAAAAGGTAGCAAAAATAAGACAATACAACCCTACAAAGCCTAAATAATACCTACACATAGTGCAAAAAAACTTCCTCCCACTAAAGGTAACATTTGTGCCGGTTTTTTTTCAATTGTGAGACGATAACTCATAACTTATTTATTCCGCCCCGAAAACCTTACGGGACTGTCAAAATTAAGACATAAATCTTACGCTCGACCATTCTTCTGTACCCGACTTGTAATTTTATGAAGAATCGAGAATTGTTTTTTATACACGAACGTCGAAGTTTCGCAGTTGATATTGGACGTTGGCTCGGTATTTCGAATGTTCGGATTTGTTTTCGTTTGTACAGGGAACGGGGGAACTGTGTAACGGTCCTGTAGATTGTTTTGCCGAAGATTGGTGTTCGTATTTTGTAATTATTTGAGAGCAGAACGAATGAAGCTGCCTCTATGTGAGTTCTACTTTATTTCCTGTTTCGAGTCTTATATTGGTAAGATTAGACTATGAAGACACTATACATATACTGCATGGCAAAGGTAAGTGACCTTATACTTACACAAAGGTTCTCACAACACAGGGAATCCTAGTGTGGGGACCAGTGAACTTGTAAATAGCGCTAATGCATATTTTTGTACAAATAAATACATTTATATTTAAAGAAAATACGAACATGAATCGCCGCGCTTGTTATTAATACTTATATTATTTTTAGGATCATTCAAGGATGATAGCATTTTATATAATCTTAAACAGCATACATTTTGTTCTAATGCTCATTTAATTGTTGTTTACCACAACTTACAAGGTAGGTTTATTAATACATATTATTTCCGACTAATTATAATTAGGTTACCTAAGTCGGAGTTTGTTACAATGACCCTGTTTAGTTTATTCACAACGCCGCCAAGCGGCGAATAGCTGAAGCATTCTGCGCCGTGACATTTTTCTAGATTTTTCTTGTCAATGAACCAACGTCACTTCACTAGAAAGTTCTTTGAATGCCAGTGTGCGTTCTTATAAAACGTTTATATTAAATCAACGTTAAATACATACATACATACATAAACTCACGCCCTTTTCCCATGGGGGTAGGCAGAAACTACAGAGCGCCATATGCTACGATTCTTACATACTTCTTTTGCTTCGTTTACATTCATACATGTTGTCATACACACACGCCGGTTGCGAGTACTACACACCTGATCTTTCTGAAGAACCTCACCAATAAGGTCTATGTATGTCCTTCTAGGGCGTCCCCTCGTTAAATACGTTTATATTAAATCAAGTAATAAAATCGTTATTGAAGACATCCCTGCCCTCACCAAATATTAAACTTATACTAATTACCTACGTATAATTAGTATTGAATAATTGAGTACGCATTACAGAAAAATGTATGCTATTTAAAATGTATAAAATGCAATAATCCTTGAATGATCCTTTAATGAATTATTTTGTCCGTATTTCCTCATAATGTTTCCCTACATCTATATCAGTGATATCTAAGATAAACTTTAAAAACACATATGAATTGAAAAAGCCACATTGGCACTTGCTCGGACCCACAACCTCTTGCATACAAAACAAGACCTTAACCAGTCATTAGTTCATTACGGCCTTAGAATAAAAGATAAAACTTTTCGCCATCTTTCTCCCTATGAAAACACAACACACTTGACCTACGTAACAGCACAAATAACTTATCACTTGACACACGGAAGTTAGGAGCCCAAATAGAGCAACAGAGCTAACAATATCTGTACGAAATCAAGCGGTGTAAACAATTCTAGAGCTTGCTTCCTTAAGAACGAATGTACAAAGGTCCTTGCTGCTTGTTTACGGATGCTAAGACCTGTTCATAGTGGAGAGTTTCTAGAGACGGAGATATTTGAAATAGGTTTCTCTGAAAATGTATTCTGGATTACGATGGTTGCAGCTAGTTGAAGGAGCTGTGTCATCAAGCAAATTTCAAAAGGTGGTGATGCAAACTTTAGACCGGAGTTGATGAAGGCATTTTGTGCACTGAGAGGTTCCGTGTTCACATTAGTTAGTAACATGATAATAGTAGATTATTAACCAAGGGGATAAAGCAGTGTCTTCTGTCGCGGGTGACGATTTAAATCGCGAGCGTAACGAAGGTCTCAAGGTTTACTCCCGAGCGCAGCGAGGGTGTTAAAAACTTAAATCACGAGCGAAGCGAGGGATTTAAGACGAGTCCTGAGTGTAGCGAGGGATTTAAGTTCACCCAAGACTAAGACAGCTTTATCACCGAGGAAAATACTCTACTTTTCGTACCATTTGCGAAAAAGTTAACCCAATAATAATATGAGATAAGCATTTATTAAAAATAATGACAATTAAATTAAACGTATTTTTAGGACCTAAACTTATGTAAAATAGTTATTTGTTATACAAGAGTGCAAAGTTGCTTTTTAACCGCGTGTTCAATTTTGATGACCGAGCAAGCGAAGGATTCTAAAATTGAATAACGAGCGCAGCGAGTAATTCAAAATTAGAATCCTGAGCGTTAGCGAGGGAATCAAAAGAGCACGAGGTGAAAAATCTTTGCACTCGAGTGCAACACGTAACTTTTCATTCCACCTCAGCGAGGAAATGACTAAATGCAAAAAAAAAACGTTTTCTGAGAAAGTTTTGGCTCCTTTTGCTAGTCGCCACGTGTTGAACATATCGTACTGTTTTAAATACTTCTCCCGTGATTGTTGAGGGAGAAAGCTCATTTGCGCAAATTGAAAAAAGAACACCAAGAAGGTTCCGTGTCTGAGTTTTTAACAAATTAAAAAAAAGTTGTATGATATATTCGGCACCATAGAGGTAGCAGTAAATAGCTTTAATGTTTTTTTTAATTCACAAACTTAGTGCACACGATGTTCTAAATTCAATTTACTTTATCCTCTAGAGAATAAAAACGGCTTTTCCACTCAGATATTGAAGATTAAAAATACTCTTTCCGAGATGGTGGGATGACAATGATATTTATTTGTCTGGTCTGTTGGCCTAGTGGTTTGTGGCTGTGACTGCTATGCGTTCGATTCCCACCCAAGATAAATGTTTGTGTGACGAGCACGATCATTTGTTCTGTGTCTGGGTGTAATTTACCTATTACTAGCTGATGCCCGCGGCTTTGCCCGCATGGATGTCGGTTATCGCACCCAGCTCCCAAATGGCTTATTTTTTACCTCCAATAATAGGTACTATTATATTTTGCCAATGTAGACAAAATCTTGACAAAGTCAAAGTCAAAGTCAAATAATTTATTTCAATTAGGCCATTTAAAAGGCACTTTTGAACGATAAACTTACAAGTTAAATAAAATATAATGATTCTAGTTGCCCCTTCCAAAAGGTAGTTTCGTATGGAGAAGAATGGGCAAGAAACTCCATACTACTCTTTAACCCGGCGAGGATGTGGTGAAAAAAGTTACGTAGGAATTGTGGAGGGTCATTCTGACCCTGTATACTAAATGCGTTTGAAATGGCTAAATTCATAGTTTTTGACTAGGTATTCTGAGGTGTTAAGTTAAGTTCTTTTTTATATTTATGGATACTCAAATACGTATACAATAGTACAAAATATTATATTTAAATCAGGTTTAGAAAACTACTACAAAATAATCACTTTAGGATAACATTTCTATACAAACATAAAATACAGACTTTTTTTGTCAATTAACTTGTAATTCGGTATGTGCGTAGAGATCAATCAGTTTCACTTACATTCTTATCATCAATTATAACCTTCACATCATTATTATCTGTGATTGTAGCACAATCCTGGCAGAACGAAACGGTGTGTTCTGAACAAATATATGTGTTGCTCCCGTCGCAGGCGACGGCCGTCTGAGTAGTGGGGCGCGGCGCCCGCGCGGGGCCCTTAGTAACAGCTACTGCGACGTCCAAATGCTTACTATCGCAGAAAAGAAAACTATACATGAATAAAAATTGGCAGGGTCAAAATGACCCCTCCACATGCTCGCCGGGTTAAAAATAGTTTTTACAATATTTGTATACAATAAAAAATACATTATAATTATGTGAATACGATGTACCTACCTAGAATAAACAAAGTAAAATAAAAAAAAAAAAAATAACATAGGTGCTATGCTAAGATAGATTAAGCATTTTAGTAGATAAGTACATAATTATGTGGATAGATACATGGTACACTGGTAACACACATACAGGCAATCTTAGAAATATAACAAGCAACAGTTAATGTATGCTCTTAAATTACAGGTAGGTTCAACATTATTTTTTGACACTGTTCAAGCAAATCCTTCTTATATTAAAAACGCGAAAATTTGTGAGGATAGATGGATGGATGTTTGTTTCTCTTTCACGTGAAAACTACTGAATGGATTTTAATAAAATTTAGTATGAATTCAGCTGACACCCTGGATTAACATGGGCTGGCATATGCTACTTTTTATCCCTGTATTCGCACGGGAACGGGACCTACGCGGGTGATACCGCGGGACGTCTGCTAGTATTATATAATTAATATTAGCATTGTACAGGGTGTCTCATTCAAATCAGTCAGTATGGGAAAGTCTGAAATTTTAAGACATACGAAGATCTGTTCTGAGGAACCATGTCATCGATTTTAATAACAAGAAGAACTGCATTCATACATTTTAAAAAACATCTGTACTCCGTTCGGGAATCGAACCCGGTTATTTTGAAAAAAAAACCTACACTATTTCTATTTAGATATCGATTGTGTATGTCTTAAGCAGTAAATGTCTTTATGAAACATGATGTCTAAAATGAATAAAATGCATTGTTTCCACATACTTTAATTTATTTTAGTAGGAGCTCGAAGTGACCACCGCCTTTTTCAATACAAATATTCAACACGTTTAGTTAACGATCTTACAATTGCATTTTTATACTAATAACTTCCTTGAGAAAAACTCTATCTATAGGTGAAAACAACATCGGCCTAGTCATGTTTGAGTTTATCGCGAACAGGCAGACAGACGACCGCGACGCAAGTGCAGATCCTCATTCGATCAACCAATCAAAGTACCTAGTACTTTTTATAACAATCGGTTGATAAACCGTTTCGCAGGGAGTTGAGTAACAATCACTCCGACATGAGATTTTTTATATATTATATTTAATAACACAATTTATTTGTGTTTTCTTTGTGCATTGAGAAGAAGAGAGAGAAAAGAAGCAAGATATTTTATTATTATTGTTTCTTTCAGAAATAATAAGGAAAAGACGAACCAATCTGCACAGAACCTTACAGGAACGCAGAAAAATAAGTAACAGATAGCCCCAATGTACTCACAAGCTCCAGGCAGTACTAAAGGATCGTTGGTTTGATGCCAGATTATCTCGCATACACGCTTCGAAGATTTTAATCACTCAGCGATGTTGCCAAGACGTTGGCGCGTTCCAACTACGCCTTGTTCTTTTTGTCATTGGCTGTCGGTTGTACTAAGTTATAATAATATACCAATTTATAGGATGGTGTTTTTTGAATTTCGAAATCAGTATTGTGCTTTTTTTTTTGTTTTAGGATTAGGCATCAAGCCAGGAATGCAGCTTGAAATTGTGTCTTTAAATTACTGGTTTGTATTTCGGAATTATTTATTGGAATGGAATTTAGAAAATTACGTTTATAAAATCACAGCCAGTGTCAAATGAAATCAAACATATTCTTTTAATTTTGGAAGATACATGAATCTTGTATCGTACCTACTAATAACTTGGTTGTGTAGGTCAGATATACAGACGATCCACGCAATACGTGCATTTGGTGGTATCTGGTTCGACTGGGAGCTGACCCCAACATATTTAGGAAAATGCGTGATCATTATTATCTGCCTAGAATTGTCCCAACTGTCCCCATATTTACAACGAGTAATTATTAATATGATTTTAAAGTCTAATTTGTTTTGGACATCTTTGATAACGGTGAATAACAAAATATATGGAAACCTAGTGCCTTGTTAATGTAATTCTCAAATCGCTAAGGTCGTCTACAGGTTTGTTCGGTAAAGCAGATGCATCGCCAACCCCAGGTAGGGTAAACTGCGAGACGCCCTCTATCAAAAAAACCCAGCTGGGGCAAGCGTGGTGATTAACGCTCATGGCTTTCTGTGTGAAAAGCCTTTGTCCTGCAGTAGGACAACATCAAGCTGCTATTATTATTGTAATTTTGGCCTACTCACAAAACAAATTTTGTAAAACCAAAGCGGTTAATAGGTACTTCGACTCCCAAAAACTGAAATCAAAACTTTTCCTTTCCAAAAGCCCTCGATAAACTGTTGGAAATAAATAAGCAACATTTAATTAACTATAAGAGTTTGTACGAAGTATGAAAACCGTTAAATATCAACTCGGAGGTGAGACTTGAGTGAAACTTTCATTGCTTTTTCATAGTATTACAAAAGAGAATTAATTTGAAGCCAGTCTCGTTCGCTACGGAAGCGAATGCGACTGTGGACCGCCCGACTTTTGCCTTGAAGTCTTGGTCGCAAGTTTGTGGAATAGGTATAGGCTTGACTATTAATTAAGAAGTCTTTGATAATAAAGTTTTCTTTCGCTGTCTCATCTTTTGTTTTTAGCGAGAAAAATTACACTTCCTCGCACCTGTGAGTTTTCGGATTCATGTGCATTGTATCACTTGCTTCAAAAACGGTGGTGGAAAACATCTGAGGAAATGGGCATGCCTGAGAAATAATTTGCGACGTCGTTTTTAATGAAGTCGGTTGATTTTTATGTAAAAAGTTTTTATTTTGATATTTTTGTTTATTAATATACAAATAGGTACTTAGATAATTCTTTATTTTCCATTTGGTGTGATATTGCAATCAAAGTAATAAACAGATTTAGATTAAATTGAAAACAAAAATGATCATATAATGAAAAATACTGGGCCAAACTATGTCATTTTTTATAGGACCAAATGGAACCTATTCCGCATCAAACCCAAAAATAATTTAAATCTCAACCCCGAGTAATCCGAATTCCGATTTAAGTAATTCTTTTTTGGTGTTTGTTTCTACAAATTGACTGTATTTTTTTATGGCTATACACAGGTATATCCATAAAAAATACAGTCAAATTGTGAAACTTCTCCTCTTTGAAGTCGGATAAAAACAACCGAGTGTAATGGTATTTTAATCCTTATTTTCTTAAGACCTTTCCTTAAGATTTTCTCCGGCCATATTATTCTGCAGTATCTCAATTTATTTTTCTTTTATATCTCGATTGGCGCAGTGGTTGAACGATTATGGGTTCTACGCTACGGAATGCATATTTTTATAATCCTGCGATAGTCTAGATCTGGGTCAAAGTGCTAGTTTATGTGAGATAGGTAGATTTAAAATAATAATAATAATATTCCAAGACTATTCCCACAACGCCATCTAGTCCCAAGCGAAGAGCTTGCGTTATGGGTACTAAACAACTGATAAACATACTTATATATTTCTAAATACATACAAATATTTTAGATAAATTACATCCAGATACAGAACAAATGATCGTGCTCATCACACAAATATTTGTCCTGGATGGGAATCGAACCTCCGGCATTGCTCGCGACTGCGTCTGCGTGAAATTTTTACCCTTATTCCTTCGACTGCCTCGTAGTTTTAAAAATAAAACAAAGCCTGTGTTACTCGATGATAAGAGACCTTTCTAATGGTAGAAGATTGTTTAAATCGGTTCTGTAGTTTTTGAGTTAAATCCCTACAAACAAACATATCTTTCCTCTTTATATTATAAGTATAGTAGAAGAATAGAATAGAGTTTACAGTAGAAGTATATAATTATATTTTCATTTCAGTTTCCTTAGTAAAACCACACTAAAACCTCTCAATTAATATTTACTAACAAAACACCATCATATTTACAAACAGAAGACCATAAAATTATTCTAATAAGCTCAGTGGTCCCGCATTCGATTCCCGGAAACAATTATCTGATAGTAGTCGGTATACTGTGGTTATACAAGGCAGATATGAAACAGAAAATCAACTCCATTCAACGAGCGTGATGCGTGCACAGTTGCACACGTTTACACTGGCTGAAATGCTCAATATACGTCTCCAAAAATGTAAAAACTTAACGTATAGTTTTAATGAGGGAAAAGATTTTGAGCTTGCTTCGCTCATTTCCGTTTATTTTTGGTTGCACTTCCATTTTTATTTAACTAACTTACGCAGATTAAATACAACATTACATCGGTACTCGTATGCACAGAGATACATCACAATAACCCTTGGTAGGTTAGTCAGGATGACAAACTTCACTTGTGTTAACTTTAGATGTGATATACCTTTAACGAATGGCTTTTGACAGGCAGGCAGGCATCTGCTTTGCTCAAGTCAGACCGAAACCGCTAAGAATAGTTTGTATTATATTAGTGCTAACATCCCTATGGTTGTCTCTACTTACAGCATTTTGGCATAAAATATCAGGAAATTAGCAACTTTTAAACTTGATCATCATGAAAAAAAAATTGATAAGCCCACCCCTAGGCCAAAATCTGGGTACAAAATTACTGCACACACACATACCTTATTAGTGGTGTCCTTCAAAAATGTCAGAGGCGTAGTACTCTCAACTGACGTGCGTGTATGATCTGAAGAGAACGAAACAAAAGAAGTAATGTAAAAATCATAGCAGTAGGTGGCGTTCTGTAGTTTTCACCTATCCCAGGCTTGAGTACACGTATACACGAACACCGCACGCACGCACGGTACGTACGTTTGTGGCACTGCTGTTGACCTTTTGCATTTGTCTGGCAGGTGGTTCTTATCATACTAATTTATTATTTCAGTTCGCCCTGCGGCTTGGGCGGTCATAAGGAAATTGTTCTTGACTATTGCCAAGCTACGTATTTCGCCCACTTTTTGAGTATGTTGTTTGTGGTGCGATGTTTAGTAGTAATCATAAAGGTTTTGTATAATAAGAATAACCATAAATGTTTTGTTGATTGATTTATTCATACTTACTTTTGCCAAATGCTACACCCGTTTCATGTCGGATATTATACACAGGAAATACATACGACAGAAAACTAAAACGATAAAACAAAGTTAAACTAAAGAAGAATTATCTCGTTTATCCGTGAGTGCGTTTACTAACATTTAAAATCACATACGCAAACAGCTAGAACCAAAAACGCTATCTATAGGCCATATATTCTATTTTTTTTATGGCAAACTAAGCCGATGTCGACTATAATTCTGCCAATGTATAAAGTGAATTGGACATAAGTGCGCAAATAAATATAAAAGATATTAAAAAATCTATAATTGATACAGTTAAACTCAATGTAGATCTATCTAATAGGCAATATAATTATTGTATTCTATTTTCACTTTGCTTCTGGCAGCGACCAGTTACTCGGCCAACCATGCCATATTGCACATAACAACGATAAGACCTAGACAGAAAGAAAAAAAAAACATTCATTTTGTCAGGCACAGTAATTTTAACCGCGAAAACCATATATGTTTCAAAAAATACAAAACAAAAGACCTGAGCGAGGCTAAAAAGGCTCTTATCTCAACATGTAGCCACGATATTTAAAAAAAAATACCAGCACTGATAATCTTCCATGAACACACTTACAACAGACTATCCGACTAGGAGCCATAAAAAATAAATAAAAAATAAATAAAGATAAACAGCAATACACCAAATAATTAAAAAGTAAATCAAAAATAAAAAAAAAACCAAACAGTCTCCTGCGCCCCAGTTTCATTTTGTCGATCACATGTTATTATCTGTGGTCTGTAATCTATGACAAAATAAAAGAAAGCATGCGCTTTTTATTATCACCCTTATCGTCCTTATTATAATATCATTGGTTAAGACTCTTAACCAAAGATATTATAACATAAGTGAAAAGGTGTAGATTCTATAGATTATAAGCGCTCAGCAAGCAACACGTTAAAATGTGGCTGTTACCCAGGATTTGACTATACTTTGTATGTACGTAAACTTGAATTTGACTGTACTTTGTGGAAAAAAAATGACAAATATAATACTGAATTTGGACTACATACGAAAGACAAAAAATAAAACATTATAATTACAAAGGAAACGACAGAAAAAAATATACGAAAAACTAGGCGGTATGGTCGAAAGACTTTAGCCTACCCACTGGGCAAAAAAAAAGCGCGCGCACCCGGAGGGGGGGCTGTCAAACAGTAAATTATCTATGAAAAGATGATAAAGATCTATTATTTAGTTAAATTGTTGAAATACCGCGGTATTTTATTCCAGAATTAAGTAAAGAAAACAAAATGAAATACTTATCAAACAATAATACTACGAGTAATATCAAGAAACGATCACATGAATAGTGCGAGTGAACTACCTACTGTTTAACTTTTGTTTACGACTGTTTAGTGTGTGTGTAGTGTAATTGTGATTTGTGTTGATTGTGAAACGACAAAATCAAAAACAAAAGAGTTATGCTGCGGACTCGATTGCCTGATACGTTTAAAAACTTTGGGTAAGTTTTCTGACTAGTTCCTTTCTGAATACGTAGTAGGTGTTGTTTGTGTGTATTTAAATACGAAAAGAACCTACTGTTCTAACAGCACTAAAAGGCGGTGGCTGTCGTTCCAGCATCGACTAGCAGCGACTTTTAAACTCCCGCGGAATGTAGAAGTTTTATGAGACGAGGCCAACAAATAAGGTAGGTGGAAGCTCTTGTTTTAATGTAATTTATTTACTTAGTAACTATGTACCTACCATACTATATTATAGTATGTGGTACCTACTTATAACTTACAAGATAAGAGTAAGCCGTATGTATGATACCTACTTGCTATAGACATTTTTAAATCTAATGCGCCTTAAAAATAAGATAACTTTTTGCAAACACTGCTTCGACGTCTAAGGCATTTTTGCACACTATAAAGACATTCAATACTTAACTGTGTCCTAATGAATATAAGTCGACTTGTCTAGTGTAGCACCCTCTACTGCCGCTCTAATTTTGCTAAAATATTATGCTAGATGGCGCTACTGAGATAGTTTTTCTATAACATTGATTCGTTTCTCATACCTACTATAGTAGGTAGGTATCCTAAATCTCTCTGGCTCACCACGGTTTTTAGGGTTCCGTAGTCAACTAGGAACCCTTATAGTTTCGCCATGTCTGTCTGTCCGTCCGTCCGTCCTCGCTTAATCTCTGTGACCGTTAGCACTATAAAGCTGGAATGTGGTACCAATATGTGTATCAACCACGCCAACAAAGTGGTAAAATAAAAATTGGAAAAAATGTTTCATTAGGGTAGAGCCCCCCTACCTATATGTAAAGTGGAATGTGATTTTTTTTTTATTTCAACCCCAACGTGTGATATATTAATGGAAAGGTATTTAAAAATGAATAGAGATTTACTAAAATCATTTTTTGATAATGTCAATAATTTTGGAAATAAGCGCTACAAAAGTAAAAAACAATGTGTCCCCCCCCCCTCTAACTTTTGAACCATAAATTTAGAAAATATGAAAAAAATGTGAAATGAAAGAACTCTATAAGGACTTTCTAGGAAAATTATTTTGAACTTGGATGGAAACAACAGTTTTTGTACAAAAAAGACAAAAAGTTGTAAGTACAAAATAATTTCTGGACTAATTTTGTAGTATAATCGTATGCGGCAGTTAGTCTGACCTTGCGGTCTGACTGGCCGACGGGTAGGTAGGTAGGGGTCCAAATAAAGTACACGACTTGGTAGATAGTAATACTCTATTTAAGCCAACTTCTGTTACCCTAATCACGTCCAGGATTGAGGTAATAAGTACGCTGGGAACACTGGCCTGAACCGTAGTGCAGCTCTGCCGGCGGCCCTGCTCCTTCCCAGGTTGCACTTCTTGGTCTTCTGATCTCTCCCACTCGCCGCCAGGTAGGTTGTGAAGCGAGGGGGCTAAGGTGGAACATAAATCCTGGAAGCGCAGACACAAGGCAAGCGTTAGCAGAGCTCGGACCACGTAGCCGGGTCCAAAGGTCACAGTGTCCCAGCAGACAAAGAAAAAATAAAACAGCTGCTACTAGACACAAATTTAGAGAGAAGAAACACCTTACAATAGAAACACTTAAGCAATGCATGGAAACTTACCCCAGCGGGATTTCCGATTAGGAATTGTTTTAGAACAATAAGTAAGTATTAAGTAGGAAGTACGTTATTAGAAAGCAGTTCGGGGAACGTGTGACACAGCCGTCACGTATGATGCCTTCAAGTGGTCTGTCCGTTGAATTTTACGAATAATTACGAATGCACCCGAGCCACCGAGGTGAGCCGAACGATCGCGCGCGGCACAACCAGTTTTTAACTCGTTTAGAGATGCGTAGGCGCAATAGATACGAGGACCTTTGTGTTAACAATTAATATTGGGTTCCGTAGTATGTTTTTATGCGAAATTAATTATATTATAATGTAGTTTAAATTGGTAAGTAGTAAGTTGTGTTTCTTTTAGTATAATAAAGGTGTTTTATTAATAGTTTTAAGAATAAATCTATTGTAAATATTGTAATTTTCTAATTTCTAACCTATTCTTAGATTTAGCAAGGTACAACGTTACAGTACCCCGCCGCAAAGTGAAGGATTTTTCGTACTTAGAATAGAAAAATCCGCTATCACTACCAACTGCAAACTTACTAATACGTTCATGCTAACATTCATACTTCACGCTTACATAAAAGGTATCACACCGTCTGTAAGTCTTTTAGTTTATGACTTGAGACCTTAATAAACAGAGTAACAATTATATAGTATCAATTGTTCTCGTTAGTAAGTTTGTATGTAATAACTAATACAATTTTTAATACATAAGTTAAGTAGATAAGATGTTACTATTAGGACTAGGTTAGATATAGGTATTAGCTATTATAATTATTATGTTTTATAATTTGTGATTTTAATATCTTTGATATGCCAGGAACCTAGTGGTTTTCCAGACATATCGGCTAACTCGTAGACAAGAGGAGACTTTTTACCGATTATTTTACATTTTATAAATTTCGGTGCTAACTTTTTATTAAAATATTTGTCCTTGTCACTAAGATAAAACGTCTTTCTCCACACCATATCACCAACATTAAATTCAGCCGGTTTTCGGCGTAAATTATAATGTTGAGAATTACGACTGTGAGCTTGTAGAAGTAGTGACTGAACTTTATTAAAGATAGAAGATAGGACACCTATGTTCTCCGCGTAGAAATCGCGAGGTTGAAAAGTTAAATTATCATCAGTATCAGTATCGATATAATGTGTACCGCAAGTTACTAGTTCACGTCCGTATACAAGAAATGAAGGGGTGTAGCCCGTAACTTCATTTACGGAACAATTCACAGCGAATTGTATTTTAGGTACTAATAGATCCCAAATACGATGATCGTTAGAGATGAACGTGGAGATGGCAGTCATTATCGTTTTATTATAACGTTCAACTGTGTTTACATGCGGTGAATATTTAGGCGTAAAATGCAACTTAGGAACTTTATATTTATCTAGCATTTGTTTTAGCGTGGTACTTACAAATTGTTTACCATTATCCAAAATCACAGTGGAGGGAATGCCATGTATTAGGAATACATGTTCCTCCAGTATTTTAGTAATAATTTCTGCGGTAGCGCGCTTGATTGGAAATAGTAAGCAATACTTACTAAAACAACAAGTGACAACTAGAATAAAGGTGTTTTGTTTTCTAGTAGGAGGTAGGGGTCCTACTAGGTCTATGCTAATAACTTGGAAAGGTCTAGTACAATGTTTAGGTCTACCCATTTCACCTAGAATCGCGTGATTTTGGTGTTTGTGCGCGATGCAAGTATCGCAAGAAGTGACAGCTTTGACAACGTCTGCATGCATACCAGGCCAGAAATAACTGAGACTTAAACGTTTAAAAGTTTTAAAAATTCCGAAATGACCAGCTGTTAGATCAGAGTGGTTTTCGAGCACAATAGCTTGTCTCGACTCAGCAGGGATTACTTTTTTCCACTCAAACTCTTTATGTAAAGGGTTATTAGTTTTTGAATAACGGAATAAACGATTGTTTTTAATTAGGTAATTAGGAAATGAAGTAGGAGAATTCTGACAACCATGAAATATATTTAAGTACCACTGATCACTGGTGTTAGGTAGAATATTATTAGAATCTATAGCTGAAATTTTACATGAACGTGATAATGCATCAGGGATAACATTATCAACGCCACGCCTGTGTTTAATTTCAAAATTAAAGGCTGATAGACGGACACCCCAGCGAGCTAACCGTCCAGTTGGGTTGCTTAGACTTAGGAACCACTTGAGAGCTGAATGGTCAGTGTAGACGACAAACTTTATACCATTATCAAGATAGCATCTCCAGTGTTCCAAAGCTACTAATACAGCCAAAGCTTCACGCTCCGTAATGCTATAGTTCCTTTCAGGTCCAGTCAAAGTTCTACTATAGTAGGCTATAGGGTGTTCAACTCCTTCCATGGTTTGGGTTAGCATACCTCCAACACCATAGTCGCTAGCATCAGTATGCACTTGAAAGGGAAGGTTAAAATTAGGACAAGATAGAATAGGGGCAGAAACTAGTAGTTCTCTTAATTTATTAAAGGACTCTTCAGCTTGGGTAGTCCAAGCAAAAGGATTAGTTTTTTTATTAGTAGAAGTTAATTTGTTTAACGGACCAGCGATTGAGCTAAAGTTAGGGACAAACTTCCGGTACCACGAAGCTATACCTAAAAATCGCTTAACTTCTTTTTTATTTGTAGGTGTAGGGTAGTTGACAATAGTATCAATTTTAGAAGGATCAACATGAAGACCTTTAGAGTTGATCACATAGCCAAGGTATTTAAGCTCATTACGAAAGAAAACAGATTTTTCATAGTTAATAGTTAAATTAGCCATTTTTAGTTTTTTATGAACTCTCAGCAGTAGAGAAATATGAGATTCAAAATCAGAACTAGCCACAACGATATCATCTATGTAAACAAATACCGAGTTTTCAAATTCAGGTCCATAGAACAAGTTATCAACCAGTCTTTGTTGTGTAGCCGGTGAGTTTGTCAACCCGAATGGCATAGTGACAAATCTGTAGGTACCACGATGCGGAATGTAGAACGCAGTTTTGTTACGGTCAATTTCAGAAATTGGAATCTGCCAAAAGGCTTTAGATAGATCTATACTACTTAGGTATTTAGCATTTTTCAGGTTGTCTAGAATCTCAGATATGTAGGGTAACTTGTAGGCATCCTTTTTAGTCACCGAGTTTAGTTTCCTGCTATCTAGACAGAATCTAAGCTTGCCATCTTTTTTAGGTACAAGCAAGACAGGTGACGACCAAGGGCTCTCGCATTCTTCAACCACACCTAGCGCTAGCATTTCATCCAGCTCTTCAGATAAAATTCGTTGCTTTTCTGGAGAAACGCGGTAATATCTTTGCCTAATAGGTAAAGAATTTCCAGTATCAATGTTATGAGTGACTAGATTAGTTCTACCCAAACCACACTTTTCAGTAGAAATTTCCTTAAATTGATCGATGACATTATCAGCGGTAACACGTTGATCTTTAGTAAGTTCATTGTAGGAATGTAACGTACTATTAGCTTCAGAGACCGTGTTTACATTAGTAGGACAATTAGACAAACTATGCAGCGAAATAGAATTAGAAAATTTTGGGAAGAGATTAAATTTTGACCAAAAATCGACACCGAGAATGAGATTGGTTTTTATAGTAGGTATAACATAAGCTTTTAAAATATGAAACTGTTTTTCGAAAGTTACGGGTAAATTAACATAACCAATAGTAGGTAAATTTTCACCTCCTGCAGCAGTGAAGGTTTTTAGGTCTTTATGAATAGCTAGGCCGATTGATTTTAGATATTCAAAACAATTGTTACCTAGAATATTTGCTACTGAGCCAGAGTCTAGTAACCCACACAATGTGATATTACCTACCTGGACAGCTGCATAGGGACGTATATCATCTATAGGTTTTTTATCGAAGATTGTTGTAACAAAATAGCTTGAAAAGAAAGTTTTAATAGTTGATAGCCAATTTTTCCAATCGTTTTCATCAAAGTTTTTAGAATTTTTAGTTTTAGTTTTGTCGTTTATTTTACAACAATCTTCAATAGTTAGTTTTTTGAATTAGTTTTTGTATGACACTTAGGGCAATCTGGATATTTTACATTTTTAGTTCCACATTTAAAACAAATAGGGTACCTGTCAGCTTTACATTGACTCAAGGGATGATCAGAGTTACGACAACGTGGACAGAAAACAGACTTAGTATTTGAACTAGGCTGTGATATAGCAGCTACACTAGTGTTTGGTTTTTTATTGAGATGATAAGAATTATTATTACCATGTTGATGTTTAAAATTAGCTTTAGTGTAAGATGAATTATTGTCGGAATTGTTATTATATTTATGTTGATTGTAGAATTTAGGTTTATTTGAATTTGATTCATTAAATTTTGAGAAGGCCAGATCTGGAGCCAAGGTTTCACCTGTAACTCTAGGAGGTTCTTTAAATTGAGAAGTTAAGGACTGTATTCTTTCAAAGTTCCTGCAGATTGCTTTTAAGCTGTCTATAGAATTTATTGATGATGAGTTAGAAGACAGCACACTAGCATAACAAGGTCGAATATTATGTAGAAGGATTTCTAGTTTCTCTTGTTCTGATATATCTTTACTAAGCCTGGAGAATAATTCTTTCATTTTAGCAAAATAGATTGTGATGGTCTCAGTATCACCTTGAGTGCGCTGCCGGATTTCAGACAGAAGTCGGTAGTCATAGTCAAACTGACTGAAATCTTCAACCAGTACTGCTACAAGTTCCTCCCATGTAGACACAGAGGTTCTGATGCTACGGTACCAATGCAACGCATCACCCGTAAATATTTCCGTGGCATAAGCTAACAATTTAGAGGAAGGTATGTTCCTAGCCGTGCTGTACTCCCTCACTCTTTGTATGAAGGCGTGAACGCACGATTTGCCATTATACTTTAGTTTTTGTAAATCACTAATATGCGAACGGTCACAATGTATCGACACGTTAGGTGGAACATCACTAGAAGCAATAGGATCAACCACTTCTGATACAGGCTCACAGCTAGTAGGATTAGCTGTTTTATTTAAAGTATCTAGTTTAGCCGAAAGTGCAGTAATATTTTTTGATAATGATTTTATTTTCCCTGCATATTTTGGATCTGAATCATCTAAACGGTTTATACGGTGATATAGGTGATTGCATAAAGCCCTAGTACGTTCGAAGAGATTATTATCGAACTTATCCTCAAGATTCTTTACGCGTGATAATAGCTCGCTTAGAGATGTGCTAACACCCGCAATATCAACGTCCGGTTCTATGCCCGATTCACTAATATCAGAAGTAGGAATAATAGGTGTAAGTTTATTGATTTGTTTACGGAGTTCAAGTACCGTTGACGCAGGCTCCTCGCCTCTAATAAGCACCTCGTACACTAATTCGTTCTTGTTTAGCAAAAAGAATTTAATAGGGTAGGTTTCCATGACGCTTAAAGTGCGGAAATTAAGAAAATGAAAACAGAAATAGATTACTAATTAATGAATAGTATATGAAATGGTGTTCTTTACAACTAGAAGTAACTACCTACCACCTTTTACTACGATGAGGTGATGAAAAATGAAAAAACCCAAATAAATAAAATTGAAATGAGAAAAAAAATAGTGGGTAGGTGAAAAATAAAATAAAAAAATTATAGAACAGAAAAGTAAGGAAGAAAAAAAAAAATGTGCGAACTGTTACGTATAACAATAATTAATAGTATTTAACTATTTAGAAATAGTTAAAAAGCAGTTTATTGTACTTACACTATATAATATTTAAAAAAAAAAAAAAAATGTAGGTAGATTTCTCTTTTAAATAATAACCGTTATGTGCTTTCCAAATGTAGCGAATACAATACGCAACAGTTAACAATGAACATAAAACAGAAAGAAAAAAAAATAAAAGACACACACAGAAAATAAATTAAGAAATCAGGAAAAGAGTACAGTATAGTATAATACTATGACCAATTACGTACCAGTTCGCTGAGTCACCGTCTCGTTCACAATATGTTGTAGGTGGAAGACTATCCAGCAGCTGACCATGAATCTAGAAACTAGACGTGATTAGGCAACAGAAACCACGGTAAGGGCGCCACTGCGGCAGTTAGTCAGACCTTGCGGTCTGACTGGCCGACGGGTAGGTAGGTAGGGGTCCAAATAAAGTACACGACTTGGTAGATAGTAATACTCTATTTAAGCCAACTTCTGTTACCCTAATCACGTCCAGGATTGAGGTAATAAGTACGCTGGGAACACTGGCCTGAACCGTAGTGCAGCTCTGCCGGCGGCCCTGCTCCTTCCCAGGTTGCACTTCTTGGTCTTCTGATCTCTCCCACTCGCCGCCAGGTAGGTTGTGAAGCGAGGGGGCTAAGGTGGAACATAAATCCTGGAAGCGCAGACACAAGGCAAGCGTTAGCAGAGCTCGGACCACGTAGCCGGGTCCAAAGGTCACAGTGTCCCAGCAGACAAAGAAAAAATAAAACAGCTGCTACTAGACACAAATTTAGAGAGAAGAAACACCTTACAATAGAAACACTTAAGCAATGCATGGAAACTTACCCCAGCGGGATTTCCGATTAGGAATTGTTTTAGAACAATAAGTAAGTATTAAGTAGGAAGTACGTTATTAGAAAGCAGTTCGGGGAACGTGTGACACAGCCGTCACGTATGATGCCTTCAAGTGGTCTGGGTCTGTCCGTTGAATTTTACGAATAATTACGAATGCACCCGAGCCACCGAGGTGAGCCGAACGATCGCGCGCGGCAC
Source organism: Euplexia lucipara (assembly GCA_921972225.1). NCBI lineage: Eukaryota > Metazoa > Arthropoda > Insecta > Lepidoptera > Noctuidae > Euplexia > Euplexia lucipara. The sequence continues at coordinate 17,267,292 of OV179161.1, read as the reverse complement.
AACCAGTTTTTAACTCGTTTAGAGATGCGTAGGCGCAATAGATACGAGGACCTTTGTGTTAACAATTAATATTGGGTTCCGTAGTATGTTTTTATGCGAAATTAATTATATTATAATGTAGTTTAAATTGGTAAGTAGTAAGTTGTGTTTCTTTTAGTATAATAAAGGTGTTTTATTAATAGTTTTAAGAATAAATCTATTGTAAATATTGTAATTTTCTAATTTCTAACCTATTCTTAGATTTAGCAAGGTACAACGTTACACGTATATGCAAGCATTTTGAACACTTATTATGACGGACGGGAAACTACGGAACCCTACACTGAGCGTGGCCCGACACGCTCTTGGCCGGTTTTTTATTGCGCAGACGACGCGCGACGCGAGTTTTGATAAGCGCGTTCTTAACGCGTATTATTATTATTCCGAGTGTGTTGTGTGATAGGTGGGACAGTCCCCAGCTGGCTCACTAAATACGGCTACACACATAGTGTGTAGTTTATTTGTATACTAACGATAGGTCATTAAAAATCTTAATAACAACTTGTTATGGATCCTTGGTCTGAATGAAAACATCAGAATTACATAAGACAATCCCCCAAAAAGCCCGCCCTTCGCAATTTCCTAGTAGATACTTTTGCTAGGAAGAAGAAGTGCCGAAACAAACTTCTCAGCAACATAGTTCACGTATAAACGTTTTAACATACCGACCGGCTTGCGTTGGCTGAGCGTACTGATTGTGTTTTACAAGCGCAAAGCTCGTAAGAAAATCGTCGTGTGCAAAGACCCATAAAATAGAATAAATAAATGGAAATGCCCATTTGCTGAAGAAACTGAGGTTAAGTGATGCACATTGAAGAAACAAATGATAGGCATTAGGATTGACATCACAGATTAAAATAGTACGTAATACGTTTACAGATGAGAAAAACAAAAATAAAAAAAAACAAAATCAAAATCGTTTGTTTGGGATACATGGGTTATATTACAACATGGCGAGAAATGGGCATTTTCCTTTAACCTGCTTACAATTTAAGATTACAGAGAGCGAAGCTAAGTAGATTAACTTAGCCGATAGGTGTGGATAGCTTAGCAGTGGGTTGCTAAGAAGCACCGCCTTCATTGCTTTTTGTTAATATCTCTTATAGAAGATAGCCTCCTACTTTCCAATGCCTTTCCTTCGGAAAACATGTATCCGTCAAGATTAAATGAATTACTTGAATTGCACGACTTGGTTATTGAGATTACCTAAACGGATTGTCTTCAACTTATTTCTTTGGTGTTTATGGTGACTTTTCTTCTTCTTAGTATGTTGATAGCGATCTATCCATTCTTTTCTATGCCTAAAGAGGAAATGTTTGATTGTTTGTTTGTTTGCACGGAATAGGCTCCGAAACTACTGGACCGATTTGAACAATTCTTTCACCGTTGGAAAGCTACACTATCCCCGGATGACATAGGCTACTTTTTATCCCTGTATTCCCACGGGAACGGGAACTAAGCGGGTGAAACCGCATGACGTCTGCTAGTATATTATAAATGAGAAAGTATCGCTGTTTGTTTGTCGGCTTTTTAAGACAAAACGGCTAAACGGATGGTTATGATATTTGGCAAGGACATAAAGATAATATACTGCAGACGGACATACTTCTTCTTTTGGAAAATTCACTAAAAATATATGAAGAAGATTCATTATCTTAAACATTTTTCAACTGCAGCGCCATTTTGAATGACATGAGAGGTGAGAAATGTCTGCCCAGACCGTTACCCAGGTAATAATTTGATATTTGACAAGGCCTTAGCTAAAATTAGAAGGTAACACAGCATAAAACGATTGACTCTCATTTTAAGGCGTACTGAAGTTTGCCGGGGTAGGTACCTAGTAGGTAATACTTGTAATTTAATCTTTTAACTAAGGTACTTTATCAGGTTCCTAGTAATCTTTATGTAATCACAAATCAATAATCTTCTATTTCGAAGGACCGACTAAAAAAAGATCATACGAAAATATTTAACTACGACGAGAAGCACGTGTTTAGATTATACAAACTTCCCCAATACGAAATCTGATCCTCAATTTCCAATCTCAAAGAAAAACCAACCTTAACATGAGATTCAGAGGGTTGACTTTCAAGGGTAATGATAACCTACGTCTTGTTTATTAGTACACGTTGTTAGGTATCTATTATTTTGTAAGAAACGCGAACCGTATTTTGTTGTAAACGCTTGCAATTAATACTGTTCGCTAGAAATAATTAATATTAAATTACGTTTGTTGTTTGGTACGAAGTGAAAGATTAGATCGGGGAATAGAATAAACTTTTAAGAGTAGGATCTATATTGAATAAAGAAAATGTAGACTAGCAGGGCTATAGGCCCTGCCCACGTAACAAAAAACGTAACGTAACGTTTGTCACGTAATAAAAAAATAACGCCGATACATCGAGTCAAAATGTCGCAAGACGTCACTAGCCAGTACAGTTTATACTAGGTAATGACGTTACAACCTCCCTCACCTCCCCCTCTCCTCAATTTTAATGCGCTTAATCTAAACAGTATTCCATCAATTTGAAAAAGAAAAAAATACGTGTCGAATATTTTCTTGTAATCTAGATGGCGGACTAAAAATTAAAATTTTGTGAAATAGCCCATTGCCAGTGACTAAACTGGAGTTCAGTTTCACACCGAATTTTGATGAAAACTAAGAATTCACATAAAAATGGTATTGCACTCTAAGTGGACTTCAAGTTATAAATAATAAAATAAAATAAAATAAAATACATTTATTTCAAGCAACAAAAACTCATATAGGTACACATCACAAATATATATAAATAAAACTAAAAATACATATTTAACAGAACAAAAAGATCTTAAATCTAAACGGCCCTGCTGACGGCAACATGCCTATCACAGCAGTGCCGTAAGTATGGGCAGGCCATCCGGTCCGCGATCATTGCCAGGACAGTCAAGTGTTGGAGCTGCCCCACACCCTCCGCACCAAAGACGCGCCCCGCTTGCGCATGGTCGCGTAGAAGCAATCTGTGCGTGCCTCAGCAAACATACCTGAGGCGCTACAGTAGCGAGGCAGCCCCAACACAGCCCTGAGTGCGTGTTATGGTGACTATCAAACGGGATACGGTGCGCTTTGTCACATCTCTTCGAGAGCGCATCGAAGTCATCCTACATGACTGATGATAGTCAATACGATACTAGCTGTTTGATAGTTAATCGTTGAATAGGTACTTTAGCCAGCAATCATCACTATGAACTGACATACGCAATATCCTTGCTGGTGAGTGTAACGGATATAATTATCGTTAATAGCAGGCGCACAGATAGATCGAAGGCTCAGATCCAGCCGTCCCTTGCTGCCCTCTCCCAGCGACGCCCTAAGCCGAGGCCCGTACCCCGCAGGGGTTCCTTAGCGTAGTCGCTTAGTTTTTAAGTTTATTGACTATTAAACGGGATACGGTGCGCTTTGTCACATCTCTGCGAGAGCGCATGAAGTCATCCTACATGACTGATGATAGTCAATACGATACTAGCTGTTTGATAGTTAATTGTTGAATACTTTAGCCAGCAATCATCACTATGAACTGACATACGCAATATCCTTACTGGTGAGTGTAACGGATTTAATTATTGTTAATAGCAGGCGCACAGATAGATCGAAGGCTCAGATCCAGCCGTCCCTTGCTGCCCTCTTCCAGCGACGCCCTAAGCCGAGGCCCGTACCCCGCAGGGGGTCCTTAGCGTAGTCGCAAAAAAAATCACAAATCGGTTATATAATCTGGCTGGAGGTCTTAATTATTTTTGAGTTAAGTCATCTCTACAAGATTGCCCGGTTAAGCTGTACACGTCTTCATCTAGGACACGACTACGAGATGCCCCACAAAAAAAAACTTCAAATTATGATGACTATCACACGGGATACGGTGCGCTTTGTCACATCTCTGCGAGTGCGCATGATGTCATCCTATGATTATGACCCTGAAAGAAACTCCCTTGCGTTATCAATATTTCATATTAACCAGCGTCAGACAGCATCTGTCTGGCATTACCGCTGAAATGAGCCTTTTGGCGCAGCCCTGGGACATGCCATTTATTTGTTTACTGTTTTTTTCGTTATTTTTTTACAGTTTTTTACAGTGTATGTGCATGTTTTAACCTGTTGCCGATAAATATTATATTTTCTTTCTTTCTTTCGTTTCTGAGCCGTAGTACACCTAAGTGGTTTACGGATAAAGTTAACCCGGGTATTCCGGGGTTAACTTTCTTTATCCGTGGTTCATCAAGGTATTCCACGGTTATTTTTCTATATTCGTAGCACACACAACATCATCATCATCATCATCCCATTTCCGCGTCAGTCTCATCCACGGTACTCCCGCAATGGCAACAATGTCGACCGCCCATCTCTCTGCAGGACACACAACATTTAACATAATTTCCGGCAGTTTCCTAGGGCAGTGAACCATAGGTACTTGTTTGTGACATGAGAGTATTTGGTGACTAAACATATCTTAATGATTTGAGCGAAATCCCTTCAGCACAGATAAATCCACCCAGTCATAATAGCGAATAATTCCACAGCCATCTGCTAATTTGAGAACTGTACAACCATGCACCCTCTTAAGAAGAAAATCCAGATATTATGAAGCTTCGAAATACTAACAAAAACATAATTGAATACCGTTTCAATTCTCCCCTCTTTCCTCTCATGACTTAGCCCACCAGCTAATCTGTCGAAGATACCCGCCAAGAGAAAGGCTTATGTGTTCCTAGCATGTTTTCGTTAGCGATACAAACGAGGCGAGGCCGACTTCCCGCTAACAGACGATTAATTTAGATCATGTCATGCTTAACACTGCTTTTTAAAGAGAAATTGCCTGGCTGTGTACATTGTTGTGTCAGTTCGGAGTGGTGTATAAAGGGTTGTGTTTAATAAACAATCGTCCGCAGTCTTGTGTACCTATTGCACTAGTATTCTATGGATATTACTTGCAGTGCTATTCTAAAAAGTGTATTTGCGAAATCACTTCAGAATCCGCAGTGAAATCATGTGAAATTAAAATATCGTATTCTTAAATGGAGTAATTTCGACACTGGCGCCACCAAGTGATGATCAAAGTGAGACGAACTAAAACGGGTGAGTATTTTGACGTTGACATGTGAATACCGAAACTTATACAGGCGACATGAGAAGCGCAATAAGTATGAATTTCGAGATGATTTGCGAAATGACTTATCATAATGCGTAGTTGTGTGACCTGAGGATTGCTAAGGATTCTTGTGCACCTCTGACAGGTTTCTTGTGCGTATTCAAATATCCATACGTGTCTGAATATGAACTTATCACTTGCTTCAAAAATGGTAAAGGACAAAATCGCGAAAAACCAACGGCATGTGATGCCAAGTCTGAGGTAGGTGGCATTAAAATTCTGACTATAGGTAGGTGTGACTTGCCCCAAGAAAAACAAAGATTAGCGATAACCAAAGAGATTTAAAATACTATAGAGCGGGCATGTCAAGGAAATGTCATAGAAAAACTTTGATCCCATGTCTCAGTAACGCCATCTAGAATAATATATGAATATTGGAGCGGCAGCGGAGCGTACTACAAAAAACTCATAGACTTGTATCCAGCAGGACACACTTTTTCGGACGAAAATTTTGTTCGTGATGTCCGGTCTATAGATATTGAATGTCTTTGGCGATAACGAAGTTCAATTAACTTGAAATGTACGGAACTAAGCATTTCGGAAGCTTAAGAGTTACACTAAAGGTTAATGTCGACAGCAGGAAAAATCTTTTGATTGGCCTTATAAAAGATAAAGATACCGAGCTGGTATCCGCACGTCAAAGCGCGTGTTTTGCATATAGGTCATAATCTATCACGCGGGCCCAGTGTGAATTGGTAGATGTCACATGTCTTCGAATTTTTGGTTCTAGGACATGCCGGTTTCCTCACGATGTTTTCCTTCACCGTTTTTGAGAGCAGTGGTGATGAAATAAATTACACAAAGTAATGCGCCTGCCTGGGTTTGAACCCACGACTTACTGTTCGTAAGTCGGGGCCGCCACCACTGGGCCACCGCTGCTCTCACTAGATTGATTTGCTTGATAGGCCTTCTTTTATTATCTGTCAACTATCTGTATTAGGCAAATGAGGCTTTTGACTTTATTTTACTCATATAAAAAGTAAGTAAAATTTGTCAGTCAGTAGATATCTATGTTACGGAGTAAACACTAATGAAAAGTTACACTATCGAGAAGTACTACAGGAATCATTGTATAGTAATCTATTCAAACGGAATCTCGTGCATACGTAGCTGGTTGAAATTATTTTAGTAAAAAATACATAGGTAGTTGCTAAGAACACTAAGCAAAGTAACCATCTTCTACATACTAAACAAGATTTATTTAATTGTTCCTGACCGTTACTAGAACTTCTTCGTGAAGAAAATACGCTCTGTTTTCCTTAAGAAAACTCGTACCATACGAAGGAAACACCAAAACAAGTACCTCAGGCAAACTCGTAAGAATCAACTCCCCGCATCGGGCTAGTTTCAGCGCATACGGCCAACATCTTTTAACCATTATGCTAAGCAGAACACGACTTACTGGAAAGTAGAAAATAATCAACACAGGAAATAAATCGAGCGATAATCCAAATTAAACCATCGTTGTCATTAGTAATAACAATATTATGTTTATTTAGACTAAATAATTAAGCTTAATACAAAAATATCAATTAAGAACTAAGAAACAAAATGTACAATTAGGCAGCTTAACTAAATGAACTCCTAGCTTCCAAACTAGGTAAATAACCTGTATCTTGTGGAGAAATACAATGAAAACTAATGATATTGAGACATTATAACTTATGAGAAATATTAGATTCCACTAAAAATCGTTTTAGTTTTTAAAGGACAAAGAATTTTTACATAAAAAAATATTATTATATTCCACAACTTTCACATATCGCCATCTAGTTCTTTACTAAGCTGAGCTTGTGCTATAAGTAGGTACTAGAAAACTAATAAACAAACAGACAACAACAACACAACTGATAAACATACCTGTATATTTCTAAATTAAATACATTCACATTATAGATAAATTACACCCAGACACAGCACAAATGGTCGTGCTCATCACATAAACATTAAATCCCCACTGCCAGGCAAATGCCTTTTTTCTTACCACAGAAGGTACGACGCTTGCTTAAGGTGAACCCTTTCCAATAAAACAATAAATATCAAAATCGGACTACTCTGTAGAAAGTTAGGCGTGGTCCTTCGGAACGTCCTCCTTTTTTTTGTGATGAGCCTGTATTTCTCAAAATAATAGCAGCGGTATAAACACGATACCTTTAACATTCGTATTACATCACACACATCATTAGTTTATCTCAATAACAATCAGGATTTTTCAGCATATAAAATAGCATTGAATACCTTCCTTCTCTTTCAATAGTTCCTTGAAGCAATATTTCCACGAAAGTGGCATTAACGATTAAAAATCAAACGTCCCACATAATAAGTAGAAATGGCGACATTTGCCAAATTTTCAAAAGCAATCTCCGTTTTTGAAGTAGCGAACAATAAAATGGCTGCCGCTTCCGAACGCATCTTGCGAGTATGAAATAATGATATTGCCTTTGGCAGCACACGTTGTTGCTTTAAAGCCGAAAGATGTCGCCATTTTGTTAGGGAGCAAAATTTTAAAAAGAATATAGGTAGCCAAGTGCTCGGGACAGACGCTGGAAAAAATATTATTAATTGTATCGTATTTGGATTGATCTTTTCTGACTTTAGATAATAAATATGCAAAGTTTGTTTGTTTTTTTTTTACGCAATAATCTTTGGAAGTAACAGTCGGATTTGAATCGTTCTTTTTTATCTTGGTAGCCTAATTCAGTAAGTTACAGGCTATTAGAATTTTTCAAATAAGGTTAAACTAGGGAGTACACGAGAGTTGTAAATAGGTGGTTGTTGGTTTGTCAATCGTAATATAGTTGGTTGGTGAGTTAAATTATTAATGCCGGATAATTTAACAACAGACAAAATATCGTAAAAAAACAGTCTGGCTAATAATGAAAACATCAATCGGTTACGAGATCAATTTTCGTCCCATAAAGTCGGAACTATATCTGTTACATACTGCAATACTTTTCTAAAAGGCTTTATACAATTCATTGTTAAGTTAAACGCTCCACGCAATTCATGGCGTCACCCCTGGAATGCTGGCCATTCCCCCAGGAAAATAACCGCAGTGTTACACCCCTGACACCTAACTTGAATGAGGAAAAAAAGGTCTGCTAAAACATTACACCGAGTGACCTACTTCCCTTATTTGGTCAATTGTTTATCTCCCTTTTGTAAAACATGAAATAAATAAATAGAATGGAAAGCTATTTTCAAATTATGACATGCCCGTAAGCGCACATGAAGTGAACTTCAATTTGTTTTTCAAATTATTCACTTTGTGTGTTTGTTTATAATGTTGTCAGGCAATGTTTATTTATTTCTTTATTTAGTACATGGAGGACTTACAGCTAATAAAAACAAACAAAACAAAAACAGAAACCATAGTCACCAGAAAGATGAAAGATTCACCAGATTTGAGAGGGATGGAAATGCCCGCGCTAAATCTTAGAAAAATATTTTAAAAGTCTTCAAAACATAAAGTTTATAGATACAGGATTTATCTAATAATAAATAAATAATAATAATATAAATATGAGTTTGTTTACTGTGGAATAAATGTTATAAAGATTTTTTTTAAATCGTTTGGTAAGAAATTAACATTATAAATTGAGTTTATCATGAAATTATAGTAGGTACTGGAGTTATTCTGTTACATATACTATTTATGTTACAACATAACTTATTTATGTAAACTGTCTTTGACCTAACTTTTATCGCTATCCTAAACTAGGTAGGTTAATAAGTACAAGCGTCTACAAAAGTCGATTAATATGCTACTAAAATACATCGTCCCAATTAACACAAAATGGTTTAGTATCATAGCTAAGTTGTCTCCAAATTCATGGCTTAAGTTTTTTGAAGTAGGTACAATTGTTTAGGATACGATGAGGCTGACATACACTATGCTTAAAAGCCCTTATAAATAAACAAATTAAGAAAAAAGAAACTTAAAATTTACAATAAAAAGCACCATTTACCTTTACGCTATTGAAAAGAAGATGAAACAGAAAAGAGGAACGATGAATCGCCCAATTATCACAAAATTACTCGTAATATTTACTCCCATTCAAAATTAGGACTGAATACGTAATCGCGTTGTGACAGAAAAAAATCTTTAATATTCAACCTTTGATCTTTGTAGGAAGTTAAAAAAGGAACCTATACTTAGCCCCGGGCAGGGAGGGCGGAGGGACCTCAACATAGAGTATGAAAAAAACTAAGAGAAGGGACAGAATTTTGATCGATTCGATATTAAATTATCTAAAATTAAAGTACCTTTAGGAAGGAACAACTAAAACCATTTTAATGTTTATTGTTTATTTAAAGTTTGACGTTTGTAATGACTTGTAATGAATAAATGATTGAACCTTGACTTTCACTTTGAAACTTATCCAGAAGGCTTCAAGGTACTACGCGTCACTTCTCAGTAACTCTGTTCGCAGATGTGTGAATGTTCTTTAAGAAGAACATTCACACATCTGCACTTGTTAAAACAAGTAGTTACCTATTAAGGTATTACTAACTTCATAAATCTTTAAAAATAATTAGATGTTAGTTAAAACATGATGTTCTATGGAAGTTATAGGAATTTTTTAAAGATTATTTAAAATGAAAAAATACAATAGATTAAAAGCTTATTACACAGGTCTCTTGTTTTAGAATCGAAATACTTCACTTTCATTATTGAAAGTTGTTCATATTACGGTTAGCTCACACTGTAAGACATTGGTTTGCGATTTAAAAAAACATAAGTAATACAACCCCTTTTTTTTAAGGATGGGAAATCATCAAATGACTCCTCCCGCTCTGGGCGAAGCGGAAGGGAGTGTCAGACTCTTACTGACTAAAACCCATTCGTGTTCCTCTTAATGCCTTTTGCGTTCCAGGGCCGCGGTGACTCTTGCGAACAAATTCCGCGACCCCGGTAGGAAGTAATACAACCCTGGATTTATACAATTGTGTCAATTTATTAATCTTCATCACATTATTTCATTAAGCATATAATTTGTAGGCAAACAAGGAAAGTGATACTATGTTGGCACATCTGCCTCATTTTTAAGATCCATGCGCGAAACGAAACGCAAAATTTCAATTCGTGAATTTGTTATTTAAATTGGTTAACTCAGCTGACGGTAATTACTTATTCTTTTACTTTAGTTATAACTTGAACACAGTTGCGTTAATCAATCCAATTTTGTGTGTATTAAAGTAAAAATTATTATCGGGTGGTTGATTCGATTCTTTTATATACCTACTGATTTTAGGTTTAATTTTAATAAAACTTCGTATTGATTTATTGTGACTATACTCGTTTCAAAATCCTTAATTTTGGACAAAATAATTATTAAAAATGGCTTATTCTTTGGCCAAAGAATTAGCATTGCCATCCAACGTGGCAATGTTGCCAGTCTTCTGGGCATGTTTCCAGATGACAGCGATGGGGAGGAGTACTTTGACACCTGAGTGTTCTGATTTTGTTTTTACTAGGAGTTTATGTTTTTTTCGTTACTATTTTATTTGTAGTAAGTTTAAGTGTACATATTTAATTTATTTTAATTAGTTTTATTGTATAGTTGTATTTTACAGAAAAAAAATCATGATGATAAACAAAATAATTACAATCGTAAATAAACTATGGTTTAAATATGTAATTTATATAGGTTTTTAGTGAAATCTAATATTTTTTATAAGTTAAAATGTCGCACTATCATTAATGTTCTATATGTCCAGCTTTTATATGTAGAATTTCTCCGCAGAAGAGCACTGACATCCAACATACAGGTTTTTACCTAGTTTGGAAATTAAGAGTTCATTTAGTTAAGCAGAAAAGGTTAGGAAGAAGTAGTACCTGTAGTACATTTTGCTAGTTATATTTAAGTCTCATGTTATAAGGAACCTATTGTCAACGATACTGAGGAATTTCAGATGGGAAACTCTGTAACGCTGACCAGTGAATTTGAACCCGCGACCTCATGCTTAGCAGTACTTAGCGTTTGCAACAACTAGACCACGTGCTAAGCTAACTTAATTAGGCAGCCATGTTTACTATTAATTATTTATTATTTACTGCACTATTGGATTAGGAAACTGTATGTATTTATTTATTTACTTAAAGGTTTACCCACAGCATATACATAAACGTACAAACATTATGTAATATCCTAATATACAATGTGTCCGGACATGGACTAGCAATATTTTAATTACATAAATATAAACTATATTAAATAACAATTTCACTCAAGGCTTGGATCCTAAGCGCTTCCCCGCTGTGTGGCAACCATTTTGCTTTTTTGTTGAAATATGCTCTATGCGAGTACTAACAAAAACATATATCTCAAACTTTTAGTCATGCTGAAATAAAAATAGGCTTACCGTAAAACGGGGTGGATAGAAACTCAAGGGGGAATAGAAACAATAATTTGAGGAGGATTTTCACGCTAGTTTAATATTGTTTGATACTTACATGGTGTCGAAACTATTTATCTCAATTATTTAAAAGCACTAAAGTCCTCGTATGTAACAAACAACTTTTAACTTACGTGAATATCCTCCTCAAAGTTTTGTTTCTATTTACCCTTGAGTTTCTATCCACCCCGTTTTACCCGGTATTCGAAAGGCAATAATATTGTCTACCGTCTGCATTCATCCATGTCCGGACACACTGTATAGGCCAATAACAGGTAAATACAAAATTAATAACAAAGACGCCATATTCCCGCTAAATTGCTAACCTAAGTCTAGGTATACAATTTAAAGGAAATACAGTGTAAATGAGAGTAGAATTACAATAGCAGACATCTAGACTGTGTAAGTGGTGGTACTCGTAGAAGTGTTGTTAGTAATAACTAAATAAATTAAATTTTCCTAAAATAATTAATTATTAATCATATCAGGCAAAGTACGCTGCCGGTACCTTACGCAATTCAATATAACAGTCTGCCTACCCACCCATGAATAACAACTTTGAAGCACAGTCGAAAACAACCAATATAATCGTGTTTTGATGCATCAAAGGGAAGTAGTAACGAGTAAGAAACTCAATTAAGCTAACACAGATAAATCTCGGCGAAGATTGATAGGAGAACACGAGTTGATCGCCCCTGTGGCAGTGTCGTGAACTTCAATGAATAATTGTCATTGGGCGCACGTGAATATATTAAACTATTATTATGAACATGGAAAGAATAGAAAAAGCAAGAAAATATGTTTATTTGGGACACGGACAGGAATTTAACAGTTTAAAATTAAAACTAAATTTAACATATTAAATAAATAACATAAACCTGAGCGAGGCCAGAAAGGCCCTGTTAAATATGGCAATTTCATAGTGGATTTTCGGACCAGTAAGATGCTTGCCATAACTGTGTTCATTACTACATAAAACATGTAATTAGATAAATAAATAAATAAACTCACGCCTTTTTCCCATGGAGATAAGCAGAAACTGCAGAGCATATTTTATATTACGATTCTTCCATAATTCTCTTGCTTCGTTTACATTAACACATGTTGTCATACACACACTACTACTACTACGGTACTACGTACCTGTCCTTTCTGAAGAACCTCGCCAATCAGGTTTAAGTATGTCCTTCTAGGGCGTCCCCTCCCGGCGTTCTTACTTACATCTGCCTTGTAAATACAGTATTATGTATATTGGAGTGTGCAAGCCAACACGTGGCAAATATTTTAAGTTCATTGATATTTGTACTAAATTAATTGTATAAATTCAAGTACTTCTAATTTATCAGACAGACGTGTAGTTTGTTTCGCCAATTCTTCTTTTCAGCAAAATGATTAAGAAGTGGCGTAAAGCCTCGTCCCCACTAGGAACATTTGTCGAGCGACATGTGTCCCTTGCGACATCGGGCAATGTCGGGCGACGTCGGACGACATCGCCGAGACATAGTTGAAACTGTTTCTTGTCGCACAGTCGATGAAGACTAGAGGTTCGATTGAACTGATGTGGACGGAGACAAGACATCGGGTGACGTGGGGCGATATAGCTCCGGGGACACATGTTGCTCGACAAATGTTCCTAGTGGGGACGAGGCTTAAAGAGAAATCGTTGGGGGGCTTTTAACGATCAAAAAGTGCTGATCCTCAGCCTTATTTGAATAAAAGACTTTTTCATTTTTGATCTTATTAGAAGAGAACATGTTGTTGCAAAACGGTAATACTGAGCTTGAGGTCTTCAGTTATATACCCTGATCAAGCAAAAGCAATCTTCTCATATTGGATTATTCTGTCAGCAAGTTATTATTTTATTTTAATAGCTCGGAGGCTCGACTTGTGTACGAATGATGACAATAGGCTCAACTCTTATTACATGGAATTAAAGCGTAACTACGGGTCAGCGCAGCATCGAGAGTTTTATTAAGGCACTCGAAAATCAACTTTTAAATTATGAAAAGAAAGGCACTTTTCAATCATTTCCTCTTCGGTGCGGAGATGAAATCGGTACCGTCGCGCGTGCCGTACCTCCGCACGGAGATGCGGTGTGAGTGTATGATACCTTATGGTTTTTGTATACAAATCAAAAATTCTACAGTGTGAAGTTAAAAACCGCAGCACCGCACATCAGAACGGTGTGATGCAGTATGATCCGCATAAGGGGCAGATCGCGGTTCAAATTTAAATCTCAGTACCTACCTATCAATCTATCCAAAATGCATCAGATTTCCCTACATTTCAGACAAATTATGACTCAATTTTGAAAGTATTTCTTTATGGTAGTTGGCCATCTAGCTAAAGGTGGACACACTATAAGTACACTCTGCCTAACCTTTCGGGGTTTAGGAACGTTATGTTATGTAGCAAAAACATGCACTAAACTTCAATGGCTCTAAACCAGCCCTAAAATGTAACAGTAAACCCAACGTTGAGCAAAAAACAATAAATTGCCGACCGGTGCGCAATCATGCAAGCGCACGCGAGAAATTACTAGCCGAGTACTATTGCCGTAATCACGCGATGTATTTTACGAATATCGCAATACTTTACTGGGTTAGCCAGTTACTGAGACTAAACGAATTAGCGGGGTTAAAAACTCATATCAACTTTTTTATTTGTATTTGTGGAGATCAAACACAAAGTTCGTGAATGCAACTAGATTTCACGTCTTCTAGTATCGGAGACATTTAGGGTTTAAATTCCTATCTTTTTTATTGTCACGAAAATATGTCGGTATTGAATTGATGGCTGTGCTCATTGCGTACCGAATAAGAAAGTTTTGAGATCATTTAAATGCCGTTTTGACATCACATTCAATTGTTTTATTGCTACTAATATAATATTTGTTCGATGGTCAGTGCTATCAAAGCAGGGATTTGCAATTCTTTATAGGAAAGTCACCACCGAGTTCTATGTTTTTTTATCTCAAGCTCTGCCTAACTTGGGACTAGATTGTGTTGTGTGAAAATTGTTAAAGGATCATGACCAACGACGTATGGAAATCCGTCTCAAGTTGAAACACAATAAATCTTTATTTATTTTAGACTACGCTTTATATAATATTAAATTAAAGTGTTTATTTTAACATAAATACCCGAGTTTCGAAGTAATCACACATTTATGGAGATTACCTACAAAATGTCTAACCTACTCGCAACTTATAAAATGAGCACAGACCACTCATATGGGTACAAAACAAAAATGTTAGTTAAAAACAAAACAAGAGAACAGTTGCTAATCTATATATATAAAAGAAAGTCGTGTTAGTTACTTCGCTTATAACTCAAGAACGGCTGAACCGATTTAGCTGAAAATTGGCAGGGAGGTAGTTTAGAGCCAGGAAAAGGACATTATCCCGTTCGACATCATAAAAATAAATATCAAGAATATCGGTTGTCTCAAACATTTTTCAAACGCAACGCCATCTTGGATGACATGACAGGAGTCAAACTTCCCAGTTCATTAACAGGTGACAATTTGAAATTGACAAGTCTTAAGCTAAACCCAAGAAGGTAAGGTTGTCAATTTATAATACGCACCTACGTTCTGAAATTTATTTTGTTACTAAACTTAGAGGTTTTATGTAGCATAAAAAAGTCTTATATTTCAGAAATCAATTTACGTAACTAGCAATGATTACAGAGACGAACTTTAATAATTCTTTGCAAATAGAACTTATTTTACTGTTAGGACTTTAATTAAAGTAGACCGGGAAAACTATAGGCATAAATTATTGTATGTAACATAGAGGCAATAGTTCAGATTAAAATTATGAATTTAGTATTTTTTAGTAAGGTAGTTAGGTTAGATAGTTGGGTTAGCTATAGGATAGGTATGGTCAGTTAGGTTAGGGTATATATACATGTTGTAATTTAAAAGTAGTAGTAGTAGTTATTATTGGTTTGGATTTATTTGTTGTCTTATTCAACGTATGTACATCTAATACAAAAAAATGATAAGAGTAATAAATTGACTCTAAGGCGCAACGAAGTTTGCCGGGGCAGCTAGTTTAAAAATAAAATGTACTATTCCTGCTTTTTATGGCTTTAAAGCGGCTTTGCAGAATTCCTATCGGCCGGTCTGTCTATCTGTCATCTGACTGCTTTTGGTCAGTGTCCTTTATTTATTATTATTATCTACCTTTGATGTTAATCCTAATGCCTATCATTTGTTTCTTTCATGTACAGACGCGAGCACATCAAGTTACCCCAATGTGTCAAATTTTCCCAATTGAATATGAACCTTATTCTGTTTAACATAAAGTTGAAAAACGATCAAAAAAATTTGACACATTGGGGTAACTTGATGTGCTGGCGTCTGTACATCACTTGGCCAAAGTTTCCTTAGAAAATGGGAGTTTCCTTAATTTATTTGTGACACATATCTAGGTAACATGTTTTAGTACATGGTGTTTGATGTGATGAGCCTTCTTCGTAGCAGAAGAAACAAGTTAGGCACACACAGTGACTATCGTTTTGCGAAAATTAACCCAAGTTAATAGCGAACCGGTAACTAGCAACAGCCAACGGCAATTAACCGTTGAAACTCAATTACATGAAGAACTTGGAAGAAAACTGTGCCGCTTAACCACCATCGACCATAAACTGGCGTAATGGGGGAAAATATTAAAGTTATACCATGCAATCTTATGTACTGCATTTCTAAGTTCCAACTTAGATTGGCTCAGCACTTACGTTTAAGTTAGAAGTAATTTTCAAGTGGTTTACTTGGGAAATTTAATTGAGAGTATTTTTGTTAAATTTTTAAAAGGCTACTAAGAATTATAGTGTTTAGTGCCAAGCTCCAGGTGTGTTACTGGTGGTCTTGACTATGAATAAAACTCCGAAAAGACTGTTTATGTTCCGATATATTATGTAAGTAGGTACATAGGTACTTATAAGATGACCGTGTGCGCACGCTAAAGGGCCGGCGGGCGTGTGAGGTGGCCACCGCGGCATCGACGTCATACGATGCCGTTGGTGGCCCGATGTGACGTCAGGAACATATTTATAGTAACGAGGTTTTGGTTAAAATCCAGGCAAATACCATTGTGATTTTTTCAATTCACAAAAAAAAATCTTAGACATCTTTGAAGCGAAGGAAAACATCGTTAGGAAACCGCAAGCGTAGTGATCAATGCTCGTGCCTTCTCCGTATGGGAAGTGACATCTGACATGTGAAAGATGTGTAGATATATAAATTTAAACGGCGTTTACCCTGTTTAGCGGGCTTCGGCGAATATTCGTGTTAACGCGATGATTGTGGCCGGTTAGATCGTTGCATCGCGTAGTATTCGCGAGAAGACTATGAACTACGAGTATCTGGGCACTGTCTGTAAACTAGCGCGCATCAAAGGGATTTGTCGTGACAATATTCGCTTTGGTGGTCACACCTTCGTCGCTTTACTATTCTATTAATTTACTTCCTCCATTTTAAATCGTCAACACAAGCATAATTCGGCACGATGTATCGCACCAACGCGACACGAATCTTCGCCCGCTTATGTAGCCCCAACATTACAAAAATGCGTCCATCTAAATTTGTCACAAGCTAGCTTGAAAGTATTTATTCGAAATTATTTTTAGCAATGATACAACTCTTCTATGAATGAAGCCAACACGCAAAATATTTTTAATCGAATAGTATGTCCCTCCTCCTTGCGTCGTACTCCTCAACGCTGAGGGTTGTGACCTCCCTGCTTCATCACCTTTTTCTTCACTATGTTCCTCCATCTGCCTCTGTCTCTGGCGGTGTGAAGGGCATCGTATACCGAAGAGTCAAGAGTGGTGCGGGTTTGGTCGGACCAACGTATTGGGCTGCGTCCACGAGGCCTTTTCCCATTCACTTTGCCGGTCACGATGAGCTTTTCGAGATTACCACCGTCTTTCCTAGCTATGTGACCGAAGTATTGAAGGATCTTACGAATAGTATGTACAATTATCTCTATCTAGTGGTAAGGCCACGGCTATTACATGACGAATTTAAAAAAAAGTCAATGATGAACATTGACTTTTTCACACATAGTAGTACTATGTATACCAGTACACACCAATGCCTAACTCTCCGGGTAATATATGAGTGCAACCGCCACAACATTAGGTACAACGGAGGAAACGTCAAGTCAATGTTATAAAAACTAGCCAACTACGAACTTCGACGTTGTAGCCCCTTTTTTTTTTTTTTTTTTTTTTTTTTTTTTTTAACGCTGGGGAAAATGCATTACGCATACCCTCCCATCGGGGGATGGGGGGGGTATGTGGGACTCCCCGGTCTGACCCGGTATACCCACTAAAAACCACCAGCGTGTTCCCGCTTCGTCCTGAATGGCGGGGACTGGGAATCCGGCAGAGCCTTTTCGTCCAGTCCCCGCCGACGATTGCCCGGCGGGGCGGTGACGGGTGCAATGCGGGCGTAGGCGCCCCCGCGCCTATCGCCCGCCCGTCGCCACCTTGAGGATGATCCTCACGATCCACCGGCGGCGCGGCGGCCGCGTATCCCGTTCCCCTCTCTAGAGCGAGAGGGGAGGAGAGTCCGCGGAAGACCGCGACGCCGGTGCGATGCGACGTCCGACCGAAATCAGTCGGACATCGCACCACCCTCCGCAACCGCCGCAGGAGCGGCGCCAGTGACAGCGGCAGCTTTGCCCCGCTTGGGGGGAGGAAGACATTTCCTCCCCCTCATCACATGGTCTGCTGGGCGGCCACTGGCGGCGCACACTGCGCAGTGTGGCGTGGCGGCCCCGCAGGAGGCAGCTTTGTGGCCGTCCTTGCCGCAGCGCAGGCACGTGTCCGACCTGTCGATCGGCGACGGACACAGCGGCCGGGTGTGTCCGATGCCGAAGCACCGGAAACACCGCATGGGCTGGTCGGCGAGAGCCCGGACCGTACCTGAACTGAAGCCGACTGTAAGCCGGCCCTTGGCAAGGACGGCTTTGGCAGCAGCGATTGGGCACCGCAGGCGAAGCGCGCCCAAGCCGCCGCGGCCGGGCCGGATATCCCGGCCCTGCACCGCAGCGACGTCGCAGCCCCCAATCGCCGCCACCGTAGCCACCACCTCCTCTTTGGTGACGGAGTCGTCCAACTCCGCCACCTCTATGACCGCTAACTTTACCGGGCGGACCACCTTGGCGGTGTCCGCGATGACCTCCCGCAGCTTGGCTGCAAAGAGGTCCGCGCGGGCACCCCCCTCGGCTCCCGGGAACTCGAAGATACGAGCCCCGGCTTGGGTCCGCCGGCAAGTCACTGTGCCGATGCCCAGTTGGGCAGGGTTGGCATTGGCGCGTGCCCGCACCAGCACGGACATGTAGGTCTCCCCTCGCCCCGCAGCCTCCGCGGTGAGGGTCACCACGACTGCTGCGGTTTTAGGGGGGACCAGCCGCGCCTTTGCCTTCCCCTTCCCCTTCGCCTTGCTTTTGCCGGTCGCAGGCGACTGGCTGGCAGTGGCGACGGAAGCGGCAGCGGCGGGAACGGCCGCTGCCGACTTCTTCCCCTTACCCTTTCCCCTGCGCTTCACCTCCGTCCACTCGTTGGACGGTGTGGTCGCAGGGAGAAGGGCGTCCTCCTCCTGCTGGGGGACCTCCTGAAGGGTGCCCTCGGCCTGTGGGGTAGGAGGCACCGGCTCCGCCCGGTCCCGCCTCTTGTCCGCCGCAAGCGGCGGTCGGAGGCGCGTCTCCGGAAGGAGCCGGTCCTCGATCCCCGCCAGGCAGGCTCGCGTGAAGGCCCGCTCCTCCATCACAACCTTGCGGATGACATCCTCAAGGTTGCGGCTGGAGGGGGGGGGCCTCTGCGGCAGGGCTCGTCGCGGCCTGTTGTGGCCGGGCCGTGGCTTCAGCCAGCTTCTGGTGCAGCTGGCTGACCTCCGACTGCAGGCGATCCACCTTCGCCTGCAGTTGCCGCGTCTCGTCGGTGGCCGTTCGCTGCAACAGCTCAGCGACGACACCGCGCAGGCTCGCGGCCCGGCACTTGAGGGCCTTCTGGAATGTGCCCTTCAAGTTGGAGGACTTGGAGGCGACCTCCACGATCCCCTCCTCGTCCTCCTCCGCCATCCTTTCCAGCTCCGCCAGTGAGTGGTCCGCGTACAGCACGTGGGACGCGCCGTACCCGGACCTCGCTCGGGCGGACTGGGCCCGCTTTTCCTTAGCCGCGACACGCTCCTCCAGCTCCTCCTGGAGCTGAGCGCGCCGGGCAAGGTCCAGCTTCCGTTGGGCATCAGCGAGCCCAACGGTATGGATCTCTGGTGCCACCGTCGGCCTTTTGGCCTTCGGCAGCCCCGTCGACGTGGAGGCCGAGGAGCCCCCGGACCCACCGCTCTGGTGGATTCGCTTGCGCGACCGGGAGCCCTCGACCTCCGACAGACTGAATGAGTCGTCTGAGTCCAGAGACCCAAACGACTCACTCCCTCCAAAAGAGCTGGCCGCAGAAGGCGCGCGGCTAGACTCGGGCGCTGGTGCGCCGGGTTGGCCCTGAGAAGGGCCCTTTTTTCCCTTAAGAAAACGCCCGGAGGCGTCCCTTCTAGGTGTCGACATGATCGCAGTCTAGTACGTAGTCTCTTCAAGGCTGATTTGTGACTACGATGCACAGTGCACTTTAGCCTACCCAGTCTGCCACTCCGTTACGGTGGTCAGAACTGGGCAGTTTCCAGGGGACACGACGAGGACGTATGCACTGTGGGGGGTCCCCCCGTTGTAGCCCCTACGAATTCAATTTGGCACGGGGAATTAGCTTGCAAAGTTCCGAGTAGCCGTATGTTAGCCGGCTCTATTTTGTGATTAGAGTTCTCGCTATTTTTTGGCTATCGGCTATATGGTTATGAAGGACGGATTTTGGGATTGCGGGTTGTGTAATTGGTATTTTGATTTAGGTAGTTGTTTGTTGTTCTGAATTGTTTGTTCACTGTGCTGTGTGCAGTAGATATTTAAACGATAGGTGGAATGTGGCTTTTACAGTAAAGTTAAATACATTTACATTGTTAAATACGTAACATAGGATTGATGTAACAATAAAATGGTTAAGTCTCATATATCTACATTACATTAGGCATGCAAACATGATTGAAATTCTTAACCACTTTGTAAATTAAAACTTAATACTTAAAAGTCGGCAAAACAAACTACCAAAACATACTAGTTTTGGTAGCTTGTTTTGCCAGCTTGCCACCATCTACGAGGTCTACCAAGGCGCTATCTAGGCTCCATTTGGTAGATATTTTGACCCACAGCTCATTTTGCACAAGACAAACGTGTCACGAAATATAACTTAAACTTTAAAATTAAATGCTTACACTACAAATACCTACTGTATAATTAGCAATAACGAAACATTGCACTACAAAAGAAAAAGCTGTTTGTGTTGTGTGCAATACCAATAATGATTGCTCTAAAAGCAAAAATGTACCACAACACATGAGGGCAATTCCCATCTCAGCTGCAAACGTTTGTCTCTGTTATTTATTATTATTGTTCGATATAAGACGTCAAAGTTTCGCATACAGAGTACCTCATTTCATAACTGGATGCCAACTATTACCTAAGTGGAGTGTAAGTTATGAGTACCTGCGATTTATTGGGTACCTCAACTAGTTGGTACAACAAAGTATGATATTTATACGTATAGCTTATAGGTTTCGTGAGTCTTGATTTGGTTTCGAGAGTCTTTAGATGGTTTTGTCAGTCTTATGATGGTTTCGTAAGTTTTTAGATGGTTTTGTGAGTCTTATGATGGTTTCGTAAGTTTTTAGATAGTTTTGTGAGTCTTGAATTGTTTCTAGAGTCTTTAGATGGTTTTGTAAGTCTTTAGATGGTTTTGTAAGTCTTTAGATAGTTTTGTGAGTCTTAAGATGGTTTCGTAAGTTTTCGTGGGTTTTGTGAGTCTAAAGATTGTTTCCAGAGTCTATAGATGGTAGTTTGATAGCTCTTAATTATATTTTCTTTAGCTCGGAGATTGATTAATTATGGTTTCGTGAGTCTTAACATAGTTTTGTAAATCTTAAGTGCAATAACTTAAATAAAAACTTGTAAAATTTAAACTTTCGAGTTAATTACAAAACTTTGCCTTTCAGCCATTTGCCTGCAAAGTTTCAACTTTACTATACTTAGAAAAAACTATGCTTCACAAAGCTTGATTAGTAAAGTTACATTTTAAAAGTTTAACTTGCGACATTGAGACATAAAATAAAGTACAAGACGCCAATCAGGTTTCAAGTTTTACTTTCAATAACTTTAGTGTCTAGAATGTTAGACGTACAGACGACAGGTAAACTGTCTTATATATAATATATTTTACTCAAACTGTCTCTCAGATGGAAAAAAGGCCTCAAAAAGGCCCAAAATTAACGCGTCTTCTAGTTTAAAGTTCGTAAAAGTTAAGAAAGAGGCGACAATTGGTATTGTATTGTTTCAATTCTTCTTTCCGTGTGTTTTGCGACTAACCTGGTGGCAGATTTTTAACGCCGTTCATGGGCCTCTGACTTGACATCCCATGCCGTCAAGAAATATCTTAGGCATCAGGTTACCTCACGACACTTTCCGCCACCGTTTTTGAAGCAAGTGATAATTTTACAATACGGACATGAATCCGAACAGTCAGAAGTGTGTGCTTTCGGTTTGTTCGAACCTGTAACTTAGCAATCCACCACTGAGATAAAACTGTTTACCTATTATTATTCCGCTGCAATGATGTGTAAGATATTCTCACAAATTAAATATGTATTGAAAAAGTCTCAGTGGTCACCCGAATTTGAAACACAGCCTTCTGTATGAAAACAAAATTGAAACTCATTTATTCAAATTATCCTGGGAGTCCCCCAAAACGCCCACCTTTTGCCACTTCCTAGTGTTTTTGCTGGAAAGAAGAAGTGGCAGAACAATTTCTCAGCAACACATCTGTTTCGTTTGAAATGCTTGAATGCTGCACGATATGCAGTAAATAGTAGGTATATAGGTTTATTAATTTAGAAAATCATAATATTTCAAAATGATTTGTACGCCTCTGGGAAAATATAGAGGATCTACCAAACTTTAAGATCTCATACTCTGTTGTTATCGGACCAATGTTTACAAATAAATTATTCTGATTCTGATTGTGACGTGTTAGCTAGCACACTCCAATGAGATGTAGGCGTCGCCACCTCTAGGCCACCCCGACTTACGTTTTTAGTATACTATGTCAAAACGAGAGTACGTTTAAAACCGCTTATCGCTTATGACTTACAACAAAAACGTAGGAAATTTATCGAAACGGTTCTAGGTACCTTGTTCCTTGAAAAGTTACGGAAGAAATATTCTGATTTGTTTGTTACGGTTTGTGAGCGTAAATATTTTGTTTTGGCACAACATTGATATATTTGCAACACCGATGTGTTTTTCAATTTTAATTTTTAATGTATTTTATTAGCGTGCTTCGAGAAATGCGGGTAGTATATTTTGTTAGCGGTGCAAGCGATTGAATAGAAAACTATTTATTTGTTTAGCATAAATACTTGGAACTTAAATAGCTACAACAGATGTTTCAATGGGCGGTCAATTAAAAATAGCGATTTATTACAGGCACCATTGAGATGGACTTGAAACGAAGGAAAAAAGATATATGTACGACAGACAGTTTAATTGCTTATAGCATAGCAAATCCGGGTATTTACCAATGTGACGAGGCGGAGGACTTCGTGTCTCTGTCTGTCTGTTCGCGATAAATTTAAAAACTACTGCACCGATTTTCACTAATGGATGGAGTAATTCTCGAGGAAGGTGTAGTTTATTATTTGTCAAGCTGGCGAAGCCGCGGGCATCAGCTTGTTACAGATAAATTACACCCAGACGCAGAACTATTTAATCGTGCTTTTCACACAAAGTTTTTTTTGGGTGGGACAGACTCACGAGCCCTAACTGGTTTACTAGGCACTAACCACTAGACCAATAGGCCAGACGAGTTTACAAGAGCAAAGCCGCGGGCATAAGCTCTTTCTACATAATATATTAAACAAAAATGTCCGATGATGTATAGAAAAAAATTCAATCTTCTATTCACCCAATCTCCAAAATCTACAAAAAAGTTAAAAGAAAATCAACACCATTTATCTCGTTTTTGCAAAAAAATGAATCCAATCTTACGTTCATCGTGTTTCTAACACCTCTTGTATAACAAGTGTGTGTCAGCTCTTCTCTTAACCGACTCGTAAAAGAAACGATGTCGTAAATATTATGTTTGGAAGGTACTTAAAACCTACAGACACCAAAATATTACAGCTTGGATAAATCGAAAGAAAGGTTTGTAGGCGGTTATTGTAGTTGTTTTACAATATAGGATGTAAGGCAAGATATAATCAGTCTCTGAATTTTGGATTTTTTTAGAATGAGACTTTAAATAAAAAACTTTTTTGCAAAAAATAAAACCGACTTCAAAAAAAACACTAAACGGTGTAAAATAACTCTAAATTCGGAAGTCTGTGGCTTTGGTGGGTTTGTCTTACTCATGATGGGCCACCGACTTCCGAATTTAGAGTTATTTTACACCGTTTAGTGTTTTTTTTTAAGTCGGTTTTATTTTTTGCAAAAAAGTTTTTTATTTTTCCATTTTTAGTTGTTTCCATACAAATATTTGCCATGAATTTATTTTATATTGTTAATTGTTAACAATACATGCCATCATAACAGGGTTTTCCACTAATCCCTAATAAATTAAAATAAACATACCTAACTGACGAAATCTAGGTATATTGTACCCTCCTGCGTACCCCTCAGTGCATACAGGCGTGATGATACGTCATTATGTTGTATAAACAATAAACATCCAAGCGATTCCAGCAATCACGACAGATTTGCTGTTTATTTTTGAAGAGTTCCGTTGTATATCTCCGAAGATCAGCACCAGATCTTCACCAAATTAAAATGGGACCACCTCAGGAGTATACTCTTTCAAATAAAAAAAGAATTTTGAGAATCGGTCCATAAATGGCGGAGAAATCAGGTAACATACATAAAAAAAAAAAAAAAAAAAAAAAAAAAAATACATACACACGAACATAGAACCTCCTCCTTTTTTGAAAGTCGGTTAAAAAGGAGATTACAATAACATATGCATTCATCAAGTTTCTTTTTCCATATTATCATCATCTGCTTAGCCTTTTCCTTTAACCGGATGCAACTTCATACCCTGGTCCACCGCCGCAAAGTTGCATGTCTGTCGGTCTTTTACAGACTGTATTTCGGTGAGTGTGCTCTAGAGCTCCAGGAGCTCATTCCACCATCTCCTTTCTTCCATCGGGAATCCAGACGTACTGCAGGTTATCACCCATTCCTTGTAGATGTTCCACACCTTCGCACGAAGCGCTTTGCCTGTTCCTTCATTATGCGCACAGCCAAGGAGTGGAATTCCCTGCCTGCATCAGTGTTCCCGAGTTCATATGACCCCAATCTGTATAAGTCGCGAGTTAATAGGCTTCCTATGGGTAAGGTCGTTCCATCGTCGACCTCATCTCTGACCGCAGGACAAGATTGAGGTCAAGAGTAGACCCATTATATATTAAAACTGAATTAACATATGTCTAACCGGAGAATCTAACCAACGATTTCGTGCACATATTCAATAAATAGGTTTTTAATTTAGAATTTGATATTGATATTGAGCTGCATACGATTAGACTGGAAGCCAAACCATGGTTAAAAAAAGAAGATGGATAGAGATTAAGGTACAATGTTAAAATTAACATTGTAAGTAGTGGACGTAGATTTGTGTAAAAAGTGTTAGTAAAAAGTTTAGAAAGTTGGGAGCTCAAAAATAAAACTAAACTAGACACAGAAAAAGTCTAATGCATGGAGAAACTGCGAAATTCCACAAAACCAATTACTGGCGCACAGCACACCCTTATGTAAAACCGGTTGTAAAACTAAAATAAACTGCGTTACACTTAGACAAATTCCCATAAAAAAGACCTCGTAAAAAAACTCCATTATTTCCAAAGACAAAACAGGAATATGAAAATAAACTAAATAAACAAAATACGTTTGTGCAAAAGATTCACATTTAATGATCATAAAACTTTATTGTGAATTTCAAACGAGACGTCGTTGTTTTGCTATTTTTATTTGAAGAAAAAAAAAGGCGTCTGGCAAACGAAAAAGTTATAATTTTCCGTTTCGGGTCCTTCGCCACTAATTAAAAACTATATTAATGCGGCCGCTTGTCTTTGAATCTGTTATAAAATAGTGTTTTTCACGGAACTGTTTAGTTTCGAAACTTTTTGTATAAATGTCATAATCTTTGATTGTTTGTTGTGAATGTGTTTGATTATCAAAAAAATCACAATACGCCACGCGACGCCTGCACTCTCCGAAGGAGTAGGCAGATTTTTTTTTTAATTTATAAGAGGCCAGTCTATTGCCACCAATGGGCATAAATCCAGACTTCAGGCTGCTCCTAGAAAATTATAGATATTCGTAAAAAGACAGCTCGATTAATGTCAATAGGTTAGGTTTGCCACCTATAACATGGGAATCAATCATGGGTTTTTGGCGCAGCCGTGAGGCACACAGCACATGATGTGTACCTACTATTGCATATTTTCTATTGTTTGATAAATTATTGTGTGTATGTGTGTTTTGATGACTGATGTCAAATAAATATTTTTCTTTCTTTCTTTCTTTCTTTTCTAATCAAACATAACTGGCGAAATGCGTTTGTGCTAAAGGTATACCCTCTGTCTAATTCATCGAGGATCCAGGCTCGATATTATACTATTTTCACTTAAATTCCTTTATAACAACTCTAAAGTCTGGTTGGACACTATAGGCTCGCTAACACTTACAATGGACTTGAATATACTAGTTACTTCTAGGCAAGCGTGCTTCATCGTCGACCACAACACTGCTTACCATCAGGCGAGGTAGTAGTCAAATGCGAGCCAATCATACATACATACATATAAACATAAACTCACGCCTTTTTTCCATCTTCCCAGGCAGAAACTACAGAGCGCCATATACTATACGATTCTTACATACCTACTTCTTTTTGCTTCGTTTACATTCATACATGTTATCATACACACACGCCGGTTGCGAGTACTACGCACCTGACCTTTTTGAAAAACCTCACCAAAAGGTCTATGTATGTCCTTCTAGGGCGTCCCCTCCCGGCGTTCCCACTTACATCTGCCTTGTAAATACCTTTCGTTAGTCGCCTTTCATCTATCCTTTCAACGTGACAAAACCATCTAAGCATACTCTTTTCAATTTTTGCTACTACATCTTCTTTTAAAACACAACGCTCCTTTATCCTAGCCTTGTAAATACCTTTCGTTTGTCGCGTTTCATTTATCATTTCTATCAATGATATTTTAAGTAAAAAGGTGTATATAGGTTACCTTAACAACATTCGATCTTCAAAAACGGCACACAAACGGACCGTGCACGCGTCCGTTGACGGCGCGACGCGACACTGTGTGGCTAATTAGCCACATTTTAACGTGTTGCTTGCTTGTCTACACCTTTTACTTATAATATCATTGCTTTCAATAGTAAAAAACTAGCTAAATATGGATGCACTACTCACTGCTTCCTGATTCTTTGCAGAGTACAAGCGTGTAAGATTACCCACATATTTTTACTGAGTTTTTAACCACAAGCAATGCAACATGCTAACAGACACAGCTCTATAGATTAAATCCTAGCTGTTTATTTCCCTAGACACGGAGATATACTGTAGTGCTATAGGTACCTACGTCGTGAGTATTATCCTCTGCAACTCACTGGAATCCCTAAGGAGTTTGGTTAACAATAACTAACGGATCTGTTGCCGTTTCTTTAGAAGAATTGCATTAGACTTTATGGTGTTCAGCCGGTTGATTCAGTAAAAGTCACCCTGTGAAGACTTGAGTGAAGTGAATTGTCAATATTTGCAACTGCCTAGCATTAGTATGGAATGACACCTCAACCTAAATTTGCCTTTATTTCGCTTACATTTTCACTGGTTGAGTTTTACAGAATACCACTACAGATCACTCAAGCATGTTTTAAATGTAATTCTTTCTTATTAAAAACCAGACGGTATTAATGAAATAACCAGCATGTTACAGTCCCACTGCAGATCAAAGGCTTCTTTTCATACAGAGAAGACACGAACGCTAGATCACCACGCTTGCTCATGCTCGAGGCAGTTTTTTGATTGGTTTGCCGTTTTTCGAAACTTCTAGGTTTCCTCAGGCTGTTTTCTTCACCGTGAATGATGTCTAATATTAACTTCGACATTACATACTGAGTTGAAAAAGTCACATTGTTCATTAGGCCATCACGACTACTTATATAAAATAAGCGTTACCGTACACTAAGAAAAGTTCTTGTGTCGTAGAAATATATCTGGAACTTATCGGTAATATCTTTGAGTCAAGATTTGTGCCCGGTCAGTGACAATAAGCTAGGTCTTGCTATATGGGAACAGGTGGAATATGCGTGGAACATTAGTATACCCCTGCTCACCCGTTTATAGGATACAGGCGTGAGGATTTTGCTGTGTCATAGGTATTCAAAATGTACCAACAGTTTAGAGCAAAACACAAACAAGACTTCTTTAGAAATAAAATATTACAAAACTTATTCCAAAGGTCACCGTTAACAACTAAAATTCAATTTGTTTTTAGCCCACTGCCCACATAACTCCCTCTCTTATACCGAAGAAATTAACTGCTAACAGCCTCGGTGCAAAATGGCCGCCGAGGTCCTTTATAGTTGCCTCTCAAAAGAGTCCAGACGGTCGCCTTTCAGAACGGTTCATTTTACCCCGCGACCGTCGGCGACATGTTGAAAGACCTAAAATTACGCGGCAAGCTGCTTTTTTCCTTTTTTTTATTTTGAAGGATCTCTGTATATTGTATGGTGTAGCGGTTTAAGGTTTAGTTGGTTTTACGTGTTTTAGAAAATCGAATAAGGTTTCTAAATAACAATTTTGTGCTTTCGAAAATATTACATCTTGATATAATTACTAGCTGCCCCGATAAAATACGTGCCGCATTTTTTTTTTCAAAAAAAAATTCTCAGACTTACTGAACATACACACACACATAAGTTTCGGTCGAGGCGTTTCGGAGAAGTTCTGTTACAAACACTATGACACGAGAATTTTATATATTAGAGAAGATAATCTTCCTGAAACCTTCAACTGACTTTAAGACCATAATATACCATACTTATTGCAAATAAATGATTATGATTATTACGATTATTATGAAACCTCTGCAAGATATCACGAACATCGCTACATCGTATTCTGGCTTGCGCTTTAAATTTCTTGATTTCTAGACACTTCTCAATTTCTTCTCAAGCACAAAGATGAATGATGGAGTTATTAGAGAATAGCACTGCTCTTTCATCCACTGCAATATTTTCATTTCCCCATAGAACAGAAAATACGAACCACTACTTATAGTTTTGGTTTCCATTCCAGAATTTATTAGGTGTTCCCATGGGGAAGCGGTCCCCATTGAAAATAAATGATTTATTGCACTAGCAACTTTCAATGTATTTTATTCTTTTTTGCACGCAATGTTTCAGAGTAAAGGTTATAGTATTTTTGTTGATATATAATTTTACTTTTCTTACGTAACATGGCGCATGTACAGACGCCAGCACGTCAAGTTACCCCAATGTGTCAAATTTTACACACATACCTACATAAACTCACGCCTTTTTCCCATGGGGGTAGGCAGAAACTACAGATTGCCATATGCTACGATTCTTACATACCTCTATTGCTTTGTTTACATGTTGTCATACACACACGCCGGTTGCGAGTACTACGCACCTGATCTTTCTGATGAACCTCACCAATAAGGTCTATGTACCTATGTCATTCTAGGGCGTCCCCTCCCGGCGTTCCCACTTACATCTGCCTTGTAAATACCTTTCGTTAGTCGCCTTTCATCATCTAAACATACTCTGTTCAATTTTTGTTACTGCATCTTCTTTTAAACCACAACGTTGCTTTATCACATTATTTCTCAATCTGTCATTCAATGTTCATGACCCTGCAAATAATCTATTAATTGATTTCTGACCACTACTCTTCCTCGGACTAACCCATGAAACTGTTAATATTTAGCCAAAAGTCCTTCAACTACTTCCACAAATAGTCAAAAAAATAAAGCTATAACATTTCCTAGTAGTTACCAAATAACCGTCTCATCATAGAACTTTGTCACCTTCATACATTCACCTCACATCCAAACTGTTAGGTGTATTATACTGGGTCAATGGACCTATGATGAAAAGACTCCAAAGATATTATGTGATACAATTTCCTATAAGTTATTGAACGTTGCGTAATATGTGAGTTTGTGCTACAGTGACTAAGCGAAGCGATGGATTAGTAAGCGATATTTAAGCTTTTTCGTAGCCACATAACATCAAGACAGACAAGCTTGTAGCTAAATAATAGCAACCTTACAAGTCAATCGAAGGTTAGCAACGCTTCACGAGGTGGGTTTTTGGTTCGGTGATCTCTCATTACATTGTATGTCGGCGTCAGCGATGGCTGAGCGGTAGAGGCCGACATCAGGGGTTTCGTGGTACCAGGTATATAACGTTGAATAATAATCTTCATTGCAGTAATAACCTCACTTTAATAAAAGTAATCACATAACATAACTCAGATAGGTAAACAGACAGTTTCGCACTGGACTAGTGTCTTCGTTGGTGTCTCAAATTCAACTCAGCTCTGCCTAGCTTCCACTTCCCAACACGACTCCATCCACGTGACATCGCTCGCGCCATTTGCAATGACAGCTAACGTCACGGCGTGTACCATAGACTCTGTACTAATGTAATCAACTTCACAACTTCTTATTTCTGAATATCGTTTGCTACGACATGTAAATATGCAGGGTGTCTCATTCAAATCGGTCAGTATGGGAAAGTCTGAAACTGTAAGACATACGAAGATCTGTTCTGAGGAACCATGTCATCGATTTTAATAACAAGAAAAACTGCATTCATACATTTTAAAAAACATCTGTACTCCGTTCGGGAATCGAACCCGCTTATTTTGAAAAAAAAAACCTACACTATTTCTATTTAGATATCGATTGGGTAGGTCTTAAGCAGTAAATGTTTACATGATGTCTAAAATGAATAAAATGCATTGTTTCCACATACTTTAATTTATTTTAGTAGGTACTCAAAATAACCGGGTCCGATTCCCGAACGGAGTACAGATGTTTTTTTAAATTTATGAATGCAGTTTTTCTTGTTATTAAAATCGATGACGTGGTTCCTCAGAACAGATCTTCGTATGTCTTATAGTTTCAGACTTTCCCATACTGACCCATTTGAATGAGACACCCTGTATAAGGACTTCTCCGTGCCACAGAAAACACGTAAAACCGTTGGTCCCGGCTGTCATTTGTAGATCTTTGACAGTCGTTACTTGTAGTCAGAAGCTCGGAAGTCTGACAACCAGTTTGACCGAGGAGTATCGTGTTACCCAGTAGAAGGGTTGTGGAGACCAGAAAGGTAATCGCTCCATGAAAACACTGGTATTCAACTGCATCCAGTAAACTGGAAGCTGACCTCAACATACTTATTAAAAGGCTAGGCAGATGATGTAAGTAATATACGGTTAAAAACTGTAATGTAGGTATAAATAGTTTGTTAGCTTATATTATTTGATTGCAATTATGTATGGATGTTGTTGGTATCTTACCATAAAGAATATGTAAAGCTAGGCATGATGATAGCCACTGTATAACATCACGTTTGTCTTCCTTATAGATGACCCTTGAGGAAGACAAAAATGACGGTTGCAGAGTTCAACTTACAGTACACCTTTCGCCAGTTATGTTGATTTCCCATTCAAGTAAAGAGAAAATGTTGTAAGTACCTACACCAGTAAACGGCTAGACAGATGATGATGATGACGTCCGTAAGCTCACGCCTTTTTCCCCTGGGGGTAGGCAGAAACTTCAGAACGCGACCTGCTACGATTCTTCTATACTTTTTTTTCTTCGTTTACGTTCAAACATACAAGTCATACACGTCGTTGAAAGTTATTACACGATCTAATTATTATCTTCGCTTGCCAACGCGTAGCTATCACTCCACACACACCTATTTATCAATCAAGGCGTTTCTTTGGTGGCCGCTAGGGGAGTGGTGTTCCCATTGAGAGTAAAATGATTTATTTTATCTGCACCTCCCAATATTTATACTGTGTTTGGCGCGATATTTCTGAAAACGGTCGTGGGAATATTCTTTTTGTTATTTAGTCGTGATTGTTAGGGTGCTTGCCTTTCCTTGTACGAAGTTGTGGTTCAAATCCGGGCAATTATAGCAATGTTAGTTTCTCAATATTCGTACAACATGTTCTTAGCTATCGTTTTATAACGTTGCCCCGTACCACATCGAGATGAAATCTAGACTTATATTTAATATAAGTTTGAAATCCCCAATCAGCCTTGAGCAAGCGTGGTGATTCAATGCTCGTGCCTTCTTTGTATGATTAGAGGCTTTTGCCAAGCAGTGAGACAGTAAGTAACTGGCTATAGTATTATTATGGTTTACCATAGAGTATTCTAAGTAGCCTTAATTAGTAAGGTATGAAATGTTACATGAAATGTATTTTAAGGCATGAAATGTTAAGGCAAATAAAGGCCAAAATAAAATAAAAATAAATTCTAAGTAGCCAGACCCGAAATAACTATCCTTTGCCACACAAATAATATATTTTGTTTTGTGGGGTAATTGAACTTGCAGTAAACTGCCAATCGCTTAGATACTGCGCCGAACATGCAATCGTTTGGTTTCTTACTTAAACCGCAAATTACTACATTATTTTTATTTTTTGTTTTCCGTTAGTATTTGATATTATCTATAGACTGTTCTAAATAAATGTCTTTCGGAACATCAACGCTTCTAACACCAATTAAAACTTTTCAAACGAATAATAGTGTTTCGAAATTTAGAAGCCAAAGTCAAAAAGACTTAGCGCGAACAAGACTCTTCATTAGACTGACTAGCGTGACAAAACCTTTACAACAACTGACATTCAAAATTCAACCGTATCGTGGAACTTTAAAAGTCGACATTATTTTGTTTACATTTGCAACAATTTCCACAAAAATGTCAATTCAAATCGAACCCTAAATGTATTACAGTAATGTTGTTTATAACTTGTGCACCAACAACAATTGTCGAATTGTTCCACATCTGTTTCTAGTAATTTATTGTGTAGTATTTGTATGTTTGTTTAAACAGATCAAACGTATTTATTTACATGTCTGATTTGTTGTTACTGTTTGGTTAAATCAGTTGACATTATGCTGTGTAAGGGTTATTTTGGCAGTAAACAAACACATCATTAGGAGTTTGTACGATAAATAGAAATAGCAAGTCGGGATATTTAATTCCCGTGACCCGTCGTATATCTAAAAGGCAGTAAAGCAAGTTTTGAACCAGAACTGAAGAATGCACCAAAAACAGTTCTCACAATACCATTGCAGCCATTTACTGTCTCTTCTCATGCAAAAAAGGCAAGAGCTAAACCGTAAGGTGAGCTATTATCTTACCTCACGAAGTTTTCCTTGAACGATGTCTTAGGTAGATGTCTGAAATAAACTTGGACCTACATATGAATTAAACAAGTCACTGGCATTTACCCGGATTGGCTCTCACATACCACTGGGCTATTACGGCATCATACACAATACAATTCTCATTTTTATTTTTTCTGTCTCTGCTTGTAATTCACCTTTATTATGTAGGTGTATATTCAGAAATATAAAAGTATGATTTTCTAGTACTCATAGCACAAGCAGTGCTTAATCCTTTATTTATTTTTTCAAAAAAGGTTTGAGGATGGCTGCTGTATAAAGTGTTTTTAAGGATTAGTAATACAAGCCTCATTCTTACACAGTTGTTAATAACAATTAGTTTGAGACAAGATGGCGTTTTAAGAAAGTTTGAATATTTTTTTTATTTATTCTCTCTTCTCAACTCTTTTTTTCTTGAAATAAGCCAGATAGCCAGACTGACTACGTCACAACATGATACAACATTTTTTATATCATTTGGCAATACAAACGGTAGTTACGTAACGGGCAAATCTTAGTTAAATTCCTCTATCAGGCCCAACTTGTTTGTATTGTAAGTGATATTAATTAACGCGACCTATTTTCGCAGCAAATAATCAAGTAGTACATACATATGGGATATTGGGCGCCGGGCTACTACTATGAGTGAAAGGAAGTCACTTTGTTCTCACTCAAGAAATGTGTTTTCACGATTGGTTGATTTGCTGCATTCTATTAACATCAGCATAATATATCTTGACCCGAAACAACAACCGGTAGGCCATACAGAATATTTGTTCCGAGTCTGAATATTTTAAAACACACCACGTTACAGGAGAATTTAAATAACACAGTTCTCCACTCCATATCCGTAGTTATCTATTTGTAACAGCAAATAAAACAAAATGATTGATTTATTTTCATTTTAAATAAAACAGTCCAAGTCAAAAAAATAAATACTATTTAAACATGTAATTTACTTAACACAGTCATGCATCATCTGCTATTCATTTGGAAATATATCGAGATCTGTGTTTGAGTTCAAGAGCGCGTTAATAGCTGTCAATTCCCGTCAATTCCCAAGCAATAGGTGACTTTAAATTACAAGCATCACCACGGTTCACTGTCATTTTCATTTTAGCCTAAACACGTCAACTGCTGGACATAGATGGAAGATCTATATCCGGCAATGGACGTGTATGTAGGCTAAGGATTTCTACAACCAGCGGCACTGTTGTCCCCTAACCCATTGACTTCTTGCAATTTTGATCACTCTCTCTAGACATCTAGAGAGAGTGATCAAAATTGCTAATTGCTAGTTACAAGTAAAGGCATGAGTATTAATCACCAATAATGATCGCGCCTTATCTATACAAGAAGGAATTTTGGCCTTGGCAGTGGGATAATAACATGTTGGTATTATCTTTCTAGCAAAAAACGCTTACAAAACTCACGTGATATTCGCTTTACTTGTCGAGAACCACTAGTACAACCAAAACAAATATTCGCCTGAAGAAGTTGGCGAATCAATTTGAAAGTTGAGCCTTGCTCGTACTTTCGCGTAATTTAGTCGAACTTACACTTTCTTTATTTACGTCTTACGTGACGATATGCGTGTTTTGTTTCATAAAAATGGCGCACTAATTTATTAACCACGTGGTTTAGCGCTCCTTTGTATTAATCCAAAGATGGCGGTGAAGAAGAATTAAATCGTGATAATACCAGCCTGTTACTGAAGAGGTCTTTGCCCCACTTCAAATGGAAGGCACGAGCATTGATTACTGCGCTTGCTCAAGGCAAATTAGCGATGCCTAACCTATACTTTAAATCTGAGTGTAAACAATTTTGTCATTTTACTGTAAGTCCGGTTATCTAAACGCGTCGACTTTTATGCCATTTTCGACATTATAGTTTTTATCAATCAATTTACCAAAAGGCTTAGGCAATTTGGTGGCTTTTAGTTCGAAATTTTCAAAAAGTTCTCTGTCCACGAAAAATGCTGAACTATTTACGAAGCTATGTACTGTATGCTGGCCCACGATGTGTGGAGTACACTGCCCTATAACTCTGACACGGCAATGTAAATGGCTGGAAGTAACTGGCAATTTATTGGCGGATTTCATTCGGTATGGGCTGACGAAGATGTACCAGAAATGTGACTATTTTGGAGCCAATTTATGTTAGACTGGATATGAACAGGCCATTTAATGCTGAATACAAGGGTTCTACTAAGTAATGTTACTTGCAATAATAAGTTGAAAATATAATTGTTTGGTTTATAAAGCACAAAATGCTATGTAAGCCCAAATTAGCAGTCAAATAGATGCCATATAAGTATGCCTTTTTCTCATAGAAGTAGGCAGGAACTACAGAGCACCATCCGATACGATTCTTAGTTACTTCTTTTGCTTCGTTCATAATTATCATTCACGTACGCCAGTCACGAGAACTACTCACCTGACATTTTTTTTTTTTATTATTGATAGGCACGCGTTTGACCACTATCTCACCTGATGGTAAGCGATGATGTGGTCGACGATGAAGCACGCTTGCCTAGAAGCAACCTGTTTACTCTTGACTTGAAGACCCCTAGGTTACACAGACCTTATTGGCGATGTCAACAACCTAGGGGTTTTCAAGTCAAGAATGAACAGGTTGCTTTGACCTTTTAGGGCGTCTCTTACACACATCTATCTTGTAAATACTTTTTATAACTCATCTTTTGTTCATTCTCGCAACGTGACCAAACAAAATAAATGACCAAAATAAATATGGATTCGTAAAAAAAAACAATAATGTTACATGTATAATAACTTCTATTTCGAGAGTATAGAAAAAGGAAAAAGACGACAACATATGGAAACAAAACTCTCCGTATCCTAGTATCATAAAACTTAACGGACCAAAACGGAAAACACAAACACTTCTATATTTCTAATTCTTTAACTACATGCCACAGGCTGGCATGATGCCAACGGCTTAAAATCCACCAGTATCTCACGTTGGGCCATTTGTCCCGCGATAACATAGGCACAAATTAACCAAATTACTGGAACTTACTGTCGCCAGTATGTGGCCCTGGTGCTCATGAAATATATTTTAGGCTGTGGCAATGTATGTGACTGTAATTTCATAGAAATCTAGCTTGTGTAAAGATCAGATTCAATTGGAAAAAAAATAAGGTCGGATAATTTTTTGCGTTGCTTTGTATTGTATTAAATATTAGTATATAGTTTGGTAATTATATTCTATACAATAAGCAAGCACAACAAATACTCTATAATAAGCAGCAGGCTCAAGCAGGAAGTATATACAAGCAAGTAGCACAAGCAGTATTAGTAGTGCAGTAATACAAGCTGGAACAATGTATTTAACATCGACTAATAATAATTATGTATAGTACCTATCTACTTCATGTACTGCGCGGATTCAAATTCGGTTTTAATTAAAGTTAAATAAAATTTTATATGTTTAATTGCGGTGCACATTGCATGAAAATTGAGCTATCAAAATATGTAAAAAAATATTTCACAGTTAGGTATGTTAAAGTCCCATGTTGTAGAAGGCGAGCCCATTGCCATCAGAATCAATATAAAGAAGAAATATTTTTTTATAAATCATTCTCAACAGTAGCACTCGGCTGAGCATGGATCTTTTTTTATCAAAGAAACATTTACAACAAAATTATGGACATACTTAGCAGGCCACTAACCAAAACAAAACGAGTTAGTCGTACCCTACCTTTAAATTTCAAGGCCCTAACAACACGTTAACTTTAGAACTCCCTTTGAATTCTTTAAAAATTTTACAACAAATATTGTGTACGTTTTTTATCAACATTTTGCTCAAAACATGATAAAAATCTTTACTTTCCATCGTATTTACATCTCCCATCGGGTCAAGTGGCTTAACAATGGCGACCCAGGACATAATGGCTTGTACTAATTTGTTTTATCGATATAATACATGGTACCCCCACCCTTTATCGGGAACCAATAACAGTGACCGTGCAAATAAGGGTCCTGACTGTCACTTGCAGATCTTCAGCAGTCGTTACGACTAGTCAGAAACTTAGGGTCCCAAAAGTCTGACAACCAGTTTAACCAAGGGGTATCATGGACCCAGACCAATTTTTAGGTCAACCTCGGAATGGTTAATTCAATTTGACCTAGAAAGAATTTATTAAATAAAATATTGAGACTTATTTGTTACGGCGAAATGTTCAAATTAACATGAGATTAGGATCTTGCCCAATTTGTATACAGGGTGTATTGAAACTTAATTGACCAGAAACAGGCGAAACCCTAGATAAAACCTTTTGAATTGAAACAAAAGTCAATAGAGAATATTTTCGAATTTGACATGATATTATATAAGGTCTATGCTTGGTCTATGCTTCATTTTTGTGGCTCGGTATCCGCTTTTACAACAAGTTACATAGAAATATGCTAACTTTCAGAATTTGGAGCATGTATTGGAAAAGTAAGACCATTTTACTGCAGTACCTACATAGTTTCAACATAGTTGAAAGTTGATCAAAGTTGTTTAACCTCATAAATACGAATACCTGATATTTTTAGATAGTAATATTATACTCCAAATCCTGCTGTCTTTTTCTGGCGTTACAAGATCGTGAACCTTCAGAATATCATAACTTTTTTACGATATCTACCAACTCATCTCTCTTTAAAAATCAAGGATTTGCCTTCTAACTAAAACGAACATACATGTCTGCTTGTTTTTTTAATACTTCAAATAGAAGTGCCATTCAGATAATACTATAATAATAAGTTTATTTCATAATCAACAGGTTTTAAGAAATACATTGTAGAGGCCTTCTTTTACGTATGGAAATACCTGTAACAGAACCTCTCTAATCACCCAGTATAGGTTAAGACCTCACTTTATCTTCACCTCACCTACATCATCATAAGAATATAATCATTTTTACAGAATACACCTTAATCGGCCTTAATAATAACAGAATTACAAGACTGAATTTGTTTTGTTTATTGCTAATAGCAATCGCGTGTTGTCGACACAGCTGAAGCACTGAAAATAAAATGATTGCGTGCTTAGAAGATGTAATTATGTTTTCAATTTACAGAAATAAGTTTGATAGAGAAAGAATACTTTTTATAAGGTAATTGAATTTGATTTGAACTCACGGTTTGTGCAGTGGCTGAGCGATTTGTTGTTGCTGCGTGTCACGAGTTCTATTCCCGCACGGAATAAATGTGTCCTAGAAGTAGTTGTTCCGGATCTGGCAGTTTACGTATGTGACTTTTCATGTTCGTAAACGTACCCACGATCGATCCATCGAGCGACCCAGGTCCGATCGAAGAGTAAGCTTTACTTGGCGAGGTCCGCTCGTAGATGGATAACCAACCATTCATTACATACCAAGACTCCTCTGCGCCTCGGAAATCACGTTAAGCCGTTGGTCATTTGAAATTAAATGAAATGAAATGATATTATTTCTGTAAGTAGATCTTTCCAACTTTTACTTGTCATTTATTTTAAACCAAATGACACTAAATGGCATTTCCGAAGTGACTGATTCCTGAGAAGAAATGCCGAAAGAAACTCAGGGGTCATGGTCTCTTTTAAAGTCCAGAACTCCAGACATAAGATTGTATTAATTTATTATGCGAGTCTCACGATGCAGGGCAAAGTCTGGAAAAGCCTGACTTGATCATGATTTGATCTTTGACAACTGGTTTGACTACCAGTTAAACCAAAAGGTAGGGCAGTAACTGTGTAACACAGTTACTGGGTTGTGGAGGTCAGATTAGCAGTCGCTTCATGTAAAACCCTGGTACTCAGCTGGATCTAGTTAAACTCAAAGCCGACCCCATTACGGTTTGTATGACCTATTGGTCTAATAGTTAGTGGCCCTGACTGCTATTCTGGGTTCGATTCCCAACCAAAACAAATGGTTGTGTGATAAGTACAATCGTTTGTTCTGTGTCTAGGTGTTTTATCTTTAATATTTATGTATTTATAATATGTAGGTAGGTATGTTTATCAGTTCTCTAGAACTCATAGCACAAGCTCAGCTTAGTTTGGGATTACATAGCATTATATGAAAGTTGCGGAATATGATATTATTGTATTATATTATTATGCTATGCTTCCTCGAGGCGAGATTTCAGACTAGTAATAAATATTTGAGTAGTTCAGATTTCCTCACTATATTACGGCCGGTGAAAGTGATGTATGAAATAAAGTACGAAAAATAAACTAATAAAGTCACATTTAGAAAGAACCTACCTGAAGGCCCAAACCTACAATTTGTCTTCCTCATATTCCTACACTGAAAACCGTACATATTTTTGTGACATTTTCTGACCTTTTCTGAATTCCATTTGGTACCTAATTCCGTCCGGCACATCACGGTAGGTTGACCCGCAGTCCTGAACTTTCCAAACAGGCATAATGTGTGCTTGAACAATAAATAAAATATAGGACGCGTCTTGATAATCTTCATTTTCTTTTTTTCTTTCTTTCATTTAGGGATATGTGTAAGGTATGGATGTAAGCGAAATTCTGTATATTATTTAGCAGTCGAACATTATGTATAGACGATTAGTAGTCGGTTCAATTGTGATGTAAAAAATGAAAACATAAGAATAAAGTAAAGAGTCTAGCTAGGTATGTTACAACAACAACATAACATCACACCTGTAATCCTCGAAGGGCTAGGCAGTGGTGTACCTGGTAGTTACAACCACATTTCGCCCGTTATGTTTAAGTCCGATGTAACAGGGGGCTATTGCCATCAATCAGGCACAAATCCAGACTCCGGACTGGTACTGAGTTATTCCAGATGGAAAAACTCAAGAACACCGGCAACGGGCCCGGATCGACGGCGCGTTGTGTTCCACGTGCGCCTCAAAGAGCTGTCGGGGCCTGTGCCTGCCGGGGTCGCGGAATTAGTTCGAAAGGGTCACCGCGGACCTGGAACGCAAAACGCATTAGGAGGAACACGGATGGATTTCAGTCAGTAAGAGTCTGACACTCCCTTCCGC
This sequence comes from Euplexia lucipara, assembly GCA_921972225.1. Taxonomy (NCBI): domain Eukaryota; kingdom Metazoa; phylum Arthropoda; class Insecta; order Lepidoptera; family Noctuidae; genus Euplexia; species Euplexia lucipara. Next base: position 17,227,046 of record OV179161.1, on the reverse strand, counting down.
TTCACCCAGAGCGGGAGGAGTCATTAGATGATTATCCCATCCTAAAAAAAGAACGGTATGAATTACTATAAATACAATATTATGTAACTAACTGCCTCAGCAAACTTTGTTCCGTCTCAGAATCAATTTATATTGTGCTACCTATGGACACCACCTGTGACAGTCGTTACAGATAGTCAGACGCCCGAAGTCTGACAACTAGTTTAACCAAGGGGTATCGTTACTGGTTGTGGAGGTCAGATAAACAACAGACCCTCCATGTTAAATATTGTTACTCAGACCACAGCAAAGTTGGGAAAAAGTTAGGCTGATGATGATGTCAATCAAGGTACAGACGCCAGCACATCAACCTACCCAAATATGTCAAATAAAGGAGATGGAAAATGGTGGGCCCAAATGTAATCAGTTGAGATATGTTCTAAAAAAATTGTCATATTTTTTTATCTTACAATATGAAAAATTTTTATCAATTCTCAATCTGGAGGCGAAGAAATATGAGAAAGACAGTTTTCGTGAGATTATCGATTAAGTAATCGATTACATAGTTACGCAAATAAAACCATTGTAAGAGATTATCAACTCAAAGTAATTAAATGCACTTAATATAATTGCAATACAGCGTATATAATTACAGTCATGTTAATAAATAAAATATCAATTAATTACTAAAACAACAATATTAATGATTATCGATTTCATAACGATTACAAGCAGTCTTTATTTTTAGTCTATTTATGTCACTGGCATGACAGCTGACTGACATTGACATTGACAGTTGTCGACTGCTCTGAGAGCTATGTCCCTCCTTATTTCCAATTTATTGTATCCTACCATGCCTATAACAAACAAGGTTGGGTACATCAATGGATAAAATGGATACACACCATACAACCTTAAGCCTACCTTTGCATTACCTTTTTATTTGATAGGTTTTCAACTTTATTCTAAACACAATAAGGAATCATGTTCAATTGGGAAAATTTTACAGTCTGGGGTAGGTTGCTATGCTGGCGTCTCTACAAACAACATACCTAATTTAGTCCATTTTTTAAATTATCTTACTCTCTCTTTTTTATTCCTCTCACGGTGCCTATCGCTTCAGCTACCAAATTACGACAGGGCCCAAGAAACCCTTTGACGTATTACATGATTAAACCGTTTTACGAAGAAAACCGAAGTTTTTTCTATCCCAAGTAATTGGACAAAGATAGGAGGCAGGCTCCTTTACAATTTCGCAAGGTTTTCTCACAGAGATATCTTTTAATTTAATTATTTGGTTAAGGTTCGTTTGTTATTCAGGGTCTTTTTTTAAAGGTAAATATTTAGGCTTTTGTTATTTTTTTTTTTTTTTTAATGTTTATAGGTCATGTGCAGTGTTCTTGATATTGAAGTCAAAAGAACGATGAATGGCTTGTGTAAAAGGCGAAATTGGTAAGAAGAAAGTTTGATTGAGGATTAAGATGACGGCGAATAAAAAAAGTAAAAAAAAATGAAATGTAGAAATGAACTTTATTGAAGATAAGTTAATTCTGTACCATCATCAGCTTAGCCTTTAGTTAACTAAATAGTGAGGTCGGGTCGGGCTCTATCATAGCCAGGTTTCCAATCTGGCTTTGGCAGATCTAGACAACACCCTAGATAATATTAATATTAGATATCTGCAGCAGCTTATAGTCTGTTGTGTCAGGTTAGTACAATACAATGCTATGTCATAACTAGCAAGCAGTAGTTCTGTGTAGCCACAATTCATGATGGTGACGTGGTTGATTCCTCGCCTGTCATGCCCAAGGTTAGGTTTCAATCTGAGTATACAACCGATTACAAGTTTTTAATTGTTTTTTTTTGTTTTCTATGAGGAGCTTGTGGCTTAATTATAACTGCCGCAGAGGGCGATCGAAGGTTAAGCTACGCGTGGCGAGATCGATCCGTGGATGGGTGACCATTTATTACCTACCAAGTCTCCTCCGTGCCTCGGGAAGGACGTTAAGGTGTTGGTCCCGGCTGTCATTTGTAGATCTTTGACATTACTTGTAGTTAGAAGCCCGAGAGTCTGACAACCAGTTTAACCAAGGGGTATCATGTTATCCATTATTATTATTATAAACTGGGTTGTGGAGGTCTGACAGGCAGTCGCTCCATGTAAAACACTGGTTTTCAGCTGCATCTGGATAAACTGGAAGCCGACCACAACATAGTTGGGAAAAAGGCTAGGCATTTTGCTGTGGCTTTGGTGTTTATGATTCATTCGTTATTTGCCACCGACTTCCGAAACTAGAGTTATTTTATACCTGTTAGTATTTTTTAATGAAGTCGGTTGTTGTTTTTTTTTTTGTAAAAATGTTTTAATTTCACAATTTTTAGTTTCTTCGTATGTAGTCTTTAAAAAATTGAAAGAATCATTGGGTTTTGATACAAATAAAACAAAACTGGTAGTATACCCTATCAAATAAAAAAAGATTTTTTAAAGTCGGTCCGTAAATGGCGGAGAAAACGCTTAGCAAACATACAAAAAAAAAACATACAATCGAAATGTGAACCAACTCCTTTTTTGAAGTCGGTTGAAAAGACGCGCCTATTTTATAAAGAAAAATAACTAAACACAGAAATTTGTTTGAGTGAGACATGAAAAAGATACTGCTAGTAGAAAAAATCCTCATTCCACACAAGAATCGTAAAAACGAAATAGGTCACCACGAACCCAATACTAACAAACGTTCTCAGATCCCAAATATTAAGTACAAAACAAAACGAAAAAAAAAAACGTAGAACAGCTTTTATTTTTTCGTCAGCGGTATCAATTACCTAAAACGGTTAGTACGCAAACCGTTTTTTCTCTCCAAACGAATAGACAAACGAATAGACAATTATTTTCTTACGCCTGGGTCAAATTCGCAAAATTTGCTCTCCCCAGTAACAGGTACACATAATCTGTGTAGGGAATCGCCGATCTGGGGCCCGTGAGCCTACTAACTGTTCTCGATCGCAATTCTGGGCTATTTATTTGTTTCAAACGCCGGGAGGGGACGCCCTAGAAGAACATACATAGACCTTATTGGTGAGGTTCTTCAGAAAGGTCAGGTGCGTAGTACTCGCAACCGGTGTGTGTGTATGACAACATGTATGAATGTAAACGAAGCAAAAGAAGTATGTAAGAATCGTAGCATGTGGCGCTCTGTAGTTTCTGCCTACCCCCATGGGAAAAAGGCGTGAGTTTATGTATGTATGTATGTTATTTGTTTCATATGATAGACTGCCTCTTTAGTTTTTTTTTATTACTATTATTGATAGGCACGCGTTTGACCACTATATCACCTGATGGTAAGCGATGATGTGGTTCACGATGAAGCACGCTTGCCTAGAAGCAACCTGTTCACTCTTGACTTGAAGACCCTTAGGTTGTAGCTCTCAGGAAACACCGACACCGGTAGGGAATTCCACTCTTTGACTGTTCGCACAATGAATGTATTTCCAAAGCGTCTACTGGCTGCAAGCGCTACTGTTGGGCATGTGGCCCCTGGTCGGGCAGTTTTTCTATCTGAAATTTTATAGTAGCAGTCTGGGTTTGTGTGTACTACCAGATACACCTCTGCCTAGCCCTTCGGGTGTTACAAACGCCTGAGAGGATGCCCCAGAAGGACATACACTGATCTGGTGATGTTCTTCATAAAGGTCAGGTGCGTAGTACTTTGTCTGTAGGAAACACCACTTTTGTATAGACAAAAGCCAGAAAAACCTAGTTAGCCATTAGGGTAGAGATGACCTATTAGTAAACCATAGTTCAGCAGTTATGTTTGAAATCTACATTCATCAAATAAGCAAAGATCCAAACTCTGCACTTTTTCCCAACTATGTTGGAGTTCAAAACTCCAGCGGTTCACTTGGAGCGCTTTTCTTTCATTTTCGTGGCATCGTACAAAGATAGGGGCCTTTTTGGTCTCGCACAGGTCTATTAGTTACTTAATAGTTATGTTAGATTTAGTTTTCGCTGCAAAATTCCTGTGTCCCAAATAATAAAAAAAAACAACTTGAGAGAAGACAGTGGCCGGGTCGATAGAGCAGTTTAAATGTCACAGAATAATAATCGATAAAAATATTATAAAGAGGTAACATTAATTATTTGTTTGTTTGTATGGTTGTAAGTTTGTATGTAGAGGGTAATCTTCGGAACTAATGATCCAATTTTAAAAATTATTGCACTGGTGGAAAGCTACACTATTCCCGGATGACATAGGCTACTTTTTATCCCTGTAATCCCACGGGAACAGGAACTACGCGGGTGAAACCGCGTGACATCTGCTAGTAGAACATAAAAGTAATAAAATAGTTAAAAATAAAAACAAAGGTAGAGGAAACATTGTGGAAGTATTTGTGAAATGTGTGTATTTTCTTTCTTTCTGTCTATCTGACCAGCACAAGCTAGCAACTGGGTAACATGATATGATGACCTTGATGAACTGGATATCAAACTTCCCTTTAGATCCGTCTACCCTTAAACTACGTTGTTGGTTACCAAATACAAATCGTAAACAAATAGTACGAAAACAGCAAATAAAATGACACTGGAAGGTCGGAAGCCAATTTTCTCGGTGCCTTATCGCAAAAATTAGGTTTTTGAAGGCACCACTTACAAACACGAGTCATTTGGGCACTCATATTATTACTATGCATTGTAAAATTTGGATAAGATGGCTAGAAAATCTTGAATTAGACAGAAGAACTGTGTTTTGTCTAGATCAAGAACCTAGGATAAGAAGAAACCATGTTTGTTCAGCATTAATGATGATAATATTCTGGTCTAGTCGGTCCATAATGTATTTAGGCCTCGTTGCAAAGGCTCAAGGAAGTGTCAAAAGTAATCTTTCAATACGTATGGACTATCTAAGATATCTCTTGTATCGGTAAGGGAAACCATCAGAACGAAACCTGTATTTATAAATCAAATAAATCTGCGATTACCAACGTGCCATGAATTAGCATGGTGAAAATAGCTTTGCCTTACAATGGAACAGCAACGTGTATTAAAAAAAAAAGAAAAATGTTAAGCAATGTTTTGGAAAAACAAAATAGATACATCACAACCGCAACCGGCAATAAAGCAGACCATCATGGCCCATTGTATATACGCGCTATTACGAGAGACACACACACACAACTCCATAATCTCTTTTCTCTTCGGGAAAAAAAAAACAATAAAACGAAACTCATTCACAAAAACGTTCTTAAACTATTAAAAGGCTCTAAAACAAAACAGTACGGACAACAAAAACAACGAAGTGGAACTATAACAAAAGTTCAACAAGTCTATTCCAATAAAAACTAGTTGTATAGAATATAACGTAAACGTACGAACATTTTACAGAAGTTCCAATATGTTCGGGCGGGCGGAGAGAGCGATTTTGTAGTGCGGTACAAGTTATAAGAAACAAAAAAAATTAACAAAATTTACTTCTCTCCAAATTTCTTACGGAATTGCACCTACCACTGTTTGTCTCTGCATGACCTAAAGGTTGACTGGTAGAAAATGCCTAAGGCATTAAGTCCGCCTATGTACATTTGTGTACTTGAAGTATTAAATAAATAAATAAATAAATAAGAGAATCAACAAAAATTTTTGGCTTTCATTTAGGCTCCCGTAGAAAGAGTTAAAATATGGTAAATAATTATACGAGTAGTTTTGTGAAACTTAACCCACAAAAATTTTATGATTTAACATTATACCAGAATGATATAATGATATAATATTAAATCTGACCTTACTACCAGTAGGATTTACCACACAGTGCATCCTTTTACTATCCCACTGCATGGCAAAGGCCTCTTCTCATGTAGAAAAGGCACTGAACACCGCAGCTCCGGTGATTTATTTCTCCTTTACAATATTATTATTACCTATACTTTATTTACCTTCACCGACATTAATGATGTCTGAGATAAACTTAGAAAGTACGATTTGTGAAATATAGAAAGTCACATTGGTAGATACATGCTTAGAGTTGAGCCACAACCTTATGCATTCGAGGAAGGTGCTTTAACCTCTTGGGCCATTATAACAAATAATAAATAAATATTCCACAACTTTTCACACAACATTCTAACTTACGTGCGATAGATATCTGACGTAAGATGCGCCGGCGGATGCGACAATGTACCTCGACGCACTAACGCATCAATGGTTGAGTGAGAGAGGTTGAATGTTTTATTATATATTTGTCAGTTCCGGCTAAAACGACCGACATTACGCGACGCATCTTCCGTCAGATATGTACAGACACCAAAGACATTCAATACCTATAGACAGGACATCACGAACAAAATTTTCGTCCGAAAAAGTGTGTCCTGCTGGATACAAGTCTATGAGTTTTTTGTAGTACGCTCCGCTGCCGCTCCAATATTCATATATTATTCTAGATGGCGTTACTGAGACATGGGATCAAAGTTTTTCTATGACATTTCCTTGACATGCCCGCTCTATAGTATTTTAAATCTCTTTGGCAGACACTTACTCGTGTTAGTTGTTTGCTGAACTAAACACATAAAAACATGGTGTCAATGACAATGTTACGCGTTGCGTTATGCGTTATGCTCGTGAACGGGTGCTGCTTGTGGTGCCTTGGTTTTGCTATTGTTTGAACTATTACCTGTTTTTTTTTTGTTTTATTCAACTTCGATAATCCTAGTTTATCATTTTGTTACATTTTCTTGCAGATCTATGGATTTAATCCAATTCTGCACATGTAAGCCGGCACACCGTTTATACCTGGAGGCTTCTTATTAGTCAGTTGCTTTTGCTTGAGTTAAGTTAGTATTTATGTCGGTAGCTATATATATATTACTGGTGTGAATATACAGATATATTGAGTGTGCTAGCTAACATGTTGTGAATAACTTATTTTAATTATGTATTTTATCATTATAACTATTTGTACTGTTTACATTCAAGTTTTTCTAACTTATCAGACAGATGTGTTGCTGGGGAGTTTGTTCCGCCACTTCTTCTTCCCAGCAAAAACACTAGATAGTGACGAAGGGTGTGCTTTTTAGGGGACTGTCTTATGTAAATTTGATGTTAAAAAAGTCCTAATCCTCAGCCTAATTTGAATAAATGGCTTTTGATTTGATTTCATTTGAATGTAAATATCATCAAGCTATTAAAATGATAACACACTAATATTAGTATCTTACGTTTGCTTTGTAAACTCAGAAATCTGAAACAGACAACATAACAGTATCGCCAACAAGTCTATGTAATAAATCTAATGACATAATTATCTTAAGCACCTAGATGAAGGGATTATCGAGCAATAACAGATATTGGCCAATTATGGCATTAAGTTTCAATGTGAGGACTAAGCTTAACTCAAATGTGTGATATAGTAATTATAGTACTAACACAGTTGTGGTACTACAGCTGATAGTCTCGGATGTCGTCAGTAGATATTTGAAAGTTGTTAATTACGAATAGTCGGAACCCCGAAAGTACGATAACCAGGCGAATAGGACACTGAATTGTGGGAGTCGGATTGACAGTCTCTTCATGTAAATTTACCGGTATTATGCTGCACCAAAGCTAGGCAGATAGTGATTTGAAAGTTTTTATGGTGTACGTCTAATGTCTATTACATACTAATATTATAAAGAGGTCAAATTGTTTTGTTAGTAATTGTTTAACTTTTTGGCGGTTTCCCAAACTGCTCACCTTATTTCAAAAATATGTTCACTAATAGTTAGCTGCGCTACTCATGTATGCCATATAATAAGATTGTCAAGTTACTTTCACGCAAACAAATCCGTAGACAGAAAGCTATTTAGCTTATTAATTTAAGTATGAAATAGTTAACCCACCATGACCAATCGTAGTTATCAAAACTCGTGCATTTCCTGAATGAGAAGACGCCTTTACCCTGGATTGGGAAAATAGAAGGCTCATCATCATCATCATCATATCAGCCATAGAAAGTCCACTGCTGGACATAGGCCTCCCCTATAGATCTCCAATAAGACCGGTTGGAAGCGGCTCGCATCCAGCGCGTTCCCGCGGCCTTAATGAGGTCGTCTGTCCACCTTGTGGGTGGACGTCCTACGCTGCGCTTGCTGATACGTGGCCTCCACTTGAGAACCTTTCGACCCCATCGGTCATCAGTCCTCCGTGCTATGTGCACTGCCACTTCAACCTGCTAATCCGCTGGGCTATGTCGGTAACCTTGGTTCTTCTACGGAAGAGAAGTTTTTCTTTCTAATAGAAGGCTGGTATTAATTAATTTATTTTATCGCTCCCCTCATAAATTGTACCACCCGCCAATGTGGAAAGAGTTTGTCGGATAATGGCGGAATGAAAGTTTTTGAGAATGTCGGCCAACGATAATATAACGCGACGCACGGTAAAACAGATTTGACCTTAAAAAGGTTTCCAAACGAAGGGTTTCGAACGGAAAATAGAGCTCACGTGAAGGCTTTTAGGTCCCTTTTGTGATATGATATTGAATTATGATTACGACGAGCAATAATGTACTAAACTATACGTTTTTATGAAAAAAAAAACAAACTGTAGAATGATTTTGTTACGACGAGTGCAGTGGTAACATTCTAGACTCACAAATAAAAATTGTTAAAACTCGCCCAGATGCACACTGCGCACTTTTAAAGTCACTTTCAAAGCTCAACTATTTATTTCATTGAGACCGCACCGCAGAAGGTACTTCTGACTTTACCTAGTGACTACTTAGATAAATAGTCACTTCATATCTGTATAATTATATTTTATATGATCTTCACAAACCATTGACTGGATAACACAATAGCCCTCAGTTATATTAGTAAAAAGGTGTAGATAAGTTATACGCGGCCACACTTCACCTCAGTGTGGCCCCAACTGACTCGTGCGTGCGATAGTGTACCGTTTTTGAAGATGGAATGTTGTCTAAGTAACCTATCTACACCTTTTTAACCGACTTCAAAAAAGGAGGAGGTTCTTAATTCAGTTGTATTTTTTTTGTTTTTTTTTAGGGTTTGTTACCTCAGTACTCCGTTATTAATAGACCGATTTTCAATTTTTTTTTATTTGACAGGGTATACTAACAGATTGGCCCCATTTGTATCAAAACTCATAACTGATGAGGGATCCTCGAGGAATTGAGGGAACTCCCCAAAAAATATAGATACAAACGCACCGATTTTAATTTTTTTAGTAAGAAATTAAGCATTTTCATTTAGAAAGTATCATTTGGTGAAGAAAAACTGATGAAGAAGACAGGCAACAGAACTCTTCAACGCATAACAGCAAATTATTCGCGATTGCTATACATAGTCAGATGTCTATGCTGAGCTTTTGTATTTCCATAACATAACATTACGACCTTCTATTTTAAAAGGGGCCCGGCAGAGATGTACAGATTAATATTTAGAAAAAACTTCTTTAGCAATTGTTAAACAATTTCAATGATTCTTTCAAGTGTTGAAAGACTTTCTTTACCTACGAAGAAACTAAAAATTGCAAAATAAAAACTTTTTACAAAAAAAAAAAACCGACATCTTAATAAAACACTCACAGGTGAAAAATAACTACAGTTTCGGAAGTTTGTGCCTTTGGTGGTTTGAAATTGTTTTGTTTTGTTTTTACTTATAATATCATTGATTATTACTATTAGTATCGACTGTGAAATATTTACAAATGACAGCCGGATCCAACGTAAATGATGAACGACTTTTAATAATATCCTGGGTACATTTCTAAATGTATAGGCCTGGAACAATCGCTGAGGCTGACAAAGATCTAGATCTGTAGAAACCTAGACTAGACAATAGATACAAAAGGAACGAGGCTTAGGTACTGTAGTAAAGCCTCTTGCTATTGTACTATTTAGTTGAATAGGATTAGTGATTAAATTAAAGACGTTTTGTCAATAATAACGTAGTATAATTATATTCTTCCAAATAAAAAAATAATGAAAGAAAAAGATTTATTAGCAACAAGTTGAAAGATGCATGTAAAAAGAACAAAGAAAAGGTTTTTAAAAATTGTACATTAGGAAATAAGAAAACATTAAAGATAAGTAAATTAAATTCATTCATTCTTACTGATCAGACAGATGTGTTGCTGGGGAGTATTGTTTGATGGTGCAGGGCGAGCGTTTTTAGGGACAGTTTCATGTAAATTTTGACGTCCAAAAATAATGATAATAGCGCAGCATTTGCAGCGTAGGACTTACAAGTTTTCAGAGGTTTGTTCAATGACCCTTTGGAGGTATGAAGAACGGGGTGTAAAGTTCCTCATCCACCATTGTAAAGGGAGGATCCTCCGACCAGACGGGTGTTGTGTCTGGTGAGCTAACTACTGCCCAACGATTGTTGTCGGGAACTTGTATACGTACAAACTGCGCGGATAACTTTAATAGCGCGATGTAGGATAGTTCGTATGTGGCGAGATAGATGTCGCTAAAACCCCCATGCTAGGTGAAAGCTGTGTTACAGGGTTCATCCATCCATCCATTATACAGATAACAGGTAAGTAAGTGGAACGAATCATTAAGAAGAGCAACTATTAAGCTTAAGTCTACTGTGAAAAAAGTGGTGATCCAAAGCCTAATTTGGATAAATTACTTTTGATTTGTATAGACAGAATTTGAACATCAAAATATAATTAGTCCATCAGAATTATAAAAAATAATACACAAGTATTTTTTTTCTTTTACAAATTGATGGAAAACTGCTTAGATTAAGTGCATTAAAGTTGAGGAATGGGGGCTTGTAACGTCATTGTCTAGTATAAACTGTACTGGCTAGTGACGTCATGTGACATTTTAACTCGATGTATCGCCGTTATTTTTTGATTACTTGAAAAAAAAAATACGTGTCGAATATTTTCTTGTAATCTAGATGAGGGAATAAAAACTAAAATTTTGTCCAAGTAGCCCATTTTGTGTCCAAAGATCTTAAAGAGTAAACAACTTGACACTCGAAACTTAGGCAACTAAATGTCTGTACACACGAATCATTTGCCCAGCTGACAAATAAAATAACTAAAATAAAAAATAAAATAAATATTCCACAATTTTTTTTCACACAGCGCCATTTAGTCCCAAGCTAAGCTAAGAGCTTGTGTTATGGGTACTAAACAGCTGATAAACATACTTATATATTTCTAAATACATACGTCGTATTATAGATAAATTACACCCAGACACAGAACAAATGATCGTACTCATCACACAAACATTTGTCTTGGGTGGGAAGCGAACCCGCGTCCTCCGGCATAGCAGTCAGGGTTACTAACCACTAGACCAACAGGCCAGTCCTAAAAAAATGCCCAAATGCCTATTTCTATTCCAGTTTATGAATACTTCTTTGGAAATAAATCACGTTAGTGTGCACCGTTTCTTATGGACCACTTATGAAGGCTTTAGTCAGAACCATTTAGATGAGCTGAGGCGAGATTAGAAGGCTCACAGATAAGTATCATCACGCTCGTAAAGTAAAAATGGATGGAGGAATTTATCTTTACGACTTTACCCATTCTGAGGCTTGCAGACAGCTAAATGTTATGTAGAACCTGTTTAATACGCTTGTTTATTCGTTGACATTGATATAAATTGAAGGTTAACCGCACACACATAATACTATGGGAATATAACAAAGACATACACGGGAAATCACGAACAACATTTTCGTCCGATAAATGTGTCCTAGTGGATAGAAGTCGATATAACTGAATAAACTGATAAAACTGAGTATAACTGAATGAAATCCACATCATTTCTTAAAACAAATGGCTCAAATGGTTACTACAAAGTGTGATAATAAATTATCTGCAGTTAAAATAGATAGAGATAGATATAGTATTAGTACTTGCTTACTATATTAAAATAAAATAATAAGATTTTAGAAATTAAGCTGCTGCTGCATTAGTCCTCTTCCTCTCTGCTAAGTTTTTGTTGTGCCCGACAGGGTCCATAATGATTCTGTACCTTTTTATTCTTAAGACCATTTATGTACAGACAGCAAATCAAGTTACCCCAAACTGTCAAATTTTCTCAATTGAACATGAACCTTAACTTGTTTAGAATAAAGTTGAAAACCTTTCAAAGAAACTTGACATATTGGGGTAGGTTGACGTGCGCTGGCGTGTGTACATTGTGAAACGCAATAAATATTGAGTATTGAGTATTGTAGATTATAATCATTTCGGCGTCTATCGCAATTGTAACATGCTTAATTGTACTATTATTACAAAATGTGCATTAAAAAAACCTTTTTTAACTTCTGTCTGGAATGGAGTATAGTTTAGTACGTTTCGCTGCCGCTCCAATATTGAAATATTATTCTAGATGGCGTTACTAAGATATGGGATCACAGTTTTTCTATGACATTTTCTTCGCATGTCCTGTCTATTTGTATCCTAAATCTCTTTGGAATACAGTAATCATCTAGCATATAAAATTGTGAGAATAAGATGTAAACTATTTTTCATAACCGTAAAAGAAAAGAAAGAAAGAAAGAAAAATGCGTTTATTGGCATCACAACAGAAATACACCTTAAAACTATAATTTAAAATACAGAGATTATAATGCCAAAAGGGCCTCAGCTCAGCATAATGTCAGATGAGAACACAGGATCTATCTGATGCTGATTTTCAGCTGCAACCCACGAGTGCCATACGCAGGAATAACTAACACAAAAATAAATAATAGAACAATGCGTTACCGTTATAAAAAATAATACATAATACATTAAAAAAGCTAGAAGTGAAGATAAAAAAGCTTTATACATATCCAATTAAGACTTTGTTATGTGCATTTGTGTGTTTGTGTTTGTGTGTGTGTGTGTGAGTGTGTGAGTGTGTGTGTGAGTGTGTGTATGTGTATGTTTGAAATCAGAGTTAAAAAAAAACAAAATCATAATAAATAAGTAATCGATCAAAATGGAAATTGTTGATAAAATTCATAAAAATATAAAATGAGACAGTACTTAAGTGATAAGAAAGGTCCACCCCAATATTTATTCGATTTGTCAATTTATCAGGCCCAGAGCGAAAGCCGGCTTCCACAAACGATAGGTCATTTGATTGTGTCTGGAATTCTGATAGTTGACGATTTATACGTTTTTCAAATGCAGCGCCACCTTTCTGACATGACAGACGGTGACAAATGTCAACTTCAACTGTTCTTTAATGGTGTTTGTGGAAGACAAATGTCTTCCCACACTGAAACATGCTGGTCCTAGTCCATAGGACAATCTTGGAGTCTTGACAAAATGCAACTGGTTGCTAATCTTTTAATGTACCTTTGTATTGTTTTTTTTTTACATTTATGAATGTAAACGAAGCAAAAGAAGTATGTAAGAATCGTAGCATATGGCGCTCTGTAGTTTCTGCCTACCCCCATGGGAAAAAGGCGTGAGTTTATGTATGTATGTATGTATTACTATTTAAATATGTGAGCACAATGTATAGTCTACCAACTTAATCATGTAATTATCAACTCCATTGCTTATATTAGTAAGTGTATGTTTTTATTCTAGATGCATCGTCCTCACATAATAATCTGATTAATGTATACATAGTAGGTATTGTACAACTTTTTTAAAAGAGTAAGTATGAAGTTTCTTGCCCATTCTTCTCCATACAAATCTTCTTTTTGGAAGGGGCTACTAGAATGATTTTTTAAAGTTATTTTTTGTTCGACGTTCAATTAAAGTGCCTGATAAGGGCCTGAAATAAATGGTTTGACTTTGACTTTGACTTTATCAGGTGACAATAGGGGTGCATGAAAGGAGCCTCCCCGAGCGACGTACTCTCCGACCTGTGTTACGTCCGGCGCACCCGGGGCAATCGACTTCGGTCGATTGGCTAATCCTTTCACCACGATGGCAAACTCAATCAGTACCTCTCCACAGACCATGACCCACCTTTTGTCTTGCGCTGCGTGCCCTGTCACCTGCACATGTGAGGATCTTATGGTTGCGTCGGTGGATGGTGTTGCGGTAGCCGAATTCTGGGCTAAACATACAATTTAGAAATTTAGTGTCTTTGTTAGCCATCGACACGCTAAGAAAAAGAAGGTGACAATTTGACATTTTTGTCAAGTCTTAAGTCTTTGAACGCCACGTCGGTCACACGGTGACCGCGAACAATTAAATTTCTATTGTATCTGGTAGTTGGCAGTCAACGTGTTAAGCTAAAACTATGAAGGTAACACAACATAAATTAATTATGAGGCTGAACAAAGTTTTCCGCTAGGGCAGCTAGTTTAACAAGAAATCACCAATTAATCAACTAACCACGGTGATTACCACCGAACAGTCCCACGAATGATTACCTCAATCTAACCACGAACAGTTCCAGTACATTCGTGTACAAAATAGTCTTTATGCATAGTTCCTAGATGGTATCAGCAGTAAGGTTGCCTACGTGTGCGCGATAAGGTGGGTGAAATATGCCGCTCCTGTAGCGAGGTAGGCAGATTTGTAGGCTTCACGTAATTTTATTGCTTTCTATGTGTTGTGTAGATTGATGGTGCGTGTGTGTTTATTATGGGGAAAAGATAGGTTGCTTTCAGTGGTTACTTGAATGTATCTGTGGTCGTTTGCTGTGGAAGGATTATTTTTTGTTTATAGCCAAATAAACAAAACGAAGAAAAACAAATAGGTGGAATGAATGACTGAAAGGTAACTAGCAAAAGGTATTCATTAGGTAGATCTAAGTGGTAACGTCGGCAGGGGACGTTCTAGAACACAAACAGACCCTATCGGTGACGTACGAATGGCGAAAACACACTCACACATGGGCACATGGCGCTCTAGGCTGAAGGTTCTGTCTACCAAAAAAAAAAACAAAAGTCTTTATTCAAAGTAGGCTGAGAATCAGCACTTTTTGAACGTCAAAAAATACATGAGACAGTCCCCCAAAAACGCCCACCCTTCGCCAATTCCTAGTGTTTTAGCTGGGAAGAAGAAGTGGCGGAACAAACTCCCCAGCAACATAATTATCTGTCTGATTCGTTTGAAGAACTATACAAAGAATCTATACAATGAAATGTTCAATAAATAAAACTAAGGTTTATACACTTTGTAAAACATTACTTTTCAGAATATTTGTCACGTGTTAGCTAGCACACTCCAATATACCAAGAAGAAAAAAGAATAGTTTTATATAAATATTCACATTAACTTTTATATCTAAACTCAAGCAATAATCTAGGACCATCGAAGTTAACTAATATAACAAATAAAAAAACCATTGGTAAGCAAGTCAACCAGTCACCACAAGCAGCACCCGTTCACGAGCATAACTCAAAGATCAAACTCTTAAGAGAAAGGCGTCTACGTATGTGTGTATTTTTTAGTGGGTACACCATTTTGCTGGGCAGTTCGTCATGCCTTTTCTTTCCCGCAAACACACTAGAAAGATGTGAAGCGAATACATGAATACTCATCCATATTACATCGCGATCAAAATCATAACCATCGTTTTTGCGTAACTGGAGTCTGCTAACAATTTTCTAAATATGCAGGACAACAAACTTTCATTTCCACCGTAACCAGTGAGTGCGAAGCCAAGTCACTTTTCAATTATTGATTTATGACTATCCCACCTCTATTCCTTTACAAAGTTACCTGTGCCCATATCGCACGAACAAAGCGCAACTCTACCGGATAAGATCTGGTTGCGCCAAATTACGCGAAGGGCTGGAAACACGCCAACGAGCCCAGATATAACTCGATACGTCCACTTATAACGATAGCAATCGATTTTGGAATCGCTTTTGATTTATATTAATCGGATAAGTCGATTATTTAATCCAAGTGGTTTGGTGACTCGGTTATTGGATTTTTTTGTGGAATTAAATTGTTTGGTTCTTCTTCCAATCTCGTTTTAGCGGTTATTATTTGAGTGTAAATAGTGAAGATAGTATTATTATTACTAGCCTGTATTTTTCAAAGATCTCCCTTATTTTCTTCCACCTTTCTGTCAAGGGTTTTTTGTGACCAGTTCTTATCAAAGGAGTTCAGCTCGTTCCGCCATCTTCGCCTGGCCCACCGTGATTGGTTTGCCATGTAAGGGAATCCATTGAGGATTTTGACCCATTGAATTGTGTGATATGCAGCACATGTTACGTTTATGTTGTGTCCAGCCCAATGTTTCAAATAGGTAGTGAAGAAAGAAAGAAAAAAAAATACAGACAAAACAATAAAAGAAAAATAAACGCATAACCATATCTATGCCTACATACGTATAATAATGAATTTTGTTCGAGTAAAGATGCAAAACTCGGTACTACTAGAGAGTTCCAAAGCATCGTTATCAGGAGACGTACGAAAAATTTGAAATGGCATTATGGTACTCAAATTGGGTTGGGCAGGAGACCTAGCCAGGCGCAGTGATAGCAGGTACAGTAAAGCTGTGACAGAGTGACGTCAAAGAAGCCACTGCCTGTACCTATAGAACACCTACATTTCGTCAGTTATGTTTTAAGTCCCATGTAATAGGGGGCGAGCCTATTGCCACCAATCGGGCACAAATCCAGACTCCGGGCTGCTACTGAGAAATTCCAAATAAAAAAACTCAATAACACTTTGCCCGAGCTGGGGATCCATGGGACCTCATGCTACCACTAGACCAACGAGGCCGTTATCTAGTAATTTCTATTTCCAATATCATTACCTGGACAATAGTGTGGGTTATTTTATCACACACAACACACTTAACACACATCACGCATAATACTCTCTCAAACACTTATTTACACGTTTCACACTCATTTACATACTAACACACTCGCACTTCAACTTCATGAGAATGATAATGCAGATTTAATTCATTTTAATATTATTAGAGTAATCGTTTTTGTTTGATAGCCACGATTCAGGCTTTACCTAGTGTGGTTTCACACTGTTATTTTTGTAAATTGTAATTTGAGTTCTTAATAAACTTATTATTATCTTTTATTTCTCGGAACCCTTGGGTTCCGGACCTTTGGAAGGCGTACGAGGGGCCGAAGCCAACTCGCAGAGGCCTATTGTCGTCTTTAATGAAATGAGGCACCAACCGCAGATTTTCCCTGTATGCACTACACAAGTGCACCTAAGGAAAACCTACGACTGGTGTAAGACTATTGCAGACTATGAAAACAAAAGTACTGGACTATAGGTTAGGGTGTCTAAAATGGACTGGATATCTAAAACTATGAAGGACTATGGCCCCTGCCTTACCAATGTTTTATATACAGGTATTAAATGGCAGGGGGTGACTTGCACACTCAATAATGGGCCCTCTGAAACGGCCGCTAGCACATAGTGACGTAGCGACAAGAGAGCAACATAACCTGAGGTGCTTGAGGAGTGGAGAGGCATTCCACGGCTATCAGGACAATCCCGGAAGTACGGTCAAGATCCCTACCAGCACCTTACTGGAATGCTTCCTTCCTCCGAGCACGTTTGCTCTTGCGAATCTCCACTCTAGCCGGCCAACTAAGGCAAGAAAGAGGTGGGAGCTCCATTCCTCGTCAGAGTTCACTCTGGCCGGCCAATTAAGGCAAGCCAGAGGTGAGGAACAAGAAATCTCCCGGGAGATCAGGTCCGTGGGGTCGCTACTGCCCAACAGCTCGCCACAAGCTGCCCTGCGGGGTTATTATTATTATTATTATATATATAGGTTATGCGTATTTACTTATATTTTAAGAACGCTGTATAGTATAACTGTATTCTGTCAAATTAAAAAAAATAGAATATCCAGAAGTGGGTGATGATGATGATGATGATGATCAAGGTGCAAAAGGCAGGTGACTTTAAGTCAGACGTACATTAAAAGCATCACTCATCAATGGCAATTTTAATGCTACATTTAAAAAAAAATATTTATAGACCTTGTTGCTAAGGGATATCTTACTTTCTTATGTAGGTAAACCGGAGGGTACACGGCTTACCCTTAACCCTTGACCTTAGGGTAAAGTAAAGATATCTACTGACTGTAGTAATATCTCAGGGGATTGTCGATACAAGTCTATTGGGACAACCCGTCCGCATTTAGTTGTTAGCACTGATGAGTATCATAAGTTGGCTTCCAAGTTTGTGTATAGGTACCTACTTATATATTATTGTGAGTGAGTGTATTTTTGGCAGAATTCACGTAATATTATTTTAGATACAAAATATATATGTATACGTTACGTTATATTATTTTTTTGCCTGTCTGGCATGAATGCTGAAATGGACCTTTTTGGCGCAGCCGTGAGGCACACAGCACATAATGTATACCTACTTACTATTGTTTATTTTGTATATTTCATAAATTATTGTGTGTGTGTGTGTGTTTTAATGACTGATGTCAAATTAATATTTTTCTTTCTTTCTTTAGATAGTGAATTTATTCTTAACATAAACATCCTTTTAGAAACCTTGTCAGTGGTTTTGTTTCATTCATTATTTGCAACCGACATACTTCCGAATCTTTAGTTATTTTACTCCTTTCAGTGTGTTTTTAATAATTATAAATAAAAATAAATAATAAAAGAAGTTGGTTGCATTTGTTGTTTTTTTATTTATTTTTTAGTTTTTCGTTTATATTGATGATTTATATTTTTCCAGTTATTTTGAAATTAAAACCAAACTACTAAACCGATTACGACACTCCAAACACAGGCACATTTAGCTTAGTCGGAGCGGTTAACAAGAACTAGGTAGTAATGTGTAACCCACATTGCTAGTTTAAGCTTGAAAAAATACGCATAAAATCCTCGTAAAGGCTTATTCTTTTTGCAAACATCCATTTTGACTGTTCTGATATGTTTTTTTTATTCCTTTTTTGTATAGACTCCAGCACATGAACCTACCCCAATGTGTACCCAAATAAATAAATAAATAGGATTTCAACTTTATTCTAAACATTATAAGGTTCATGTTGAATTGGGAAAATTTAACAGTTGGGATTAGCTTGGTGTTCTGGCGTCTGTACTTCACAGATTCCTTAGCCAAGTAATAAGCCAGTTCTTTAATAATGCTAGCCTGTAAAACAAAGTACCCAAATACAAAGTAGGCATACCCGGTTCACTTAACATAAAAACCAGAGCATTAAAATCAGTATCCCCTACAGTTGGGACAATCAATAAAGCGGCCGGACAGTCCCGCGGGCACCGTTGACATCAATCGACTGTATTCCCATGTCACGTGCAGTTATTGTGTATACGTGTTCAGAAGTTAGTTGCTTGTTAAAATTGTTAGCGATGTCTATATCGGATCGCGTTATTGGAATTATCCGCGAGTTTTAAAATATGTACTGGAATCCGACAGTAACTATCATCATCATCATCTGCCTAGCCTTTTCCCAACTGTCTTGTGGTCGGCTTCCATAAAAACTGGACGCAAAAGAATACAAATGTTTTACATGCAACCACTGCCTGTTTGACCTCCACAATCCAGAAACAGGGTAACATGATGCCCCTTGGTCAATCTGACAACAACCTTTGGGCAGTAAAATAAGGAGGCACAAAAGTTGTCTGGTTGAAAAATCCTTCCCTTGCAATAGTGGATGAGGATTTCCTCATAAACCTAAACTCGCTTTGCTTGAAATTGTCGCGTAAGTAGATTAATCTTATTCTTTAACTATTAGGTATTACAGTTACCTAAAGCAATAGCTAGCCGTCATCACTCATTATTAGTGGAATTGTAGAAAAACCAGCCTATTACTCCCCTCTGCTGCGTCATTGGGTAAGGATCCATTCCATCTGACTTTTTTATGTGCTTTTCCTTTTGCCGTATTACTAAACCCTAGCCATTAAGTTATTTTGTTACTAACACTATGGACACTTGTCTGAAATAAAGAGTTTGAATTTGAATTTGAATTACTCTGTTTTAAAGAAGAACAGTTGCGTATTCTCTTATAGAGAGGACATTATAGGCACCGCTATGTTTGCTCACGGCAGGTTGGTGATTTAAGACTTATATTAATTACAAGGCTAGGTTTCTTCAACGATACAATGAAAGGATAGTACTAGCAGGGCTTTTTGAAAACGTCTTCAGTGGTTGTCTATAGTACATTTTACCCAAGTTTCCAAAAGTTTCAAAATCCACCGTCTGACAACAGTAACAACCAGTTGCAATCAGCAATTCTTTGTTACACGATAGCTGACCACCTCACTGTGCATAGGTACAACAGCTCTGCATTACACACTGAAGCCAAATACATTGTTGGTAATAATCTAATGATCAATAATGCAGTAAATTAGGGTTTAATTGTAACAAAACAGCGACTCTTGTGTTTAGATAAGTTAATTACCTATGTGGTGTTGTAGAATCGTCGGAAATGCACGAAAATTCTGTATGTTATTTTTAAAATAAAATAGGTGTCGTTTTTATTACTGTTTAAGTCAACAAAACGGAATTATCTTAGGAACTCAATTTTCTTTTAATAGTAGGTCATTTCATTTACTACTTTTTAAAACTAGAAGACTTTTCTGGCGTGGGTAAAAGTCTTATGTACCATCTAATTTCTTATACCCAAACAGCTTGAATCGAAATAACTACCTCTAGGCTATACAAATATATGTTTTACCCACTAATACAGTACACCAGCTAATTACAACAACCTACTATGTATATACATTTTATAAAACCTACAACTTTCAACCCAATATCTTCAACAGGTAAAAAAAATCGATGAACTGCGTGCTCGACCATGCACAGCAGCTAAGGGTTCCGTAGTCGAGATTAATATTTACGCATATTTTGTGTTGGTTTCGGGTGTCATTAGTAGATATTATGTGGGAGTCGTAATACGAGCAGTCGTCAGAACCACGAAAATATAACAACCAGTTTCATTAAGGGGGGGTTTACCAGGAACTGCTCCATAGGACATAGGAGGTTTGACAAAATCAAATTGGCTGCTAAAGTACTTAAATTTTTGTTTGTTTGCTTTTTTCTCTACACTCACACACTGATCTGCTGTTTGTTTTTAACTTTATTCCTTTGTTTATTTATCTATTGCCTTTAATAACATTCTACAGTGTAACGTGTATTTTTGTTAATATGTGAGTACAATGTGTCTTAATATTTTTTTTTATCGAGTCTATTGCTAATTTTTTATAAACCTATCTCAGTCCTATTCTCTAGGTGCATCGTCCTCACATATAATCTGATTGTTGTATACGAAGTATTGTAAACCTATTTTAAAAGAGTAATTATGGAGTTTCTTGCACATTCTTCTCCATACGAAACTAACATTTGGAATGTGCAACTAGAATCATTCTCTTAATTTATTTAATTTGTAAGTATAACGTTAAAAAGTACCTGTTAGGGGTCTAATTATTGAAATAAACTATTTGACTATTTTGACTTTTTGGCTTCCCTCCGTGTCTCGGAAAGTACGTTTAATCGTTGGCTTTTATTTGAAGATCTTTGTGTCATCATCACAGGTAGTTAGCAGTCTATAAAGTCTAACCCATGGGTTTGGTGTAACTCAATAATTGTGTCGTGGAGTTCAGATAGGCAGACATTCCATATAAAAAAAAAATGCTGCAACCGGCTGGACTAGAAGCCGACCTCAACATAGGTGGACAAGAGGCCGATACATGTGTGTTCTTATTCGAGAAAATTAGCTGTGCAACATTCGGATGAATAGACGGACATACAAAAATAATAAGGACTCAGTACTTCTCACAAGATTGCTTGTTGCGTACTAAGTTGTATTTGCCTCATTAATGTAAACCTAACTGCAGCAGAATAGTTGCTATTTAAATTTGGAAATTGTTAGAAATGGTGTTACTTTTATGTCAAGCATTCGTGTTTGGGCGAATGTTTTTTTTCTATTTGATCACGAAACCTTAAAAACAAATAAGCTTTAAAAAATATCCTTATTCCTTTGTCCTGATCCTTGAGAAATGGATCTGTGGACCGCCTGTGATTGATGACAAGCCAGGCCGCGCCAGGCCAGGGCGCTTCTAGTCAGGCCGTGGCCTTGAACGAATTATATTCGCTTCCAATAACTGATTCGCGAGGACTTAGGTCTTTCGATAAGATATTTTTGATTTACGAGAATATACTGTCGTTGTTTTAACTAAAATTACCAGCCTGTTCCCATTCTGCTGCTGATTAAAGGCTCTTTCTTACACATAGACTGACAGACACACACATTGACTAGCCAGTTGGCCTAGTAGTTAGATACCCTAACTGCTATGCAGGAGGCCATGGGTTCGATTGCCATTCAGGACAAATGTGTGCGAGATGAGCACGATTATTTGTTCTGTACCTGGGTGTAATTTATCTATTTTTAGGAAATAAGACCAATTTTATATAAAAAAATATGACACAATCAAACAAAAATTTTAATCAGTAATTTACAATGAATTGAATCAACTTTTAACAAAATAAGAATGGCACAATATTCAAGTCGATGTTATTGAGCGCGCGTCTGTTAGCCGAAAGAGGGCTCGCACTGGTTTCCGTTGGTTTATATAGGGCCGGTCGCTCGTAACTCCCTCTCTTCTGAAGTTGCAGCTAACACTATAATATGTTTACATTTAGAATATAAGGTGCGTTTAAATGTCTGTAACCGAATTATTTGCCTCATAGTACGTCGTGTCAATTACAAAACCTTAACTGTCCAACATTTTTTTAAAACCATTCCATTGTTTCCTAAAGGAAAGGTCACGAGGCCTACTCAAGCAAAAGCTATTTCTATATAATATTACCTATATTATTAGCCATCTCAACCGACAAAATAAAAATTTAACACAACACAACGTAAATTGAACCTTGTTTGTTGATGCATAAGGAAGTTAATCGTCAGAAAAGTCTAAAGCATTGATACAAAGCAAAATAAATAAACACAAAACAACGGCCAAAGATTAATAAAAGAAAACAATGAGATATAAAACCTTCTTTGTTATTTTTATGAAACACAATAAAAAATTAAGGACTTGTTGAAGTTAGGTGCTGAGATTCAGATATTGTTTTTGAAAAACGATATTATTTGTCGTGCTCTTGTCACCGCCGGCGTACCATCGGTTTTGGAACCTAACGGCTTGGTACGAGACGATGGAAATGAACGAATGACGTTGTTGCCTTGGAAGATGGGTAGGCCTTTGGTGTGGGACGCAACCTGTGTCGATACCCTTGCGCCATCTCATATTCCAAGTACGGTGAGCTGTGTAGGCGCTGCTGCTGCAGCTGCTGAGGCCCTCAAGCGTCGCAAATTGCTGACTTATTAAATTGTTATTAAATTCTCAGGATAAAAACTTTTTTGGCGGAGTAATCGCGTAACAATCACACAAAAAAAAAACATACGGTCGAATTGAGAACCTCCTCCTTTTTTTGAAGTCGGTTAAAAATATGTAAATTCATTGCAATCATTTATACGTAGACCTAACTTTTAAAAATTTTCAATTACTTTCTCAATCGTATGTCAACTACAAGCAATGTCAAAAACTTGACAGAAATGTAGGAAGATAAGACGTATTTTTGACAGATGTGAGAGATAGAGTGAATTAAAATTCTACCGTTCTTAGAAATACGTTAATCGCCCTCTCTGACTTTTGACACCAGAAAAATAACTCCGAAGCTCTTTATTATCTAATTTCAAAAAGGTCTCAAATGGACATGTATTTTTAATTATTTTGACATATTATTCCAATTTAGATGATTCTTTTTTGCTTGAAAACGTTACTTTTAGCGTATCTGTATTAATATTATAAAGAGCAGGGATTGTTATTTTGTATGTAACAAAAAAACTTAAAAACTACTGGACTGATTTGAGAATTTCTTTCAACGTTGAGCTACTTTTTATCCCTGTATTCTCAAGGAATCCGAAACTGTGCGGGAGAAACCTAACTATAACTGTCCACTGCGGGACTAAAGCCTCTTCTCGTACAAAGAACTATACTAACCTACACTACACACACCACACACTATTTCACACACACACACAGACACACACTACTTTTTAACACTACTACACACACTACTTTTTTACACTATTTCTAGAATAATAATGTTCTGTATCATCAAAATAAAATAGTGCATGTGGTGTTAACCTGTAAGTAATTGTTACACTCATAAATGTAGCTTGTGTACTTTTAAATTATTATATATTGTGTAAAGAATTGTAGGTTAGCCTGCTACATAAACAAATAAATAAATAAATAGAAGGCACGAGCATTGGTCACCATACTTGATCAAGGCGGATTGACAATTTCTATCTTATATTTATTATAAGTCTTCAAGCTCTGCTTGTCTTTTCCAAAAATAGTACTTCCCTTTAGCAATACGCAAACACTACTCGTACTATAGATTTTCAGAAAATCACTAGCTATCTCGATAAACTCCGGACAATTGAAATAAATCTCAATTTTTCTCGTACCAAGTTTTATTCCGTTCGGCTCCGAACTCCAGAGCTGAAACCAATTCAATCATTCAGGAGAGCAAGTCAAAGTAACCTGACGAAAAAATGGATTGATTGCAGTAAAAGATAAAAAAAGATGGAGAACGAAGAACGTATGTGGAATGCTGGGATTAGCTGTGAGATAAATTATGACATGGTTGGCGCTGCGACAAAGTGATGTGCTGCTGCACTACGTGTCTGGGGTTCAATTCTCGCACGGAACAAAAACCTATTGAAAACATTGGCTACGCCGTAGCAGCCTCTACGACGTAGCACTAGAAAGTTGCTACGACCAGTCAGTTGGTCTAATCTACTACAATAAGTGGATTAAGTGACTACAATGAATGGATCGTAATCTTGGCGCAAAGCTACGAATAGTCCTATTTTCATAACAATACTAAAAATATATTAATATAGTAACTTAAATATCACTATTAACATATTGTATTTTTGTACTCACATGTTAGTTTGTCATCTATGATTGCGAATAAAATATAATTGTCTTGATTTTGCGTAGAAGTTAAAGCTCGTCCCTTTTCTGAATGAGAAGATGCCTTATAGTTACAGCAGTAGGTACTAACCTATTTATAAATTTTTACTAAACCAGACTTACTATTGTATTCATAGACTAGCTTATACAGGTTTTATTAGTACCGATACGAAGTCTAAGGCTCTAGACAGACGGACTGCATTTCAACTGCAATCCAACCGCAAATTGCAGTTGGGATGCAGTTTGTAAAAGACAACGTCGTGTCAACTGCATTCAAACTGCATCTGAACTTCAATTTGCGGTTGGATTGCAGTTGAAATGCAGTCCGTCTGTCTAGAGCCTTAGGAACCAACGTGATGAAAATCCACCAAAAACTCAGATAGGTCCATGTCACGCCAACACAGACGCCGTCGAGTGGCGCGGCGTTCCATCTATTATGCGCCTCGCAAGCGCCGTAAACATGGTCCTTATACACTGGCCCGGGTCCTTTGTCCTAGCTTGCTATACAGCAGACATCATAATGGCTTTACTGCGAAGCTCTGACTTTAAACGGTAAGTTATTAAGTTAGATATGTTAGGAGCAGGACAAAATGGATTTTGTGGACAGGTAAGTGTATTTTTTTGTTTGTTTTTTACGTTTTAAAGTCTGTATGTGTAGTTTAATGTTAAACTAATGAGCAAATACATTTTAACGTACAGACTGCTACAAGACATGTGAAACTAAAAAAACTTTTATTGAAAAGTTGACTCTAAATATCTATTACAGGTCATATATGAACGTATAGTAGGTACTGACAACCAAGGTTCATATTTAAAGAGATTTTAACCTAAACGGGACAAAATATAATAATAGATTAATATAATAATAAATTATTTATTGCCCAGATAAGAAAATACATAGCGTGTTACATTATTACATTGTTACGTTCTTTTATATAATACACACATCAAAAGTGTCTAGGGATCAAGCATTTTTATGCGGATTTCTTGAGATTGAGATGTGGCTTTGTAATAAATTTATGATTTTATAAATTTATATGGATCCTTTTTGGTGCATTTCATAATTTGAATCAGGATCTGTGAATCAAATTCGAGTAAAAGATGAAAATCAGCTGTCAATATTTTCCCTATAAAAACATACAACGCATTGAAGACATTATTAGTGCTACTGTTTCCCTACTACTGATTAAAACCAACGTTATTATGGAGCGGCGACGTCATTTAAGCAGGGAAGAAATGCTCAGAGCCGTGGGAATGATAGAAGCTGGTTCCCGGCAACGTACTGTGGCTTTAGCTCTGAATACAAGTCAGTGTTATCAGTCGACTTTGGACACGTTACCGAAGCACTGGTACCGTGGCTGAGCGCCATGGAGGACGGTATCGCTGCACCACACGGAGACAAGACCGATACATTCAAATCTTAACTCGAAGAGCTCCAACAATAACCGCCATGATGTTAGCCGTGAGGCTTCATCACTCTTCAGGGAACTTAATTAGCGACCAAACAGTCAGAAACCGCTTGCATGAAGTGAACCTTCATTCCCGAAGACCGCTACGGGTACCACCTATAGCAATGCACAATCGTAGGATTCGATATCAATGGGCTCTTGAACACAGAAATTGGGCAGAAGAACAATGGCGTTTCGTGTGCTTTTCTGATGAGTCTCGTTTTGATATGAGACCGGATACAAGACGTATACGACACTGGAGAACCCCTGGACGCCAACAGCGATTAAAATCCTGCCAGGAAGTCCATCCTTATAGTGGTGGAACCATCATGGTATGGGCGGGTATTTGGATCGGCGGAAGAACTGAGTTGATTTGGATCAGAGGCAACCTCAACGCTCAAATTTATGCTGAGACGATTGTATCAGACGTCATCGTTCCTCTACAAGTGCAAATCGGTCCCTTATTTCAGTTAATGCATGATAATGCACGACCGCACACCGCAAGAGTTGTAAGACAGACTCTCGCCGCAGCTAACATCAATGTCCTGCCCTGGCCTGCTCAGTCGCCAGACTTGGACCCGATTGAGCATGCATGGGATATGCTACAGAGAAGAGCTCTGCCGAATATGGAGGGTATCCAGTCGCAAGAAGACCTTTTTTTGTTGTTGCAACGAACATGGGCGGCCATTCCACAGCGTGATTTGGATGAACTCATTTTGAGTATGCCAAACCGATGTTCTTGTGTT